>OX453075.1:15526758-16208528 GCA_949699795.1 Spicauda simplicius | reverse complement strand
GTGCGTTCATATGACAGTATTTAAGTCAGTTTTTTTTCACATGTACAAATTTGCCCGAATAAAACACTTCTTTTGCCATAATGTTTATTGACTGATACAACCTCCGATTCCGATTCCGATAAAACGAATTTAAAAATTCCGATTCCGACTTCGGTTCCGATAAGTGACCTCCGTTACATCCCTACTTCTAACGTGTGATCACACGTTTTTTTTTTCATTTAGAGCGGTTTCACGAACAGACTTTGTCACAGTTGTATATTAAAAATGCAAACAAGCTTAAATCGTTGTAATGTGTCAGTCTGTTTCCCAGAGTCCGCTGGCGTGGGTGTTCCTGACGGGTGAGTCCCCGTTCTTCTCCACTGGGACCTGTACATCATGACGATCCTGGCCGGCGCGCTCGGCCTGCTGGTCTACTTCCGACGGCCGCAGCAACAGCAGCCTGAGGCACCACAACCACAACAGCAACCTGAAAACCCACCTGACATGCCACAGGAAGGTCCTCAAGCTCAGCAACCGGACCCTCCGCAGCAAGCGGGGCCACCACCGGCTCCCAGCAACCAACCAGAACCCCAAGCGGTCAATTGAACATTTGAATGGACACCGTTGATATTGTATAGCTATGAATGTAGACAGTGAAAATGTTTTAAGCATCGAGAAGTCTGGAAAGTGATAAATAGAAATATGTGAAAATTTAATTCTGACGTTTCTATAAGCACTAGTTCGTTTACAAATTTCAAAGTGGTACATCTCTGGGTAATATGGCACTATCCATGCATCAGTTTCTATCTTATACTTTAGTTTTATAAGGCATTGTAAGATATACAACTTATTCCTCAGATGCAATGCAATTGTGGCCCATATCAGTTACTTACTCTGTCCTATAAGTTTATTTATAAATGAGGCCTCTTAACATGAGAGACAGCTCAAAATATGTATCGGATATGCTCGGATCATTTTTATATCCATTTTTCACTGTGTATATTACGAGCAATACTGTTTATATAAGAATTGAACATCAAATTTATGCAAAATCTAGTATATTCATTAACACTAAACGAACTGAATTATGTAAGTCTTTTTCTAATAAACCATGGTATATATCAACCAATGTCTCTTTAATATTGATGTAGGACGGATAGAAACAAATGGGTACTTTGTACGCGGAGATTTCTAGCACTTAGTTTTTTAAACTATATTTAATACTGACAGTTTAATAGTCGAGAAACACTAAATTAGATGATATAAAAGAGATCAAATTAAATTAAAGAGATGCTAATTAAAGTTAATCCTGCGTTAACAGGATTAACTTTAGTTAGCATCATGTGTTACATACTTTTTTTATCTATGAGATGTGACGTACAGACAAAGTAAAAGGACCGGTATGGAACGTGGCGCCAATATTTGCGCGCGCTTTTTAAATTTGACAATTCTGCCCGATTAACAGAAATTGCGACATTTGTAAAATTATTTTAAGATAAACGCATTTCAGTGTTTAATTTAATCTGAGTGTAGATGACATTCTTCTGATCCAATTACCACAAAAAAAGCTTCGAGAAGATGATTTTACTATTACAGTGTTCTTTGTTACGAGGGTAGAATTGTCGATGAATAAAAATTTGGTTATAAACTTAAAAACAGTAAATTTTATTTTATTTTGTGTGGTGTTTAATAACATATTGAAATGTTACCATAGCTTTGCATTGTCCGTGTACAAAGGCCCTAAGTTACTTACTAAAACATAATAACATAAAATATGAAGTGAATTTTCTGATTATATTTTTGCTAAATTTTCTATTGACTATTTATGTACTGTCGCTTATCCTTAATAATAGAATAGTCATAGGACATTATCAAATATTGTTCCTTTCATAATTCACAATTAGCTCTCATTAGGATATTTATTTCCCATAAAATTATAAAAAAGTATAAAAATATAGGGTTTGAGGTTATTTTTATGTTAAATACTATACATGGAATTGTATAACGTTTTACTGGATCTACGACGTATGTATATTTTAGAAAAAAATGGAGTAATGATAGTACAGTCCTCAGAATTAAATCAAAAGTTTCAATCTTATAAGTTTTAATTATACATTTATATACGGAATCCTATATTTTTTGAAATTATGTATTATTCTTTCATAATAGCTTCATACAAAAGCTAACTTCAAATTTCTAGGTATTTATTTTTCCAAAACATTTATAGGCCGTTGTTGATTATTTATTGATTGTTGATTAATTATTTATAGGGAGAGAGTTATAGTTTTCAGAGCTGGTTATTGTAAAATTTACATTAATCGAAGCGTGCACGATCGAATCGCAGACAGTTTCTTTGAAGACATATGTGTCTTCTATTTTCAACATCCATATGATTTAAATTAATAATCCAAGACATTAGAGAGCTACAATCCTGAGATGAAATAGTCCATAGACTAACATGAAATATTTCTATTACGGATAAGTGCGTGATCTCGTGATAAGGAGCCTAAAAGCAAAGGACCAAGAAGAGATCCTTTGCCAAATGGGGAAATTTGTTAGTATTCCTTCAACGTTGCTTGCAATTAACACTAGGAGTGCGGGCGTCCCAAATTTGACCCACTTATGTTCTTCCTGCTCTAGTTAATATTTTATTTTGCGTATAATCATGAGTTTTATGACTTTTCATGAAATATGATTATATTATGTGCACAGGATTTCTGCAACGTAAATGCGATACATTTTTTTTTTTTTACCTATAACATCCGCGCTTGTAGGGGTGTCAAAATTTTCCGCGCTTCTAGTGTTAAGCGAATGTATCATAAGGGGTGAGGGCTTTTTGTAAAGTAATGAGCCAAATGTCCTTTTAGTATCTGAAAATTTGAGTTTAGAGGACAATTTATTGTCTTAGCCTTATATAAGTTTCGATCATAATTACACCATTATATAAAACCAGCAATATTAATTTTATTGATTGAAGGTTAAATTAAACAAAGGATACAATTTTTTTATTGTGATTCACTTACTCTAAAGCAGTAGTCCTGCTGTGATCGTAGAGGCACTTTGTAAATATTTCATTAATAATATAGACTTTTTAAGACAACTTTTGTTTTATTTCCTTCTATTTCATAGCAATGATGTTACTGAACAATATCAATACATTGTTTCATGCCTATATAAAGTAAGTTAACTAAATTATAATTTATCAATTAACGAAAGTGCATTAATAACATATCGCATCCTGCAATCCAACATAATTATAATGATAATGATTTCCGCGTAGCTAAATTTCAAATTGGTTGCCTTTACACCACGTCGAGGCAGCTTAGTTGTGGACGTACATAAAATCTACAATTAGACTGGCTGTGTATTAATTGCTTAGCTGTGTTGTGGTAGCTCAGATGGAGGAAGCTTTGTAAGCTAAGGATCAATTAGCATGAGCATATATAAACTTGGGGGTGGAGGGCACGATACCCCCTAAACAAACAATACATTTTTGTGTAAATTCAGATGTCGTATTCGGAGAACTTTTCGCCCTACATCGCCCTCAGCCACTATTTTACCCCTTTAACAAAATTATGGCTATGTATGGCGACCTGTGTAGCTACAGCATTATCCTTTGTTTCGTATCTTATGTTCAACTTCGCACACCGCTTAGGTAACAAAATCTAATTCGAAAAAACCCTTATATATAGACAAGGATATTACACTTTTTCGTCTTTATTTAAATACTAGCTCTTGCCCGTGGCTTCGCCCGCACGATCAGAAGGAATTAACATTAGCATTTGATAGCGTGATTCAGAACTTGCAAATGAATTTTAAGAACGCCATCTATTACTACAACTACAAATAAAACATCTATATTGTCATAGGAATGAGAGAGCGCGGTAAAAAGTAGCCTACGTCACTCCGCCCTCCTATCTCCCAGCATATAAACCATATCATATAATAGCTATGTGGCTTATTCGAAATGATGTTCAATTGGCACTGCATTGTCTTTCCAGCATTTCTATCTTCCGGTCGATGTCCTCCGCCGAGTAGATGTAGTCCATCATCTCCTGTTTCACTTCTGCCTGTTCCTTTTCCCTTTGCTGGAACCAACAATTACATTGCTTAAGTGAAAGCAGTGATAGCCTAATGGTTGAAACTTGCCCTCTCAATCGGGAGGTCCGAGGTTCAAACTCAGGCACGCACCACTGATTTATGTGCGTATTATACATTAATTATCACTGCTTTTCGGTGAAGGAAAACATCGTGACGAAACCTACACACCCGAGAGTTCTTTAAAAAAAAAAAAAGTTCTCGGAGGTGTGTGAAATCCACCAATTCGCACTTGGCCAGCGCGGTGGACTATGGCCTAAACTCTGTCTTTCTGAGAGAATACCCGTGCCCAGCAGTGGGACAATAATGGGTTGACGACAAAGTGAAAGTATGACAGTAAGTAGTAGAAAGCGACAGTAAGTGTAAGGTTTGCAAAGAATAAGTCATTACATTCTTTTTTTAACAAGATAATAATATGTATTTACATACATCATAGTTGGTTAATTTACTTTCAAAGAAAAATCTTTTAGTATTATTTTGTTTAATAGTTATATACCTCGGATTACTTAGGTCTGTATATTTAACAACAAATATTCATAGTTTTCATATATTAGGTATCATATAGATAGGTAATACCGTTTTGCATGAACAATCTTACAATTCAAAATTCATTAACTTGAAGTTAAAGATACATTATTATCCAAAAAGTAAGTTACATATATTTCAAAATTAACACGTTCAATATCACTATGATTTTCACAAACTCTTCTTCGATACCGAGAAGTGTTTTGAACGTTCCTGGCGTGCTGACACCATGATCAAACTTATAAGAACACAGGTCCTTGTGGCACTAACGTTAATAATAATAATAATTTATTTTTAGAAAACAAGTTCCATAGATTTGTGTTAGTAACAATTAGTGCTTAACCTATGTTAGTTAGTATTCGAAAATGAATTAAAATAATACATATAATAAATGAAAATAATCTAAAAACCGGTGCTTCCCGAACGTTTATTGAGGTGTGCGCTGGTGTGTGCACCGTCCCAGCTCCTCCAGAGAGGACTGTCCAGCTTGTACGCCAATGCACTGAGAATGGTGTTAAAAAATATTATCTTACCCAAAACTGAGCATACTCCGGCGACACAGTCTCCAGGTACGCTATCTTATCCTCCATCATCTTGAGCCGCTTGTATATGTCGGTGGGCACGGGTTGCATGCTGAGGTACGTCTCGACGGCGCGCACCCTCTCCGCGATGGAGGGCGGCAGGTCCCCCGCCTTGCCCTCGCTCTTGGGCGTCTGTTGCACTGTCTGCGGACCCCATTCGTTGTACACTTTGCGAACTGAAATATTAATAATCAGTTGGGGTTTTTGTTGTCTTGTATTTTAAAAACTTATGTAAAGTTTTGCGACCAAATCTAATGATTTGGTATCTAATCGGTAATTTGTATATTAAATTTATACATTCTTAATTCTTAATAGAAGGCATAATTTTAAAATAAAGATACTGTAGGGAGGCCGGTCCCATTATGACATTTTGTTGAGTAGTTTGCCAGGGATTTTTTATATTAGCATAGAGGTATCATTATTATGATACATTCGTAGCGTATCTTGGTTAGCAGACAAAAATTATACTGTATTCTCTTTTCTTTACTAATTGCAATGGCTTCTAAAACTCAGTTTTGTGTCAAATTATATTACAAATAGGAGGTTTTTCTGAAACATAAAGGTCTTTCACTAATTATAAGTATCTTTTTCACTAATTATAAGTACTTAATTTCCGGGATTGTGAGCGGCAATAGTGGAAGAGAGCTCGAACCGGCCGAAGGTATTCCGATCAGGACACCGATATGTATAGCCGTATATCCTCATAAGGATCAGACTTTGTGGTGACACGCCCACCTGGGCGAAGCGCGACGGGGCAACGTATACGTAACTTCGGGAGCGTTCTTTTGAAGATCCCGGAGTCCTCTTCAAAGACGAAGGCCACCGGCGGATTTTTAGTTTTATTTTTTAATAAAATAGGTGTTGTTTAGTGTGCATTCTAATAAACTTACTTTTCAAATGGCCTTTCGAGTCGCTGCGCCTAACGAATTGCGTCCTAACCCTGGCGCACGTGTCCGTATCATCGTCGCCTTCGTTCTTAGACGGTATGAAGTCATGAATATTGTTGATGTTCACTTGTTCCCGTTTCCGTTTTATAAAGTTGTCTATTCGCTTCTGTAATTCGTCGCTAGACACATTTATTTGTACGAGATTTTTGTCCATAGTCGGTTCTGGGCTGACTCGTGGTGTCATTGGCGAATATGGCGAGCTGCTTGAACCTGCAAGGATATAGCTGTTGAATGCTTTGAGTTACCTCTCCGTAGCTTTATTATATTTTTATAAGTTTGAAGGAGCAAACGAACATGCAGTAGCTTATGGTAAGTGCTCACTGACGCTCATGGACACCTGTAAGCAACTTCATACAGAATAAAGGTTCTATCGGAAGTCTTTTACAGATACGCTGTTACCTCCAAGGACCAAGATGGTCGCCTCATATAAAAGTGACCAAAGCCGAAACGCAAGGACTGCTTGTTTCTAGAAATAGATGTGGTGGCGGTACCTCGGTCTACGACCTTGACAATTACCCGGCTCGAAGGACTATAATGTGTAAGTATATTGCTCTAGCCTAGACAGGGCAATACAGGAAAGTATGTGAGCGATAAAATTTGTGATGTTAATTAAAACTCAATTTCAACAAGGAACAAACATTTATTACTATTATGAAAATTTATAACACTTATAAATATATCTATTGGCAAACAATAGGTATATAATTGTAAAACAAGCAACAATAACGTGCAAATAATTATAGAAAATATTTAGAATAACAACATTGTTCATTATCCTACTAATTTTCTTAATTTTAAAGTACCTATATTCGGACATTAAAAAAAAATCTAATCAAATTCTTGACCTCCTATATTTCTTAAACTAAATAAATAAATATAGAAAATATGCATATATAACGGTGAATAACAAAAGCAAAATACCACTATGCTATTGCTAAAATTGTTCCTAACATCTAGTGTACTCTTCACTCACAGTGTAGGTATTTTCATTCACATGAGTTTGCGTTCGGTACAAATTCTCTGATCTGCTATAATATTTTTTTCATTCGTATTCTAAGAATACCGTGTCTCTTTGAGATAAAAACAACTTACCCACTATTAAAATAAAAGGGAATAGATGCAAAATTATCGTTTTGTGCGAAATAGCAAATGAGTTCCCATTTCGGAGTTCCTCAAAGTTCGTTGTTAAGGAGACTTAACACTTATGTTTAATTGTTTATCCTTTCCTGGCACGAAATCTTCACTTATTACTTCGTCAGACTTCATTGGATAGGTTACGTTATAAAGAGTCGTTTCTAGTGTTTTACTACCTTTGTCGAAATTTTATTTCGCTCCCTTTCATTATCGCCCCATGGTCACCCTTAGTGGTGACCACGGGGCGGTGACCGCCGTTATAGAAGTAAATATAGAATGAGTTGACACCCACGCTGAATAGTGTTCGTAACAAGACTGAATAAAGTAGACTCGTGCATTGTATAATAAATAAATCAAATGAACTATGCAATAACTATTTCCAATCGAAATACATTTTTATTTTGTATTAAGGCGATTTTATTAATCACACTATTTTAAAAAGTGCTTTTTCTAGGAAAAAGACTAATAAATTCAATATGCTTTTATATCTTTATGTTTTAGATCCAAAGATATAACTTCAATGATGATCTAAAGTGGTGTATGTATCTTGCTTGCACTTATAAAGAAAGATCGAGAGATAAATACATATCGCCATTTGAGTTACAAACTTTATCAAAACGAAATTTTAATCATCATAAATTCAATATTATCCTAATATTTATTCCTGAATGAGATATATTTTAAACGCTAAGTAGTTAAGAAGGTATATCCTTATTATTTGATACTAACGGTACCTAAATATATACGCTAATTTTAAGTAGCCATTATCTTAAAATACAACCAATTTTATATTTAAGTATATCACAAATGTACTTTCAGTTATATCACTCAAATTTTCTTATATAATATTCTTAGCTATGCGTTTACATTAAGCTTAATCTTTTATCGTACTTATCAGTGGTTACTTTCAGCTTAAAATTTTCCTACGTCTCAGTACTTTATCGAAATTTGCCGTGTATAACGATTGTGGTTCAACAGGGGAGGTACCAACGTCACACCTATTTCTAGCGTGATGCTACTGTAACGTTTCGGAGAAAGGGTGTGGTTGCCGGCTCACTTTCAAGCGACAATCTTAACCCTCGGTCGGAGATCCGTAGCTAATGAAACAAATAGACGCCCAAAATTATCACAAGTTGTGATTCACAACACGTTATGTCTCCTCGTTGTAAAAACGGTTAATTTGGAATTTATTTGGTTAGTTCTCTATAACTAATTCCGGCACTTAACATTTTTGAGGAAAAACTTGAGTAGTCTATTAGTTTGCCCGTGTACGGCGATGTACCATCTCTAAGGTTTCGCAAGTAGTTTTAAGGTACTAAGTACTACTATCCGGATAACCGGATTATTATCCGGTCCTCGGTCGGTCGAAGAGTTAAAAAAATCCATGTGGATTTCAAACATAATATGAATATGAATGTAGCGCCTATTCTATTAAAATATTATTCTATTTTATTCATCTATATATTATGGATCTGGGGCGCTGACTGCACTAGACCTAATATAGGTATATCAAGAATATTCAGTGGTTCTAGGTTCAATCTCGGCCGCTCCGCACTCAGTTCTTAGGTTCAACCTGTTCTCCACTAAACCTTCTGCCTCCCATTAGTTCTACTAGACCACGCACATTCCGCGTTCTCCTTCCACACGGGCGGCTCCCCCTCGTACACCTCCTTCTTCCAGACGGGCACGCTGGCCTTCAGCTGGTCGATGCAGTGCGCCACCGCCGCGAGGGAGGCCTGCCGGTGGGGACTGCTCACCGCTATTACGACGGAGGCCTCGCGACACGGGACGTTGCCGAGCCTGGAATTTATAAAAGAAATAATGAATATTTAAGACTATTAAAATGATTTGGTAATATGATAGTACTGTATAATATCGAAAGGGGGTAGAACGATGGTTCGACCTTAGAGGTCACGTCAATTTCTAGTGTGATGTAGTTCTTGGGTTTCGCTGTAAGAGAGTGGTTGCCGGTTCACTTTCATATGAGGCGACCATCTTAGTCCTTGGATGTTGCTACATTTGTGCTTAACTTCAGATAGGACTCCTGTTTAATAAGAAGTTTTATTACATATGACCATTAACAGTAGTGACCTCTTCCCATCAGGTGTATTGCATGTTCGTTTAGTCGTCTGAAAAAAATTAAGATATGATCGAGTGTTAAGACCAGTCACCACAAAGAAACAGGAACCACAAAATTACAATAAATTACATTATATCAACCTGTAATAATTTAAAAATAATTACATTGCATATCGACCGTCAGAATGATATTGTACCGTAGTGTGTGTACTATAAGTAAATGGAGAACATAAAAACACGGAAAAAAACTATATGAAAAAACGCTATAATTGACTTTTTTGCGAATTTTTTTTAGAAAACGGAGATAAACGAGGAATGGTTTTTTAAACTGAGTACTACTGAGCTAGATCTCCATGTTTCGAAAATCATCGTATATATTTTAATTGATTCATTTGAAGACCTCCGTTTTTATATTTATTTTGTTAGAAGAATTCAATTTGGATATATCTCCTACGTTTTGAGATACTCTTTACTCTAAGTCATCACGGACCGTTGGTTAAAAGCCAATGTAGAACCTATATAATTAAAATCATAACGATAGTCAGTAATGACGGCTGCCAATATGCGAGTGGAATTCGGACAATTAGGCTGAAATTACTGCATTCATTAATGTATATGCCACAATACTACATTATTACGGTGATGTTCAAATAACTGCACGTTTCCTGTGAGGCATGTAATTGTAAAAACGAGAATGAAAATATGTGGTAACGTGCAGTAGAGCGGTTAACGTATGCCGGGCCGTCTTAGACTATGCTGGGGCCCTTGGGCACACAAGAATTCGGGGCCCTTTTCGGGAAAAATGGCCCCGACGACTTTCGTGCAACGAGAAGCCTGTAATGCGGCCGACCATATTTTGATATTAAATGTGACAAAAATTGTCTGCTCTTTGGTGCCCTCTTGTGATTGGGGCCCTGGGCACTAGCCCCGGGGGCCCTTATGGTAAAGACGGCATTTAAATTAGGCGTTTCTTTGTGGTTACCGGCTCGCTTATATAAGGCGACCATCGTAGCCGTCGGGAATAGCAATACATCTGTGATTGACTTGAAATTATGATTTTAGGAATTTGTGTCTTCATGTGTTCATACATTTTACATCACAAATATTTCTAGTATCGACCTATAAGTGTTCAAAGGTTCATAATACAAATTAAAAGTGAAACATTTCAACGCGACGAGAAAATTTATTCAATACTTTACAGCTGTGTAAATACTTTGTGAGATAACAAACTTGCCTGAGAGTTCTACAAAATGTTGTATGTAAATGTTATAGTGTGCTACCTGCGCTTTACAAAGAATATTGTGAGACAACCAGACCTAAACCGGTCTTATCTTCAACGTGGACAATTTCTCGCCTTAGCATTTATTTGTTATTATTATATTTTTATAATTTGGAGTAGCAAACGAGTATGCAGTCCATCAAATAGTAAGTGGCCGCTGCCACCCATGGACATCTTTTTTTTTTTGTTTTCGAGGGGGAAACCTTAAAAAGGTACCCGACGCCGTGGGAGCGACGCAGGGTTACGTGGGATTTTTACTGCTTTAAAACCCCCCCGGTGGCCGTCTTCGGCGCTGAAAAGGAGGACTCCGGGATCTCGAAACGACTTCAACCGGAATCCTCCGAGCACGTTGCCCCATCGGGCTCCCAGATGGGCGGCTGGGCCCACCGCTCCGTCTAGTCTTTACGACGGTATGCGACCATACATACCGCCGTCCTTCCCGGGATTGCCTGACGGAACGGTTCGAGCTCCCACTCTAGCCGCCTGCAACCCCGGAAGCCCCTTTTAGTCGCCTCTTACGACAGGCAGGGGATGCCGTAGCCCTATTCTGATCCCGGAACTACAGGGCTTAAGACAACCAGACCTAAACCGGTCTTATCTTCAACGTGGACAATTTCTCGTCTTAGCATTTATTTGTTATTATTATGTTTTTATAATTTAGAGTAGCAAACGAGTATGCAGTCAAACAAATAGTAAGTGGCCGCTGCCACCCATGGACATCTGCAATCAACTCCACATAACAAAGTGTTATCTGAGGTAGGTCATAGATGCGTTACTACTACATCTAAGTTGGGATGCCTGGGATAAACGTAACTTAACACATCCTTCAGTTTAGAAGACAGCATTCCCTTATTATCTGTTATCTATATATCAATACGTGAAGCAAAAACTTGTGATTCGTTTTTAAGATACTTGCCGCAGACGGAGGAGTATAAAATTACGCACGGTTATAGTTGACGTAGAGAAGGATTGCGCAATGCTAATATTTTTTTAAAATAATGCATATAACATACATAAAATTAACTAAAAACTCACTACCTTGCATTTGATACAAACACATACATAATAAACGGAATAGAACATTTAATTTGTACTATGAAAACAAATAACGTCAAAAATGTCAGACGTCTTTGTCAAAATACCCGCTATTGCTTTTAAATACAGCTTAATTAATAAACCTCTATTTATCTTTAACGGGTGCGTTCAAAATTGAGAAATATTAGTGCTACTTTGGACAATATGAAGTTTAGTTTTTAATTTACATTACGGTCCAATTTCGACCGTTGCGACGGTGGTGTCTTCGGAGTGGAATCACAAAATGATGCACCACCTTTAAGATCATTGTGATAATCCTTTCAATGCGCAAATTACGGAGTGAATGTAATTACAAGATTAGAAATCAAGTTTAAGAACAACAAAATTTATATTACTTCAATTAAAATACCCAAGTAAACCTGAATCCGGTGCGCGAATATTTTTATACCGCCAAAATGTATGATAAGGCTATACCGTCATGTTATTTTGGGTCGTAAACGAAGTGCTGACGAAAATATCACTACAGGATATCTATAACGATGTAAAACGTTGTGTTATGTTTACATACGAATTTGCAAACGTTTAAAATATTAGATTGTAAATATGTTTATACGCGATAACGTGAAATGATAATTATATGAAAGTGAAAGGATACCTACTCACTTATGCCTATTCATCGTAGAGCTTAGACGAATCCTGAAAATTGTGTTAATTTCGTAATGTACACAACTACTTACTAAGATTTTTTTTAATTCCGCTTCTACGGGGGTTTATTTATCATGATGACGGTTTCTACGGTCACACTAAGATCTCCTCTTGCACACATAAACGAATAAACGAACACCCAGACCCAGAACAGGAATCTAAATTCCTCATTCTGTCTGCCGAATAGCGAAACAAAAATTGCAAAATATATATTAAATACTATTTTCATACCTCCAAAATCTATGATAAGGCATTAGCGTCATGTTATTTTGGATCGCAAACCTACGCAAAACTATGATTAGGCAAAAGTGAGTAGGATTTTATTCATCGTAGAGTATTCATCGTAGAGTACTACGATAAATAGGCAAACGTGAGTAGGATTCGTCTAGGCTATTCTAGACGAATCTTGAAAATTGTGTAAATTTTTTAATGTACACACTTACTAAGAAATGTTTTTAATTTCGTCTCTAAGGGTGTTTATTTATCACGATGACGGTTTCTACGCCCACACTAGGATCTCCTCTTGCGCATCGGTTACCGTGGATATACAGTTATACCTTTTTTGTGACGGGGAGGAAACCTTCAAAAGGTGCACCGAAGCATTGGGAGACACTCCGGGTTATGTGGGATTTTTACCCACTAAAACCTCCTCATACAGTTATACCTAAACATAGACGAATACACGAACACCCAGACCCAGAACATGAATCTAAATTCCCCATTCAGAAACCTGTATGGCGAATAGCAAAAGAAAAATTGCAAAAAAAAAATACTAGTACTAATAATTGTCTATTCGTCTTGTGTGTGTATGCACACACAGAAGGTACCCACGACACAGGAGAAAATCCTAGTGCTATGTGTGCTAGTGCTATGAGTGTAGAAAGCGTGTTTTTTTTAATAAACAAATAGCATCGTAAATCTTCGCAGTATTACATATCACATTAAACATCGTAGCGGGACACGACCCTAACTCACATCTTTATCAACCAGATAAATGTGAGTATAAAGAATAAAGAGTGTTCACTTATAAAACATCTTTTCGGATATTTAAATGTTGAAGATTCTGTTTATTATAACACGTTTATCACTGTAAGTACCTATTAATTGTACCTGCAGCTCCGGGATCAGAATAGGGCTAAGGCAGCTATACTCAAACTGCGGCCCGCGGGCCCAGTTGAATTTATATTTGGCGACCGTTTTTTTTAGTCGACAATTTGGAGGAAGTAGGGGTCGCGACGCTTTTTTTCTATTTTTTTTTGTTTCGCCCCGGGCAACCCCACGTTTCGCCACTGCTTGCGGCCCGGGATCACTTCGCTGAAACATGTTTGTGGCCTCTACAATAAAAAGGTTGAGTATCGCTGGGCTAAGGTATCCTTGCATGTCGGAAGGGGCAGTTAAAATAGACTCAAACCGTCCATACAATCGTCTCCGGGATGGACCTTTGTAACTTTTGTATCAGCTATATAACCTCCCGGTAGTATTCGCCTTCATTTACGCGGAAGGTCAATAAAGTGTTTTTTTTTACGAAAAGAGAAAGTGTGGAGTATGGCGAGTGAAAGTAAGGATAATGGATAAGTTTTGCGAACAGTGTTTAAGCCGGCAGCCACAAATTAAATTTTCATCGAAACTAAAGGACTTCTTCACACTAGTTTGGCAGAGGAAGGTCTCCCGCCAGGCTAGATGATCATGTCTGGGGGGGGGGGGGGGGGGGTGTTCCCACAGTCTTTGTTCGGAACTTGTATCTATGCTGGGTATTGAGAATATTTCGATAGCGTGTTTCAGAATACTAGTATCGCCATCTCTTGACGAGTTGCTGGAAGTCACCACACTAGAATTAGGTGCGGCGATGTTACCTCCCCGGTCGAACTACTCGTTCTACCGTGCTAAACTGTTATCAACCTTACTTAACCAGCCTCGGTTATTTAACCGCTACAATTCCACGGAAGTTCCGCTTCGGTAACTACGAATGTATACTTCATGCATTAATGTATTTAAGTTGTTTTCTATCAAACAAGTTCTAAATTATAATGAGATCTCTTTTATAATACATAAATACTCTTTATTGTACGCATAAAGTATACATAGCATAGAATTATACAAATTAAAAGAACGATACAAAAGGCGGCCTTATCGCTAAACAGCGATTTCCACCAGGCAACCTTTGGGTAAGGAGTTAAAGTAACAATAAATATAAAGAATAGGTAAGGTGCAGTAAATTAATTGTACGTTGTTTTAAGGGAAAATAGGGTATTTCGTAAGCAATTTAACATGCATCTTACCTCGACGGTAAGAATAACAGAGACCTAATGACGAACGAAATTTGGATTTTGTTAATTAAAAATGTATTCGCATTTTGGGGATTTTTTTTTAAAACGCGCGAGTTTTAAATATTAAAATGTAAAATGTATAAAGGGACGTAATTTGTTAATTTCCAGTACGTAATCGTCACTATTTAATTCGTTACATAGTCTAAGTTACTTGTTGTTTCAGGTGTGCGAGTATTTGACTCGAATTGCCGATTTCGGACTCAATTGTAGATTTCGGTTCCGTTGTGTAATATATTTACGAACAAAATAATTTGTGCACTATATATCGCTACTTCAAAACAAAAGGGCCACAACTCGAATAGACCTAATTTTACAGGAGAGCCATTTAAAGTTTTGAAAATCAGTTCTTGTATAATTGCTCTGTAATTTTAGATCAGATAAATATGTGTTCTACACTGTTAGAAAGGTATTTTTATTCTTCTTTTAATTGTTAATTCGGATATGGTTATTTTTTTCTAAAAGAAAGTTCTAAAAAATAAGTTGAATATTTTTGATTTGTGGCCCTTTTGTTTTAAAGTAGCGATATGTGTGAGCGTCGAGTATTACGGTGACAAGCTTATACAACATTATCATATATTACAAATAGTACAAAATACTTCCAAAAATACTCTATCAATATGCGGAGACGGAATGGGGTCGCGTGAATCTTGTCAATACAAACGAGTTGGGTCGGTTTTCAAATATTCCTTTTTATCTCTAAATTAATTCATTTTATACGTATATGTATTTTATACGGCGTAGTATGTTCCCCAACGCAACACGATGTCTTTCTCAATAAGCTATATTCTGTTTTGCATAACCACGCAATTAAAAATCCGATAATTAGATATATTATAAGTTAAAGATAAGGTTTTATAACACGGCTTAACGGGTTCTATAAAGGCCTAACCTTGAAAACTTTCTCTGCTAACTACACCGTGGCATTTTAATTTATTTTTGTTATTTTAACTAAACTAGTCACCCGTCACATCGGTCGAAATTCGACCGTAATTTAAATTAAAAAACTAACCTTCATATTGTCCAAAGTAGTACGAATATTTCTCAAATTCAAATAAAATGTAATAATTTTCAAGTAATATAGAACGCACCCGTTAAATATAAAAAGAGGCTTTTAGTTGATTTTATGTACGTTTCCAGCGTTATTTGAAAAAAATATAAACATTCTGCAATCACTCTATACGTCCACTATAACCGTGCAAAGTTTCATACTAATCGGTCCGCGGCATATTACTTAAAATGCTTCACAAGTTTTTGCTTAACGTATTAACATATAGATTAAAGATTAATTAAAAAAGATATAAAAACTAAAAACATTATTTAATTTTCATCCGGCTCTACCGTAAAACGGTACCTGTTAAAATCGAGGTATTTATATAAGACAACATAATTCCACGCGAAAAAATGAGAGAAATGTAATAAACTATCTACGGTTTCCTTTCATTTAAAAATACAATTTACCAATGAAATGAAATTTAATTAAATGTCTTTATTTTGCATTGCAACAATTCGCACTGGCCAGCGCGGTGGACTATGGCCTAAACTCTCTCATTCCGAGAGAAGACCCGTGCCCAGCAGTGGGACAGTAATGGGTTGTCAATGATTTTGCATAGGCCTACGGAGACACTCACAAATTGTCAGTTACATACATATTTTTTTACACTTCCACCGAATCGAAATATTATTTGCATATCATCACTGTAAATATATTTATGCTATTAAAAGATGTTGCAACCTTGCCCCACTTGACCAATACTCTCAATAGATAACAAAATTCTCATAACATGGAAACTGCTTACGTAACTGTATCTGTATTTATAGATAATAAAGATATAAATTAATTCACTGGACAGACGTAAAAAAATAGGTCTAACTTTTGTAAAAATATAGGTCAGGGCTTCCAATTATACTTTGAATTTTAGTTTTGTATGCATCTAAAAGGAGTGAACTTCGTTGGGGGTAGGTGTGGGAGTGGCAACCATTAAATAAATAGAGGGAGAGATAACAAATACTTAGCAGACCCATTTATTTAGAGTGGTGCTAATGATAGCAGATATCTTTCAAACAGTAAATCTTTAAACACTGACACCATTGGTAAAAAACCTATATTTGCTGTTTAAACTTATGTGTAGCGATATAAGCTGCCCGAGCAATGACACGAGCTACTCTAGAGAAAGCAGTCTAGGTCATCTATGGACATTTGCAACACCTAAAAATCGCCAAGGCATCGCCTCTTGAAAAGCATTTTTTCTCATAGAGAATTACATATCATAAGATTTTTAAAAGTGTTTCCCAGTAGTGCAAAATATACAGCACCTAATATTTGCTGACAGATAGCAGCTAAAGTAAATTTATACCACACGATATATCATTGTAATCTTGTATGTGACGAATTACATAATGTAAAAAGATTTTGAGAAGTGTTCAGTCACCGTTGCTTATCAGTATAACCTCCGCAGTGCACAGATATTTTGCACAATAACATTATGCAAGTTATTTTATAAAACAATATTATCTTTTCAAAGTGATGCTGAATTATCAATATATGTAAAAGAAAAAATGTATTAATTTCTCTGAAACAAGTTTTATGTAAGAATTTAAACATATATAAAAAATCTTTGAAATATAAGTCAATTTAAGTTTATGAAATAAAGCTCTTTTAGAAGTGGGAAGGTTTGTTAATCATTTAGGTTAAGATCAATATAAGTAACCAGCAAATATTATTAAGACCATATTTGTAATTTTAAAAACAAACAAAAAAACAAGTCTTTTTTTATATAAAAGAGTACACATGGTGTGACTGTGTGAAAATTTGTTGCCTACATGATACACGGACATTTATTGCCAATCCCAATAAATAAAACAAATCAAACTCATACAATTAGTTCTAAATACTAACATTTTGCAAGGGTAGATACTAGGGTAGATAAGGGTAGATAGGGATTATCACACTAATATTTTTTACACATTTACACACATTGCCTTAGTAGCAACAAAGCATATGTCATTAATTTCAAATAGAATGTCTGTTCCATATGAAATAGTCTTTAGATGTTCATGGGTGACATGAGATCAGATGGACAACTACTTTAATCTTAAAATAAAAATAGTACCTGTGATACATAGCTATGCTGTAAACAGCAGGCCATTTCGCCCTCACCTCCTCACAGATGGCCTTCATGGCTTTTAAAGCCATTGACTCATATGCTTCATACTCCAAGCGGACCACCTGTACAAATTGAATAACATACAAGACAATTTTTTTTGATAAGAAACTACAGAATTAATTGTATTGCAAAATAGCACTCAAAGACATTGATAAGAATATTTTATTTTATTTATTGAAATTTAGTACTGAATTATTACAGTTTCTACTTTTCTGATAATATTTTATAAAAAAAATGTTTTATTTATTTTTAATATTTTGTTTTGTATATACTGTAAATAGGTTATTATTTAGAAAAAATAAGTAAATTTTTTACCCACCTTTTTTCCCTCAAAATTATCTCTAGTTGTGCCAACAAAAATCGACACAGCTCCACAGCTCTCATCAACAACCAAGTCACTTATCGCTTCAACGGAGAGTTTGTCAACAGTCAGCTTTAGGTGATCCATTTTTAAAAACAAAATATTAACCCCCACTCAAGGGCGGTATAACAGCTATGCTATCTCTTTCACTTATTTCAATATCTATATTCTCTGAGCACACTTCCTCATTCTTAGCTAACAAAATATTATTTTTAATAGGTTCCAAATTATAATTTGCTGCAATTGTGTTCAATAAGCGCTCATAACTAATTTTACTTGGAAGACATATAGTTGCTTCTCGTGTACCAGCCAGTTCCTTGGAGCGAGCAAAAAATAATATTTTTACTGTAACTCTATTTTCAATTTCCATATTTCATCCTGTGAAAAAAGCGACATTAAGTATCATGTTAATGACTAGTTTTTACATTGACTTTTACTGAATTATGTTTTTTACAAAAAATGCCCTTGTAATTTTATAATAATAAGTTTACATAGCTGTATGAACGAGGTCACCTTTGCCAAATTTACTTAAAAAAATACAATAGCAATATTTTTACACCTAAAAAAGATACACGCAAATAAATTAAAACATTAAAAGTGGATATTTCCTTGTATTACATACCTATTAGGTAATTGTGGGATTTTAAAATAAAAATAATAAAACACGACGTTCACCGAAACATGTTCTACGTACACTGACATGACATTACTGACAATTTTATTTTAATTAAGTCGGAGCGTGAAATGCGATGACGAAATTGCGACAGTAAAGTACGAGACCGGTTTTTAAAAAGATAATGAACATGAAGTCAGTGAAACTATCAGGAATAACCAGCGGAAATAACAATTTTATTTCCCCAATTGATACAATATTTTGTCAATTAAAAAAAGTGTTACTATCAATACTAAATAGGTTATATTTCAATTCGATAAATTTGTAACAGAAGTTTTGTGTAAAAATGTGAGTAAATACTTACCATATTGATGTATATGTTGTAATCTTTCGTTGGCTAAAATTCACTTTAAACTATTCGGGAGGTAAAAAAATCTAGGTTGTTTGACAAGAAAAACAAAAACAAGAATTCCTAACCAAATTCCCAATAGTCAACTCCAATTTTTGTATATATCTATTTATTCGCTGCCTCGGATTCTTACCTTTTGAGTTAAGTCCATTGACCGTTCATAGACAACAAATAAATTAGGCTATAATTTTTAAATTATGTAAATGATGTAAAAATGTTATAACCGTTATTTTTTAATTAATTGGTAACAAATTTTACATAATTATAGGCTTTTTAAAAATATAATTCATAAAGCTAAATTAAATTAACAAATTCGCTCATTCCGTTGAATACTTTTTATATAAAAAATAAGTCCCTGTTCCTCATTTTTTGATATTTAACGAGGTTAATATAAATTTTTTTTAATTAAAGTTAATTTATAAAATAAAGAAATATATTAGTCTATGGCATTTCGATATTACCTTGAATGGCAAGTTTTATTCAACTGACAGTTGAAATATAAAAAAGTTACCGGATTTCAAACGGTTTTAAAACGGTGACCGGCGTGTATTTGTGTGTGAGTACTGTGAGTCCGACTGCTTTTTGGCAAGATTCCCTCGGGCGCGTTACATAAAA
Source organism: Spicauda simplicius (assembly GCA_949699795.1). Lineage (NCBI taxonomy): Eukaryota > Metazoa > Arthropoda > Insecta > Lepidoptera > Hesperiidae > Spicauda > Spicauda simplicius. Next base: position 16,188,677 of record OX453075.1, on the reverse strand, counting down.
TGAACGTCGCAGTGCATGCAGTACAAAAAGTTAAAAATAGATTTTCAGAGTGAGTTGCGTGTTCCGACATTTTTGTTTTCATGTGACATACATACCGTGTTAGTTCTCTTATTACGTTTTAGAAATCTAAGTGAAACGCTCTGAAATCAGATACTGTAAACATTGAACTGATTTTTTTGTTTGTCTCGCCGCAGATAGACGCGTGGAGATATAGTGTATTCGAAACGGTGACGCAGTGGTGATACAACGGTCAAAATCTGATTTATGAGAGTTATTATTGTGTATTAAAATGGCTCAAATAGAGCCGATGGACATAGACGCTATAGAAAGTGACTTCGACAATAAAGAGAACACATTCCACCACAACAATGTGTTGTCAAGGACGCCCTGCACCGAGAAAGGGTATGAGGAGCTGGACGTCTCCGAGCTGAACATGAAGTTGAGGTATTCGCTCACCCCGGCCTCCTCTCCTATGTCCAAGAGCCTCACAGGGCCGTGTTTGGACAACAGGAACTGTAATCCAGGTGAGGATTATCTCAATAATACTGCGGGAGCTGAGAATGGTAATCTAACACGATCATTGAATTCCACCCTAACCAGAAGTGAGAGTGCTACGAAATCAAAAGTTCTTCCTTTACAAACACTGTCAGCGGATCCGTTTGTGGACAGCAACAGGAACTCTTCTATGCGAAGGCTGATAGAACCAGATAACAACAACATAATTATCTCCGTTGACACCAATGATGAGAACTTATCATTACCGAGCACATCATCCTCGGTCACAAATACCCCTGAAGCCACAACACCGACAAAAGAAAATCCGAAACCTGAAGGTTCTCCAATAATGAGGGGCTTGAAGAGTGTCCTGAGCATGTTTCGTCCATCACAGAGTCCTATTCCACTTACTGATGACAAAGCAACAAAGCCAGACATACTCAGTCCAATAGAATCTCGATTACCAGACCAGACTGAGTCAGAAGTATCAGTTCAAGCATCAACACCAGTGGCTGCCAGTAAGCAGAAGGACACTTCCTCAAGAAGAAGCAGTCCTCTCAAGGAGAGTGTAGTGTTCAATGATGATTTGGAAAGAGAGCTGCAATGGAAGGATGAGACGACAATTATTTTTAAACAAGAAAAGATTCCAGTTCATAAATTGTTTTTCCAAAATCCAATTACATCTGATGTTAAGGCTAGTGATCAAATGAACACCACTGTGGAATATATGGATATATCATGCAATGAATCAGTAATTGCAGACAGAACTATGACTGATATTGAGCAAAGTATACCAGTCAAAATTGAAGGGGCTCATGCGGTAGAGTCAGATAATGAGTTTTTAGATTGTGAAACTACATTTACTAAAAATGAATCTTGTGTATCTGATTACAAAGAAATGGAAGCAGTGAATAAAACTGATATCATTAACAATGTTACTGTGGATTTAACAGAAAATGCACCAATTAAAATAACCAATGAATTTGAAATCAAGAATATGAATGTGACACAAAATATAAATACAGAAGGTATAGAAAGTTCTGAGCAATCATTAGCTATAGGTCAGTCAGTAACTGATATTGTTGCTAAATCTTTAGTAGAAAACTCAAGTAGAATTATAGAAGCTACAATGGGCATGTTAAAAAGTGAATCTTCTAATCATGGAATAATAAATGAAGCACAAAGTGTATTAGTGACTCAAGAACAAAATGTTAATTTGCAAAGTGAATCTTTCATTAGAAATCCTGAAAAATCCGAAGAGGTTAATACAGAAGGTGGTAAGGTTACCAATGATGAAAGAATACCAGAAAATATTGAATGTCATCCTTCTGTTACAGTTGATAGTAAAATTGATGATTTAAATATAAACAGAACCTTTGAAAGTAAGTCAGGCTTTGATGAAGCCAAAGTAATGCGTAATGAAATACTCTCTGAGGGAGGAATTGACAACACTGACAATTTACCAGATGTTTGTGCAGTAAAATTAAACAATACTGAATATTCCAATGTTATAAGCCCTGAAAATACTTCTGTAGAATTAAAACATGAAAATAGTGCAGATATTTTAGATAACAATATAGTGGTTGATATGAAGAATGAAACTAATAATGATTCAGTTTGTTGTGATGCAGTTGTAAAAGAAAAAATAAATGACATAATTTCTGTGTCAAATAATGTAATGCAATATATGCCTGATAATTTAGAAAATACACAAATCGTACAGGTTGTACCAAATCCAGATTTATTAGAATCAAATAACAGTAATCTCAAGTTAGTAGATAGTGAAATACCTATATCTATAGATGACAAGAATTTAAGTGAAATTGTTCATATTTCTATAATTAATCAAAGTAGCACAACAGTTACAAATTTACATCCCACAGAATTAATGAAGGTGGAAGATGTGATTTCTACCAATACCATGGAAGCTGAATTGAAAATACAACCAAATGTTTCAAATATTGATGTAGAATCTAAACAGACAAACAACACTACATTTAGTACAACAACTTCTGAAGAAAATTTAAATATGCAGACAACTGATAATCTTGAATCTCAAGTAGATATTATTCAAACCTCACATATTGAATCTAATATTGCAAATGTTGTGTTGAGAGAGAATGACCGTGAGATACCTGAGCTCAGCGTAGGAAATGATATGGTTATAAGTAAAGAACCTTCAGAAGTTCCATTACCTGATGAAGATGACATTGAACAAGCTATTACAGAATCTATTAACATATGTACTGAGGTTGGTACTGCTCAAGATGTTACATTTGAAGTATGTGATATGTCAGTGGATCTTGAGAGTTCTAATAAACCATTCGCCGATATAACCATGACCATGGATGACAAGGGAAACATAAATCAAAGTCCCAAAGATGAAACATGTCCACCGAATGTAACTATTGAACATAATGAAGATAATATAGGGAATGTTTCAGTTAAAGATTGTGAATCCAACGAGATACAAGACATTATTTTAAATACTCAACACTCAAACTTAGATGACATTAAGTCTGAGTCGCATAATGATAATATTTGTATGATCGCTGAAAAACTTGCACATTCCGAAATTATTTCCAAGATTGCGATGTCTAATATACAATTTGAAAGTGCGTTTAATGATAAATCTACAGAATACGTTGATCCACATGTTGATGTCCAAAGCACGCCAAAGATTGAAAATATTTGTGATACTCTCAATGTACTGATAAATAAAGAAGACGTAAAAGAAAATGAACTTGTAGATGCTCTAAATATCACAATCCCTGAAAATATTTGTGAATCTACCACAAACAGTGAAGACGTTAAGCAAAATGTTTTACAAACTGCTGAAGTAACGACCGTTTCAAAAGAAGATATTAATGCGGCGGACTTATTAGATATTGTAAAATCTGACCACATAAGTAACGATGATAAATTTGAAAGTGTAAACCAAGTTAAGATAGATGATAATATTCAGAATGAAAAGGTTTTACAGGAGATTGATGTAGAAATAATAACATCAGCTAATAATAGCCCTTACGTATCAGTTACCGATCTGGCTTTAGATTCAGAACTAAATAAAAAATCTTTAGAGAATACAGAAAATCCATTTGAAACAAAGGCCAAAATGTTCTCGTCACCTCCTATTTCACCAAAAATTGTTTCAAAGGGTTACAACTTTAACTTTGATGACATTGATGACCCATTTGCTACTAAAACGAAGATTCGAATGTCTCCAACACCCGATTCACCGAATCAGACTTCTAATACCTTTAATGTAATAGAAACACTTGAGGAAGTTCCTAAGAAACTTAATAATAGACGAAAATCTCAGCCTGAAAGGAAAAAACCAGCACAGAAAAAGAACTTTAACAAAACTTTTAATAACAAGTTACCAACCAAAGAAAGTGGGCCAGATAAAAATATTGATAATCAGAAAATCAGTACTCCAGCACAAGCTACATTATCTAATGACCTTTTAAATAATGTTAATGCTTCTCCATCTATAACGGAATGCATGCCAGATATGAAACCCGTAAATAACATTATAATATCCGAAGAAGTTAAAAATGAGAATATTAATAATGATATAGAAATAACGACTCAAGAAGAAATTAAAAAAGAAGATGCCTCTCACGATAACTATGAAATTGACACCGTGGGGTTGAATTCTACCATTAAAAAAGAAGAAATTAAAAAAGTTGATGAAGAAATGAAAATTGTTGAATCAACGGCTGTTATTTTAAATTTAGAAAGCACGTCATCGTCTGAGCAATATTTCTCCTTAGGTACATCATCAGGTGAGAGTACTAGTGTCATGAACCGATCTAAAAATGTGTTTAACCTACCTGAAATTGATGACATTAACTTCAATCCTTTTGCAACTAAATCCAAAATGCGCATGTCCCCACCACCTACGCAAAATTCCACATTTGTAAAAGAACTGACGAAAGATACGACGGTAACAACAACAGACGAGGGTAACCGTACATTCGATAAAATTGTTACTAAAGAGTATTCGTCTAATATAAGTAACACGACATGTTCTTCAAATAATACGAATGATAAAGACACTACCGTTCGTGAAGTCCTTACAGAAGATGAAGATACTATTGAAGGACCTTTCCTAGAAGCAGAAGACTTAAATCTTATAGAAAAAGTACCAGATGTTGCAAACGACATGATGAATTTCGATGAGATATCTTCTCAAGAGAAAGATGAAAATTTGGAAAACGGCGAACTCTTTATCGACGCTGATGCATTTGAATTCCTTCTAAATCAAAACAAGAGCTCTACAGTGTTAGACAGTGGTAAAGAAAGTTTGTTTCTGAAATTCGACCCCTTATTTGCCAAAAGGGTATCTTCCGATGGTGTTCTTGCTGCTCTTAGCAAAGTACAAAAAAGACAAAGTACACCTAAGAAACTTACAAAACCTACGCAAAAAGACACATACATGGAAAAACCTGTAGCCGGTCCGTCTACTGAGAAAGATAATTACGTTCCAGTGGAAGAGTACAATGAAGATCTATCATCTACCATGACAAAGCCAATGATGGTTGTTAACCCTGCTGTAAGTTCTATTATTTCTCCAAGAAGATCTGCTACTCCACCAAAATTAAATCGGCGGTCTCTAACCTTCACTTCCCCCGCCATGGCTGTTATTGACAGACTCCTTTCTTTAAGTGGTAACTCTTCACACTTGGACAACAACACTTCTATTCCTCTCGTAAGTAGGGAACAGTCGGAAACTGACCTGGCTATCACACAGTTAAGAGAGTTGTTGGCTGAAAAAGAAATCCATGTTCATAATTTAAGATGTGAAAGCAAAGAGCTGAAAGATAGACTAGCTGCTTTAGAGGTTCAAGTGAGAAATTTGGAATCAGAGAGCACGGAAAGACTTACTAAAATAAACGATTTGAACGAGCGCTTATCGGAAAAGACGAAAATAAACAAAAGCATGGCGACTGTTGTAGAAGAGTATGAGAGGACGATAGCTAGTTTGATAGCCGAAACTGAACAGGATAAGAAACGCAATGCGGAGGAACGGATGAGGCTGATAAAGGAAAGAGACGAACAGACAGCGCACTTGACCAGTATGGAAGTGTCATTCAGCGACTTGCACAGCAAATACGAGAAAAGTAAGCAGATCATTCTCAGCTGCAAAGCCAATGAGGACACTTATAAGAAGTCGATTAAGGAGTTCGAAGATAATTTCACAAAAATGCAGAACAACTACGAACTACTTAAGCAACACGCAACATCGAAACTGAATCATGCTAATCAGGAGTTGGAGAAGATGAACCGCGCGCACGAAGCAGAAGTACTGAAGTTAAACGCCATGATCAAAAGAAAAGATTTACACATAACATCTCTAGAAGAGACGCTCACCCAAAAAACAAAGGCCAATGAGGAGCTTACAGCGATATGCGATGAGCTCATCAATAAAGTTGGATGAACTAATTTTAGTCGTAGTATAAACGTGAAGTTTTATAGTTTTCCTGTGATCTAGACTGGTGTTTCAACACTTGTGCTGCTTATGTCACGATAAGTCGCAACAAGTCATAACTCTGCGCGTGCCAAAATAGTACCAACTTACCAAGACTGTTATTTGTGATAGAATTTGAAACTCATTTTAATACTAAACATGCTGCTTTAAATACGTAGAAAATGATAGTAGTGTTAAATTTCTCACTTCATTGGTATTTTACTTTCTTTTTCTGTAATTTTAACGGAAATTTTAAGATTGGTTTTAAATACAGAACTTTGTATACATTTCGCATTATGCCGGCCATAATCTAAATGTGTAACGAATGATTGAGGGCATGAAAGTGTTTATCAAATACATCACACTTAGTTCATGTACAATGTATAATCTTTGAAACCTAAATCTGTAATTTGTCTTTATACTCATTGTTTGCCATCTCTTATCACATATAACCCCTTATATATAAGAAATCATAAGGTAATGTTAATTTAACTGTTGTAATTATGTTTTCGCGTTAGTATCGATATTGGAGAAATAATTAGGTATATAATTATATTTTAATACTCATATAAGTAGTTAGATTGAACATAATTATTTTTGGACATTTTATCAAATATTGTAGAAATTAGATCCAGAGTATTTTGGTAAATATATGTTTTTAACTATAATATTGCAGTGTATTTGGAATCGTCTGTGTGCGATACACTATCATGTTCATATTTTAAAGATCGTTACTCTCATAATTGTACTACAAATGGACCTAGTAAATAATGTGTATTACAATACAAATTCAAATGTTTTAATGAAATTGTATCTTATGTAGACATAATGAAACATAGAGAAAGTTAGGTAGGTATTTTATTAGAGTTGTAACACCATGGCATTGTTATATTTAGATTTGAATGTGAGATGTGTAAATGTATAATACAATATATATTTTTTAATATCGTTTTCCACTTGCATGCAACTTATTTGCAAGATTAGATATTTTTTGAAAGAATTTTTATTCTACATTGAAAACTGAAAATATTTTAAATTTTGTATAACTTTCACAGTATTTTTTTTACTTAAGATTATGACTGTTTAAAATATTTCTAGAATCGGAAATAACTCAAAAATGCATGTGTTATACTTAAATTGTATTAAAATTATCCATTCCCACTATATTCGACCTAAATGCTTGTGTACAAATGTAATAGTGGATATCAAACGTAATATTTGTGTACTTTGTTCTTGCACGCGAAAATATGTGATAATAACTCAACAATCGAAAATAAGTGAGCAAAATTTTAATTTTAAATTTACTGTATTGAGAACTAGCTGTGTCGCGCTACTTCGTCTGTTTGTTGTAGATTATGTAGATCTTGAGTTGATAGCCTAATGGTTGAAACTGCTTCAATGGAGGTTCTAAAGTTCGAATCCTAGGCAGTCACCACAGATTTTTTCTAAAACGATCTGCGCAAGAGAAATTGATTATCCGGTGAAGGTAAACAAGGTAGGAAGAAGTTTTTAAAGTTGTCTGGTGTGCACATTACACCAGAGAACTTTTAAAAAAACTGTTCTCAAAGTTGTGTAAAATCTGTCAAATCGCATTAGGCCAGCACGGTGGACAGCTTAACACTCATTCTAAAAGATGACCCAGGCCGGAGTGTCGGACTGAAATGGGTTGACGACCATTGTAGATTGAAATTACTTTTAGAAGCATAAGCATTGGTAAATTAGTGTTCTATATTCATTTATTTTTAGACGTGCGTTTGAAGTTGTTTTATTGCCTGATGTTTTAATTGTACTAAAAAAATCTAATTAACCTTTACGATAGCGCGATCTATCGGAATCTCGATGATGCCAAACATGCCAAATGTTAGTAATTCAATTGTTTCTATAAAATAGATTTGAATTAAGTGTGCAGGTGATTACGGGAAGGGCAAACAAGGGGAATGTATGTTGTGAGTCTTTACTAATCTGCTTTAATTAAATTTATTCCAATATGTAATTAAAATTATAATTGCGAGGATGTTAAGTTTTCTGATAAAATCGACGCACAGTTTAAGTTTTTTTGATCTCATAAAAGTTATGGCATATCTGCAACATACTGACAACTTTATCGAATATAGATAATCTTTGATGAACAATTTCGCGTGTAAGAATTTGGTGCATAATTATTTATTAGCGAATCCTATTTGTAGCACATGTTTTAGCGCACGGGTTGTTAAATATACTATTTTTGTAAAATATGACATAAACTGACATTATTTTAGTTATTAAAGTTATTGATTTTTTTTAAGCCAGGCATTTTTATTTTTCTTTATAATTTTCCTACAATAATTTGTATATAATCTGTCTTGTATTAAAAAATAGTGTACATAATTATCTTGTTAAAGGAAACTGAAATGAGTAAAATAATAAAATTATAATGAAACCACATTATATGTAGAAACATCGCTCCAAAGACCTATTCATTCATTTATATTTGTCTAAATGTAGTGCTTTAACATTCAAATAGAGCTGCAAAGTAAGTCCTCTATAGGGTTTTTATGGTGGGACTGTCATATGGTAGACTATAGAAGACTAAGAAGCAAACGAGTATGATACGATATGCCATAGACATAAATATTATTATGTAAGTAGCTACTAAGCTGGAACGCTTCGGACAATTAGTATGTCCCCTTTTTTCGAAGGGGAAACCTTTAAAAGGTTCACGACGCCGTGGGAGAAACGGTGGGTTATGTGGTATTTTTACCTAACTGAAACCCCCCGGTGGCCCTCAGCGCTGCGAGGAGAACTCCGGGAACTCCGAGCGCTATGTATCTTTCGGGCTCTTCCCCAGTGAACATGTGCGCTCACCGGGCCTCCTGGTGTTTAAGACGGCACGCGACCACACATGGCGTCGTCCTTCCCGGAGCCGCTTGGCTGGACGGTTCGCGCTCCCACTCTTACCGCCCGCAACACCGGCGGGGGACACCGTAGCCGTATTATGGTCCCGGAACGACATAGACATAGTATGTCTCCCTACCAACGCTTTCAAACGAAAATACAGCAGCGCCATATAGATGTTACTATAGACAGAAGCCGATTTTTCGGTGGTGTTTCTGGAGTCTAACCACTTTACTGCTAATAGTTCTACTATTTCACTCTGCTGCTTAGTGGTTCTTTAAGTGCAGTTGATAGCTCTTAAAAATGAATAACAAATTGTTTATGTTATTACTTGTTCGCTAATTATCAGTTTCCTCTACACATTTCCGCCAGGAAACGATATTAATATTGTTTGTTTATAATTCATAATATAGAGAGGTACTAATAAAGCTATGAATAGCAAAGTGTTCTTCGTTCTGTGAGACATTTCCACAATTTCTATTAAAAGTTCAATAAACAAGTTAATAGTTTATTCACCTGTTGAAAAATTTTAAGACGCAGATCCTAAGCTTTAAGACTTACAGAACAGATTTAATTTCGTTTAACTGTCTTTATAATATGGTTTAGCTGATTTTATTACTTTTCACTCTTTTAACGACGTAGCGTGTGATAGTTATTGACGTAGTTGGTTCGATGCCCCGCGGGAACAAAATATTTGTTTATTCGTGGTTTATTTCTGTCTGGGACAGTTTGTAAGGTTTGTCGGCACAGGAAAATCAGATTTTTCAAATTAATCACAGACTAATGTACGTACGAGTGTATATTTCATTAGTGCAGTTATCAACATACCGGTCAGCCACGCTGAGATTTAGGCATTATACATAGAGTTGGAGAGATAATATGGCTGCCTGTAAGCAGAAACATATGAAGGTTAGAAAGAGAAATAAGAGTTGCCCTATCTGCTTTTCTTGGAATTGCGCGAGAAGAGACAGAAAGAGAAGGCACCTGCCATCTTCTCTCTTCTTAAGCGACGGCCAGTTGGAGCCTGGAATTCCTGCTCTATCTAAGTATAATACAATAAATTTTGTATGTTTCCACATTTATTTAAGTATGTGCCAGACGCGGCCAGTATAATATCATGCGGGGATGATACTTACAATTACATACAAATATAACTGCAGGGCCTCATCTAGGGGTTAGCGAGGGAGTCTTACTTGTTTTTATACAACACTAGCGGACCCGTCGAACTTCGTTCCTCCTCAAAGTAAAAAATCTGAACTTTTAGTGTTCCTCCACTATATTATGCATGTATTAGGTATACATAAAAACCTTCCTCTCGAATCACTATAGTCTATTAAAAAAACTGCATTGAAATCTGTAGCGCAGTTTTAAAGATCTAAGCATACATAGATAGGGACAGCCAGCGAGAAGCGAGTTTGTTTTATACTATGTAGTGATCTCTTTCCATGTAGAAGAAGCGTAAACGGGAGAAACGCAATATTCTTTTTTAAACACGCATACAAATGATACATTCCTAACTTATTATATATTATTTATATCTGTTTATGCGATTGATCTATTTGTAGATTGGACGTAGTTCGTTAAAATGTAATAAATCGAACATTATATAACCAAAGTGATTGTTAAAATGGAAGATTGTATGTCATATTGGATAGTATCGAATCATGCGTGTTGAGTTTCAGCGGCCGCGGATCTAGTGGAGCGTGATGGACAAGAACAATCACCAATTAACATTCACAAAGGAATTATTTATTACGCTCCACGTGCTCTTATTTGGAAGGTGGTCTTATGATACTGGACTTAACTTTTAATGCCCATGTAAAATACAAGGTGGTTAAAAATACATGTATTAAGCAAAGAAAAAAAGCCCGCTGAGTTTTTCTGGATAGTTTTAGCTGTGGTCGTTTTCCGATCCTGTGGTAATGAAAAATATTGTAACACAATTTGCAAACGCCTCCGTTGGCCTATAGAAAATAAAGTAAAAAAATGTTTTTATTCTCCAGATCGTTGTAGAATGATATCGATATTAAAACATGTACATTGTTACAATTACAGTTGCAAAATTACACTTTAAACAAGTACATCTTCATTGGGCAGTAGCAAGTCTGGAACCGATTGTTAGATATGACTGACGTCATGTTTTAAATATGGATAAGTTGAGGATTTAGGCTTTTGGATATATTTTTTTGTTAGTCAACATTTTAGAGTCCATTTTTTACTGGATCGCCCAATAGCATTCAGTCAGAAAAAAAACAAATATTAACAAACTTCTTTTTCTCACTGCGATGTTGTTGAACCTCCTCTTAACAAAGCAATAGGCTACGTCCACAGTCTCTAAGGTCGAAACCCCTGACTACTAATTTGTTACTCATCGATAAGCCCTTCAAACCATAAAACAGCAGTGCTTAATTATGCTGTTATAGGGCAAGGATACTTGTGGCGACGTCGTCTTCAAACGTTTCCTAACATTTATAGGCCTTATTCCATATAGCTAGAATGCTGCCATTTTACTGTAAAATATCATAGGAAACCACAATTAGGTACGGGACTAACTGCTACAAAGAGACATTGTCAAGCGATAAGACCTGCGACAAGAAATTGTCGTAATAAAATTATAAGTGTGCGTTTTAGTGATTCTCAGAGCAGAATTACTGGCTTCCATAATGCATTCACTATTCCACACAAGGCCAATATCATTGACTTAGTGAAGACCTACGCTTCATTGTTACAAAACTACATTCTCATATGTAAGTACATGTAATGTAGGTACGTCTAAAAATGTTGTGAATAATCTAGAAAGCAGTGTTTGCCAAAAATGGTAGGAACACTTTAAAAAAATAACTCGTGTGGGTAGTTTCTTATTTTATTCAATAGGGACCGTAGAAGTCACGTTAAGAATTAAAAAAATAGAGTTTTACAGAATATCTAAGTTATAACGTACTACCCTTTTGAACCAGAAAACGTACCTACCTCATGTGTTTGTGCTACCAGCATATCTATATTGAATAAAACGTTTCTCAAATTTTGATATGAAACCAATTTTGTATAACTGAATTGCGAGGTCTCTAGTCAGGAGACGGTTTACATCAGTTAAGTTGTGCAACTTACGGGTGATTTGAAAGTAGAAATGAAGAATGAACCTCGCAAGCTTAATGCCCTCATTACCTATGCTCCCATCGTTCACACGCGCAGGTGTCGTGCCAAGCGGTACCAGGAATTCATATTTCCAAAAAAATTGCGTCTTAGAGCCACTTGCAGTCGCCGCTCCTCACGAGCGAGCGCGTTGCCATGACAACCAACGACAAACACTGTCAAACTTTCAACGACACTGAGGACTTCCGAGGAATGTACGACGAGAGTGTCGCAGTAGTTAATGCGAGGGAGATTGAAAGTCCCAGCTCGGAAGAGGGTGAGGAAATGGCGAAGTTTAATCCCCCAGCGCGCCACACCGCGCGGCATGACTTCGATTCGGACAGCGAGAGCGATTCCAGTCCCGATAAATTCACTGCAGACATTTCGGAAGAAGAGGTATAGTAGCGAACCTTTGCATTGAAATCTGCACTATCATCAACCTAAACTACAAAAGTTACTATCAAAGTCTTTAATTGAATTTATATTTTATAACCTACTTAGTTTGCAAATAATGTTGATTACATAAGAAAGCGAAAATGCTGCATTGAAATTGTTTACGTATCAAATCAAATTTATTTCTTTTTCTTTATTATGTTAAAAGATAATATATAGGTACGTATTGCTTGGTGTATGTGACCTACATTCTTGTCTAATATGAACTGGGGAGACATGCAACAATATCGATTACACAACTCAATATCAGATGAAACAAACGAAGGAAACTAGGAAACCAACAAAGATATAGTCCAATTTGTGGCAATTGGCGACTGACGTCTGTGAATATGACTTAGATTTTAAAGCGATTTCGAGGTTGTCCAATGTTTTGAAGCTACTACCGAGGAATGAGTTGGAACCCTTTGATTTTTATTTGTGTGAAATACAAATTAAACATGCAGTACGTGGTCACTGACGCACATGGACATCTGTAAGCCACTTTATACGGGACAGAACTTCTATCCGAGCTCAATCTCAGATGCCATTCCTCAGATGGTTGACGATTAGGATCTCTCTCGTCAACCCATTATTGTCCCACTGCTGGGCACGGGTCTTTTCTCAGAATGAGAGAGTTTAGGCCATAGTCCACCGCGTTGGCAAGTGTGAATTGGTGGACTGGATTAGGATGGTCATCTCATATGAAAGTAATTTGGCAACCACACGCTTCTAACGAAACGCAGAAATTGCGGCACGTAGAAATAAGAGTAGCAGTGATACCAATCCGGTTCGACCACACCAGTTCTTCCACTGCAAGAATAAGTTTTCTCTTCGTTGTAACGCTCTTCAATTCAGTAGAACAAAGTAATTTAAGTGATAAACATAAAACACGCTTTCTACACTCATAGCCCCACACTAGGATTTTCTCCTGTGTCGTGGGTGCCATGGACACATAAGGCGAATACAACCCAGCTCCAGAACATGAATCTAAACTCATCATTCAGATACCTGTCTGGCCCGGGACCCATTTCGCGTCAGACCGGTATGGTAACCGCTCCTCCACGCGGGTCGTCGAATTGCCATATTGATTAAATTTGCCATCAATTTTCAGTCCCCTGAAAGGAAGCCGAAATCGCCAGACAAGGAGCGAGAGATACGAGAGTCACGACCGGCAAACGAGAGCGGTGATCGAGCCCGACAGACGAGTAAACGACACGATTCTTCCAATTCTGGTAAATTAGAAGTATACATTCTTCTACATTTACTTATTGCAGTTCGAAAATAATTCTTTGGTTCTCTTGTTACCACCGTATAGTTTATAGTGTAACGTCAACGTGACGTAAAATATTGAAAGTATAGTTTATGTATATAGTCAAATCTCGTCCACTTAACTAGGTAATTGTCGAATTTCAGACTCCTAATACATTTCATATTTATGTTAACAGTTCTTCTAGAAGACCCATCTAAATAATGGTAGGTAGAATACGTTGTGTTAAGCTTACCTATATTGAACTAGTTGACTTCGTTCCGCCTAAAAGTTAAAAATCTAAAATTATCAGTGTTCCTCCACTATATTATGCTTGTATTATATATTAAAACCTTCCTTTTGAATCACTCTATCTATACTATAATAAATCTGTAAAAGGTCGCTGTCTGTACATGGAATAAATTTAGGTGAAAACTATTTCTAGAGGTCTTTAATACGATATAGAACCCAAAATAATGGTTTTTAGAAATCTTTTCTGTTTGTCTGTTTGTCTGTTTATCTGTTTGTCTGTTTGTCTGTTTGTCTGTTTGTCTGTTTGTCTGTGTGTTTGAAAACGCTAATCTCAGAAACGGCTTATCCAATTTGAATATAATTTTCAGGGATGTGTTGTGGGAAACTTCACTTAACATTTAGTGTTTATTTTATGTAAATCGGTTTATAAATAAAAAAGTTATGTGAATTTAAAACTACGCAGTATTTATTCTGTGTTCGATAAGTGATAATAAGATAAGTAACTGCATAGTTGAATTGGTTGAAACTAAACATGTAAACTTTGTTATGTATTTTTTATTGGTTATGTGTGTACCTATGTTATTTGATACTATACAAATTTATATCTGTATATCTATATATACTTATATAAAAACGAAAGGATGCTCTCCCACTCATCTATTGAATAAACATCGTAGAGCCTAAACTGCTAAAGATACGAATATGATTTTTACTACGGGTTCCTGTTATGACGTAGACGTCAGATACGAATGAATTTTCTGATCCCCCCCCCCCCCCAATTTAACCCAAATAGGAGACGTAAGTTTGTATGAAAGTCAGTCAATTTTGAGGCCACCTCAATTAAATTTAGTATTTCGCGTTGATTTTTATGTTAAAACATAGTTTTAAACCGACTTCCAAAAAGGAAGAGGTTATCAATTCGTCTGTATTTTTTTTTATTATTTTTTTTATTTTATATTTGTTACTCGATTTCTCCTCACTGGGTGAACGGATTTGGATGATTTTTTTTTTCATTTGAAAGGTAGTGCGTGTCATGGGGTCCCATTTATTTTTAGTTCACTTTTGACAGTGGCATCCATAAGAAAAGCGCATAAGTCTGATATTTGCATTAACGATGTGCGCGATAAATAGATGAATAATTCAATTTCCCGCCAACCGATTTTCATGATTTTTCTTTTATTTGAAAGAATGTACTTCAAGGGTACTCTGATGAGTTTGATACGGTTCTGATCATAGGATCCATTTCTTTGAAGCAAATTAACGAAATTAGCGATACTCAGCCAAACCTAAGCTGTAGGAGTCCAATTGGGTTGAATGTAGAATGAGATTACTAAGCAGATATTTTCTAAAAAAATTGACCATCAACTCTTCAATCCTGATGATGCAGGGCTAGGCTGAACCGTAGAAGTAAGTCAATTTGTTTTTATGGATATATAATATGATTGTTAAACAAATTCATGGGACAAAAATTTGATCTTCAACTCCTCAACCCTGATGATCTAAGGGTATTTCAAGACTAAACCGTAAGAGTTGGCTATTTGGTACTTACGGTCATGTAATAAAAATACCAAGCAAAGATAGACGGTAAAATTTTTGACCTTCAACTCCTCAACCCTGATGATGCAGGGTTACTTCAAACCTAAGCCATAGGAGATGGCCATTTGGTGCTTTCGGGTATGTAATATGATTACTAAGCAAAGACACAAAATGAAAATTTCGACCTTCAAGTCCTCACCCCTGATGATGCAGGATACTGCTAGCCTAAACTATACGAGATGGGCATTTGGTGCTTTCAGGTATTTAATATAATTACTAAGCAAAGACACATGATGAAAATTTTGACCCTTAACTTCTCAACCCTGATGATGCAGGGGTTCTTTAAGCCTAAGCCATAGAAGTTAGCTATTTAGTGCTTTCAGGTATGTAATGTTATTACTAAGCAAAGACACATGATGAAAATTTTGACCATCATCTCCTCAACCCTGATGATGCAGGGGTGCTTCAAGCCTAATCCATAGAAGTTAGCTATTTAGTGCTTTCGGGTATGTAATATAATTACTAAGCAAAGACACATGACGACAATTTCAACTTTAAGCTCTTCAGCCCTGATGATGGTGATGATGATGATGATGATGGGTACTGCAAGCCCAAGCTATAGAAGTTGGCTCGCAAGTGCTTACGTATAAGTAATAAGAATATTAAGCAAAGACACGAAATATTTTTTTACCTTCAACTCCTCCCTGATGATGCGAGATAGTGCAAGCCTAAATTATAAAAGGTAGTCACATAATGCTTACGGTTGTTTTTAGTATATATTATAACTTTAATGACTGCTCATTAAATTGAAATGTGATTAATAAATTAAACTTCAATTCATCAACCCTGATAATCTAAGTACACAACCTACTTAAGCCGTATGAGTTTGGTACTTATTGATACAATAAATTACAACCCGTTCCTGAGAGAACATTATTATGAAAAGTGTCACTTTGAATACCTAAATCCTGAAAATGCAGGAGTATTGTCATGTTATTGTTAAGAGTTGGATTTAGCTGTAGCTTTTTAAACAGTATGGGTTAGGTTAGGTGGGAACATAAAAGAAAACATAAAAAAGCGAGCAGGGTGCGGCAGCGCCCTGCGAGCAGGTGCGCCCTGTTCGTATGAATTGTAAAAGTGTTTTGATCATGTCTTCTACAAAGAACAATGCGGGATTTACGCACACAAATAGCCCGATGCACCTCTTAAAACATCTTATCTTTGGCCACATGAAACAAAATATGAACTTAGAATATATGTCGCTGTTTAGTGATATTCCAATTTTCTAATAATTTCTTTGTTATCCGGAAATGTTAAAATCAATCTTTATATCGATACGTCTTCGTTTAAATGTGGAGGAGTTGGTTGAAAAAGTATATCCTGGTATTATTAATACAACCAATAACATTATAAATTGGTTCCAAAAGACGGCTATATACCCACCCACCAATGAACGTGTCGATAAAATAAATGATTTTATTTTTTTTTCAAAATTTAAAGCAGCGTCACAGATCTATTATTCGGTAGACACAGTCATTGAGATGGAGGAAGTAGTACATTATCCAACAGAATTTTTGAATTCCTTAATGCCTCCCGAACTCCTGAACACAAATTAATATTAAAAGTAGGTTTACCTATAATCTTACTTAGAAATTTGAATCCGCCAAAGTTACTTCAAATAGTATTTTCCAATTCGGAAAAGTTCAAATCAATCTTTATAATCGATACGTTTTGGTTCAAATGTGGAGGAGTTGATTGAAAAAAAGTATCCCGATATTGTGAATTAGACCACTAAGAATGTAAATTGGTTAAAAAAAGCGGTTTACAATATTAGAATTCGTCTAATTAAAAAAAAATACATAACAATACGTTCCTACCCACAAATACACACTTTAAATTCGTTTTTTCACTCTGTGTTTGACCAGGTAATCCTTGAGCGGCCAAACCGATTTTAATGTTACTACTTTTTATCATAGAATTCCCACGGTGTCGAGATTTGCGCCCGAAAAACTTTGTGACACGTTGATTTGCACGCGGGCAAAGCCGCGGGTACAGCTAGTCTATTAATAAAACTGCATTAAAATCCGTAGCGTTTTAAAGGTCTAAGCATACATAGGGGCAGAAGCGAGAAGCGACTTTGTTTTATACTATGTGGCGATTTTGAACTATTTGCAGAAACGGACAGTGGTGATATAGGCTTGGAGCGACCAGAGCCCTTGTTGGGCAGTGGACGCAAGCGTGGTGGAGGTGTGGTTATCCCAGCCGAAGGCGCCTACGATCCCAAGCAGTTCCAAGATTTAAAAGTTCCACCGGAGATGGAGAACATATTCCAGTACATTATGAAGTAAGTGTTTCGATGAATACTGGATTCATTTTCCGACTGAAATTCCATGCTTATTTGCCTTAAAATTTTACATATCTAGTTAACTTGGTCCATAAGCCTATACTCAACTTCAAATTGTATGAAAGTCATACGAAGTACATTTTTTTACACATCTGTAATCAACTACATACAGAATAAGGGTCATATCTGAAGTCAATCACAGATGCGTTGTTACTCCCGAGGACTATGATGGTCGCCTCATATAAAAATGTGCCGGCAACCACACCCTTCCAAAGAAACGCAAGAACTGCTTACCGCTAGAAATAGGTGTTACATACTAGTATACATAACAAGTATGTTCACGTATTAATGTATAGATGTATGACGATTTAAGTTTACTAGTTCTAAATTATAAACAGACACTCAATAAAATAATATCTAATGTTTATTATCCTATATTTATTGCCCTACACGCTACTTGAGTAGCAACTGGTAACGCTAAGAAGTGTCGTGTTACAAACGAGTCCGCAGCAAGTTTGTCGACCTCTTTATTGCATAATTACATCAATGCCAAGGGTTCATGGCCCAGTTAAGGATTTAGTTCATACATTTTATTGGTAGCTTTTTAGATTATTTATTTAAGTGTGATTAGGGTTACTACTTATTAGAATTAGGATTAAGGATGCAGTTACCGGATAGAGAGAAATTAATCGCCTACTAGGTAATAAATCACTTGTCCCTGTAGTTCCGGGACCAGAATAGGACTACGGTACTCTCTGCCTGTCGTAAAAGGCGACTAAAAGAGGCTTCCGGGGTTGCGGGCGGGAAGAGTGGGAGCTCGAACCGTCCGGTCAAGTGACCCCGGGAAGGAGGGCGGCATGTGTGGTTGCATGTTGCCTTAAAAACCAGAAGATGCGGTGAGCAGTTCACGCCCACCAGAGAAGAGCCCGATAGGGCACACGCTGAGGACACCGGCGGCGGTCAACTGGAGTTCCCGGAGTCCTCTTCGCAGCGACGAGGTCGGCCACCGGGGGGGTTTTAGTGCGGTAAGAATCCCACATAATCCGCGTCGCTCCCACGACGTCGGGTACTTTTTGAAAGTTTCCCCCTCGAAAACAAAAAAAAAAAGGTAATAAAGCACTAGGTAATTTACTTATATCTATTATACACAGGGAAACTTTGGATTTTTTGTGTGTTTGTTATGAATGAACTTAAAAACTAGTACTCAACCGATTTTAAATATTCCTTCATTTTTAGAATACTATATTATTACTGAGTGATATAGATTTATTACTATTTTTATTACTAGAATACTTATGGCGATCTTGCTAAAACTTTAGTAACGTGAGCCAAGGGGTAAAATTTTACTTAAAAAATTCTTTCATTGCGTACGCTACGGTACCTATTAATAATAATAATACTAAAAATGTTCTACAATATCTATAAGATAACACATCGATATCTACGAAAAACTTGGACACTACTGCCACCCCTTGACCAGGGTGCCCCCACGCCAAGCTTTCTTTTGGGACTTCTATCGGAATAAAATTAACACCCACTGTTGTCGGCAGCACTCATGCCAGACACGGTGACTATTGACAATTGTATAATAGTTGGATAGATTACATCATTGTCTGCGCGAACAAAATCGCGTGGATTCTACAAATATATCATATCTTATCCTAATACAAGTCACATTTAAATGGCCACCAGATACACGCCGCAGAAGATCGACATCGAGCTGCGCCTGCAGCCGTTCGTGCCGGAGTACATGCCGGCGGTGGGCGACACGGACGCCTTCCTCAAGGTCGGCACGCCGGCGTGCGGCGCGCGCGCCCGCCCGCTGGCTGACGCGGCGCTTGATCATATTGACAATTTGGGTGAGAGTTGGCTTGTTTTATTAGAATGCAATGTAGAAAGAAACTTTACACTGCTTTGCCGTTCCAGTACTAGGTACGTAAGCGCTAATCCCGGGAAGGACGGCGGTATGTGTGGTCGCATACCGTCGTAAAGACTAGACGGAGCGGTGGGCCCAGCCGCCCATCTGGGAGGAGCTCGATGGGGCAACGCGCTCGGAGGATTCAGGTTGAAGTCGTTTCGAGATCCCGGAGTTCTCCTTTTCAGCACCGAGGACGGCCACCGGGGGGGTTTTAGTGCGGTAAAAATCCCACATAACCCTGCGTCGCTCCCACGGCGTCGGGTACCTTTTGAAGGTTTCCCCCTCGAAAAAAAGAAGAAAAAAAAAGGTACGTAAGCGCTACCTTTACCCTTGTCCATGTAGTTACGAGACCAGAAGGCTACGGTATCCTCTGCCTGTCGTAACAGGCGACTGGTAGTAGTAGATGGTTATTTAGAAAAATTGTTTACTTTTTACACTTATGGCGATCTAGACATTGTCTGGTAATAATTGTACATTCAAATGTTTACGCAAGCATGGAGGAGGTTAAGAGTTTTGCTTACTTTTGCTGATAAGGAAGGGGGCGGGGGGAGTAAATAATTGTATTGAATTTGTTTGTATAATAATTGTATTAAATTTGTTTGTATCGGCCCCTAATAAAACGCCAAACGCCACTAAAGTAGCAAACGGACGTGCAGTCCACTTGATGATAAATGGTAGGTAAGTTATTCCGAGGATCTCCTTGGAATAAGCAGTAATGAGGTGACCGTTTTTTTTTGTTTTCGAGGGGGAAACCTTCAAAAGGTACCCGACGCCATGGGAGCGACGCAGGGTTATGTGGTATTTTTACCGCACTAAAACCCCCCGATGGCCGTCCTAGGCGCTACAAAGAAACTCCAAAGGACCGCAGCCGAAATCCTCTCAGCCGCCATCCTTCCCAGAATCTCCTGAACGAACGGTTCGAGCTCCCACTCTAGCCGCCCGCAACCCCGGAACCCACTAGCATCCCCCCGGTGGCCGTCCTGGGCGCTATAAAGAGGACTCCGGGATCTCCAAAGGAACGCAACCAAAATCCTCTGAGCGCGTTGCCCCATCGGGCTGCCCCCAGATGGGCGACTGGGCCCTCCGCTCCGTCTAGTCTTTACGACGATATGCGACCACACATAACGCCGTCCTTCCCAGGATTGCCGGGCTGCACGGTTAAAGCTCCCGCTCTAGCCGCCCGCAACCCCCCTTTTAATCGCCTCTTACGACAGGCAGGATACCGTAGCCCTATTCTGATCCCGGAACTAAAGGGACGAATGAGGTGACCGTCTGGTCACCTCATGTAAAAGTGAGCCGGCAACCACACCCTTCCACCGCAGCGCAAGGGCTAGACGTTACATATGTTTGGCGGTGGTACTTGCCTGAATCAACTATAAGTACTTGTTCTACCACCTCAAAGTAAAGCAGTCATATTTATGTCTCTGAATATAGTGTTGCTTAAAACTTACTTCAATAAAGATTGTAAACAAAAATAGGGCATCTATAGGTCATTTTTTTGCTAGTAAATAATTTACAAGAACTTCTTAATAATTAATCTACAAAGATTTTATGCAGGTGGAACGTACAAAAGCCGCAATTTTGGATAGTCAATCTTTATTGAAACAACATGTTATCACAAGATTCCAATGATTTTTATTCCAGGCCTTACGGTACTGGACGAGCCGTCGGCGGAGCAGAGCGACTCCGCGCTGCTGCACCTGCAGCTCAGAGCGATATCGAAGACCAGTAGCGCCAAATCTACAGTGGTATGCATTTTATTGCGGTTTCTGAATTAGTTTCGCCCTGACATGGTCATGGTATGACGTGGTATCCATGTAACTGTGTATAAATATGTATATCAGCTCCGCGATAATATATATTTTTAACACGGAGAAGTCCTCATGTATACCCTTACGCCCGTGGGAGCACAAGGGGTATGTACCTCTTAACGGATAAAGTGTCACGTTCCTATAGAAGCTCGGTGGCGGACCACAAGAAGACATTATAGCATTAGTGTCAGCTAGCGCTGGTGATAACACTAACCACGTCCAGAGACGGAGCCCCGGACGGAGATGTGCAGAACGCACACATGACATTTCGAGTCCTACTGGCCATTAGAAGCCCCCGATTCTACCTCTGCGGGCTCATGGGACTGGAAAGGAGTAGCTTTCTGTGAAGTCGCTCTCCGTCCCATGCGACTGCTACGAAACGGCGTAGCAAATGCATTATCCTCCCTAAACCGCTCCGTCGCTTCCTACGCAAGCATCACTGCCACTTATCCCCATTAATATTACTCGAATACCGTATGGTATGCTTTGTATTGAATATAATGTGGTATGTTTCATGTTTAGTATACTGTACTTTATATTTATGGTTTTCCGTTTCCTGCGAGGCAAAATAGCAAGCTAGGGACGGAATACGATGCGTCATTTATCGTGACATACCGTAACACTTCATCATGGAATAACAATCATATAATATAATGTTTAAAATATCGCTGCTTTTCATAAATTCAAAATTCAACAATTTTGAATTAAGGGTCCTTATTCAAAACAGACCTCGAATTGGAATGTTGGAGCTGATTAAGAGCTAACTCATAGGGCAGTTATTAAAAAACCAAGTTCCAATATTACAGTCAACAAGCAATTGTTAAACAATTAAAACGATATGAATGAATTTCTATTACCTTTATTTTTTCAAATTATCCGTTATTTATCCGTCCAAAGCTTACGAGGAAGATAGAAGATGCTGAGAAAAACCCGAAGGCTATTGAAAGGTGGATTAAGGACGTGAGCGAACTGCATATGTCCAAACCGGCGCCGACAGTTACTTATACAAGGTAACAATTATTGCTTTGTCATATCCCATTGAGAAGTGATAGCCATAATCCACCGCGCTAGCCAAGTGCGAATTCACGCACCTCCGAGAGCATTTTTTTTAAAGAACTCTCGGGTGTGTAGGTTTCCTCACGATGTTTTCCTTCACCGAAAAGCACTGATAATTAATTTCTAATACGCACATAAATCAGTGGTGCGTAGTGCGTACGTGCGCGCCTGGGTTTGAACCTCGGACCTCCCGATTAAGAGGGCAAGTTTCAACCATTAGGCTATCACTGCTCTTCTAATACGCACATAAATCAGTGGTGTGTGCCTGGGTTTCCGATCCGGTGGTAGTGTAAAAAAAATGTGTAACTGACAATTTGTGCCCGTAGGCTGATAAAAAAATAAAGACATTTAATTTCATGCATAGCTTAGTATTTCACGCTCTTATATTTTTATTATTTTTGCGTTATGACGTTTGAACAACAATTTAGTATGACATATCATAAATAAATTAAAGAATTACAATTTGTAAAATTCTATATTCCCAGCAAAATGCCAGACATCGACAGTCTGATGGAGGAGTGGCCGGAATCCATCGAAGAGACGCTGAACGAGGTGGGCTTCCCTCCCCCAACGCTGGACTGCAGCCTGGCGGACTACGTGGCGCTGGTCTGCGCGGCCTTCGACATCCCGCTGGCCAGTGCCTCCCTCAACGACAAGATACAGGCGCTACATCTGCTCTTTAGTCTCTATTCTGCTGTTAAGAACTCGCAGTTGTACGCTGAGAGGCAGAAGGAGAAAGGGGGGTAGATTTTAAGTAAAACCACGTTATTATAGTTTCAAGTTGTTTTCCTACTTTTAGTGAATTAAGTTGGTATTGAGAATTTTGAAGCTGACAATAAAGTTTTTTTTTATAAGATTGAAGTAGCAAACGAGGTTGCAGTCCACCTGATGGTAAGTGGTCACTGCAGCCCATGAACATGGACAACTTCATACAGAACATCGGGTTCTATCTGAAATCAATCACAGATGCGTTACTACTCCCGAGGACTGATGGTCGCCTCATATAAAAGTGTGCCGGCAACCACACCCTTCACTGCTTCACGCTAAAATAGGAGTGGCGGTGGTAGTTCCTCGGTCGAACTACACTGGTTCTACCATCAACAAATAAGGTGCTGAGAGGTTAGAGAGCTTAGAATAATACAAGGTTTGAAGTTGTGAAGAAGTAACAACTGTGCACAGGGACGTACGGAGGAGGGGAGAGGGTAGAATTGGTATGTTTGGCAAACACGAACAAATAGAGGGTAGTGGTAAAATCGTTTGCAGTTTCAGTCTGTAGACACCACCGCCACCCTATATCTGCCTAAAAACGAATGTTTGGCGCAACTGCGTTATTTTTCCAAAGGTGGATTGAGAGACATATCCCAGGTGTTTGAAATTACATACGGTATACCAAATAAGTAAATCATTTTTTGCCCACCAAAGATCGAGAATTTAAAAGCTACTTCTTGGGAGGTACATACATTCACAGATCGTCCCTGTAGTTAGGGGATTAGAAGGGGGTTAGTGCGGTAAAAAAACTCCCACATAACCTCGCGTCGCTCTTACGGCGTTGGGTACATTTTGAAGGATTTCTCCGCTCGAGAATAAAAAGAGATGTAAATGGGCAGCAGTAGCCATTTATCATCTCATTCTGCGCGCTCTATCGCAAAAGAACAGCTGAAAATATTATTAAAATATAGGTCTGAACTACATTCAAAATCCATATGGTTTGTCTAATTTCCAGTATTACATTTATCGGGTTAAAAATGAAAAAAATATTACAGATTTTGGCGTACATCTTTATTCACAAATTTCGTTACAATAATCTAGACAAAAATATACAATTTCGATCATCGGTTTAATAATAAATTATAATATATAATTATAATATATAAATATATTTAATAATACTAGCCTCATAGGAAACGGGTTGTTTAAATCTAAATGTCGACTTGCATACTATATCCGTTCATTGTACAAACGTAAGGTAACCTGCACAAGTGGAAACATAATTGAAGAAAATATTAATATTTTATTGAAACCAAATTATAAGTACAGCAAAGAATTCTAAATCAGTTTAGTTAAAAAAAACATTTAAGTTATTATTTCTAGAGTACAAAGATATTATATGCGTCTAGAAGGAACGAGTGTGAGTATGAAAATGGCTTAAAGTAATGGCTATATTATTGCTATGTATACCATTAAAAGATTACTCTTGCATTATATATCGGAAATCACTTCGAAAATTTCATGTCTCACACTGCAATTCGTTGCTTAAGTTCTAACACCGCGGATCTCAAAATTAGCAACTTTTCAGGAGAGCAAATAAACTGTCTCAAATAGTTATTTTTAATTCTACAACTACCACATAATATATTTCGATAAAAATATTAATATACTCATATTGAAATAATATTTTTTATGAAAATGTAACATGTTCCTATATAATTTTGAGATACCACTATTTCATTAACTCAAAATGGACATTTTTTGAGTTACGCGGTGTTAGAACTTAAGCGACCGTTTGTTTTGCCACATAAAATCTACACCACTTATACTAATTATTGCGCAAATGATTTGCTCCGGAACCAAGCATACATTGATACATTAAACAGGCAAGGAAAAAAGGAAACATTTCTTCAGAGAAGGATTATACATTGACACTTATAATTCTCAGCAGTGATTTATGGCAGTATCTTCGAGATTGAATTGAAACATTTCTTCACAAATATAATTCAGATTTTTGCTTTCAAAAATATAAAGGTTACATAAATATTGCATAAGAGTATTAATGACAGAAAAATATATATATTATCAATAAATTGCTTCGAGCTCACATATTGTTCAATAAAAATATATAGTGAATATTACACGTGTACAGTGCACCTAAGGAGAAAAAGGTAGTTTATTTCGTAATTTGCAGTAAAAACTTATTTATGCGACATTTTACATGGTGTCAGATTAAACACACGAATGGCCAGCTGTTTCACTACTAATAATCATAGACTAAGTAATATAATAGACTGCTAATTGGTTAAGAATATTTCATTGTTTAATGTGCGCTGTGCGGGAAATAGAAATAAGGGCGGTAGAACTATTTATGATTGTTATAAATAGCAGTTAGGAATATCAATATGAGGTAATAGTTTTTGGAGGACAATTCACCTGTGATCATCTTTGTATAGGAGTCCAGTGCTTTTAACAGGTTATTACAGATGTAGGTCGTGCAGCATCTGGGTTGCAAGATCGCTTGTTACTCTTACTGAAAGCTATTGGCGCTTTTGACGAACGGTCTGAAATGCAGAGTTCAATTCCTAGACAGGTATCTGTATAATGAGTGTAGATTCTTGTTTTGGTCTTGGGTGTTTGTGTATGTGTATTAGTTTTATTTGTGTATGTCCATGGCAGCCTCGACACAAGAGAATCCTAGTGTAGGACTATGAGTATAGAAAGCGTTTATTTTATTGCGTTTTTTAGGTAATAATTCGCAATAATCCTTTTGCGATTTTTGCGATTGATGCACATGTATTCAAAATTAGGAGTCTATTATTATTACTTAGTTAATTTACATTGTTTATGCGGCCTCTGTACGCGACTGAGATCTAAACCTTACAATAGGGTACTAATTTGGAAGACTATATCATAAACTCGTCCTAAAAAGCAAGCGTCGACATGTGATTTAGAGATAGGCTCGTAGGTAGGTAGCTACAGCAAAACAAACAATCGAAAGAAAACATTTTTTTCGTAAATAATCGAATATTTAATTTTAATACTTAATGGGTACTCACGATATGCGGTTTTTGAATCCATTTCGAATTCTTTTTACCGATATGTCGACCCAGTTGCATGGATCGTGGTCACAGCTAAAAGTTTCACCGTTAAGTATTAAAATGTGTCAATTCCGCGATAATGTTAGTCTAAAATCATAAATATTTAATATAAATTTGTTATAAAAATAACTGTTATAAGAACTAACTTATTGCCTCTTTACTAAAACAACGTAGCAAGTACAAATTGAGCTTTTTTGTTAAATTTCATATTATCATGTTTTTTCTTAAATTTGCCGGTAAACATTAGGTTAGGTATTTGGGATGATCGTATAGGTCTGTGTAAGTATTCATTTAAAGGAATTTATTTTGTGTAACACAACAATTAGGCTCCAATAAAAATGTAGTTTTCAACATAACACGTTGCTCTTGTAAAAAGGCGTTATGTAGTTCTTTCAGCTTTTAGAAACAATTACTATTTATTTATTTATTTATAAATTTGTTCATAACTTTGCTGTAGTTTGTAATTGATAATCTTATTTTTTGGTATAATTTTATGCTAAGTTGGTGTGTGAATCAGAATCGCGGGTGTACCTGACGGATTTAAATATGTCTTTTATCTTGCAAACGTACCTGTTGTGTACCTCAGTGTACCTAACCTAAAAGTCTGTGTACCTCCTTCTATGCATAGATATAAAATAAAATAGGTACACACGCCATCCTGACGTCAGAATCGCGGGTGTACTTCTAATCAGCATATGTACCTAAGTAAAGAGTATATGTAGATTTGGTACCTCTTGTGTACCTGCAGAAACAAATATTGAATAAATAAAAAATAGTAAGGTTGCTGAGAAAATAAAAAAAACAGTTTTCTTTCTTTGACGTCGTTTTTATTTTATAAAAATAACTACAGTACTAATAACTAAAGTTGAAATTAAATATTAATGACATCTATTAGAATAACAAAAAAATATATCCCGTATGTTTTTTTTTAATTGTAAAAGATTTAGGATTAGCATGTTTATCGGTTTTTTCGGAATCAAAATTGAACGACTTTTAAAGATTTTTTTATTAATTTAATATAAATTCGAATTGTAACTAAATAAAAATCACACATTTATGTATATTACAAAATATATTTTAATCCATACATGACACACTCTGCAATCACATAATATAACCTACATAAGTTGTGAGTGTTCGGTGACAAATATCTTCGAGAAAATATTAATGGACGATATATACAGTGCTGATCGTATAGAATCTTGTACAAACGAATCTTGTTCACTTAAAAATGTCAGCAGAAAAATTGCATTTCTTCCTATAGACACAAATGTTTGTAAAAATATTTCTCTTCTAAATAAATTTGCGCAAGACTCATTATGCAACGATGTAAATATTATTGAATGTCGTCGTAATAATTGCAAGGGGATACGGACATTTAGTTATATACTTCGCAACACTGTTTCGTTTGAGTTAAGTCAGTCCGAAAGTATATGTTTAGATGATATGCCTCGTAGTGTAACATTAAATGAAAAGACATATACATTGCTTGGTATTATTGAATTTCTACCTTCGGGTTCTAAAACAAACAATGTAAACAGTATTGGTCATTATTACAGATCACATTGTTTCCGAGGCATGAGATGGGAGTGCTATGACGACCTTCGTAATCATGTAACAAAAAGCTCTAAATATGTGATTGCAGAGTGTGTCATGTATGGATTAAAATATATTTTGTAATATACATAAAAAAATATTTTATTATTTAGGTATGTTACAATTCATATTATATACATAAATGTGTGATTTTTATTACAATTCGAATTTATATTAAATTAATAAAAAAATCTTTAAAAGTCGTTCAATTTTGATTCCGAAAAAACCGATAAACATGCTAATCCTAAATCTTTTACAATTAAAAAAAAACATACGGGATATATTTTTTTGTTATTCTAATAGATGTCATTAATATTTAATTTCAACTTTAGTTATTAGTACTGTAGTTATTTTTATAAAATAAAAACGACGTCAAAGAAAGAAAACTGTTTTTTTTATTTTCTCAGCAACCTTACTATTTTTTATTTATTCAATATTTGTTTCTGCAGGTACACAAGAGGTACCAAATCTACATATACTCTTTACTTAGGTACATATGCTGATTAGAAGTACACCCGCGATTCTGACGTCAGGATGGCGTGTGTACCTATTTTATTTTATATCTATGCATAGAAGGAGGTACACAGACTTTTAGGTTAGGTACACTGAGGTACACAACAGGTACGTTTGCAAGATAAAAGACATATTTAAATCCGTCAGGTACACCCGCGATTCTGATGCACACAAGTTGGTTTCTAAAATTTAAGTAGCAAATAAACGTTCAATGTATCTGATTATAAGCGGTGACTATCTCAAATGAACGTAGTCAATGCCAGATAAGGTGGTAGAACCAGTGTAGTTCGACCGGGAAAGTACAACCGCCACACCTATTTCTAGCGTGAAGCAGTTTGCGTTTCGTTGGGAGGGTGTGGTGGCCAGCACACTTTGATATGAGGCGACCATCATAGTCCTCCGGAGTAGCAACGCATTTTTGATTGACTACAGATAAAACCTATGTTCTGTAAGTTGCTTACAGATCGGCGGCAGTGACCACTTACCATCAGGTGGACTGTATGTTCGTTTGCTGCTACAATCAGATAAAAAAACAAGACTTAGTAGCCTAGATTGATCCGGAGTAGCAACGTATCTTTGATTGACTACAGATAAAACCAATGTTCTGTAAGTTGCTTACATACCGGCGGCAGTGACCACTTACCATCAGGTGGACTGTATGTTCGTTTGCTGCTACAATCAGATAAAAAAAAAAGACTTAGTACCCTAGATTGATCACTGATGCGTTGCTAGCATCTTTGACCAATCTTGAATGCCGCTTTTAAGGACCACCCTCCTTAATAACTAAGTTGGAACGCCTCGTATCTCAGTAACGTTTACCGTTTTAAAGTACAGGCGTGGCAATGCTAGTTGGAATCATCCACGAAGGGTTTAAATCTTTGATTTGAATTTTATTTACGTTAGCTTGCTGATCAGGACGAGGCCATATGCTTACTAAAAAGTAAATCAAAATAAAATATATAAGGAAACAAATCTTTTTCGTTTCATGATATATTTTATAAGCATTTACTTTATAGTGTACATACAGTTGTGTTATATAATTAATGGACTATTTTATACATACATTGTAAATATAAAAGCTAAATTAAATGTAAATAAAATTTAAAATAAAAATAACTTAAGCAATGTAATGTTTAAATTTAATTCACCAAAAATATTGTATACGTCTTGATTAGAGCTTTATAGGAATTTACTATTTTTAGTCAGAACAAAGTAAAGATAGCATCGTTTTATAAATTTTTTATTGAGTTTTTTTATTTGCACAGACATCGAACGGGCCATAGACAAAAATATATATTTTCCTAAAGATTTATAGAACAATGTTTTACAAAGTTTGTTATGCCGTAACCCTCTTAGGCAAATAAATTCAATCTCTAGATAAACAGGGCTTGACGGTTTAATATTGCACCTAGATTTTTAACTTATATCAATAAAAATATTACGCTTTTATAAAAAAAACATGACTTTGGAGGCAATTACATAATTTATGAATGACTCGTTTCTACTATTCCGACCATATACAACATCTTTGGATTATAATTATACATATTTTATTTTTATTTAGGTATTTATAGGAATTATCGATATTAACTGGACATATCTAAGCAATGACTCAATGTTTTTGACTATATTAGCACACGGTGAAACGTAAGCACACTAATACTATTAAGGAAATATTTAATTATAATTAGTTTAGAGAACAATTTTGAATAATCGTACATTAATAGTAGTATTGCTTATAAGACTTAATTATTATCAAGTACAGTTGCACGTATAAATTTGTAATTGAACTAGCGTCGATGGAAACAATGAATTTATTAAGAGTTTATGACGATTTCTAAAAACGATTACCTTTTCTCTGGCATATACTTGTTCGCTGACGTTTTAGATTTTAGCCATTCTCATCCATTCCAACGTGTTGAGCGAATACGTTAACGACGATTGTTTTGAGGAAACAATAAAGTCGTGCTAAGGGCACAGTTCTGTTTAATCATTACACGTTGACATTCATGACTACGTACATATATTTAGTAAGTTATATACGTAAGGTTCCTTACAATCACGAGTCCATAAGGGGTCCAAACTTCTAGCCCCTAATTCAAAATTATGAACATATTTATCTTTTACTAGGCAGGAATATTTCAAAGACAGAAGAAACATTTTTTTATTAATTTTAAACTTTTTCTGAAAATTTCATACTTATATAGAAAGAGCTTTTTTCCTCGTCTTTTTATAGAAAGCTAATGCCACATTCTTCGTTAAAGTCTACCTTCATCTAGCTTAAGCCCTTCTCTGGAAAATTCTGGTCCCAGCAGTTAACATTTTTTATATACGAATTCTAATATATAGGCTTTGAATCTAAAATACTTATTTCAAAGCTGAACTACCAAGCGACCTATGTACTTAAGTATAAATATTAAGAATAATGTTAAGTATTAAGTAATTTATTAAGTAAATGAGTAAATTTACAAATCTATGCGCACGACTGTACTTATATACAATTACATAATGGTTATGTAATAAATAAACTGTAATGCTATTGTATAATTTAAATTACAATTAATTAGTTTTAATGAGGGAAACATTATTTTAATATAATCGCACTTGGATATTGTTCAGTCGTAATTTGTTATTGTTTATGGACCAAAATTTTGTAATTATAGAAGCAAATATATTCAAAATTATGTTTATTTTTATGGACTACCCAATTTTATCTGTGTTTGCTTATAAAGCCTCGTATTCGTGGTAAACATTTGTTTAGCAACAGTTGATCAACATTGTTGATGAACGCCTTAAATATTGCTGGAAACTTTTTTAAATCAATATAAGTTGTCCACATGCGTTGAAATGTTGTTTGAGGAGAATGTCAAAAAGCAAAATTCCACAGTTAGACACTACCGCTATGTTTATATATTAGAAACAGTTGCAAACACGTCCACGCACGTCAACAATCGTTGATGAACAGATGTTCTCGCTCGTCGGGCGTCTACTGTGCATCAAAGCGTGATCAACTCCGCAACACACGTGTTGCCCGCAATATGTTGACAGCAACTCGGCAACATGTTTATGCAACCATGTTGCTAAACAAATGTTTACCATAAATACGAGGCTTTACAATGTTAAGAACTGTTTAAAAGGAATGGTTAGAGATGCATTTAATTGAACCATTGCATCTTCGTCCTCCCACCAATACATTTGCCAGACCTTTAGTACTCCAATACCTGGTATTGATTATTAAATTAACTTATTTACACAGCCACTCTGCTCATTAAGATCATGTGTCACAAAAAATAAAGCGTCTCGTCTGTGTTAATTCTGGTTATAATTTATTTGTGTGCAAAAATTGCATCCAAATCTGATTAGCATTTTTGCTTGCAAGAGTAACAAAGATCCATCCGTAACTTTTCCCTATATATCAACAGTAAGATACCAACATCAGGTGTAGTGATTACTTATATATTACATTTATTTCATAGATAAATGAAATCGGTCGTAAGTAAATAATACAATGCCTTACTAAGTAATGACTAAGTCTATTTATGAACAAAATGGATGGCAGACAGACACATTATATTGGTTTAGAAATAAATAGGCTTAAACCAGTATAATGTGTAATATGTAAATACATGATACAGAAGAAAAAAAAATGTGTTGCGACAGAATCTTAAGCCCCCTTACGCACTAGCGGTTAACCGCGGGCACAGCTAAACTCAGTTTCCAGTTTAATAAGAAACCGCCCCAAAATGACAACCGCCGCGATTGGAAATTTCAATCGCCGCGGTTGGAAATTTTGTGGCGGTTTCTTATTAAACTGGAAAAACTGCTAACCGCTAGTGCGTAAGAGGACTAAGGTGTGGCAACAGATGATTTTGAATAAATTTGCTTCAATTTTAATTTTCACTATGAACATATTCTACTAATCATTGCTCTTACGTTGGATTGCTACACCGATTATAACGCAACTTTATCAATCGAATTAGGCCTGTTTCAGCTATCCCAACGTTCTAAGGTATAAAAAAGTGTAAAAACGCTCTACTCTCTTGTAAATTTATTCAATTAATGGTCAAAAAATTTACACTCACAACTTTTTCAACTAATCCGTCTACGTACGTACCAAGAAAGATATCCAAAAAATACGCCATACATTTCTCACTACTATTCACAATCACACTTACGTTTCACCGTGCACTATCCTGAATACAAGTCCGTTATTTAATTGCTAAAACTAAAAAAATACATTTAAACTAATTAATTAATTATTTATTTACATATTTTTTTTACACAACAAATTCACAAGCTTTTTTTTCATATATCACAGTTTCATACTTTGCATGCACACTAAACAATTTAATAATTGAACTACTAACACTTTTAATTCATTTAAAAAAATATTTTCGAACGCTATAAAGGCAACATCACATTATATCTTTAGGTAAGAAATCAAAATTGACAGTTGCAGAAAAAAATAAGGAAAAAAACTGACGCAGCCTTATTTTTGAGGAAAACAACATCAATTTTTTTAGGGTATAAGGCCTGTTGTACATGGCACGTTTTTTGAGCCGTACGGCGTCTTTACCTTACCGTGAAAAAACGTGCTAGCATGTACATGGCACGGCAAAGATCAGTGCATGGCAGTGATCCATACAACACAGACAACCGGTAGGCACGGTTGTCAGTGTTGTATGGAACACGGCGAATTAACCGTAGATTATTACGCCGAAAAAACGTGTGTCTACAAGAGGCCTAAAAAAAATTTCACAGACGCATAAAAACCACTAATGTGACGCAGCCTTGAGGTTTCCACATACTAGAGCGACATTCGTACAGACTTGTCTTTTAATTAAGATAAATACGTAACTAAATCACATAGAGTTTCACGCCTAACGCTATAGCATGATATATGAACTTACATACAGTTTATTTTTACAATAGCCTTAAGAAACATTGACTCGTCAAATGATCGAAGATTGAAAAGGGCTGGATTTGAATTAGAGTTTTTTTAAAACCATAAAAAACGAGGAACTAGATTTAGATACGAGCAAATGTCAAATTTTGGCTTAAAAAGTATTATTTTGCGGATAAATTCTGAAAAATAGCTTTTTTTAATACCATTAGAAATGGCCATAATTAAACCTATCTAGGTTTAATTATAAAATTCAAAAAGTTCTTGACAGATTAAAAAAAACAAGTAGTGATACTCGTTACTTTAAAATAAGAAAAAAAAAATACGTGACGAATAGATGACCTCTTTCCTTTGGGAAGTCGGTTAAAATGCAATTAAAATGAGCTATTTTTTTAAAAGAATTATGCGTCATTAATGCGTTTTAATAATATTTTTGTCAGTTTTCCAAATGAAGCTTAGTCATCTAGGTATAGTATCACAAAGTTTGTTCATGTCTTACAGCCATTGACAGTGCCACACACGTGTCGTAACAGACTAAATAATATACTGTATTTATTATTATTAAAAGACACATATCACACGAATGTTGTTCGAATCGAATCAAATTAATATTCGATTCGATTCGAACAACATTCGTATATTAACATATTCGATTCGATTACAATTCGTTCCGAATAGAATATTAATATTCGATTCGGAACGAATAATTCATAAGTTCGAATTATTCTCACACTACTAATATAAATACGTGAACACACACTATAGTGATGTAACGAATATTCGCATGTGTTTAGATATTCGCATTCGCAACAATTGTGCGAATGTGTTGCGAATATTGAATTGCAACGCTTTTCAAAAACCAGTCGCCAAATCTATACAAATTTAAGTTGAACTGCAGTTAGACGACCAAAAAAAATGGTCTTCAAAAAAGCCCGCCAAATCTAGCGGCGGCCATGTTGACGTAAAAAAAAAACTGAATTTTCCCATTCGCAAATGTTCAAATAATAATATTCGTTTCATCATTACTACACGTTATGAAGATAATATTATTTCGTCTGTCACGTCACGTGACTGGCACGTTCTATGTCTGTTGATATGAACCGACCTATTAGCGGCTTAGAAATTTATTAAAACGCTTTCATTTTATTCGTTTCACATTACATATACTGTATACGTAATGACGTTTTTTTCATTTAGCATTAATTTTATTAACGTACATAAATTATTTAAATAAATCATTTAACACGGGAACTATCATTCACAAACCAATTTTCTAAGTCAGGATAATGATCTGTAAATCTCAAAACGTATTTTCGATTACAATCTAGATGAATCAGAAATAGGTAATTGTATCAGTTCAATATCTATCTATATGGGTGTCATTATCGGACCCAGAGCAGAATTATCACTCGATATTCCGGTAACTTGAGCCTCACATCATCATAACTGTCAAACACAAAGTATCCACAATCACAGTAACGTTCAACACGCACATAACAGCGGACGTACCTGAGGGCCTGGGACCACTGCTTGGAGAAGGGCTGACCTTGGAACTGGGACCAATCCTAGGACTGGGACCGTCAAGTTTTGGGCCCAGATGAATGACCAACGGCGGGGGCTGTTCTGGGGCTTTGACCAGCAGGGTTAGGCCCCCCGGTCGCTGTATCAGTGGTAGTGGAAGAGGTCCAAGATACGCCGGTTCCATTGCTGCGTCTTCAGGTCTGAGAGCGGCTCGTCGTCGTTCCGTATGCAAAAGTAGCTCTTAATTGCGCTCCTGCATATTGGACACTTGTCTAATTTCGCTGAAATGTATAGAAAAAGTAATTTAATATATTGAAATGATATGAGGTGCTAGAGAGTACAGTAATACCTCGATTTACGCTACCCCAACTTACGCGAACTCGGAGTTACGCGGTTTGTAAATCTCCTCAATTTGTCTTTTATTGAGTGCCAGCTAAGTCACACACTCTATATATTATGGATTACATAGCCTTACTATCCTACAATATAAAATAAGAGTGTGGAATAGTAAAACTATGTACTTTGACAACTACATGTTATTTTATGTTACGTATTTCTTGTACCCCGACTTACGCGAATTCGAGTTACGCGGTTATCAGTCAGTCCCACCTATCGCGTAAGTTCGGGGTATTACTTCATTTTTTTCAAGAGTAAGGCAATTTTTACGTTTCAATGAAAGGATATGGTTGCTTCACGGTAATATTGCCCTGGTAAAAATCGTATAGATTCTAACCTGTTTCAAATGAGTCGGGCTGTCTGTGACACCTGTGATTGAACTTATGTTGAGCTCCTCTGTTGTGTGAAACTGCTTACAAGTATCTTGCTTACAAGAGTGGTGGCGACAGTAGTCGGTTCACTGACGATATTTGAACGTAACAACGTCATAAGAAAATACTGATGGAATGCTTGCATTTTTTTCAATGTCATTTTTTTGACATAATTGTCTTTATGTCAAAAAATGGCCTCAGAGAACGCCTTAGCGCGAGGTAACGCCGCATGAGTCATGTTTTTTGGTACGTGCAGCCGGCTCCATCGGATTATAAGACGTTGTCACGTCAAAATGAATGATATCATCCCATGCTTAGTCAAATCAACTTGAATTGTAGCTATTGTAATTTTATTTTCTGTCATTTCTTTGTGTCTATCGCGTTTTATCTATCTATTTTTACGTGATTAAGTCGGAAAGTTTATAAATATACAATTGATTTAAGACTAAACGCTTATTATTTTATAACTTAACGATTAAATAGCATCAACATTGAAGGTGATAGAACCAGTGTAGTTCGACCGGGGAGGTACCACCGCCATATCTATTTCTAACGTGAAGCATTCATTGCGTTTCGATGGAAGGGTGTGGTTGCCGGCACACCATCCTAATCCTCGGGAGTAGCAACACATCTATGATTGACTTTAGATAGAACCTATGGGCAGCGGTGACCACTTACCATCAGGTGGACTGCATGCTCGTTTGCTACTTCATTATTATAAAAAAAAAACATATTTCAAGTATATCCCATTGAGTGCAACATTTTCACTTATCTTTCGAATAATGTATATAATGCCATTGTCCAAAAAATTGGCAAACAGCGAAATCAAAAACAAATTATTCATACGACTGTTCAATTGAAATTAATATATTCACATATAATTTGAATAATCAATTCCGTTTCCCAATCTTTCCGATTCATAATTAATTAGTTGCTAATATGTTTTTGTACAAAATTGAATACGTGCGGTAATTATTCGGTTTTTTATTTGCATACATTTGTAAGGTATATGTATGTATACATAATTTAATTGTAACATAATTAATCATATAAAACCACATATTTTATTTATAAAATTAGACAAATAGGATTAGGGAAATTTTAAAACGAACAGTACGTGAGTTGTTGTGACCGCTATCCTTGTAACTGGGTCCAAATACTTTCAAAAAGAACTCAAAAGCCGCGTTCCTTGAGTTTTAATAGTGAAATGTTTCGAATGAACTTTTTAAAATTTCTAACTTAGCTCTCTTACGCACCAGCGTATAACCGCGCGATGAACGAACCCAAAATTTCCAACCACGGTGGTTGAAATTTTGGGGCGGTTTCATATTAATCTGGAAAAACGGCTAGCCGCGCGGTTAACCGCTGGTGCGTAAGAGGGCTTAGCGTCGAACCTCGCGATATACTGCTACGCCTGTTTTTACAGCTTTATAAAGATAACATATTTAATAAACAATATGTTCTATGTAAACAACTCACTACCGTGGTAGACGTGTCCGATTCGGACGAAACCGCAGGAATATCTTTCATTTGTTTTTGTTATCGAGAGGAAAACCTTCAAAAGGTACCTAACGTCGTGGGAGCAACGCCGGGTTATGTGGGATTTTTACCTCACTAAAACCCCCCCGGTGGCCATCCTCAGAGCTGCGTGGAGGACTCCAGTGGAACACAACTGGAGTCCTCTGAGCGCGATGCCCCCTTCGGGCTCTTCTCAGTGATCATTGTGCTCACTGCGCCTCCTAGTGTTTACGATAACATGTGGCCACACATGCCGTCGTTCTACACGGGGTCGCTTGACTGGACGGTTCGAGCTCCCTCTCTTACCGCCCGCAATCCCGAAAGCCCCTTTTAGTCGCCTCTTACGACAGGGAGAGGATACCGTAGCCCTAGTCTGATCCAGGAACTACAGGGATCGCAGGAATAACCCAATAATATATATTAATTTATTCCTATTTTTCTTTATACACAAACTAAATGGATTCGATATATTCGGCTGTTCTTTTAATTGGTTGCCAAGGTTACGAATTTGATATGGTGAAGATGCAATATTATTTCCAATCACGCGGTTATACAAAATGGAGAAAAAACAACACTCGAATGTAAAATTGATGTAAAGTGTGGATTATTTTTATTGTTCGTAAAATATTCGCAATAATGTTTCGTTTCGTCACGTCATACAAAAAATATTCGTTATTTATTAGATTTTCAGACGAGTTAGAAAAACAAAAACTAATGAATCTTTCTGGTACTTACTTTTGTCAGATGAATTTTGAAGATTTAAATTATAAAACTACAAATAGTATCTAATCTTTTTTCTTTACCCTATAGAAAAAAATGAATAAATCGATTACATGGCGCGTGTAATTGACAAATGCATTTTGAACTTAACACTAATTTTTATATTTTATTCAAATTGTAAAATATTTTCATTTAAATGTACCTAGGGGCTGTTCAAGTGTTACGTAAGCACTTTTGGGGGGTGGGGGGTGTTTGTTTTGCTTATTTTGGATGTCATGGAGGGTAGAGAGGGTCTAGATGATGATTGCGTCATCTCTAGTTATTAACTTTTTTACAATACTATACTAAAAATACATTTTTAATTGAAAAATGTTTACGTAAGCATGGGGTGAGGGGGGTTAGAGCTTTGCTTACTTTTGCTGACAAGGGGGATGGGGGTAAATATTTGTAATAAATCTGCTTACGTAATATTTGAACAGAGCAGTGATAGCCTAATGGTTGAAACTTGGCCTCTCAATCGAGAGGTCCGAACCCAGGCACGCACCACTGATTTATGTGCGTATTAAACATTACTTAGCTTTTCGGTGAAGGAAAACATCATGAGGAAACCTACACACCCGAGAGTTCTTAAAAAAAAAAAAGTTCTCGGAGGTGTGTGAAGTCCACCAATTTGCACTTGGCCAGCGCGGTGGACTATGGCCTAAAAACTCTCTCATTCTGAGAGAAGACCCGTGCCCAGCAGTGGGCCAATAACGGCCAATAACGTAAATAATAAATGATGTGGGAGCATGGGGGGAGGAGGTTAGAGCTTTGCTTACTTTTGCCGACAAGGGGAATGGGGGGTAAATATTTAATATAAATCTACTTACGTAATATTTGAACGGCGCCCTACACACACTATTAAAATTTTTGGGGGCAATTCAGATTTTGGGGAATTATGGTGTAAAATCACGATAATATATGGAATCGGATAAGATATCAGATAATTTCACCGTTTTATTCACGTAAATAAACCAAACAAAGCCATGAGGGAAAACTAAATGAACACCGAAGGGCACGTGCCGTTTGTATGAGAATGAATATTTATTCACGATTACAATGAATTACCATTCAATGATGAATAACCCGAAACTTTATTAAGGACGGATTATCATGCGATCGGCCTCTTTCGATACAATACAATTGCTGTGAAGGTTTAATTATATCGTATTATTTTTCACATTTCATTATTAGACAATTCATGGCAATGGGTCGATCGTTGCTCGAAGGACCGATAACTGATGAGGAAGAGACCTCCTTAGTAATCACGTTTAGGGCAAGGAGACATATATCGCCCTCGACCAAGAGAACCGATAGCCTATAGAAGACAGCGAAAAACTATTGGATTCAAAAGGCACAGGACCAGCAGTGGACCTTGAGTCTCTTTTGTTTCTTTATAAGATTAAAGCAGCAAACGAGCATGCAGTCCATTTGGTGGTAAGTGGTCACAGCCGCCCATGGACACCTGTAAGTAACTTCGTACAGAAAAAGGGTCTAATCTAAAGTCAATCACAGATGCATTGCCACTCCCGGGGACTAAGATGGTCGCCTCATATAAAAGTGTGCCGGATACACATAAACAATCCTTTTTGATCATTATAAATCATTCGATCAATCGATGAGTCAAAATTGTCTTGATAATTTCGAATACTTCATACCTATTTCACTACACATTCAATTAACATTCAAATTCGTGGAAGTTGGTAGCACTTTTTTAGTTAGACGGTCAACGTTCAAAATTTAATTAATCGCATTTCTTTATGCAATGAATATCAGCAGTCACCTGTTAGGTTAATTAGTGAGGTATTTGTCAAAAATAAACAGGTGTTATTCATACTTATTGCCCTGCTATAAACCACCAAGTGTTTTATTCTAGGTATACTAATAAAATTTATAAAAAAAGGTTTAATATAATAATAAGGGGTCCTATCATAGTAAGATAAGGGCATAGTCCTGCGCGATGGTCAAATGCAAATTGACACAATTTATAAAACCTTGACGCCCTTTTTTAACTTTTTGAAAGTTTCCCCGTCATCAAAAAAAATAAATATTATGTTAAAGTTCATAAAGTAACATCCAAGCGATGAAAGCACTTATAGCCACGCAAGCGATAAACGTGACTAATCTCTCGGTCGACCAACAACGCATTCGCGCTCACGTCCGCTCTCGCTACCTCCTCTAACTTGTACTATTTATATAACACTCACGCAAGCACCGCGCGCAGAGACACGCGTGCCGGCAGGGCAGCAGCGCGCGCGAGAGCGGCGCCGCCGCGCACACGCAGCACAGCGCCTCGCCGCACGCGCCCGCGCCCGCTCCCGCCTCCGCTACCTCCGCTGATATGTACAGTTGCTGCAAGGAGTAATGACGCATTTATTTATTTATTGCACCTCTATAAAATAAAAGTTACAATAGGGCAAACTTAATGCCTGATGGCATTCTCTGCCAGTCAACCCTGGGTGGCTGGAAAATTTGCGGCAGGTGGAAATTTAAGAAAAAAAAAAACAAAATAAAAAATGCTTTAAATACATACATAACTACAATTACATATATACATACATTCAACTATACAGCAAAAAAACTGATACACAAATATACAAATATAACACACATTTAATATTAATAATGTGGTTTTTATATAATCCTACATCTACTGCGGTCACCAACACGCTTGCCAGCCGCGGTGACTATCGGCAAAGCCCCCAAAATGAACAGCGGACCTCAAAGGGCTGATGGGTGGATATAATCCGATGTTGATTGTTTTTTATCAGATTGCAGTGGCAAGCGAGCATACAGTTCTTCTGATGGCAAGTGCTTGCTGCAGATGATCTGTAAGCAACTTTATAGAAAATAGAGGTTTCATATGAAGTCAATCGCATGCATTGTTACTCGTGATAACCAATATAGTCGCTTCATATAAAAGTGAGCCGATGAAGCCACTGCCGCTTATGGACATATATACCATAATCGACGGTAAGATTAAAGAGACCTGCCAGAAGGTCGGCGAAAGAAGCGTTTCGACCTCCGAGGACTTAGTTGCAAAAACAAATAATTATATTTATTACTTGACCGATCAACAATTAGGCGCATGAAACAAAAGTGGTTCAATACCCCGCATCTCGCTTCTTACCTCGAGCATCCCCTAGTGACATGCAGTCGTGTATCGTCGGCGTGTACGTTAGCCAGCACGTGTTTAATGTTATTTCATTATAATGTTAATTTAATGAATAATTGTTGATTTTTTAAAGTTATTATTAAATTAGTTGATTATTCGTCAATATACCTCAAAATGGGTAGGAAAAAGACTATTCGTGGAGGAGAAAGGACTCTTACATTGAAAATATTATATTGGGCTCAGTATTCCTGGCTCCCAAGTCGAAAATCTAATGTGTGCTACAACAAGCATCAGTCTCTTACACACATAAAAAAAGAAAGAAGATATTCCATGTCTGCGAATATATTAAATACATGAAAGTGCTTTAATAAATACTCGACTATTGAACATACACCACTGAGGCGTATGTTTAAATTATGTTATACCTACATACTCGTGGTATTTGGTAATAGAATATACTTCGTATCGGGATGGGAAATCCCTAGTTCTAATGACGTTTCAACTGTCATGCGCCTAATTGTTTTGGTCGAGTAGTACATTACCACCGCCGAACCATAAAAAATATACCAATCGATCGTACTTGCAAGACCCATTAAAAATGTACATATCCGGCCCGAAGGATCATCCGGCTCAAAGGACCAAGTCCTCACAAAATCGATTCCAATCACGACTGAGAGCAGGCAAACGATTAATTT
This sequence comes from Spicauda simplicius, assembly GCA_949699795.1. Lineage (NCBI taxonomy): Eukaryota > Metazoa > Arthropoda > Insecta > Lepidoptera > Hesperiidae > Spicauda > Spicauda simplicius. The sequence continues at coordinate 16,146,912 of OX453075.1, read as the reverse complement.
TAAACACAATGATTACTATGTAGCATGCATCTTGACATTCAACGAGTCAGCCGTTCATATGCACTATGCATGCAAATCACACGATTATATCATTAAGATATGCTGGCGAGGGTCTATTTCGCAACGGTTTAAGGTCAATATTATGTAAGAGGTAATCGGAATAGATTCGATTAACAATAAAAGGATCGTTTATTATTTTATTGTTTATATTATTCTCATTTTAGTATTTGATGATTTTGAAGTAATTTGAATAATTTTAATTTATCTAAATTCATATGTATAAATAATGATTTTGGCTATATGTTTAAGCTATGTGTGTTTTGAGCCCGGTCAAAATGGAATGGAACATTAAAAGTGATTTTTCATTGTGATATATGTATATATAATGATAATCACTACATAGTATAAAACAAACCGCATCTCGCTGTCTGTCCCTATGTATGCTTAGATCTATAAAACTACACTACGGATTTAAATGCAGTTTTTTTAATAGATAAGAGTGATTCAAGAGGAAGGTTTTTATGTATAATACATGTATAATATAGTGGAGAGACACGGATCATTTTAGATTTTTGACTTTTAGGTGGAACGAAGGTCGCCGGGTCAACTAGTGTTCTTTATGAAGTTACTTACAAATGTCCATGCACGGCAGCAGTATTTACCATCAAATGGACTGCAAGTTCATTTGTTACTTAAATGGGATAAATATACTCTTAATTCGATATACCATGAAGCATCAGTTCGAAGTATTTTGGACTGAAATTTTCAATTGGAGGGTTTTCAAGTTCGATATAACTTACTACTTAGATTTCATAAAAAAATGTAATATCATTTACCTTGAAGTAAATGTATATGTGTGATTGCACGCGTAATTGGTGGCAAATTGACTATTATTATAATAACAAGATATTAATTTAATTACATGAAAAACGACTAGATAATTAATTTTAAAGACTTGATAACAACTGTTGTTGACTGTCATATAAATTGGCCACCATTATAATATTAATGTAGTTTCTGTGAAAATATTTTTCAATACAATACAATACAAAATTTCTTTATTGTACACCAATATGTAACAAAAACAAAGATACATAATGTTAGGTACAAAAGGCGATAATAATAGTGTCAGTCAAAAAAAAGGTTACAGGTGGTAGAACCAGTGTAGTTCGACCGTGTAAGTAACCACCGCCACACCTATTTCTAGCGTGAAGCATTCCTTGCGTTTCGCTGGAAGGGTGTGGTTGCCGGCACACTTTCACATGAGGCCATCATAGTCCTCCGGAGTAGCAACGCATCTGTGAATGACTTCAAATAGAGCCCATGTTCTATATGAAGTTTATTACAGATGACCATGGGCGGCAGTGACCACTTACCATGATGTGGACTGCATGCTCGTTTGCTATTTCAGTCAGATAACAAAAAAAAAACACGATCGAATAATATAGTTGCAGGTTAGGTTATAGCTTAGGTTCTACCTTGCAACTCTTACCTTCAAACAGGAGAGGTGGCCGTTGGCCTGTTTTAGGTATTGAGCTATGACCCCGCTGGGCAGCTGACACTGGTCGTCCTTTATGTGGACCACGCTTATCAGTGCGACCTGAAACAGTATTATCAGTAATAATAATTCATTAGAATTGAATACGTATAGACCAGCTATACCCAACCTGCGGCCCGCCGGGCCAACTGAATTTATATTTGGCGACCTTTTTTTTTTGGTCGACAATTTGGAGTAGGTAAGTAGCTTTCTCGAGCCTTTTTTTATTCTCTTCATTTCGCTCTGGGGAACTTAACCCCACGTTACACCACTGCTTGCGGCCCGTGACACTCCGCTGACATGTTTGTGGCCCGTACAATAAAAAAATTGAGTACCACTGGCATAGACGATGAAAAAAAAGCAATAACACTTTTATTACATTGTTTTCATAAATTAGAATTTCTAGTGTGGTTGCCGGCACACTTATATGAGGCGACAATCTTAGTCCTCGGGAGTAGCAACGCATCTGTGATTGACTTCATATAGAATCCATGTTCTATGTGCTTACAGATGTCCATGGGCGGCAGTGACCATTTACCATCAGGAGGACTGCATGCTCTTTTGCTTACTTACTTAATTCAATCGTATAAAAAAAGTGTGGCAACTCATATCAAATCACACTCGTTCTACCTTGCAAAACTTACCTCTATTACCTCTACCTTCCACTGCCTAACTTAAAAAGTATCTTAACCTACACCCCAGAGTACCAAGGAGTCCAGCTAACAATTACAAATGAGCTCACCGTATCATCCGGCCTCAGGTCGGCTGTGTCCTTGGGGTCCCGCGCGAGTATCACCACCAGGGGGTAGCAGGTCCTCGGCGGAGGCCCCAGCCGCAGCGTCAGCGCGTCACCGTCCGTCGCCAGCTTCATCGTCTGCTCGTCGTGGGGGTCGCTCCTGGAATTAATATGGCTTAATGAGGATTTTTAAGGTTGCACGGTGGAACCGGTTCGACCATGGAGGTATCATCAGGATTTCATGGTTTTTCGCTGGTTTAATGTTATTACTATTGTATTATGAATGCAAAGTTTTGTGATCATGTTTTTAAACGCTTTGTACACTCATAGCTCCACAGCAGGATATTCTCCTGTGTCGTGGGTACCCTGGACACACCACACAAAGACGACTACACAAATACCCTGACCTAGAACAAGAATCTAAACTCATCATTCAGATACTTGTCTGGCCGGAAATCGAACCTGGGATCCATTGCGCGTCAGACCGATATGGTAACCGCTCCGTCACGCGGGTCGTTATGAGTGTAGAAAGCGTGTTTTTTTAAATAGAAAAAGAAAATTAAGTCTATGAGTGGCAGTAGCCACTGACCATTAGGTGTACTGCAAGCCCGTTTGGCACGTCTGTGTTAAAAAACCTACTTAAAAATAATTATAACAATATTTCTGACAAAAATCATGTTTTCCATATTAAATTCGCTTCTATGTTGCAGTACGTTTCATTAAGGGCTTTTCACTAAATATTTAGAAATTAACTATTAGGTAGTATCTCCGTTAAAGAGATACGATCTCGTGTGACTATGTGCAAATATTACCCAAACTAATTTACACCAAACATAAAACTATTGCATAATTCTCCGTAACCTTTCAAATATTTTGAAGGACAATCGTATGATCCGAATTAAATCACCACTTATTCGTGTGACTCATCGGAAAAGGTACACGGCACACGGAAATGTCTTGAGTTTAGTAAACATTATCGTAAGGTTATGTTTTTAAGGTACTGCATAGCTTTTATCGCGGGCTTTGACCGCGGCGACCGAATCAAGGAATTCCGTAACGAAAAAAACCTAACACGAACGCTACCAGCGCTACCATGTAGCGCGGTATAGCGTTCGCTTAACGTGTATGTATATGGTACGACAGTCCGAAGCTCGCACGGATCGAGACGAGCTGCGCGGAAATCGGACGAATATGTAAGCAGCAGCGAATTGGTACCGGATCCGTTAAGTGTAAAATGACGCCGAATTGCCCGTATTGCAATCCCTAGTTGCAATGTATGGGACGAAACATAAACCTTAATCGATTATATCTGGAAACGCAATAAACACTTATATGGGCACAAAACATTTCAGTGGGTAGATATTGATATGGGGTACATCCATTATTGTCCCACTGCTGGGCACGGGTCTTCTCTCAGAATGAGAGAGATTTAGTCCATAGTCCACCGCGCTGGCCAAGTGCGAATTGGTGGACTTTACACACCTCCGAGAACTATGTTTTTTGAAAGAACGCTCGGGTGTAAACCTACACACCCGAAAGTTATTTTAAAAAAAGAGATTCCTCACGATGTTTACCTTCACCGAAAGTGATAATTAATTTCTAATAAATCAGTGGTCCGTGCCTGGGTTTGAACCTCGGACCTCCCAATTGAGAGGGCAAGTTTCAACCATTAGGCTATCACTGCTCTCAAGCATTGATATACCGGAATCCAAACGCAATATTGGTTTAGCAGTTCTGGAGTAAACGGTACTCGCTTCAAGCTTGTTAGCGGCAGCTCGTCTAGAACTCCAGACTGTAAAGCAGGTTCATAACAGGTTTAAAAATAAACAACGTTTGTACGCCAAGCCGGGAATAGCCACTAACGACACTCATTCATCATACGCGCAGGTACACACTACACACACTATTTTTAGGCGCCGTGAGTCGACAAAACACTTTTTATTTTATAAAATATGTAAGAAGCAAACGAACATTCAAACTGACGGTAAGTGGACACTGCTGCTCAGGGACATCTGTAATCGACCTCAGATCATATTCTCACCTGACGTTAGTCACAGATGAAGGCTGTGTCCCCAGTAGGCGAAATGTTAGCGGCGTACTAAATCTGCGACGTATCGATTTAGTATACCCTTCCATATATTTGAAATGGAGTGTCCGAATTTTGCTAGTTTGCGCTCAATGTACGCTGTAACGGTGCAAACTGCGTAAAGTAAGCGCAAACTAGCAAATTTTGGAAACTCCTTTTCAAATATATGGAAGGGCGTACTAAACCGATACGTCGCAAATTCAGTACGCCGCTAACATTTTGCCTACTGGGAACACAGCCGAAGCATTCCAGCTTAGGCTTCAAGGGTACAACTAAGCTAGAGTGATCGGATAAGTGTGGCCTTACCACCTTTCGACTGAAACGCAGCGTATAAAATTGTAATTATATGGTAAGTGGCCACAGCCGCCTATGAACAACTGTTATCAACCTCATACAAAATAGGGGTTCTACCGGACCTAGATCACAGATGTTACTCGCGAGGGTCGCCTTAAATGTGAGCCGGTAAACAAACCCTTCCAGCGAAACGCAGGAAACTCTTCATGCTAGGAATAGGTGTAGAGAGGGACAAAATATAAATATGTATCGAAAATCTTGATATATTAAAATTAATGTTTGTCTTTATGTCCTTTATAGAATTGTAAACTATTCATTTGATCATGTGATGATCTTTGGCAAGTTTCTGGTATTTTTTTGTCTTGTGATGGCGTTGCAACGCGCGCACGGCACAGCTAGTCTTCTTTATAAAAATGTATGTTTGCCTGTATGACCTCTATAGAATCGTAAACTATTCATTTGATCATGTGATGATCTTTAGCAAATTTGTTATTCATGCGCTCGCAAAGGTTTCTGGTGTATTTTTTTGTGAAGTCGTAGCAACGCGCGCAAGGTACAGCCAGTATTATGATAAAATCGTGGAAAGAGTCAGTAAGCGAACCTTTATTATTCATTACTCAAACATGGGATCAAGTTCAAGTTTACATATACCGAGAAAACCGCTAAAACCATCGGAAAAGAGAAACCGCAGTTCAAATACGTTTTCACGTAATGACGTTTGTCTTTTTGTGTGATGCAATGGTATCACACAAACAGTCTCAGAAATTATTTTTTTTTGGTGATTGAAGTAGGAAACGAGCATGCAGTTCATCTTTTTTTTATAGTAGGACCTTTTTTTTTCAAAATGTGTTATGTGGGATTTTTACCGCACTAAAACCCCCCGGTGGCCGTCCTCGGCGCTATAAAGAGCACTCCGGGAACTCGGACCGACCGCAACCGGAATCCTCTGTGCGCGTTGCCCCATCGGGCGTCTCCCAGATGGGCGGCTGGGCCCACCGCCCCGTCTAGTCTTTACGACGGTATGCGACCACATATACCGCCGTCCTTCCCGGGATCGCCTGACCAAACGGTTCGAGCTCCCACTCTAGCCTATATATTATAGTAGGACCTAACAAAAAGGCTACCTGGTGGAAAGCAATCACCGTCGCCTAGGGAAATTTGTAACCCCAGAGTAGTCGCCAATGCATCGCCGGCCTTGAACGACGGCTCTTTTTACACCTGATTGTAAGTGGTCACTGCCACCCGTGGACATTTGTAACCAACTTCATATAGAACACGTATTCGATGAGAAGTCAATCACAGATCCATTGCTGCTCCGAGGACTAGAATGGCCGCCTCATACAAAAAGTGTGCTGGCAACCGCCCTTCCACCCTTCCATCGAAACGCAAGAAATGCTTTACGCTAGAAGTAGATGTGGCGGTGGTATTTCCTACAGACGGAGAGAGAGCGGTGGCTTAGTAATAGGATTTTACTATTTAGGTACACAAGCAAAACAATACCATCTCAGGAAGAATACGTTAATGTCGACGCATTCTTCGTCATTGATTTTCCCGCATAAGAATCATCATAACTTTGTATTTCTGAGTAAGGAAATCCTCTTCATGTTATGTGGGATTTTTACCGCACTAAAACCCCCCCCGGTGGCCGTCCTCGGTGCTGAAAAGGAGGACTCCGGGATCTCGAAAGGACTTCAACCGGAATCCTCCGAGCGTGCTGCCCCATCGGGCTCCTCCCAGATGGGCGGCTGGGCCTACCGCTCCGTCTAGTCTTTACGACGGTATGCGACCACATACCGCCGGCCTTCCCGGGATCGCCTGACCGAATGGTTCAAGCTCCCACTCTAGCCGTCTGCAACCCCGGAAGCCCCTTTTAGTCGCCTCTTACGACAGGCAAGGGATACCGTAGCCCTATTCTGACCCCGAGGCTACAGGGACGAGAATTCTCAGTATAGTATGCATAAAACAGCGATGTTATTAGGGTTGCCAGACATTCCGCTTTTGTCGGGACCGTCCCGATTTTTCCCGCGCGGAACAGGCTTAGTCCCGCTTTTTGGGAAGGACTTGACTTTTGCAAAAAAATGTCGCCAATTGCAAATATAAAGTGGAACTGCAGTTGTTTGTTTTGCCGCAAATCCTACGACCCCCCCCCCCCCCCTCCTACACAAAGATTTTTCGTGTGTCTGTGAGGCGCGAGGCCCTTTGTACCGCGAGGGCTACTATCCCGCTTTTGATTATGGAATCCCGCTTTTTTTTTTAATACTAAATCCTGACTTACTAAAGCTTAACTTTGTCGGTATTTTTCAACCTTATGCCGAAAGTCTGAGGTTCAATTCTGGGTTTAATTGATTTTTATAATGTGCGTATTACAAATTGTTACTCCAATTATCGTAGAAGGAAAGTACTGCGAGGAAACCAGCATAGGTGAATCAAGATTGTCGTATTGTTTTTGACGATCTGCGTTTTGGAGCAGTCACCATTAAGCGGTCTGACACTCAGTGGGTTCTGGGTTTGATTCCCGGACAGACAGATGAATTTAAACTTCTGTTCTGGGTTTTTGTGTATTCGTTTTTGTATGTCCATGGCACCCACGACACAGGAGAAAATCATATTGTGGGGCTGTGAGTGTAGAAAGTGTGTAAGATACATTTACAAGGATGAGGGTAAACTAAGAACAAAATTGCTCGTTTAAAATTATTCGTATATAGATTTCCTTAAACCAACAAATTTCATGAAACAAAAGATAACTAGTCGGAGCAAAACAATGTTATCTTGGATATCAGCTCGCAAAGCTTACCTAGGCCAGTGTTTCTCAATATTGTTCACGGGACGACTACCTTAGTTTATGAAATTTTGCGACCCCCGATCATCCACTGTTTGTAACTTTTAATTTATCATATATATAAAATTTCCATGTCAAAATGTTAGTTACCGTACTCCTCCGAAACGGTTTGACCGATTCTAATGAAATTTTGTGAGCATATTGAGTAGGTCTGAGAATCGGCCAACATCTATTTTTCATACCCCTTAATGATAAGGGTTGTCGACCCTTAACAATTTTTTTCAATTTTTATATGGCAAGACAATGTTTGCCGGGTTATGTATGAGCTAGTTATGTTATATGAATGCCGTCAAATATTTTGACTATTCCATAGTTATGTATCCATTAAAAACATATTTCAGTACATACAACGGCGTTGCTAAACGCCCTTATTAAATCTCTTTATAATAATTTTAACTAAGTATCATATTTTTCTCTTCACTGAAGCTCCGAGTACATGATTTAGTTTATGTTAACCGTAGTGTCAAACGCCTTTCATGAATTGTTACTTATATTTTTTATTTTTTTTACTTTTGCACCGCGACCCCGTTATGCAGGATCAAGGACCCCCCAAAAGATCGCGATCCGCTTTGAAAACCACTGACCTAGGCCATTACCACCAACATGTACGTATCTGTGTATCTGGCATTGAATCGTATCGTCCATTGTTCCGCGTTGTTATATCAACGTGACTGTTCATTGCATATTCGTGTTATAGATCACTGGGGCTTATACATGATGTTACGTTCCGATAATACTTTGAATAACGGTGCATGTGAAGCGAAGCGGCAATTAATTGGCGTTTAAGAAATTATTCTGTGAATAATAGACTGGAAATTTAATTTTCTATAACATGAATACATAGAATGTAACCATTCAAAATTTATAGAGCAATCTTCTTTTTCTTCTTCTTTATAAAAATGTATGCGATTCTATAGAGGACATACAGGCATGTATGTCCTCTATAGAATCGGTTTAGTACGCCCTGCCATATATTTGTAATGGAGTGTCCAAAGTTTGCTAGTTTGTGCTCACTTTGCGCTGTAACGCTGCAAACTGCATAAAGTGAGTTCACCAGTAGGCAAACTGCGTAACAGTTTGCCTACTGGGGACATAGCCTAAGGGATAGAATAGCATCTGCGGTCGACCATCATATAAGTTTGAAATCTTATCTAGGGTTGATTACTGGTGTCCGCTTACCAGCAGGTGGGCTGATAGCTCGTTTGCTACTTCGATTATCACTACATAGTATAAAACAAAGTCGCTTCGCGCTGTCTATCCCTATTGTATGCTTATATCTTTAAAACTACGCTACGGCTTTTAATGCAGTTTTTTTAATAGATAGAGTGATTCAACAGGAAGGTTTGTATGTATAATACATGTATTATATAGTGGAATAAGACTGTCATTTTTATATTTTTGACTTTTAGGCGGAACGAAGTTCGCCGGGTCAGCTAGTATTCTATAAAAGTTCACTGCCGTTCATAAATACTTGAAATCTACGCCTCTTTAGATTGGAATCCTAAAATGTAACGTAATAAATTAAAAATACATATGTAACGTTATCCATGAGCGAAAAGGAGGGTTCTTGCTTCGCTGTAGTTGGGCAAAATAGCTTTGGTCTATTCTTAATTAAATTCCCAGCTCAGACTAGCAGTTCCAAAGACTAACCTGTACAGACAAATTGTTAAAATGCTTTTTATTTTAGTGCCTATCTTTCAAATAACCCGTTACAACTTAATATACAACATATTATTTACATGCTTAAATTCTTTAGCCCATTATTGTCCCACTGTTGGGCACGGGTCTTCTCTCAGGATGAGAGAGTTTAGGCCATAGTCCACCGCGCTGGCCAAGTGCGAATTGGTGGACTTCACACACCTCCGAGAACATTTTTTAAAGAACTCTCGGGTGTGTAGGTTTCCTCATGAGGTTTTCCTTCACCAAAACGCAGTGATAATTAATTTCTAAGACGCACATAAATCAGTGGTGCCTGGGTTTGAACCTCGGACCTCCCGATCGAGATTGCAAGTTACAACTACTACGCTATCACTGCTTACACAGGGTGTTCATAATAGGTACTCCAAGTGTAACTATACAATGTATACACTTCATCAGACACACAGTTGAAGTGTATACACAAAGCTTGTGTCCATTGTTCCGGTGTTCAACATTTGCCGTTTGCTGTCAGCTCGCGTGATGGACCACTGGGTAGCACGTAACCAATGACGCGCTCCGATGATCACACTTACGTTGTTAGCTACCTGTTCAGTGTTTACAATCCACAAAGTAGCAGTAATTTTCGAATTACATGCTATTTACATGAGGTAGCAGTATTTTTCAAATTACATGCTATTTTCTGAGTATATAGTGCAAGTGCACTGCAAGCTGGCAGAATATATATATACACACACACACGCTTTCTACACTCATAGCCCCACAGTAGGATTTTCTCCTGTGTCGTGGGTACCATGGACACACACAAGACGAATACACAAACACCCAGACCCAGCACAGGAATCTAAACTCATCATTCTGATACCTGTCTGGCCGGGAATCGAACCCGGGACCCATTGCGCGTCAGACAGGTATGGTAACCACTGCGCCACGCGGGTCTTCAAATATATATGGTTCGATTAGGGCGATTCCACCATTTATTTCTAGCTCAAAGCCATTCTTGCTTTTTAGTGGAAGGGTGCCGTTGCCGGCCAGGGTTGCCAGACGTCCCGATTTTTTCATCAAAGTTAAATTTCCCGCGCGGGACATTCTCAGTGCCGATTTTCGGGAAGACCGGACTTTTGAAAAAAAAAAGGTCGCCATTTGCAAATATAAGTGGAACTAAGATAGTTGACCAAAACAAATGGTCGCTAAACCTTTACAAATTTAAGTCAATCTGCAGTTTATCGACCAAAACACCAAGGAAAGGCGCAGGGCCCTTTGTAGTTGTCCCTGTGGTTCCGGGACCAGAATAGGGCTACGGTACCCTCTGCCTGGCTGTGTAGTGTCGGTCTTGAATAGCACCACTCCCTCTCTTCCCGTGGATGTTGTACGTGGCGACTAAGGGATAAAAACATCCAGGAGATGGGCAGCAGCATCTCCTGTGAAATTCCAACTTTCACTGCGGTCACCAACACGCTTGCCAGGCGCGGTGACTACTGGCAAAACCCCCTTTTAGGGGAGGCCTATGTCCAGCAGTGGACATCAAAGGGCTGATGGATGGACCCTCTGCCTGTCGTAAGAGGCGACTAAAAGGGGCTTCTGGGGTTGCGGGCGGGAAGAGTGGGAGCTCGACCGTCCGGCCAAGCGACCCCGGGGAGGACGGCGGTATGTGTCGTGCAAAAAAAAGGGCCCTTTGTAGTGCGAGGACTTCTGTCCCACTTTTGACTATGAAGTCCCGCTTTTTTTACCCAAAAAGTTTCCAAATCCCGACTTAGTAAAAAAAACTGGCAACGCTGTTACCGGCTAACATTCCTTAAGGTTCCTCTCTTGAAGATTTCAAGTGAAACAGGAGTAAACTTCTTCGATTTATTCACAATAGAGGAGGACCGATCGCTTCGGCGGTTAAACAAGAAATCTTTTTCTACCGGCGTTCGCTCGCCTTTTTATAACAATGTTTGGTGGTGTGACAATAACAAATTTATGGAGGGTAAACTAAATTACAATTCTAAAAATCATTAAATGTTGGTAATTCAATAAACAAACAATTTTCGATCTTTAAACTAACTAAAATAATTATTATCGGCGACGTGTTTTTCATAAATACGCGGTGTCGCGCCGACATATAAAATACACACTATATTTGTTTCACATAAATACATCGTTTTATTTGCGTTTTTGTTGCAACAAATTACTATGGAAGAATGGAATTCTACGTGGGAAACATATTGTCGTTGGTATAATTATTTATTAAAAAACATACGACTAGTTTAGAAGATATCTGCTGAGTAAATCAGGAGGTCCGCGGTTTATTATATCAGGATATCTTTGTCATTATTTTTTATATATACACAAGTAGCTTATTTTCTTATTTTATTCTTATCTTATTTTCTTCAGATAAAACCTATGTTCTATGTGAAGTTGCTTACAGATGTCCATGGGCGGCAGTGACCACATACCATCAGGTGGACTGCATGCTCGTTTGCTACTTGAGTTAGATAAAAAAAAATTCGCGATTCCGCCCGCTGTGAAATTTAATAAATGCTAAATGACCTATGGTTATAATATAAATACATATAAAGTTTCATAATAATAACTTGTGTTGTTTTGACATAAAAGCGTAAGAAACAAACTTAGATTTACATTTAATAATATTTGTACAGATAATAAGATATATGATACACTAAACTTGAGCGACTTCAAAATTTATGCATTCGTTTCATATTTGGTATCCGCAAATATGATCATACGAGTATATCCGACTATCGAAATAAACTCAAGTGGCTTCCTATCCGACTTCGCCGGAATTTGCATATTCTTTCTGCTCTTTACTGCGTGCTGTTCAGCCCTATAGCTCCCTCCTATTTAAAAGATCGGTTTCAGTACCTCCATCTTTCCCACGACCGTTTTCTCCGTTCCTCTATAAATTTTTCTTTAAAAACTCCTTCTCACGCTACATCCTTCTTTCAAAACTCTTTTTCCTCAGTTGCTGTTTCCTTATGGAATAAACTGCCTTTATCCATACGCCGTGCTGAATCTATTGATTCATTCAAAAATCTGGTGATGAAACTTTATTCCGAGACATAATTTTTTGTCATTTGCACATGTGTCGCACTTTTGTTCTGTCACTGCTATTAATACTAATAATCTCTTTGTTTATTTATAGTTTTTTTATTTTTTGTGCTGTACTTGTTAATATAAGTGTATTTTTTATTAATCAGCATAATAAAAGTACAATGTAACAGTTACTAATTATTATTTACTTCACCACTTGGCAAGGACAATAATAGGAAACATGAAAAAAGAAAAAATCAAACTAGTGGGAGGTATGAAACTTTTTTTTCCTAAATTCTTGCGGAACCCCGACCGAGGTATCGCGGAACCCTAGTTCCGCGGATCACACTTAGAATATAGCTGCACTAAGCCGATCATCTCTCGTCAACCCATTATTGTCCCACTGCTGGGCACGGGTCTTCTCTCAGAGAGTTTAGGCCATAGTCCACCTCGCTGGCCAAGTGCGAATTGGTGGACTTCACACACCGCCGAGAACTTCCTCACGATGTTTTCCTTCACCGAAAAGCAGTGATAATATCTAATACGCACATGAATCAGTGGTGCGTGCCTGGGTTTGAACCTCGGACCTCCCGATCGAGAGGGCAAGTTTCAACCATTAGGCTAAGCGATCGTACACCGTCCATACCAGTAGTCAGCCGATATGTAAATGATGGTTCTACTTGTTCCGGGTCGTATTTGCGTGTATGTGTCTGCGTGGGTATATAACCGAATGTATTAGCATTAAAATAGTAAAAGCTAACGTTTCAATTACTATAACGTATTTAACTAAACAAAGCAACAATTGACACCCACTCACCACAAAACGTCAATAGAAGCAGGCGTTATAACAGTGGTCTCGATTCGTGACCTAGTGTTTCTAAAACGAATGAATCATACAACTCGAGTGCATCAGAGGTAGGGTAATGTTCTTCGAGCGTATGTATGTATGCTCAAAGATTTAAAGATTTTGTTCTTATGTTTTTTTTTCGAGTATGCAGTCCACCTGATGGTAAGTGGTCACTGCCGCCAATGGACATCTGTAATCAACTACATACAGAACATGGGTTTCATCTGAAATCAATCACAGATGCGTTGCTACTCCCGAGGACTATGATGGTCGCCTCATGTGAAAGTGTGCCGGCAACCACACCTTTCCATCGAAACGCAAGAAATGCTTCACGCTAGAAATACGTGTGGCGATGGTACTTCACCGGTCGAACTACACTGGTTCTACCACCTTGAAGATGTTTGTATGTGTGTATTTGGCACGCGCTACAGCTCGATTGGCTTGACGGATTTTAATATACTAGTCACCCAAGGGAACAGTCGAATTTCGACTGTAATTTAAATTAAAAAACTAAACTTCATAGTGTCCAAAGTAGCACGAATATTTCTCAAATTCATATAAATTGTAATAATTTTCAATTTATTTTGAACGCACCCGTTAAAGGTAAAAATAGGTTTAATTAGCTAAGCAGCATTTAAAAGCAACAGCGGTTATTTTGACAAAGACATCTGACATTTTTGACGTTATGTGCTTTCATAAGACATTGAATGTTCTATTTCGTTTATAATGTATGTGTTTGTGTCAAATACAAGGTAATGAGTGTTGTTTTAGTTGATTTTATGTATGTTTTATGCATTATTTGAAAAAAATATTAGCATTGCGCAATCCTTCTCTACATCAACTATAACCGTGCGTAATTTCATACTCCTCCGTCTGCGTCAAGTATCTTAAAAACGGATCACAAGTTTTTGCTTCACGTATGGCGTACGACGGATTACGGTCAAATTTTGACCAATGCGACGGGTGACTAGTAATGGACTATTTCATGTTAAACAGATACCTTCGCATTTTAATACATCTTATTTATGAATTTTCTATTTACTTGATATTTTTTGCTATTGAAGTTCTGGTTTTAGTATGTATAAGATCGTTTGATAGTTGGCTATCTAGATTATGTAAATTATGCAAGATAGATTGATTGCTTCAGAAATATGTAGCCATTATGCAAATTACCTTAATTTTTTAATCCTCCAAGGTTACTTAAAAATCAGAGTTACTGTATGTAAATATTTTTAAGATTAAACAAATTCTCAAAAGTTTTGGGAAGTAAGGTGGTTCAATAACTGATTTTTTTGCCCTAGTCACATGCAACGATAGACGACCCGCGTGGCGCAGTGTTTACCATGCCGTTCTGACACGCAGTGGGTCCCGGGTTCGATTCCCGGCCAGACAGGCATCTGAATGATGAGTTTAGATTCTTGTTCTGGGTCTGGGTGTTTGTGTATTCGTCTTTGTGTATGTCTCCCGAGGCCTATGACGGTCGCCTCATGTGAATGTGTGCATGAAAAGATTCACGCTAGAAATAGCTGTGGCGGTGGTACTTCCCCGGTCGAACTACACTAGCTCTACCACCTTAAAGCTGTGATATTATTTGCTAATATAAATTTATTTTCATAAAAATCTGCGGTGTGAGATTGAGATTCGAACTTTAGACTATCGACTGAGACGCCAATTTCAAACAATAGGCTATTACTTACTGTTGTAGTAATTTATAACATAATCATCACATTACTACATAGTATAAAACAAAGTCGTTTCTCGCTCCGTCCCTATGTATGTTTAGACCTTTAAGACTACATGTACATGTACGATATAGTGGAGAAACACTGATAATTTTAGATTTTTGAATTTAAAGCGGAATGAAGTTCACCGGGTCAGCTAGTACGACAATAATCAACACATTACTTAGTATGTTTTTACTTAAAAGGCCAAGTCAATGTTTTTTCATCTAAGGTTAAAAGAAAAAGGTCGATATAAAGTTAGGCGTCGGTGTCGTGTGATAGTTTCCTTTCTGAAACCAATTATTAATTGATGAAGCCATTAACGAACAAGATACAATGCAAACTGTGGGTGAGTTGAATGGCATTTATGTTAAAATTACAAACAAAAAAGATGAAACATTTTCTCTAATCAAATTTGAAAGTTATGTACGAGATATACCAGTACGTAAGAATGGTTAAATAAAGGTTAAATAAGGTACAAGAAAGAATAAAACGAAAATATATGAAATAAAAAAAAATGTTACCTAGACTACAAAAACTTATATTAATACGTGAAGTAAACACTTGTGGTGCATTTTTTTATATTAATACGTGAAGCAAAAACTTGTGGTGCATTTTTAAGTAGCTTGCCGAGGACGAAGGAGTATGAATTTTTACTCGGCTATAGTTGACGTAGAGAAGGAGTGCAGAATGTTAATATTGTTTTCAAATAATGCATATAACATACATAAAATCAACTAAAAATACATTACGCACACTAACGTGCATTTGTCACAAACACATAAATAATAAACGAAATAAAACATTCAACGTATGAAAACACTACGTCAAAAATGTCAGATGTGTTTGTCAAAATACCCATTATTGATTTTAAATGCAGCTTTGACACTTAAACCTCTTTTTACTTTTCGAGTGTATTAAAATAACTTTAAAATTAATAAAAATTGAATTTGGGAAATACTTTGAACAATATCAAGTTTAGTTTTTGAATTGAATTACGGTCGAATTTCGACCGTTGCGACGGGTGACTAGTTCAAATAAAAAAAGCAATTAGTAAAACTGGTATATAACAACTAAGGAAAATAAAACCAAACGAATCTCATAAAATCCGATTGTGAGTCATGAATGCACATAAGTCGGAATGGAACGGAACGTTGGAATTATGAACCTAATCGAAATCCGAGGCTTTCGTGCCATAATAATGGAAATTCCTCGAAACCTCTGGAATCTGGCAAAAAAGTCAATATTCTTTCGGAAAAATAAGACAATATATATTCGTAACAAATCGTAAATTACTCAATTATATGCAATAATAAAATAATTTGAAGCGTCCATCACTATTTATGAGGAAAACCAGATTAATTTTAAATTGAAATGTTATATTGGTAGTTTTAAGATTTATATATCATCTATTATTAGATCATAATTGTGTATGATCTTAGATCATAACATCATTGTGACTAGCTTAGATTTATGTTGTTTCTGTAGTTCCGGGACCAATATAGTGCTACGGTATACGGTGCTTGCTGTGAGAGGCCACTAAAAGGGGATTTCGGGGCGGGCGGTAAAAGTGGGACCTCCAATCGTCAGCTAAGCGACCTCGGGAAGGAAGACGGCACGTATGCTGTCCTAAACATCAGGAGGTACGTTGAGCACAAATCATTGGCATCGGAAAACGGTATCGCGCTTGGAGGTAGGCCGCTTGGGGGACGGGGGAATTTAGTGAGTGTAAATCACACATAACCCGGCGTAGATGATCCCACGGCATCAGGTACGTTTTGAAGGTTTCCCCCTCGAGAGCAAAAAGTGAAATATGCTGGATATTAAATTGGTTTTCGTATTAGAATCCGGTGGATGGCTTGCGGTGGTAGGTACCCCATAAGCAATTTCCATAACAAATAAGGTAAGATTCACGTGGTAAGATTTCGTTCCTAGTCCAAAAACAAATTATCACCAATTGTTTGCCCCCTACCTATTCTTCCTTCCGTTTTCACTCACTATAATTTCACTCTATGGTTGTCTGGAAGGAGTATTTCCTTAGTAAATGCTGTTTTTAATTGTTGCTTAAATTTTTGGGTATAATGTTTATTAATATTATACTTGTAGTGCTTGAATCTGCTACGGCAAGAACAGGTTGTGACCACAGTACTAATAAAATTAATAACAAGACTTGCAATCATGCCCATTAGGCCAATTGACTAAGAATTGCCTAATAGTAGATATCTATACTTTGCATTACATAGATATAATTTCGTGTACAAATTGAAATGTCTAGATAAAGTACTGTCATAATCATGAGAAAGCAATGGAGATACTCATGCCTAATGCTCATCACGTAGTTAACAGAGCAAATCTAGAATATCCGAGAGATTAGTCTAATTAGTTAAAAAAAGGATAGTGTTTATATGAACGAAATGTAGGCAAATATAATTATACATCACTGCATACCTGTCTTGTTCATATGCATTTTTAATAAGAAAAAATGTTAAATGTTACTTGAAAAATATAAATTATTATTATACCTTTAAGTTACTATCGATTTTATTCCTAAAATGTGAAGATGGCTTACGAGGATGGACTTTTGAGGGAAGAAATTGCTCAATAAATAATCTCTCAATTGACTTGATCCACATAGTTTACTTCATGTCGGTTTGAATACAGCAGCAAAATAATAGCTAAAATGGGAAGATGACTTACAAGGACGGCATCTAGGATCAGCATATACGGGAACAAATTGGTCAAGAATAATAGATCGAATTGATCCATATAGGTTACTAAATGACGATTTGTGTATAGCAAATCAATAGCTAGAACGGAAGATGGCTTACGTGGATGGAGTTACGGAGGATCAGTTTATAAGTGAACAAATTGGTAAATAAATAATAGACCGAATTGATCCACATAGTTTACAACATGACGGTTTGCATACCGTAGCAAAATAATAGCTAAAATGGGTAGATGGGTTAAGAGGATTGGATGGCGGTCTCGGGGTTGGTCCGTCGCATTGAGGATGGGAGCCTTGAAGGTAAGGCGCGACTATGTGTTTTTGGGCGCACTTGCTGTGAACTCCATGCTCCACGTGGAGGTTCTGCGGGAGCGGCCACGCAACGGCAGGTTCGCGGATGAATGCGAAAGCGTTTCCGTGTTCCCGCCACGCGGTGCGAGGAGAAAACAGTGGGAGTTTAGTCAGTAAGAGTCCGGCATAACTTAGCTGCTCCCCGGGCTGGGTGTCCATGAGGATTACCCACTTTAGAAAAACAAAAAAAAACATGGGTTAATAGGATGCGCTTACGAAGGTTCAAATTGGCTAATAAATAATTGCTTGCATTAATCTAGGTAGTTCAATGCAAGACGATATATATACGATGGCAAAACAACTCGACAAGCCCCCAAAACCCGTCGTCGTGACCTCAAATATTTTTTCTCACGTCTATTTTAAATCTTGAAAATCGGCCGATGTGTTCGTTGACATTCAAAATTAATGTTTCATTTATGAGCTGCTCGTGTACGTACATAAATACATATTAGCATGCCGAATACGGCGGCAGTTTTCGCTGTCGTATCATTTGTTATGTGGATTACATAACTTGGTAGAAACGTGTTATAATTTAATTCCATCATTCCTATGTATATCTGATGAAATACATCTGTCATCATTAACACGAGCATCAATGCGTTAATGTTCCAAATTAGTATTAGGAATAGCATCACGGACATTTGTCATACGAATTTAATTTCGGATTTGTAATCTTAGTCCCTTTAGTGATTAATCAGGTTGGCTGTACAATCTTGTACTATTTCCATATCGAATGGAAGTCCTTTTTAGCACATACCGCGCACGAAAGAGCGAGATAAATAAAATAGTTAAAGTACATATAGACATGATAAAAATTGTGTTCGTATATTGTAAATTTCCTTAAAGTGAGCGCTAATTAAAAGGACCGAACATTTATGATCAAGCGCGAAATCGTAAATCTTTAAATCACTGTTGACTCTGTACACCCGTCACTTAACAATTCTTTTGTCGAAATTTTAAATTCGATCCGTTTCGTTTTTGCTGAGGGGAAAAATGGTCGCCTATATGAAAGTTGTACTTTCATGTAGGCGATAATTTTAGTTGGTTTACAATTTTACTTGCCCTCTCGATCGGAGGTCCGAGGTTCAAACCCAGGCACGCACCACTCGTTTTCCCAAAATTATGTGCATATTAGAAATTAATTATCACAGTTTTTGGTGAAAGAAAACATCGTGAGGAAATCCGGGAGTTCTTTAAAAAAAGTTCACGGAGGTGTGTGAAGTCCACCAATCTCTCTTATTCTGTGTGAAGACCTGTGCCTAGCAGTGGGACAATAATGTCTTGACGAGGACTGCATGCTCGTTTGCTACTTCAATGAAACAAAAAATAAGAATTTCGATCCGCGATGGGTGACTAGCACATAATTGGTGAATGTTGTCCCGGACGTGTTTTCTTTGTCAGTCCTTTTACCACTATTGGCTGTATGAAATTATTTCTGACCTTTGTCTGATCGACTGATATGTATATGGGACCTTTTAAAATGATTACCTGAATACATTTACACATATAAATATGAATGAAGCTCAGTATTTTGAACCGATGGTTCGTGTAATAAGGCGGTATAAATTGCCCGTCCGTTTTAAATATTTCAGGAAAATCTTATTAAAGATCATTTAAACAGAGCGGGTTTTACATCTTACGTTCTGTCTAATTTGTTCCATTTTATCTCACAGATTATATGGTTACGTGGAAAAAAATATGGATGTTCCATTTTGCCTCAATACCTAATTTTGTAATACAAATTGTAAATAATTTAGGCTTATGGTTGAATCTTGCTCGATCGGGAGGTCCGAGATTAAAATCCCAGGTACCACCATGACGATTTTTCTAAAATTATGTGCGTATTGAAAAATAATTACTACTGCTTTACTGTGAACGAAAGCATCGCAAAGAAACGTACACACGGATTCTTTAAATAAAAGTTCTCAAAGGTGGGTGTAGTGTATTAAATCGCACTTGGCCGGCGCGGTTGAATATGGGCAAAACTATCATTCTGTGAGAAGTCCCGTGCTGAGCAGTGGTACAATAATCAGTTGACAACATTGTCATAAAAATCTGAGTTGTATAAAACTTCATTCTTTTAAAGTCTCTAGATCATCGGGAAGGGATTGTAAAATAGATAACGAACACAGTACTAGTATCTACAGTAAGTATTCTAACTTCTTACAAACGCACGAAACGCAAGTTGTACCTACGCGCCACGATTTCGGTATGCACTCGGTACCCAACAGCTAGCGAATGTACCGTAGTGGCGAGAGGGCGATGTGACGTTTTTTAAACCGTGGATCATTTGATTTAAATAATAAAGTAGCGAGGAGCAATTGTAAACTATATGCGGCTGTTTTTGATTGCTTTAATTGTGCATAAACTCGTCCAGTGTTAATAATTTTTATTTTGGTTGGTAAAATATTATTTAGTGTGAAATTTATAACTATTATTTGTGTACGATTTATTATTATGTCTCTTAAATATTAAAAGAACGCGTTGTTTTTTACTTTAATCTACTGAATAAAATACATAATAAGTAAGAAAGAAAGTCAAGTATACAGATGTATTAAAATATTTTAGGCGGGTAGCCCTAACGCGAACTCTCGTCCAGCGCGTCTGTAGGTATAAAATTCAAGGACACGGCAGATTTAGACTACTGTATGATATTAATACTGTGTAACGAAATATCACCAGAACCAGAAGCGAGTAAATAAACACATTAAACGTAAGTATCTTGCTCATCGGGAAGGTAACAAAAAAAATGTAAAATAGGTAACAAAATACCACTAGAACCAGACCCAAAGCGAATTAATAAAAATAGTAAACGTAAAGTAGAAAAAGAAGAGCGACAGACAAATATAGTCCGATATCGTCGAGAAAAATCCTTGAGAGTCAAAGATAGTCTGAAATGAAATGTCAGTGTGCGTTGACCTTAAGTGACCCACGGGTTTGATGATTAGAACTTGGGACGGTCTAAGGGCCTATTACTAACACTTCGCTGTCCGTCTGTCTGTCTGTCACCAGACTCACCAGGTTGTATCTCATGAAACGTGATAGTTAGCGAGACCCGTGCTTAGCAGAGGGACAATAATGGACAAAAACAAATCCTATTTTTTTTTAATGTTGTCAACATTGTCATAAAAAATTGGGTTATGTTTACAATCTCATTCTTTTAAAGTCTCTTGCTCTTTGGGAAGGGATTGTAAAATAGCTAACAAAATACCACCAGAACCAGAGCCAAAGCGAATTAATAAAAATAGGAAACGTAAAGTAGAAAAAGAAGAGCGACAGACAAGTATAGTCTGATATCGGCGAGAAATATCCTTGAGAGGCAAAGATAGTCTGAAATGAAATGTCAGTGTGCGTTGACCTTAACTGACCCACGGGTCTGATGATTAGTACTCGAGACGGTCTAATGGCCTATTATTAACACTCCGCTGTCCATCTGTCTGTCTGTCACCAGGTTGTATCTCATGAAACGTGATAGCTAGCCAAGACCCGTGCTCAGCAGAGGGGCAATAATGGGTTGATAACACTGTCGTAAAAAATGGGTTATGTTTTAAACTTCATTCTTTTGATCTAGCTCATCAGGAAGGGATTGTAAAATAGCTAAAGTACAACCAGAACCAGAGCCAAAGCGAATTAATAAAAATAGTAAACGTAAAGTAGAAAAAGAAGAGCGACAGACAAATATAGTCTGATATCGTCGAGGAAAATCCTTGAGAGTCAAAGATAGTCCGAAATGAAATGTCAGTGTGCGTTGACCTTAAGTGACCCACGGGTTTGATGATTAGTACTTGGGATGGTCTAATGGCCTGTTACTAAGACTTCGCTGTCCGTCTGTCTGTCTGTCACTAGGCTGTATCTCATGAACCGTGATAGTTAGCGAAGACCCGTGCTTAGCATAGGGACAATAATGGATAAAAACATAACCTATTTTTTTATGAAAATGTTGTCAACATTGTCATAAAAACTTAGGTTATGTTTAAAACTTCAATCTTTTAAAGTCTCTTGCTCATCGGGAAGGGATTTTAAAATAGGTAACAAAATACTACTAGAACCAGACCCAAAGCGAATTAATAAAAATAGTAAACGTAAAATAGAAAAAGAAGAGCGACAGACAAATATAGTCTGATATCGTCGCGAGTATCCTTGAGAGACAAAGATAGTCTGAAATGAAATGTCAGTGTGCGTTGACCTTAACTGACCCACGGGTTTGATGATTAGTACTCGAGACGGTCTAATGGCCTATTATTAACACTTCGCTGTCCGTCTGTCTGTCTGTCACCAGGTTGTATCTCATGAAACGTGATAGGTAGCGAAGATCCGTGCTCAGCAGAGAGACAATAATGGGTTGATAACACCTTTGTAAAACATGGGTTATGTTTTAAACTTCATTCTTTTGAAGTATCTAGCTCATCAGGAAGGGATTGCAAAATAGCCCAAGGTAAAAAAGGAAAAGAAGAGAGACAGACAAATGTAGTCTGATATCGGCGAGAAATATCCTTGAGAGACAAAGATAGTCTGAAATGAAATGTCAGTGTGCGTTGACCTTAACTGACCCACGGTTCTGATGATTAGTACTTGAGACGGTCTAATGGCGCAGTGCAGATACACACACGTAACTTTACCATTTGGCATTTAGGGGTGTAATAAAAGGAGCTAGAATTTTCGACATTTCGCGTAATTAATGTGTTACTAGTCAACCGTTGCAACGGTCGAAATTCGACCATAATTTAAATTAAAAAACCAAACTTCATATTGTCCAAAGTAGCACGAACATTTCTCAAATTCAAATACATTGTAATAATTTTCAAATTCTTTTGAACGCGTTCGTTAAAGGTAAAAAGAAGTTTAATTAGCTAAGCAGCATTTAAATGCAATAGCGGGTATTTTGACAAAGACATCTGACATTTTTGACGTTATGTGTTTTCACATTGAATGTTCTATTTCGTTTATTATGTATGTGTTTGTGTCAAATGCAAGGTAGTGTGTGTAATGTATTTTTAGTTGATTTTTTGTATGTTTTATGCAAGGATCTTAAAAACGAATCACAATTTTTTGCTTCATATATTAATATATAGATTAGATCGGTTTAGGTTTCAATAGACGACGAATGCCTTCTAAATATTTTAAGTTATAACACCTAAGAGAGGTATTAGGTAGAATCTCCATTATTGTCGCCTAAGATGTATTCGAGAGTAAAGGTTGACATTTGGGCCTAAGTACAAATTTAGACAAGGACAAAAATTTTGACAAGGAGTACAGATACTATGAAGATTGACTATATGATTTATGCGATAAAGTAACGCTTTTTCTTAAATGGGATTTATTTAAGGAAACGCTTAACTTTTGAATATAACATTTTTCAGGCTGAATCAGTTTTCATGTCCTTTCATCGTTCAACCTGTATTATGTCAAATTACACTAAAGTATGAAAAAAATGTAAGAAGTAATTGAAGAAACTGTCATTGGGTCAATGAACCCTAGTATCCTGTAAACTTACGGATTTCGGCTTTAAATCTATAATGGTAAATTTAAGGGCAGAAGAACTTTACTGGTAATAGCGGTGTTAAACTTACGTTCGTGTTGTCGTTTGTGGCACGACAGTACGTGGGCACACATGCCGTCATCCTACACGGGGTCGCTTAGCAGGACGGTTCAAGCTCCCACTCTTACCGCCCGCAACCCCGATAGCCTGTCGCCTCTTGCGACAGGCAGGAGATAACGTAGCCTTATTATGATCCCGGAACTACAAGGATAAGACTAATCTTAACTGGGATCTCTTACAGATCTCCATGTGCGGCAGCGTCAACTTACTGTCACGTGGACAGCATACTCTTTTACCATACCTGTTTTCAAAACAGGTACCTCGACTTTGCGTCGACACTTGTAAGGAGACCCTAGAGTACGGGCACCACAGTACCCGAGACAGTGGAGATGCTCTCACCTGACGAAGTTCAGGTTGGTAGAGGCGAGGATGTTGCGCAGCGTCCCCCACAGCGTCTGATGCAGGTCCGTGACCGGCGCCCCCCACCAGCTCGCGTGCCAGTACGGCACCTTCGAAGATATTATGCACGTTACACCTGGAACAAAAGCGAAAGTTTAACTGGTGAAAAGAAAAAAATAATAATTGTGAGTCTGGTCCAGTCGAGTCTTCGGACCTTCCAGTGCCCTGAAGTAGGTAGTCCTCCGTCGTCCTCAGGTTCTTAAAATTTGTGAGTGAAAATATTTTTTTCAATTTCATCAATTTCACACCCAACGTTCTTTTTTGTTTAAAAAAAAAGTACTCAGGGGTGCGTGAAGTCTACCAATTCGCACTTGACCAGCGCGGCGGACTATGGCCTAAAACTCTCTCATTCTGAGAGACTCGTGCCCGGGAGCGGGCCAGTAATGGGTTGAGGAGATATCAACAATTAGTTAACAAGTAACAAGTGAAGTAGTCAGTGTGTCGGACGATGCACTGTACCCCGAATCGGAGGAATCACTTTGACCTCCTGTTTATATCATTTGGTTCCTCCGATTTAGGCTACACCCTTGTTTCATTCCATTTATTAATTGATCTCAGTTTCTATAACAATTTATACTTTTTGTAGTAAAAGTGTAATTTTTGAAAAATTACACATTTACTACTACTACACTTTCACAAGAGATAAACGTATAATATCGACGATGTTTTCTTCGCTGTTGACCGACAAAATCACTACTTAAGTCACAACAGTATAACACATCGACATTCGCGAAAGCGAATGTTGATATTTTTTTAATTTTTGGTGTAGTGTGCTGGTGGCTATTGTGGCGACCTTTTTTTGAGTGGCCAAACTGCAGTTCGAATTACATTGGTTTAGACCTTTTTTTTTTGTTTTCGAGGGGGAAACTTTCAAAAAGTACCCGACGTCGTGGGAGCGACGCGGGTTATGTGGGATTCTTACCGCACTAAAACCCCCCCGGTGGCCGACCTCGACGCTGCGAAGAGGACTCCGGGAACTCAAGTTGACCGCCGCCGGTGTCCTCAGCGTGTGCCCCATCGGGCTCTTCTCTGGTGGGCGTGAACTGCTCACCGCACCTTCTGGTTTTTACGGCAACATGCAACCACACATGCCGCCGTCCTTCCCGGGGCCACTTGACCGGACGGTTCGAGCTCCCACTCTTCCCGCCCGCAACCCCGGAAGCCCCTTTTAGTCGCCTCTTACGACAGGCAGAGGGTACCGTAGCCCTATTCTGGTCCCGGAAGTACAGGGACAAAATTAGTTTAGACCTAGCGACCTTTTTTGCAAAGCACTGCATTTCAATATTCTTAAAACATTCGCACAATTGGAATGGATGGAAGGGTATGGTTGCCGGCACACTTTTATATGAGTCGACCATCTTAATCGCAGGAGTAGCGACGCGTGTGTGATTGACTTCAGATAGAACCCCATGTTCTGTATGAAGTTGCTTGTATATCCATGGGCGGCAGTGACCACTTACGCCATCATATAGACTGCATGCTCGTTTTGCTATTTCAGTCAAATAAAAAAAAATAGTTATAAGAATATATTGATATATATGTTAGTCTATAAGGATATGGACCTCTGTATTCAATTATACCCATGTATCTTTGTTTATATTGTCTGAAATAAATGGTTAAAAAAACACCGCTGCACCGCCATTTCCTGAAACAGAATGCCCTAACAGCTATTACACGAACGACTCTTAAGCCGCGTGTACACGACAAACGGTCATATACCCAATAATCTCGTTACGCCGCCTTGTCTGGAAATGGCTCGTAATGGGATTACCACTGGCATTCTTATGTCACACTCATTATCTTATGCAGGCTTATGTATTGTCAAGTGCATGACGTAACTGATAAATTGACCAAAAAGAAATAGAAAGACTAGTACAATAAACTGTAGTTCCGGGATTAGAATAGGGCTGCGGCATCCCCTGCCTGTCGTAAAAGGCGACTAAAAGGAGCTTCCGAGGTTGCAAACGCTAGCTGCCTCGTGGGAGCTTGAATCGTTCGGTTAGGCGATCCCGGGAATGACAGCGGTATGTGTGGTCGCATACCGTCGTAAAGACTAGAGTGAGCGATGGCCTCATCGCCCATCTGATAGAAGCCCGAAGGGGCAACGCGCTCAGAGGATTCCGGTTGAGGTCGTTTCGAGATCATCAAAGATATCACATAACCCTGCGTCGCTCCCACGACGTTGGGTACCTTTTGAAAGTTTCCCCCTCGAGAACAAAAAAAAAGGTACAATAAAAGTACCTCCTTGTAGTTCCGGGATTAGTATAGAGCTCGGCATCCCCTGCCTGTCGTAAGAGGCGACTAAAAGGGGCTGCCGGGGATGCGTGAGAGTGAGAAAGTGGGAACTCGAATCATTCGGTCAGGCGATCCCAGGAAGGACGGCGGCATGTGTGTTAGCATACCGTCGTAAAGACTAGACGGAGCGGTGGGCTCAGCCGACCATCTGGATGCCCGATAGGGCAACGCGCTCAGAGGACTCCGGTTGCGTTCCTTTGGATATCCCGGAATCCTCTTTGTAGCGTCGAAGACGGCCGCCGGGGGATTTTAGTGCGGTAAAAATTCCACATAACCCTGCGTCGCTCCCACAGCGTCGGGTACCTTTTGAAGGTTTCCCCCTCGAGAACGAAAAAAGGTACTCGATTGGAGGCCATTGTGTGACAATTGAAAATGTATTTGGCCGTTACATTTCATAAGGCCATTCTAACAGAGGACTTATCAATTTAACGGCCACCTATGCATGACAGGCGAATTGGCAACCATCCGAGCCAGCCGATGCAGAAGATTAATAGCCAACCCAATTTTGCAACACTAACTGTCCGATCGAACGAACATAATGTTCGTAGCGTTGCGTCCGTGAACAACTTTTGGGACATTGGCCCACAAGTATTCACGATATGCGATTTTATAATTCTTTTTGGCTATTTTTTTTTATCTGACTGGAGTAGGAAACGAGCATGCAGTCCACCGGATGGTAAGTGGCCACTGCCGCCCATGGGCATCTGTAATCAACTACATACAGAACATGGGTTCCATCTGAAGTCAATCACAGATGCGTTGTTAATCCCGAGGACTATGATGGTCGCCTCATGTGAAAATGTGCCGGCAATCATACCCTTCCATCGAAACGCAAGAAATACTTCACGCTAGAAATAGGTGTGGCGGTGGTACTTCCCCGGTCGAACTACACTGGTTCTACCACCTTCAAAATATTTTGACCCAGTTATCTGATGAATTCTGATCCTGATGATATTCCGTTACATATTAAAATGTATCAATCCCGCGAAAATATTAATTTAAAATAATATATGTATTGGCTCATGAAGCAGTAAATTGATAATTGTAACGCCACGAAAAATTTAAACAAACAAAACAAGACGGAAGATAAAGGTGAGTGTAGCCGGATCATCCCAGTTGTAGACAAGATCCGATCTGATGGGAGCTGGTATAGTTAGAAAAAGCAGACAATTTGTAAATGCCCCCGTAGGACTATAAAAAATAAAGACATTTTATTAGACACCGATTAGTTATAATCAAAATATAAAAAAAAAAAAATTTTGGTAGGATAACTTGAAGCCTGGCTATCGCAAATTCTTGAAGTCGAAGGCTTATTTTACCTAGGAAGGATAACACACACACACAAACACACACATGCATGCATGGATTATGGTTGTTAATTTTTAACCGACTTCCAAAAAGGAGGAGGTTATCAATTCGTCCGTATTTTTATTTTTTTTTTTTATATTTGTTACCTGATTTCTCCGGACTGGGTGAACCGATTTAGATGATTTTTTTTTTATTTGAAAGGTAGTGCGTGTCATAGGGTCCCATTTTTTTTTAGTATTTTTTTGACAAGGGCATCTATAAGAAAAACGCATAAGTCTTAAATTTGCATTTTCAATGTGCCCGATAAATGTATGAATAACTGAATATCCCGCCAACCGATTTTGATGATTCTTTTTTTATTATAAAGGATGTACTTCAGGGGTAGTCTGATAAGAGTTTGATAAGGTTCTAATCATAGGATCTTAAACTTTTTGGAGCAAAATAATAAAATTAGTGATAGTCTGCCGAACCTTAGCTGCAGAAGTCCAATTGAGTAAAATATAGAATAAAATTACTAAGTAGGTATTTACTATGAAAAATTTGACCTTCAACTCTTCAATCCTGATGATGCAGGGGTACTGCTAGCCTGAACTATAAAAGTTGGTCATTTGATGTTTACGAATATATAATGGAATTGATAAGCAAATTCATGGGACAAAAATTTGACCTTCAACTCCTCAACCCTGATGATGCAGGGGTACTTCAAGCCAAAACCACAAGAGTAAGCCATTTGGTGCTTACGTATATGTTATAAGATTACTGAGCAGAAATATAAGATGAAAAATTTGACCTTCAACTCCTCAATTCTGATGATGCAGAATACTGCAAGCCTAAACCATAGGAGTTGGCTATTTGGTGCTTACGGGTATGTATTAAAATTACTAAGCAAAGACACAAGATGAAAGTTTTGACCTTCAACTCCTCAGCCCTGATGATGCAGGGTACTGCATGCCTAAGCCATACAAGTTGGCCACCTGGTGCTTACGTGTATATTATAAGATTACTGAGCAAACATATTAGATGGAAAATTTGTCATGTTATGACTAAGATTTAGCTTTAAATTTAAATGTATTGTGGGTTAGGTTAGGTTGGAACATAAAAGAAAACATAAAAACTAAGCGAGCAGGGCGCGGCAGCGCCCTGCGAGCGGGTGCGTTCAGTTCGTATGAATTGATAGTGTTGTATGTTGTGTCTAAGCTTATGTTTAATTTGTTATTTTATGTTGATGTTTATTTAATGTTTGCATATGTGTATGCACAAAGCAAACTTAGCGATTTTATTTTAATACAAATAGATGAATATCGTCACTAAAAAGCATGAAATAAAAAATTTTTGACAAAAAAATATCCACCGACTTCCATGCCACAAAAAAGTTAAAAATAATTTAAATATATTTTAGTTTAAAACATACTCAGTACTTAGGACATAGTTCTGAAGTCGGTGCTCATATAGGACATAGTTACCGTCGTCCAGCGAAATATGTCGAGCACCGACTTCAGGACTATGTCCTAAGTACTGAGTATGTTTTAAACTAAAATATATTTAAATTATTTTTAACTTTTTTGTGGCATGGAAGTCGGTGGATATTTTTTTGTCAAAAATTTTTTATAAAATTTTAATATTACTACTTTTTTATTTCTTTTTTTTCGTAATGTCTTATATTATTTCTGGCGACGTATGTTATTATGTACGTGTTTTTTAGGTATTTTTTGTTTGTTTTGAATGTAGGAACTAAAATGTATTACAATATCTAGATAATTGGGGAACCCGTGCATTTTTCTCCCGTATAACACCTTAGGGAGGGACGGGTGACAGAAAATCAGCGCTTTACAGGATCACGATCTTCGTCAGCAACTGTTTTATTTAAGGCAATAAATTATTTAAAAGTCCACCAATTTGCACTTGGCCAGCGCGGTGGACTATGTCCTAAACTCTCTCATTCTGAGAGAAGACCCGTGCCCAGCAGTGGGAAAATAATGGGTTGACGAGAAATTATTAAAAACTAGAAAAAATGTTTGGAATGTTTCTCGATTGGCGCCACAAGCGTCAGCGTTGAGTATCAATACAAATGTCTTTATCCTTTCTTAAGGCCACTAAAAGTAACTGCAGAGTGTTATGAAATTTGCTGAAATTCGCTTAATGCTGTCGCTTGCGGCGCCAAGCGAATGTTACCTGGCCTTCGGGTAAGAGATTGCAATAAATTGTTTTTGTTACAATGCGCACTCTTTGTTTACAATTCTTACCCGATTTAAAGACTAGCAATCGCTAAAGGGGACGAGACAGGTCGCAGTGACGCCATTCGAAGGAGGTCTATGTAAAGTAGTGGACCTCAAAAGCCTGATGGATGGATGAATGGAGAACCGCTAGTGAGCAGTGATAGTAGGTTGAAACTTCTCCTCGATCGGGGGGTCCGAAGTTCAAATCCCACTGAATTTTCTAAATTTATCACTGCTTTACGGTCGCAAAAAACATCGTGAAGAAACCTATATAACCTAACCTGAGCCTTCATGAAAAAAAAGGTTCTTAAACGTGAGTAGTCTATCAATACGAACTTGGCCATCGCGGTGGACCATGGCGTAAAGCTCTCATTCTGGGAAAAAAAACCCGTGCCCTGCAGTGGGGCAGTAATGGGTTGATTAAAACCTTTTGTGGCTTAATTTCATTCACTTTTCTAATTTTTGTCGCGTTCCACTTTGCTGGTAAACATCCCACATGGTATTGTCACTACCTCGCGTCTGCCACCAATTCTCATTGAGACAGTTAAGTCGAGTGTACTTCAAGACATCTCCAGTTTCGGTGATCCCAGCAATTGGGCACAAACAATTTAAAACGTCAAGCGTTGACGACCCGCGTGGAGCAGCGGTAACATACAGGTCTGACACGCAGTGGGTCCCGGGTTCGATTCCCGGCCAAACGGTATCTGAATGATAAGTTTAGATTCTTGTTCTGGGTCTGGGTATTTGTGTATTCGTCTTTGTGTGTGTCAATGGCACCCACGACACAGGAGAAAATCCTACTGTGGGGCTATGAGTGTAGAAAGCGTTTTAAGTTTTTTTTAAGTTTTAAGTTTAGCCTGGAAATTGGTGGAAATTTGTGATAGTTTCAGAAGAGCAAGAGTACCTTATCAAATATAGGTTTATACCTAAGCTTATCACACTGCTATTGTTGATAACGTACCACCTATTATTGTTCCCACTGCTGGGCACGGGTCTTCTCTCAGAATGAGAGAGTTTAGGGCATAGTCCACCGCGCTGGCCAAGTGCGGATTGATGGAGTTCACACACCTCCGAGAACTTTTTTTTTTTAAAACTCTCGGGTGTTTAGGTTTCCTCACGATGTTTTCCTTCACCGAAAAGCAGTGATAATTAATATCGCAGTGATTATTATAAGCTCATAAATTAGTGGTGCGTGCCTGAGTTTGAACCTCGGAACTGCCGATTGTGAGAGCAAGTTTCAACCATTAGACTATCACTGCTCTTATAACAACGATAAAAAAATAGATACATTTATTGAAATTTTAAAATTATGATACTAATACTGTGGTATGACGATCAAGTTGATGCATTTAATAGCAAACGTTTGTTGTATCATAGTACAAATTGAGGGCAATAAAAATATACATTCCATCATCAATCATTATTTAAAGTTCAAGTCGTGAAGCATGAAGCAAAGGCCTTTATCGGTTCCAATCTGACCTTTCCCTATCTAAAAGTCACTAATATTATTGATAGTAAAGTGGCATAGGTATACCTATTAAATAGTAAACGTAGTTAAAAGTTGTTACTAAGTACTTTGCATTAAAGTAGTGTTTGTTTACTACTCGGCTACGTCAGTAGAGAGTAATATTTTATTTTATTTATAAGTTTTTGTACACGGACACATAATAAGGTAAACATATTTAAAATAGACATAGTACAAAGGGCTACTTATTCCAAAATGAAATTTTAGAGCGTATCAATACATGTATATATTTCATTCATTTCTTTGAACCACGCTACTATATTATATTAATCCTGTGCTACTATTTAAACGACTTGACGGATAGCAATATATGTTAGATCATTGTAAATAGAATAGAATAGAATAGAATACTCTTTATTGCACACTATAAACACATACAAAAATAACAATAACATACAAAATAGATCTGTAGTATGCAATAGGCGGTCTTATCGCTAGGCGATCTAGGCTAGCGGTCTCTTCCAGACAACCTATGCATGGAATTGGTAAAGATAACAGGTATGAAGAGTGGGAAGTGTGTGTAAAGTTAGAAAGGCATTAATGAAGGACAGAAATTATAGTAGGATAAATAAGTAACATTAAGTACACAGTGAAAAAAAAATGAAATTAGAGAATCAATTAACAAACACAAAGAGAAATTGTACATAAAACAGAAAATGAGAATAATAGAGATATTCTAATTGGAATAATTTATTTACAATTAGTATTTAGACGTAAAATCCAGTGAAATATTATAAAAACAAAAATCCGACTGCTTTAAAACAATGAACAGAAGGCAATCGAGAGCTACTTTTTTGATTTGCTACCATCAGCTATGTTACATCGCCATAAACACAACATTTAATACACAAACATCCAGAACAAAAAAAAATATGATTCGGCCGCGGATCGAACCGGGAACCCACCACAGACGGACATAGCAACCGCACTACGATACGGCTACCCAAATACAGTAACATACAATAACATACAAAACACATGACTCTCTTCGTCACACGGAGATGAGAGGTAATGACGACACTTTGGCGCGAAGTAAAACGGGGGCGGGTGCTACTTTGACATAATTAGGCGACAAATGCCTGCTATTTGTGACACTCACGTGACTGTTACCCCTAGGGTTGCCACGCGTTCTTTATAAAACAGCTCTGAGTTGTTCTCCCGACTACGCCCGATCACGTCTATTACGATAATTAGTATCCTATTTGTTAAATCTAAATGATATAAACCATGTGTGTGTCAAATTTTAGCGTAATCCGACCAGCAGTTCTTGCGTGAAAGAAGATTTCAGTGGGTATCTTAGGGTTTTCGCACACGGCGACTTTTTGTATCGATGTAACCGCATCAATATAGTCGCGAAGCAGTTGCTCGCTGCGCGCCTTCGCCCACGGGCCCATATTCAGACGCCATACTGTCGCGCTTCTGGCGCGATGCAATGCAACTCGGTGGACTCCGTAGTGGCAAAATTGGTCACGTTGTCTTTAGTGTTGCTTTTACGTAAGCAGACAAAGCACAGGCAACGTAAGTCCACTCATGCACCCCCTCACCCCTCCGTCCACTCACCGATGGCGTCCAACACGGTCGCGCGTTTGATCGATCCTGTAGCGATGAAATAGCGCTTTGGCAGCGCGTTGGCATCGCTATTGTACCGCGTAGCAAATGCGACTAACACTTGTTAGTAGCGATGTTATCGCGCGATTGTAAACGCGGATTTAAAAAATAGATTAAAGTTTTAGTTTAGTTCAAAGTTTCATTATTGACAGACCGGGACATGTAAAAGTAAATAAAGCCTAGTTATAATTCATAAAAAATGCACTTTATTTTACAATTGCGTACATACTTTTCCTACATTGGCTATAAAAGGCCAATGCATGAATAAGAATAAAGATGACAACCCTAAGTACCGCGTAAACAAACGTGAATAGCGGTGAATGTGTTGTGTAAACTTGCGTAGCTTTCATTTCGACAGCAAATAGGCACAGAACTAGGGATTGCAATCCGGTCCCATTTTCAATCCGGCCGGATACGGCCAATTTTTTACCAATCCGGCTGGACTGATCGAACGGTTAATGCAGTGTAACAAAACAATACATAATATACAAAATCGCCTACTACTAACTATTCTAATTTTTAAAATTAAAAAGAGAAAAATAATTTTAAGTGTCAAAAAATATATAATTATAATTTATTCATATGATGAATATGAATATGATGAACAATAACACCTTAAACCTTAATATAATCTGCATACAAAAGAATTATAAAATGCATAATGTTGCATAATAGTTACATTATAATATTTTTCAATGTTAACGACAGGTGTTTTTCATGAAGCATCCGTATAATTTACTTAAAAAAATCACACTAAAAGTTGACCTTACAAAGGTCACCCACATTTTATTACTATATTTTATTTGTATTAAAAGGGATTTTACTTTTAAATTGAAGGCAAAGATATTCTATATATTAATACGTAAAGCAGTGCCGGATTAAGCCAGCGCGGGGCCTGTAGCAAATTCTGTCAGGATGCCCGTGGTTTGCCTTAAGTAAGGGTATTAAATAAAACAAAACTGTTACGTAAGTAAACTTTTCTGGATATAATCTGGGAAAATTTAGAGATGACACTTTCTGTATCTACTTTTCAGTTTAAGATTTTCAGGGTAGCAACGATAGTAAAATATAAATAGTAGGTGTTGGGCCCCGGGCTCCTCTAGTGGGTTTTTCACTGCTCAACCCCCGGTGAGTGGCTGGGCCCACCACTCTGTCTGGTCTTTACGACGATATGCGACCACACATGCCGCCGTCCACGGGGTCGCCTGACCGAACGGTTCGCGCTCCCACTTTAGTCGCCCACGACCCTGGAAGCCACTTTTAGTTGCCTCTTACGACAGGCAGGGGATACCGTAGCCCCATTCTGATCCCGAAACTACAGGGACGGAGGCATCCCCAACTTAGTCATCAGGGGAAGCAACTACCAACGCGTCAGTCACTGTCTGGAAAGACTCAGATCTTATTGGTTGCTTACAGATATCCTTGGGCTATGACCACTTACTTACAAGTGGACTGCATACTCGTTTGCGACTTCCATATTAAAATATACAATAACACAATGATTCATAACGACACAATAAAGGACATTTATGGATGCGATGAGTTCTTTGCCCCAATACGATATAAATAGTCTCTGTCTCCGTTGCCTGTTTACTCTTTGTGTGCTATACGCATTTGCTACTTTGTATCAAAAACCGGATAATAATAATAGGTGGAATGGATGATTTAAAGGTAGCATACCCTTTCTGGCTCTATTGTGACGGCATCACCGGCTTTCCAGTTTCAAGGTTGGCGTTCGGAGGGTCCATCACCGTACACCTATTTCTATCTAATAATGCTTGTTAAGCTATGCTGTTTTAGTTTGATGGTGGTAAGGGAGTCACACTTATCTGTATTGTAGTAAGTAAGTATGTCTACGTATCCGAGGTATTCCAACTTGTCCTCATGGATAACAACACATACCGATGCGTTGTCGGCCACCGGATTGATCTCAGATGAGACTCTATCTAAAGTACGTCTACTCCTCCTGTCGTCAATCCATTATTGTCCCACTGCTGGGCACGGGTCTTCTCTCAGAATGAGAGAGTTTAGGCCATAGTCCATCGCGCTGGCCAAGTGCGAATTGGTGGACTTTACACACCTCCGAGAACTTTTTTTTTTTAAAGAACTCTCGGGTGTGTAGGTTTCCTCACGATGTTTTCCTTCACCGAAAAGCAGTGATAATTAATGTATAATACGCACATAAATCAGTGGTGCGTGCCTGGGTTTGAACCTCGGACCTCCCGATTGAGAGGGCAAGTTTCAACCATTAGGCTATCACTGCTCTCTACTCCTCCTACTCCTACTCCTCCTATGTTGCCTCAATATATGATTTTAGACTAATATTATCGCGGAATTGATGCATTTTAATAATTAAGGGATACTTACCATATGCGGTTTTTGAGTTCTTTAAGAATTCTTTTTTGCCGATATTTCGGCTCAGTTACATGCATAGTGGTCACGGCGAAACTGCGGTGGCGGGAAGAAACCGTTGTCAATCACTAGTTGTAGATTAACCTATCTACCCTACGTCTAGAGCGTTTTTCTTTTTTTAGGTTCCATATCACGACACTAATTATACATAAAATTTTGCCTCAATGTTACCATAGAATACTGGTTAAAATTGAGGTCGTCAACCCATTATTGTCCCACTGCTGGGCACGGGTCTTCTCTCAGAATGAGAGAGTTTAGGCCATAGTCCACCGCGCTGGCCAAGTGCGAATTGGTGGACTTCACACACCTCCGAGAACTTTTTTTTTAAAGAACTCTCGGGTGTGTAGGTTTCCTCACGATGTTTTCCTTCACCGAAAAGCAGTGTTAATTAATGTATAATACGCACATAAATCAGTGGTACCTGGGTTTGAACCTCGGACCTCCCGATTGAGAAGGCAAGTTTCAACCATTAGGCTTTCACTGCTCAAAATTGAGGTATTCTATAAGAAATATATACCCTTAGTAACATTAATTCATTAACCGATTTAAAAAGGAGGGAAGTTATATTCTCCCTATAACACATTTATAACTAACTAAACTAACACATGCCGCCTACCACTTATAATGGTTAGTTCTTTTTTACCTGGTACCACTGGTTTTTTCTGCCACTAGAGCTTTTACTATCAATTGCTATGACTGCTCTGAATCGTAAAATAATTGCTATGGTTGCCAGCGGTGGTTAAGTTGCATAACAGTCTACTTAAACACCGCTGGCAAGGCGACCAGTTGCGAGTAGGAGTTGGTAGTAAGTGGCACTTGGCGTCCGAGGCAAAAAGACGCTTGTACAGTCACGAGCAATAAGATGTGACTATGGAAGATTGGCAAAAGTATCTGACCCAAGAAGGAGTTCAAGAATATCTGACTACACGAACGCAGCAAAAATATCTGACATTGATAGGCAGCATAATGCAGTAGCGTCAAAATTATGTGATTTGACATTCATCTACATAATTTTGACGCTACTGCATTATGCTGACTTTCAATGTCAGATATTTTTCTGTCAAAATTAAGTGATTTGACGTTCATCTACATAATTTTGACGGTACGGCATTATGCTGCCTTTTAATGTCAGATATTTTTCCTGCGTTCGTGTAGTCAGATATTATTGAACTTCTTCTTGGGTCAGATACTTTTGCAAATCTTCCATAGTCACATCTTATTGCTCGTGACTGTACTTTAGATTAATTGTAAAATAATAAATAATGTTTTCTGCATGCAACTCTCATAGCCCCATACAGGGATTTTTTCCTGTCTAGGGTGTCATCGACACCAAAAAGAAGAATCCACAAACACCCAAAACTATAACCTAATTCTAAATTTATAGTTCCGTTATCTGTCTGACCGGGAATCGAACTCGAAACCCATTGCATGTCAGACAGGCATGGTAGCCGCTTCGCCAACTGGACTGTCACATTTTTACACATCATAGAGTAAATTGTTTACAAGTAAATTAAAACTTACAGTGTCTATCCGATATCAACAAATGGCCAAGCCCCCCGTTGCGGCTATCGAATACAAAGTAATAGGAACAAAGGTACGAAAACACCCAAACAATGCACAACACACAAACAAACAAGACAATAAATTCAATGATTCGCAAAAACCTAAGGAATTTCGAGACAATAATCGAATGCCTGAAGAAATCGAACAATAACCGACGGACAATCATGAACGACGATTGTCACAACAGGAAAAAATATACTTGAAACACAACCTATTTAATTATTTATTTAATTATTAACACCATTAATTCGTTTACGGTTAAATTAACATTAATAACAATAAATTATATCATTATCGCTGTTTTATTTTCTTAAATAATTTTATTATTCTACTCTTAAAACTTTTTTATTGCACCTCACCTATTATAATATTATTATTATTTTTTACATTAACTCCTTACCATGAGGTTGTCTGGAAGAAATCGCTGTCTAGCGATAAGGCCGCCTTTTGTGTCGTTATTTAAATTTGCTACTTTATGTCATTTATTCCTTTTGGGTACAATAAAGAGTATTATTATTATTATTATATAAAATTTACTGGTATCTTTGACGTTCTACAAGATCTATATCTGGACATATGTGATTAATAGAGCAGTGATAGCTTAATGATTAAAATTAGGCTTCTTAATTGTGGGAGGATTCTGAGGATTGAATTCCAGGCACCACTTCTTGTCCCTGTAGTTCCGAGATCAGAATAGGGCTACGGCACCCCCTGCCTGTCGTAAGAGGCGACTAAAAGGGGCTTCCGGGGTTGCGAGCGGCTAGAGTGGGAGCTCGAACCGTTCGGTCAGGCGATCCCGGGAAGGACGGCGGTATATGTGGTAGCATACCGTCCTTCCTTTCTCGAGGTTTCCTCCCTCGAGAACAATAAAAAAAGTCACCACTTCTTGAAAATGATGTTAAAAATTAATTATCAATGCTTAACGGTGATGAAAAACATCGACAAGAAACCTACACATTTGAGTGTTTCCTTAAAAAAATGTTCACAACGCTTTGTGAAGTCTACCTTGGGACATAGCGAGCGCAGTAGACTATGGCCCATATCTCATACGATCTGAGGAAAGAGAGTTTTATTGTGGTAGAGGTGGTAGAGTGAGTGTAGTTCGACCGGGGAAGTACCACCGCCACACCTAATTCTAACGTGAAGCAATCCTTGCGTTTCGATGGAATGGTGTGGTTGCCGGCACACTTTTATATGAGGCGACCATCATAGTCCTCGGGAGTAGCAACGCATCTGTGATTGACTTCAGATGGAACCCATGTTCTGTATGAAGTTGATTACACATGTCCATGAGTGACCACTTATTATCTGGTGGCCAGCATGCTCGTTTGCTACTTCAATCAGATAAAAAAGGCCCGTGTTCGCCACTGCACGCCACTAGTGTTCCACTGAACACTAGTGGATTAACAACGAACGACGTGTCCTTAATATGTTATCGTAAACTATGACTACCGTCTTTATCGTACACGTTCGAAAATAGTTTTTTATCAGTAGTCAGTGTCGAGATTTCTGGTTTTACAAAACAGGAATAATTGACATTTTATATACCTTTAATGGCAACATAGTAGACAATATGTAATTTATGTTATGCCGTAAAATATTTTTCCATAAGTTCCACACATGCGTGTCAATTGGAATGTTACATAGTTACGTAGACGGCAAATATAGAGACTGGAAATAATGTAAATAGGCTTTTAGTGTAAATTCGCACATCTGTTGCCAGCTGCGCTTAAGGATCTTTCAAGATATCAAGAGAGCACCGTTCCACCAGGGAGGTACCACTGTCACATACTTCTATCGTAGCAGTTACGTTACTGTGAAAAAGTGTGGTTGCCGGGGCACTTACCTGTAAGACCACCGTCTTCGTTCCCCGGGAGTAGCGTTCGAAATTCACTTAGAATAGAACTCCTGTTGTCTATGAGCGGCCGGCAGTGACCACTTACTATCAGGTGTACTGTATGCTCGTTTGCCACTTCGAACTTATATAAAAGAATGCATGTATGTATCACAGATTGACCTCCTTACATAAAGTAATCGCCGTCTAGAACATTTGCAACAAAGTAACCCATGCATCCTCGACTTTATCGATCTCAGGATTGTTTATTAATTATCGAAATCGTATTGTATAAACCACACCTTTATAAATAAAAAGAAATAACTCAAAATTTACGTTTTGCAAGT
The DNA here is from genome assembly GCA_949699795.1 of Spicauda simplicius. Classification (NCBI taxonomy): domain Eukaryota; kingdom Metazoa; phylum Arthropoda; class Insecta; order Lepidoptera; family Hesperiidae; genus Spicauda; species Spicauda simplicius. The sequence goes on along the minus strand of OX453075.1, from coordinate 16,107,981 downwards.
TTATTACTTACTTCGTTCGCTTTATGGTATAAACTCGCAAGACGTAAATTTTGAGTTGTGTCTTTTTATGAGTAAAGATGCGAAACAAAGCATTCTACATTTCATTTGACCGGCAATGCCTAGTTAGTCTTAAAAAACAAACAACTGGCATCAAAGTAATTGTTTGTAAGTAAAAAGAAACATAAAAACAGTATTTAAATCTTATTGTCGGTTATATTTAATACATCTGAATTCATTTTTCAAAGACTATAGGGAGCAGCGCGATCTTTTACCACGTTATATTAAAATTGTCATGTTAAAAATCTAGATTCCGCGCACAAGACTATAGATAAGTGGAGAGTCCCGGCCGAGGTCCAGACTCGCCGTCGAAAGCCAGTGAGGCCCTTTTTTTTTTTCGAGGGGGAAACTTTCCAAAGGTACCCGACGCCGTGGGAGCGACGCAGGGTTATGTGGGATTTTTACCGCACTAAAACCCCCCCCCCCGGTGGCCGTCCTCAGCGCTGAAAAGGAGGACTCCGGGATCTCGAAACGACTTCAACCGGAATCCTCCGAGCGCGCTGCCCCATCGGGCTCCTCCCAGATGGACGGCTGGGCCCACCGCTCCGTCTAGTCATTACGACGGTATGCGACCACACATACCGCCGTCCTTCCCGGGATTGCCTGACCGAACGGTTCGAGCTCCGGAAGCTCCTTTTAGTCGCCTCTTACGACAGGCAGGGGATACCGTAGCCCTATTCTGACCCCGAGACTACAGGGACACCCAGTGAGGCCCTAAGAGCCAGTAGGGCAATCAGCCACTACATAATTCAATATAGCGTAACGAAATCTTTAAATGTTATGTATACAAGTAGAACACCACCTATGCATCGGTCAAAGAAAGCTTCCACTCTCCTACTTTGCTAACCTTTTTTTTATGTGACTGAAGTAGCAAACGAACATACAGTCCACCTGGCCACTGCCGCCCATGGACATCTGTAATCAACTTCATACAGAACATGGGTTCCATCTGAAATCAATCATAGACGCGTTGCTACTCCCGAGGACTATGATGGTCGCCTCATGTGAAAGTGTGCCGGCAACCACAACTTTTATCGAAACGCAATAAATGCTTCACGCTAGAAATAGGTGTGGCGGTGGTACTTCCGCGGTCGAACTACGCTGGTTCTACCACCTTGAAAACCAAATCTAAAATAGACATGTCACTTCAAAAACGAGACACCCGACTGAGTAAGAAGTCTCATGTTACGACATTCTTTGATATTGAAAAAAAAAACAGGAAGAATATTAAATATTACAATACATTTTCTAAGTTTCGTATTTTACGTGACATATTGTAACAGTGTGTTGAGCAGCTTATGTTTTATTATCTGTGGGCGGTGAAGTAGCGGTGCGGTGAGGAGAGTGGCGCCAAATTTTGCGCGCGCTTTTGAGAGACAGTTTGACAATTGAAAAAATATAAAACAAAAAAAAACATGCGTGCGTACAAAGTACACATGTCAGAAGTGAAACTTCTTTGGCGAACTAATTTATAAATCTTGTTTATATTTATACAAATCTAAAACTTTAAATTTCCAAGATTAAGAGGAAGGGAAAAAGGCGTGATACGACGTTCGCTCTGTCTCACTTTTTCTCTCAATCTTTCTCACTCGCTTGCTCCCTACTCTCACTCCACGGCTAGTTGCTCATGCTACGTTCGCCCTGTCTCTCTCTCAATCGGTCTCGATCACTCTCTCTCTCTTTTCCGACACTTCCGTTGCATACCGGCGTGACGTTTCATCTGTAAAAATTTTACCCTCATGCGTCTAAAGAAGTTTCACTTCAAAAAGAAGTAAAATAAACATTTTCAATTTTAAATCAGTGTTTTAATAATATTACATGGGGTCAGACGACATGAAGTCACATTGTTTGAGGGTGGTAAACCTAGTGAAAGAAAGTCTCTTTAGGAAAGTTATATTGGGCAAGCTTTAGCTTTGTTGGCTGTATGGCGGACATGGTCCCATAACATTACAATATTTTGGTTAATAATGTATTAATTTGAAAGTAATAGAATATTTTACGATTAATTTTAGTCATATTAATACGTACATAATACCTTTACTAGTCCACCAATTTGCATTGGCCAGCGCGGTGGACAATGGCCTAATTTCACTCATTCTGAGAGAAGTATCGTGCCCAGCAGTGGGTCCATATTAGATTGACGAGAATACCTTTAATTAAAAAAATGTGTCTAATAAATTTATACTTATGCATCCAAATTACTGTCCCTAGGATGAGCTTTCCGAATGCTGTCAAATATTACGTTGTTGAAGAGCTAGGCTAATTGCCTGGCCAAAGTATGTGAGAGCTCTCTGGTCATTAATTGATTCCATCAAACATTTGACTTAAATAATAGATATACTGGTTGATCATTTACTTTTAATGTTATGATTTAAATATTTTACATAATTCTTTTGGCTCTGGTAAAGCTGTATTTTTGAGATACTTCAATATTAATTTCCAGCATCGATATTTTGCACAACACATTGCATTAAAACCTATAGTAAATAGAAGCCAAATACAATATCCACGCAGATCTTATATACCAAATCGCAATACCATATCGGACATCGGCTTCGCACACGGAATGTCAAATAGTGCACGTGATGCGTCCACAAGGGGGCGCCTGGGTATTAGTATTCTTCGCCACCGATACCCGATGGTCAGGGTCGATGACGCTATATGTACCCTAATGGACGGTTTTTTCCGACCGCGAAAGAAGAAGAGAGGATATATCGCTACTTCAAAACAAAAGGGCCACAACTCGAATAGACCTAATTTTACAGGAGAGCCATTTAAAGTTTTGAAAATCAGTTCTTGTATAATTGCTATGTAATTTTAAATCAGATAAATATGTGTTATACACTGTTAGAAAGGTATTTTTATTCTTCTTTTAATGGTTAATTCGCATATCGTCGGCTTAGAGTGTAAACCTGCTAACTCCATATTAGGTAAATTTCCAGAAGAGACAAAAAACATTCCAAAAAAAATATTAATATATTTTATGAAAAGGCTTTTATTTTAATTAACTTGTATTTGTATTAGACACAATTTGAAATGAAAGAAATATAATTTAATTCAGTATTTATTTATTTAACACCACTTTTGTGACTTAGCAGGTTTTGGTAATCAAATATATAATTTTAAAATCAACTTAGCAGGTTTTTCACAAACGTAATCAAAATTTATAAAGTATTAATAACATTCATAAAACAAAAATTAACAATAATTAAAATTTTGAAATTTTCATCCATCCATCCATCCACCAGCCCTTTGATGTCCACTGCTGGACAAAAGACGTAAATGGCGTCACTCCAACCTGTGCCCTCTGAATCCAACAGTTTCCCGCTATCTTCTTCAGGTCATCGGTCCACAAGGTGAGGGGGGGGGGGCGATCTGTACTCTAAACGTGGTTGCCACTCGAGGACCTTTCTTCCCCATCGATTATCGGTCCTTCGAGCGATGTGGCCGGCCCAATGCCACTTCAGCTTGCTAATTTTGAGAGCTATGTCGGTAGCCTTCGTCAGTCTGCGGATTTCATCGTTGCGAATCATGTCTCGTAGCTAAATGATATTTGTGCAAGCATGCTTGAGTCGTTTAGTCGTCTCCGAAATACGAGAATTTGTACAAGTCCAAGCTTGCGCAAGTATACTGTATCGTGTGTGGCTGCCATAAGCAACCCTGAGCCTTCGAATGAGAAAACATCAATAATTTGTACGAGCACATATGCCGGCCACGAAATCTCAGTACAAAATGACGGCTTACACGGATTTAGCAGGGAGCTTTTGAGGTTATGGATTTGACAGTTTTACTCATCATCCGTTTTTGTCAATTTTAAAAAGAATATTGATTGTGGCTGTTTTTCTAGATTGTGTATTTCTTTTTACACTTTCGAATGGTATGAAAAACGTAATATCGTCAAAAATGGATTTGGCAGGTTTACACTCTAAGCCGACGATATGGTTATTTAAAAAAAAAAGCTCTAAAAAATAAGTTGAATATTTTTGATTTGTGGCCCTTTTGTTTTAAAGTAGCGATATCATACTTCATAATAATATTATAAAGGCGAAAATTTGTGAGTGTATATGTTTGTTACTTCTTCACGTCTAGATGGCTGAAGCGATTTTCGCAAAATTTGGTGGGGAGTTAATTGACACTCTGGATAAACATATAGGCTACTTTTTGTGTGGGAAAATAACTTATTACCACGGGACAATCGATACATCGATTTTTTTAACACGGGGAGGCTGCGGGGTTCAGCTAGTTCAAAAATAATAAGAAAATAAACAATACGTGACGAATAGATAACCTCTTTTCTTTGTTAAGTCTGTCAAAAATGTATTGAATCCGAGATGATGCTCACTCACTCATTGACTTGTTGACTAAACATCACAATTTTAACCGCTGAAACATGAAATTTTAGCAAAGGGTCTCTTATATGACGTATACGTCAGCTTAGATTAGATTTTTTGATATTACACCCCTAAGAGATTTAAGTACAGTTTTTCTGATATTTGCATGGAGTTGCAAGTTTGTTTGGAAGTCCGTTAGTTTTTATGCAAGTTTAATTAAACTTAGTACCTATTAATTTTAGGGTCCACATATATATATTGAAACATATATTTCTGTAAACTGATACGAGGTTGAATGTCTATCAATTCGATTGAGATGGCAAGTTTCAACCATTACACTATCACTTCTCTTGTATATCTATACAGACGTTCAATTCCACGAAGATATAAAATTTAATTAAATTTGCATACCTACCTACACCAATGTCTTTAATTATCCTCTATCACGATGCGTTTCACTAAAACAGCTGTGATAATCGTTATGCGAGGTCACTGTGTTTCGATGGGTATAATTTGCAATCTACACAAATAAAATAAAATTACTGTCTGAATATTTAATCGTCATTTTATTAGTTCTAGCATTTTTGCGCGATTCGATGCAAGATATAAAGTTCTTTTTTCTAATCAAATAGGTATTCTGTCAAAATTTTCACGGATGCTAAGCCGATTTTAGAATCAAGTTTTTATAACCGAAATAGATTATTGTATGAGTTTCATATGTAATTTAGAATTCCACAGACAAATGAAATATAAGGAAACAAACATAGTGGTGAACTCATAGGTACCTTTTTTTTCAAAGTGGGTAATAGGTAACTCATAGGTATCTAACAAAGTGAGCAGCTTAATGTCCTAGACAGGAAAGAAATGGTCATCAAGCAAATTGTTGGACGAAGCCTTTTAAGGTGAACGGTATTAAGCAAAGGAGTGTAGTAAAAGTATAATTCAATATCATAAAAAACAATATTTATCAAAAAACCAAGTCTCCCAAGTCAGTTATATATGGTCAGTACAATATACATTTCTATAGTATATTTAATAAAAAAAAAACGCTTAAAACGCTTTCTACACTCATAGCCCCACAGTAGGATTTTCTCCTGTGTCGTGGGTGCCATGGACACACACAGAGACGAATACACAAACACCCAGACCCAGAACAAGAATCTAAACTCATTATTCAGATGCCTGTCTGGCCGGGAATCGAATCCGGGACCTACTGCGTGTCAGACTGGTATGTTAACCGCTGCGCCACGTGGGTCGTCCCAAAAAATGTCAAAGTGTGCGTATCTTGGTATCTTGCCAAACAGGGCTCTTTTTAACTGAACTGAAGGCAAGACACTGGAGCTAACTTTGATTACCATGTAAAAAAACATATCTGTAAATATATTTAAAGAAAAAGATGTAAAATAACAAAAAAGACAAACCCGCCGAGTTTCTTGCCGGATCTTCTCAGTTGAGGTGGTGTTCCGATCCGATGGTAGTGTAAGAAAAAAAAATGTAACTGACAATTTTTAAGTGCCCCCGTTTTTAAGGGCCTATACAAAATAAAGACATTTCATTTTAGTACGACCGTTACGACCAAGTATCTAAGTAGAATGAAAAAAAATTCGCGACCCCCAACCGTTTTGTTTCATGTATGTTTAATATTTAATCGATTGTTTCGAATCAATTGTAAAGATATGGCGGCACTTAACCGAAATTTGTTTTAGCATCGACCTCACTCGCGACCCCCCTAGAGAGGCCTCGCCTCCAGGGGGTCGCGATACACAGGTTTCCAGACACTGCAGTAGGCGATAAGTTACACGTACATTATTCGGAATAGTTACCAATATTCAACTCAATCACCGAACACCATGCGATATCTCCTCACTACTTTTTTTTAAGTACGTAAAGTTAGGTTAGGTTAGGGTATGCCCTCACTACTAACGAAAATTCAAATAATGTTACACCCCAATATTCCCCGAGGCATTACCTCACTTCATATTTTTTCGATTTCTTAAAGCATGAAATTTTTGTGGAGCATTAATTATGTTTGGACACCCACGAAAGTCGATCCAAATATTTGCATATAAAAAAGCTAGAGTCGTTCGAATGTGACTCGCAGGTCGAATGAGTTAATCTGTTTTCCCAAAGACATGAGGTTAAAATTATCAAAGGACGCAATCTCTAGCAAGGACGTTAAACGTGGTATTTCGAGAGCCGTGAACTCTGTATGGGGGATGTGACCTTGTCTAAGCAACAAGACGCATTGGGGTTGAATTTTATTTTCTAATATAATGTGAGAACCATAGAGACCGAAAGTATTGCACTCAATTTGACTAATCTTAAATATTAATAAGTGAAGCAAAAACTTGTGAAACATTTTTAAGTAATATGCCGCAGACGGATTAGTATGAAATTTTGCACGGTTATAGTGGACGTAGAGAAGGAGTACAGAATGATATTATTTTTTTCAAATAATGCATATGTCATACATGAAATCAACTAAAAACACATTACACTCACTACCTTGCATTTGACACAAACACATACATAATAAACGAAATAGAACATTTAATGTTTTACTATGAAAACATAACATCAAAATTGTCAGATGTCTTTGTCAAAACACCCGTTGCTTTTAAATGCAGCGTTGTGAATTAAACCTCTCTTTACCTTTCTAGTGTAATAAGAAATTGAAAATTTAATTGAATTTGGGAAATACTTTGGGCAATATCAACTACAGTTTTTGAGTTGAATGACGGTCGAATTTCGACCGTTGCGACGGGTGACTAGTTGAGTTAAATACTTGAACATACTATTAATAATGCAGGTAGTTTATCGACTAGAAAATGAAGTGACGATTTAGTGCCAGAAAATTGGAACACTAAATGTTATTGCTTAAAAAAAATCACATAATATTTCCAAAAAATGCAAATTTGGTATTGCATCTTTTATTCTCACGGTGCGATATAATTATTACCTAGCTTTTAAATATATTTTTTGTATAATTTTACATCAAAAATTATAAATTATATTTGTGGAAACGTACATATTTTGACAAAATCTATCAGATTTTACTTCTAACTTAAATGTCTTAACTAACATTGAAATCTCTGACTTGACTGACACCTTGACTTTTAGAGATCACAGTTCTCCATAAACAAGCCATAAAAAGTTTAAAAAATCCAAGGTCACTCACCATTGTACCCAATGGGTTCCGCCTCGTGCAGCTTGAAGGTGAAAGGGATGTGCACCCTCTGCATCAGCAGCCGTGGGGGTTGCATCCGCGCCGCCCATGTGTCCTGGCGACCTTCGCCCACTATGCCTATCACCTCCATGTTCCTGCGGGCAAAAAAGCCATCATCGATAAATATGATATGGTACGATCAGCGGCTATACTGAGGCTATAGAGGAAATTCATCTTTAGTTGAGACGGGAAAAATATTCAACGCCTCAAAAACTCAGAAAATCATAACGACATAGGTAGTATAAAACAAAGTCGCTTCTCGCTGCCTGTCTCTATGTATTGCTTAAATCTTTAAAACTACGTTAAGGTTTTTGATAGTTTTTTTTTAAATAGTGATTCTCAAGGAAGGTTTGTATGTAAAATATCGTAGAGAAACACTGATAATTTTACATATTTGACTTTTAGGCGGAACGAAGATCACCGGGTCAAGCAGTGTTAAATATACTTAAATAAAAAACATGGAATATTTATATTAGGATTATGGGATTATATGATTACAATGTTTTATAGTTTATCACAAGATTTGTCAACGTACCTACTTTTTTTTAGCTAATATTCCAAAATATAATTATTTAATCACATAGAGAGTATAGTTAAACGGGCATCCAGAATGTTAGGATTCATTATTAGAAATTCGAAAATTTTTAAAACGACTAGGTCTTTTGTATAATACCTTGTTACGAAGTGTGCTGGAATATTGTGCTGTAGTTTGGTGACCCCACTCTGCTTCTCATATTCTCAGAATAGAGCGAGCGAGAAAAGGTTCTTATGGCATTTGTCCTACTCGGCTAAACACACTAAACGCCTGGTACGTGTATCTTTTCGGTAAAATAATCTGTTTTAAATTCTGTATGTCTTACTCGTGTATTGCATATTTTTAATAAAGTATGTTTCTTTCTTCCTTTCCTTCAGTTTACACGCTCGTTTGCCAATTTCATCGCGAAACAGATATTCCCGTACGAGTCGCGTTTTAAAATAAAACTCGTCAAGAATACCTAACAGACGGAAGCCTTTGAAAACGAGCCCTTTCTTTACATTCGCGCGTGTAGAACAGTTGACACAGCTTTGAACTATAAAGCGGAAACTTAAAGAATACTGCGCGGGGTCATGAAGTATTCAAAACATTCGTCTCGTCCGCCTAAAAGTCAAAAATCTAAAATTAGCAGTGTTCCTTAACTATATTGTGCATGTATTATACACAAAAGCCTTACTGTTCAATCACTCTATCTATTAAAAAAACTACATTAAAATCCGTAACGTAGTTTTATAGATTTAGGCGTACATATGGACAGACAGCGGGAAGCGACTTTGTTTTATACTATGTAGTGATCACTAATTTTGTCAACGTACTTTGTTTAGTTAACATTACAAAACATGAATTAATATATCAATAAACACCAGTTTATTATAGTTACGTGTATCTTTTTCGGTAAAATTGCTTATATAATCTGTTTTAAATTCCGTACGACTTACTCGTGTATTGCATATTTTTAATAAAGTATGTTTTTTCTTCCTTTCCTTCAGTTTACACGCTCGTTTGCCAATTCCATCGCGAAGATATTCTAGTACGAGTCGCGTTTTAAAATAAAACTCGTCAAGAATACCTAAACAGACGGAAACCTTTGAAAACGACCCCTTTCTTTACATTCGCGCGTGTAGAACAGTTGACACAGCTTTGAACTATAAAGCGGAAACTTAAAGAATACTGCGCGGGGTCATGAAGTATTCAAAACATTTGTCTGGTGACGTTGGCGACTTGTACAAGGTTCAATTTTAGTTCTATGCAAGTTATGACTAGAGTAGTATAGATAGTGTTAGCCAAATGGTTGAAACATGCTCTCTCGAAGGAAGGATTTGATACAATACGAGTTCACCACATGCATGGAGAGCAATGGCTATGTTGAAAAATAGGTATTAAAATAATAGTGATAGCCTATTGGTTGAAACTTGCCCTCTCGATCGGGAGGTTCGAACTCAGGCACGCACCACAGATTTTTCTAAAATTACGGGCGTACTACAAATTAATTATCACTGCTTTTCGGTGAAGGAAAACATCATGAGAAACACCCGAGAGTTGTTTAAAAAAATAAAGTTCTCGGGTGTGTGTGTACTCCACCAATTCGCACGTGGCCAGCGCGGTGGACTATGACCTAAACTCTCTCATTCTGAGAGAAGACCCGTGCCCAGCAGTGGAACTCTTACCGACTAAAACGCCGAGGCGTTCCTTTGGACGTTCGGTGCCGGCTCACGAGAAGGCGTTAGCATAACATTCGCGGCCCGGCAGTGTCGGCCGGCGCTGGTGTTAACGCCAGCCACGTCCCGAGAGGGATGGCCCTCTCAGTGGTGTCCCTCTTGAGATGTGCGTGCAGAACGCACACACGACATCTCGAGCCATCATGTCATGACCAGAGGTTGAATCCCCCGATTCTGCCTCTGAGGCTCAAGGGACTGGGAAAGAGTGGCTTTCGAAAGCCGCTCTCCGGCGTCCCGTGCGTCTAAGACGTAGCGGCTGGGAAGATGCACTATCTTCCCTGAGCATCTCCGCCGCCTCCTTCGCGAGCATCACTACTCCGCAGAAGGAACGCACCGGCTGACACGACCTGTCAAGATGTTACCATAGGAAATGGACATAAGTATGTCAAGATATACCAACGCTAGAAAAAGCATTACTCTACTGTTGCAGTCGGGTAAAAATAATAGGTATACAACAGATAGCGATTCACAAGGAAGGTTTGTATGTAAAATATCGTAGAGAAACACTGATAATTTTACATATTTGACTTTTAGGCGGAACGAAGATCACCGGGTCAAGTAGTGTTAAATATACTTAAATAAAAAACATGGAATATTTATATTAGGATTATGGGATTAGGTTTGTAGTGAAGTTTATAACTTCACTACAAACCTACAAGGTTTTATAGTTTATCACTAAATTTGTCAACGTACCTACTTTTTTTTTAGCTAATATTCCAAAAAAATAATTATTTAATCTCATAGAGAGTATAGTTAAACGGGCATCCAATATGTTAGGATTCATTATTAGAAATTCGAAAATTTTTAAAACGACTAGGTCTTTTGTATAATACCTTGTTACGAAGTGTGCTGGAATATTGTGCTGTAGTTTGGTGACCCCACTCTGCTTCTCATATTCTCAGAATAGAACGAGCGAGAAAAGGTTCTTATGGCATTTGTCCTACTCGGCTAAACACACTAAACGCCTGGTACGTGTATCTTTTCGGTAAAATAATCTGTTTTAAATTCTGTATGTCTTACTCGTGTATTGCATATTTTTAATAAAGTATGTTTCTTTCTTCCTTTCCTTCAGTTTACACGCTCGTTTGCCAATTTCATCGCGAAACAGATATTCCCGTACGAGTCGCGTTTTAAAATAAAACTCTTCAAGAATACCTAAACAGACGGAAGCCTTTGAAAACGACCCCTTTCTTTACATTCGCGCGTGTAGAACAGTTGACACAGCTTTGAACTATGAAGCGGAAACTTAAAGAGTACTGCGCGGGGTCATGAAGTATTCAAAACATTCGTCTCGCCCGCCTAAAAGTAAAAAATCTAAAATTAGCAGTGTTCCTCAACTATATTGTGCATGTATTATACACAAAAATCTGTTCAATCACTCTATCTATTAAAAAAACTGCATTAAAATCCGTAACTTAGTTTAATAGATTTAAGCGTACATAGAGACAGATAGCGGGAAGCGACTTTGTTTCATACTATGTAGTGATCACTAATTTTGTCAACGTACTTTGTTTAGTTAACATTACAATACATGAATTAATATATAAATAAGTACCTGTTTAATATAGGTACGTGTATCTTTTTCGGTAAAATTGCTTATATAATCTGTTTTAAATTCTGTATGTCTTACTCGTGTATTGCATCCTTTTAATAAAGTATGTTTCTTTCTTCCTTTCCTTCAGTTTACATATACGCTCGTTTGGCAATTCCATCGCGAAACAGATATTCCCGCACGAGTCGCGTTTTAAAATAAAACTCGTCAAGAACACCCAAACAGACGGAAGCCTTTGAAAACGACCCCTTTCTTTACATTCGCGCGTGTAGAACAGTTGACACAGCTTTGAACTATAAAGCGGAAACTTAAAGAATACTGCGCGGGGTCATGAAGTATTCAAAACATTTGTCTCGTCCGCATAAAAGTCAAAAATCTAAAATTAGCAGTGTTCCTCAACTATATTTTGCATGTATTATACACAAAAACCTTACTGTTCAATCACTCTGTCCATTAAAAAAACTGCATTAAAATCCGTAACGTAGTTTAATAGATTTAAGCGTACATAGGGACAGACAGCGGGAAGCGACTTTGTCTTATACTATGTAGTGATCACTAATTTTGTCAACGTACTTTGTTTAGTTAACATTACAATACATGAATTAATATATAAATAAGTACCTGTTTAATATAGGTACGTGTATGTTTTTCGGTACTAATGCTTATATTCTGTTTTAAATTCCGTATGACTTACTCGTGTATTGCATCTTTTTAATAAAGTATGTTTTTTCTTCTTCCTTTCCTTCAGTTTACACGCTCGTTTGCCAATTCCATCGCGAAGATATTCTAGTACGAGTCGCGTTTTAAAATAAAACTCGTCAAGAATACCTAAACAGACGGAAACCTTTGAAAACGACCCCTTTCTTTACATTCGCGCGTGTAGAACAGTTGACACAGCTTTGAACTATAAAGCGGAAACTTAAAGAATACTGCGCGGGGTCATGAAGTATTCAAAACATTTGTCTGGTGACGTTGGCGACTTGTACAAGGTTCAATTTTAGTTCTATGCAAGTTATGACTAGAGTAGTATAGATAGTGTTAGCCAAATGGTTGAAACATGCTCTCTCGAAGGAAGGATTTGATACAATACGAGTTCACCACATGCATGGAGAGCAATGGCTATGTTGAAAAATAGGTATTAAAATAATAGTGATAGCCTATTGGTTGAAACTTGCCCTCTCGATCGGGAGGTTCGAACTCAGGCACGCACCACAGATTTTTCTAAAATTATGGGCGTACTACAAATTAATTATCACTGTTTTTCGGTGATGAAGAACACCATGAGGAAAGCCAAACACCCAGGAGTTGTTTAAAAAAAAGTTCTCGGGGGTGTGTGAAGTCTACCAATTCCCACTTGGCCAGAACGGTGGACTATGCCCTATACTCACTCGTTCTGAGAATAGACCCTTGCCCAGCAATGGGAAACTAATAGGTTGACAAGAGAGTAAAGATAGGTAATTTTGTCATATCGATCAAATACCTAGTTTAGAAGAGTTGTATGTTTGTAAGATTTTGTCTATTTTTTTTCTTTTACTCAATGTCGTGTGACCGACGCAGGTTATTTGGGTTTTTATCGCACACATATCGCCGGTGGCCATCCTCGGCGCCACAAAGAGGACTCTGGGATCACCAAAGGAACGCGACCGGAGTCCTCTGAGCTCTGAGTGCGTTGCCCCATCGGGCTCCTCCCAGGTGAGCGGCTGGGCCCACCGCTCCGTCTGGTCTTTACGATGATATGCGACTACACATACCGCCGTGCTCCCCAGGGTCGCCTGGCTGGAAGGTTCAAGCTCCCACTCTTATCACGCTGGTGTTGACGCCAACCACGTCCCGAGAGGAAGGGGCCCTCTCAATGGTGTCCCTCATGAGATGTGCGTGCAGAACGCACACACGACATCTCGAGCCATCATGACCAGAGGTTGAATCCTCTGATCCTGCCTCTGGGCTCATGGGACTGGGAAAGAGTGGCTCTCGAAAGCCGTTCCGGCGACCCGTGCGTCTGCGAGGAAGCGGCTGGGAAGATGCACTATCTTCCCTGAGCCTCTCTGCCGCCTCCTTCGCGAGCATCACTACTCCGGAGAAGGAACGCACCGGCTGACACGACCTGTCAAGATGTTACCATAGGAAATGGACATAGGTATGTCAAGATATACCTACGCTCGAAAAAACATTACTCGGGTAAAAATAATAGGTATACAACATACCTATACAATAAATATACAATACCTTCTGTGATCACGAACCTAGTTAACGCCACGATAAACCTACTTATACGAATAATTAACGACGATTTGGTAATTATTTCATCACTCATGCTTTTAATACAAAGTAAAGTTGCGTAAGTAATGTCCATTTGTTGTAATTGTCCGTGAACTGAAGGTCAAAGATGTCTTCATTGACCAATTCAATATTATAGCTCTGTTTATCGAAAGCGTAGATATCAACAAAAATATTGTTATCTAAACTTATATCGCCTGGATTTCCTGCATTTGACTCACACAACGAGTACGCAAATACCCAGACAGAAAAACAGTCTAACAAATTAAAAACAGATTTCTGCTAGAAAAGGATTGCTAGATCTTCGTGCTAGAAAAGGACAAACAAGAATGTTAAGTCTGATTAATAACTGCTCGCTTATAGAAATTCCCAAAAATTTAAACACAATTCTTGGTGCCAACCCATTATTGTCCCACAGCTGGGCACGGGTCTTTTCTCAGAATGAGAGAGTTTAGGCCATAGACCACCGCGCTGGCCAAGTGCGAATTGGTGGACTTCACACACCTCCGAGAACTTTTTTTTAAAGAACTCTCGAGTGTGTAGGTTTCTTCACGATGTTTTTCTTCACCGAAAAGCAGTGATAATTAATTTCTAATACGCACATAACTTAGAAAAATCAGTGGTGTGTGCCTGGGATTTAACCTCGGACCTCCCGATCGAGAGGGCAAGTTTCAAACATTAGGCTATCACTGCTCTAACACACACGAATTCGACGACGAACAAAATTCTTATTTCTGTAAAATGCATTTTTTTTATTTTTTTATCTGACTGAAGTAGCAAACGAACATGCAGTCCACCTATTAGTAAGTGGCCACTGCCGCCCATGGACATCTGTAATCAACTTCATACCGAACATGGGTTCCATCTGAAGTCAATCACAGATGCGTTGCTACTTCCGAGGACTATGATGGTCGCCTCATGTGAAAATGTGCCGGCAACCACACCCTTCTATCGAAACGCTAGAAATGCTTCACGCTAGAAATAGGTTTAGCATTAATTTCGCATTAGGTTACTTTCATCCCCACCGCATGACATGCCTGTGCCAAAGAACTACAAGTGCTTAGAAGGTCGTTACGAATACGGAGTATATTTTCGAAAATGAACTTTTTCAGCTCGAGTCGATTCCAGCTAGCAACGTTGACGTCTCATCTCGACTCGAGAGCTCTTCTCGCCACCGAGAGCTCTACATGTCGGCAAAATGTTAATGTCGGAGCTAAAAATATCTCACAGCATTATTTTTTATTGTAAACATTATTAAAATTAAGAGATAAATCTTAAAAAAAAATCCGAGGTATTAGTTTTTTTTGACGACCTCCGTGGTGGAGCGGCCTATCATGCAATGGGTTTCGGGTCAGATTACCTGGCAGTTCTCTCAATGATGAATTTTATGTGTGTCTTTTTTGTTCTCGAGGGAGAAACCTTCAAAAGGTACTCGACGCCGTGAGAGCGACGCAGGATTATGTGGGATTTTTTCCGCACTAAACCCCCCCAAAGTGGCCATCCTCGGCGCTATAAAGAAGGAATCATCTGAGCGCATTGCCTCATAGAATTCCTCCCAGATGGGCGACTGGGTCCACTGTAGCCACCTGCAACCCTGGAAGCCGCTTTTAGGTCCCCTCTTACGACAGGCAGGAGATGCCGTAGCCCTATTCTGATCCCGGAATTACAGGGACGTGTCTATGGTACTCACAACACAGGAGAAGATTCTAGTGTAGGGCTATGGGGTTAGTAAGCATTAGATTAAGGTCAAATGACATGTAATCCTACTGTTATATTTATATTTCCGTTATTTTGAAGAAGCCTAATTTTGGCGACTACAGATAAAACATAATCAATCGATAGATTAGATTTCTACATTTTAAAATATTAGGAAATAAAATAGATAGGCACTGTCTGCGATATTTAAGTTCAGTAGAAAGGTCAAACATTATAAGTGGTAATTTAATTTAGTGAATCACGAATTAAATATGAAAATATGAATTAGAAAGTATGTACAGTATAAGCTCCTTCTTCTTCAGAATTAGCGGGTTCAAGATTGTGACCATTTTCTTGTGTTTGCGGCTAAAAATGTGTTTATAAGCACATGAATAACTACCTTTTTTTTTTTGTTTGTTTTCGAGGGGGAAACCTTCAAAAGGTACCCGACGCCGTGGGAGCGACGCAGGGTTATGTGGGATTTTTACCGCACTAAAACCCCCCCGGTGGCCGTCCTCGGCGCTGAAAAGGAGGACTCCGGGATCTCGAAACGACTTCAACCGGAATCCTCGAGCGCGCTGCCCCATCGGGCTCCTCCCAGATGGGCGGCTGGGCCCACCGCTCCGTCTAGTCTTAACAACGGTATGCGACCACACATACCGCCGTCCTTCCCGGGATTGCCTGACCGAACGGTTCGAACTCCCACTCTAGCCGTCTGCAACCCCGGAAGCCCCTTTTAGTCGCCTCTTACGACAGGCAGGGGATACCGTAGCCCTATTCTGACCCGAGGCTACAGGGACGATGAATAACTACCTAGTTAGAAAAGTTGAAGTAAAAAGATTCGTCTCCTTCTGTTTACGCGTCAGCTTTCCTAGGGTATTGCTGGCAGGTCCCGAAGCGGCTTTTAAGAAACATTCCCCATTCACTGTTTCTGTGTTCGCGGCATATTGGCCGAACATAACTCCGGCGCACAAGGGGCTATGAAGCATGACATGGTGTTCTTCAAAAAATGACCGAAAAGAGCCTTTACAGCCGGCGATACATTGGCGACTCCTCTGGTGTTGCGAATGTCCATAGGCGACGGTGACTACTTTCCATCAGGTGGCCCGTCTGCCTTATCCTTAGATTAAAGTATAAAAAAAGGCCTTTTCTGTATACCATTTACAAAATTATGTTTGCACGCTGTCGATTGAAACATGGCCGCCGAATTTTTATTCATATAGATGAACTATGCCAGGTCCCATACAAAATGTTAATGCCCCTTAATAAAATGGGTAGGGTCCGAGTTCCATACCCAGTTAGACAGATATCTAAATGATGAACTTATAATTCTGTTTTGAACTGTGATCCTAGTCATGTTTGAAATGTGAAATCCTAGTCTGAGATTGTAAGTGTAGAAAGCGCTTCTAAGTAGTTTTCTTTTAAGCCAGCGCGGGGCCTGTGGCAAATTCTGACCCATAGTTTGTCTTAAGTGTGGGTATTAAATAAAACAAAACTGTTACTAGTAAACTTTTCTGGATTTAATCTGGGAACATTTTGAGATGACACTTTCTTTATCTACTTTCGATATGTTCTTTCAGTTTAGGATTTTTAGGATAGCAACGATAGTAAAATATAAATAGCAGGTAGGTGTTGGGCCGCAGGGCCCCTCTAGTCACGAGGCCCGTAGCATTTGCTGCTCAAAGTGTA
This sequence comes from Spicauda simplicius, assembly GCA_949699795.1. Taxonomy (NCBI): domain Eukaryota; kingdom Metazoa; phylum Arthropoda; class Insecta; order Lepidoptera; family Hesperiidae; genus Spicauda; species Spicauda simplicius. The sequence goes on along the minus strand of OX453075.1, from coordinate 16,090,901 downwards.
GCGTATCCTGCCAAACGTGCTCCTTGTTAGGCCAAATGTAGGGCAGGATACTGGAGCTAACTTTTGTTACCCATGTAAAAACAAGATGGCAAATAAAAAAAAGATATACAAAGAAAAAAGACAAACCCACTGAGTTTCTTGCCGGATCTTCTCTGTTGAGGTCGTGTTCCGATCCGGTGGTAGTGTAAAATATATATATATATATATGTGAAAATGACAATTTGTATGCGCCCCCGAAGGCCCTTGCAAAATAAAGACATTTCATTTAATTTCTTGCTATGTGGCTAATTCGGCACTGCCTACTTTATTATGATTTCAGTTTGTGTTTAGCTTTCTTACTGCAATTTAATTCAAAAGTATTCTATAGATTATCAATATTACTTGTAGAGCGAAAACTTTGATTAGCAAAAGAAAAGAAATTAAAACAGTTTTAGAAAAGTTTAGTTAATGTTCAATAAAACTTTTAGTTAGCGTGAAACTTACTTAAAACTTAGTTAATCAAAACTTATTTCACCGGATCAGTGAGTGAGATGAATTGTGTAAATATATAATAAACCAGTTTGGACCTTGAATAATAAAGCAAGTTTCTTTAAAATAAATTTAAATTTAAAAAGTTTTTATAACAATCTTTAAGTATCATCATTTTGGCTGCCATATTCATTTTAAAGCACTTTTATTTTCGTCGCCAACCCATTATTGTCCCTCTGCTGGGCACGGGTCTTCTCTCGGAATAAGGAGTTTAGGCCATATTCCACCGCGCTGGCCAAGTGCGAATCGGTGGTCTTCACGTTTCCGAGAACTTTTTTTTTTAAAGAACTCTCGGGTGTGTAGGTTTCCTCACGATGTTTTCCTTCACCGAAAAGCAGTGATAATTAATTTTTAATACGCTCATAACTTTAGAAAAATCAGTTATGCCTGGGTTTGAACCTCGTACTTCCCTAACGAGAGAGCAAGTTTCAACGATTAAGCTATCACTGTTATTTTAATACCTATTTTTCAACATAGCCACCATTTCTCTCCATGCAGGTGGTGAACTCATATTGTATCAAATCCTTCCTTATACCATTGAAGTAACAAAAGATCATGCAGTTCACCTGATCATCAGTGGTCACTGCCACACCTGCACATATAGAACAGATCTTCCACCTGAAGTTGTTTATATACCTATATGCATTGTTAGTCATCAGGAACAAGATGAAACCCTCATTTGAAAGTGAATTAGCAACCATACCCTTCCAGCAAAACACAAGAACTGCTTCATTCTATAAATAGATGTGGCAGTAGTAACACACAGATCTAATCATAAGTGTTACCACCATTACATTATTGTGATATTTAATAGTTGAAATTAATGATGCTTTCAACACTAAAGGTATACATTGTAACTAATTCTATGCCTGAGAATTTTAAAAATGTTATCAATAATGTGTCACATTGAAATTTCTGCAATACAACAACATCTGCAAAACAAACAAATAAAGTAAAGTACCCAATTGCTCAGCATTGTAGACACGAAACAATTTCTCAGCAAAATTGTTCTTATTTTTGTTTTCAAGATAGAATCCGACACAATGCCATAGCAACTCATATCCTCAGTCGCCGTAAGGGACATGCCACATAACATGGGATTATCGTGTGCTATAATCCTCTTGCTGCTGATTTGATCGGGATTCGGGGATCTCTGAATAAATGTTATCATTCCCTGACTAATTTGCCCCATCAGGCTCCAGCAAGCTAAATGTAAGAGTACGCCACACCATCTGAAGTTTACAACGGTATGCAACCAGCAATACCAGAAGTAAATATATGAGTTAATCATGATGTTGAAAGAACTATGGATAACAATTATTTCTGAGATGTATATCAAGGAATATTAAGTAATATGATTTTACAACATAATGTGATTATAGTATTATCATTTCTGTGTAATATTACTGACTGTTATGTAATGAAGACAATGAGATCAAGACAATGAAGTCTGCCGGATAATTGAAACTAAAACAACATTAAACAGGAAATATTATGGTTTAATGTTCAGTTAATTGCTAAGGGTAATTAGAAGTTAACTATTTACCAGCTAAATGTTAGCTCAAAATATTAAATTTTATTAAACTTTTTGCTATCAGTACAATTGCTAGCTGTGCAACTGTAATAAAAAAATAACATGACTTTGAAATGTAATAACTTCTGATAGTAAGTACCTATATATAGTGTTAAATAAAATAAAATTATTTCATTTTTTGTTATCAGTAAAATAAATTCCTGTATGGTTTTTTTTGCTAAGTAAAAATAATATTATTTACTATGCTATATAGTGTCAGCCGTGTTAAGAAAAATGTCATTACAAAGAAATGTGGTCAGAAATTTTATAATATGCTTTACAACTAAGCTTGATCTTAATAAATGTTTTAAACTTATTAATTGTCAAATTTCTAATTTCAATTGGAAGTTTATTGTAAAAGTGTATACGTTGACCCATAAAAGGATAAATAATTTTGTGAAGACGAGTAACATGTGCAGCAAGATTGTGTTTGTTCCTTGTATTTATATCGCAAGTCACAAAGTTCACTGAATTTATTATTATTTCTCTTAATATAAATCCAATTCTCATATATAAATTGGGATACAACAGTAAGAATATTTATTTCTTTGAATATTTCTTTAAGTGAAGATTTAGAACTCAGATTGTAAATAGCGCTAACAGCCCTCTTCCAATAAATATAGTACTGAGCACTATATTTATTGCAAAACGAAATTCTAAAATGATTCTTACTAGAATCATTTTAATATTTTATTTTTGGTGTGTTTATTTCTACTATATGGACATTTTCTGTGTCCTTGATATCAAAATTCATAGTGCCTATATTTTATTAAGGAGGAAGAAAAAGAATTACCTACTTTTTCAACTGTCTAAAGTTGGTTTGAACAAATGTTTTGTCATACTTATTAGGATTTTAAGAATGAATAATTCCATAAACCTAATGATTTTTGTTTATTTCATTCTACAATCTGTCACATTCTTAGGGAAATACAATATACATGAAAAATAAGTGATTGGCTACAAGCCAAGCGTTCTCTATGAGTATTCAAAAGATGTGTAAAGTGTACTTACTAATATTAAAATCATTTTGTAAGACCCATCTCATTCAAGAAGATCCCAGAAGTGGAATAATTTTCATAATAAGTGAAAATGTACTATAACCCATTATTGTCATTTTATGATACTGAAGTAGTAAAAAGATTTAATCCACATGATAGTAAGTGGTCACTATAGCTCATGGACATCTGTAAATAATCCCAGATAAGATTAGAGTCCTATCTGAAGTTCGTCGCAGTTGCTATTTGAGCTGAGAACTAAGTTGGAACAGGAGTTCCATTGGAGTTGGATTAATCCGGCAATGTGTCTAAGGATAGACACATTGCCGGATTAATCCAGCGCGGGGCCTGCAGCAAATTCTGACAGGTGGCCCATAGTTTGGATTAAGTAAGGGTATTAAATGAAGCAAAACTGTTACAAGTAAACTTTTCTAGATTTCATCTGGGAAAATTTAGAAATGACACTTGCTATATATATACTTCTTTCAGCTACAGATTTTAAGAATAGCAAAGATAGTAAAATATAAATAGTAGATGTTAGGCCGCAGGGGCCCTAATCTAGTCTAGTCAGGCCCGTAGCATTTGCTTGCTATGTGGATAATCAGTCACTGCTTAGACAACTATGTCTTTCTAACTACACATTTGTTAGGACATTTTTATTAGAAAATAACGCTACCTTATGCATACAGCTGCGATTAACACTATTATTAGGTTAAAATTGATGTGATAAAGGTGACAGGAATAATAAATATCATAACTCATCATGTAGATAATCATGAGTACCTATGATAATCTGTTGTAGTGAAAATAATAGCAGTTTTTGCAGCAGAATTTCACTAAATCTCACTTCCATTAGGCCCAAAATACGCAACCTACTTCATATCATTTCTTTTATTAATACAAATAAATATTACCATACTGCGAAGACAGAGTAACGCCTGACTATTATCTACAACTTATCTATTTTTAACAATAACACGCCACTCTGTGGGCAGTGCGACTGTCACTTGTCATACTTCTCGACATATTTATGGCAATTGTAATCTTTCTCTTACCTTAAAAGTATGACTAGCATTATAAAGAGCGCTATCAGAGCTGCGATCATCACAAAAATGTTCATCAGCTCCGCCATCGTCATTAGATTACCGGACCCCATTTTGCTTCAAACGTGTTTATCACACAACAAAAACAAAACACGAGAAAGTACGGGTAAAGTTAGCTATCACCATCAGTTCACTTCACACACACCGCACCGAAATCCACTAATACACGCATTGCCGAATGTTATTTCGCGAATGTTGCTATTTCGTCAAAATATCGACGGTCTTGCTCAATTTTACGCAATTGCACAGATATACTGTCACGTTAGCCTTGCGATTAACCGATGAAAAGGTGTCGATAGACGTATGGTCACAACAAAAACATAATTAATCATTGATCGACTAAAATAGCCGTCACACCGTACCGTTCGAATTATTTTGACAGAGTGAAAATGAAAATTGAATGATCGGAACGAGCCATGATGGCTGGGTTGCTATACGTAAGACGTAAATTTCCCACGTTACCAAATGATAATTACTGAAGATTATATTTCTAAAAATACGTAATACTACTTAAACGTGTTAATATAAAATCCTTCTAGTTCTGAATCATTGTACGTTATAAAAATGTAGAAGTATTGACACTATATCAAATTATATTTGTCTTTCTTTCTCTCGCACCTGTGAACAAAAGGTGTGTAGGCCGCTCCGACTAGGTAGATTGATGACCTGAAGAGACGGCGGGTAACCACTGGATTCAGACACCTCAGGAACGGTAGAAACTTTATTATTCCTACAATATTTTGGTTGTCTTGCCTTGTTGGTTTGTCGTATGAATGTAAAGGTCAAATATTATATTTCAATTTTAATTTAAAATTAACTGCAACCAGTTCAACTACTTTTTGGCATATACTAAATGATTAGCTTAGTTGCTACTTAGGTACATCCAACTTTATTATGATTCCACTCATTTTACTTAGTTTCCAACATTCAACCGTCATCTGTTCTGTATGACAGCAAAAGCTAAAATGAAGTGTCAATAAAAAATAAGGTCACAAAAAGGAGTAAAACTACAAATTAATCTACGTCAATTAATGATTTACCTGAAACGAGTCTTCACACTTTGTTTTTGGTTCTATAAACGTTAAAATGATATATACCATCATATCACATACGTGATCAACAAATGTGCATTTAATTCTTTAATACGTTTACGTTTTTGTACGTTTTGTGATTATTTCAATAATTTTAAGTAAACAGCAGATTTCAAATGAAGTCTGTCGACTATAGATATATATATTTAATTTTCCCTAATTTTGGGTATATTTTGCAAATTTGGCAACATTAGCCTAAAGGGACCTTCATAAACAGGGGCAAACGCACGAAGACAGAGCAAGAGAGATAACAAACATGACATACAATCGTACGGAAATTGCGCAAGTAAGAAAGAGATACAAGATTGTGCTTTGTCACACCTTCCTTATCTCCCGTTCTGTCTGAGTGCATTTTAAGTACATGTGCAAGAATTCTAACAATTTTCTTTTTGTTGACATCTTTTGTTTCTGAGTCATATGTGTCATTGTGGCTATATAATCCAGAATGATGGCCCATTTAGATCGTTTCTTTCCTGTCACGATCGTCTATGATGTGAATAAACTTTCTGAATTATTCTCGAAGCGCAATGGCATAACGTCGCTTAAGTTCTAACGCCGCGTAACTCAAAAAATGCCCATTTCGAGTTAATGAAATAATTGTTTCTCAAAACAATATAGCAACATGTTACATTTTTATCAAACATATTATTGTAATATAAGTATATTAAAATTTTAAACGCAATATATTATTTGGTAGTTGTAGAATCAAAAATAACTATTTGAGACAGTTCCTGAAAAGTTGCTAATTTTGAGATCCGCGGTGTTAGAACTTAAGCGACGATAAGTTTGATAATAAAGGCGTATTTGCTGTCATCTCTAAACAACTTCATATAGATAAGTGTTTCTATTTGAAGTCGATCACACTTGCATTGCTACTCTCGAGGACTATGATGGTCGCCTCATATGTGTGCAACCCTTCACACCCTTCCATCGAAACGCAAGGACTGCTTCACGCTAGAAATAGGTGTGGCGGTGGTACTTCTCCACTGAAGGAACACTTCAGGAACACTGATAATTAATTTTAGGTTTTGACTTTTAGGCGGAACGAAGTTCGCCAGGTTAACTAGTTTATAATATTAAATATTAAATACGATTGATTGCCTTCAGTTTCAGTGCATGATATTATTTTCTTTGGCCTCGGAACGTATATCCTTTAACAAATACCGTTCCTTATTCGTAACGACGACCTACCCACGTGGCGATGCGGTTACCATACCGCCCTGACACGCAGGGGGTTCCGGGTTCGATTCCCGGGGAGACAAGTATTTGAATGATGACTTTAGATTCTTGTTCTAGGTCTGGGTGTTTGTGTATTCGTCATTGTGTATGTGCCCATATCACTCACGAGCACCCACGACACAGGAGAAACTCCTACTGTGGGGCTAATGTAGAAAGCGTTTCAAGCTTTTTTTTATTAACGGTTTCTGCATTCGCGGCTGTGTGGTGTCGGTCTTGAATAGCACCACTCCCTCTCTTCCCGTGGATGTCGTACGAGGCGACTAAGGGATAAAACATCCAGGAGATGGGCAGCAGCATCTCCTGTGAAATTCTAACATTTACTGCGGTCACCAACACGCTTGCCAGGTGCGGTGACTACTGGCAAAACCCCCATGAGTACAGGTCGCCCCCCTACCAGGTGGACCGATGACCTGAAGAAGACAGCGGGAAACCGTTGGATTCAGAGGGCACAGGACCGGTTGGAGTGGCGCCATTTAGGGGAGGCCTATGTCCAGCAGTGGACATCAAAGGGCTGATGGATGGATGGATGCATTCGCGGCACATTGTCCTTAGTTTTATTTGTATCCAGTCTAACTACATGGTTGCGATTCACATTAATATTAGGTATTAAGTACCTACGTAGGAACTAGTTTTGGTATTAGCAAAAAGTTTTACCCACGGATCACCCATTTTTTGCTAAATGTTCATTTATATTTTGAACTCCATGAGGAATAATTAAAAACACAAAAATAACCTTATATGAATATGAAGGTCACCTACAATTTTCCTCTCGCTTGCACTTCAAGCCTTAAATGGAACGCCTCAGAGCGAGTTAACGCCGCATTAGTCATGTTATGTTTTTTGGTGTGTGCAGCCGGTTCCATTGAATTTTAAGACGTTGTCACGTCAAAAGTAATAGACCCAGACGAGATCCTTGTGGCATACCAGAGCCAACTGAAAAGGGAAAGTAGAGGAAGTCATTAAGCACAACTAAAGATTTTCGACCTAAAAAATACGATCTACACCAAGTTAACAGCGATTGGGCAATTTCGCGAGCAAAGAGCTTATCGATGAGTATATTGTGATTAACACGATCAAAAGCCTCACTAGAATCGGTGTAGATTGCATCGACTTACAAACGGGAGTCAACCATCATTGAAATATCATTAATAAAAGATACAGGATTAGTTGCGATTGACATGGCTTTTGTAAAACCGTGCTGGCGGCTGCTGATCAATTGTTTGAAATGACTTGCTGGAGTAGGATAAAGTAGTTGCTCAAAAACTTTACCAAAAATAGGTAGGATCGATATTGGCTTAGTTTTGTACGTGTGCTCTATCACCATTTTTGAATAACGGAAAAACTAAAGTTACTTTCCAAGCAGAAGAAAAGGAGCCTGTGCTCAATGATTTATTGTTTATGGAAGCGGTTTTACTAGAGTAGATCTATGCACCTTTCGAGACAAGTATTGAAGGAAGGCCATCACTTCCTGAACGTTTATAAAGCTCAAGTATCCTTTAAAACAAAGGTACCCGTCCCATGTGTATCTTTTAAGTCCACTCACTGTAAATATTAGCGTTTGATAAAATGAAAGGCTTACGCTAGCAACGCTAAGCAAATGATGCGTGGCTCATGGGTTTGAATTTACCAGTCTAGCTTTCATAAAACGACCTCAAGATTTGGTGTAAAATGTTTGTAACATAGTCCACATACAGGCAGGGTAAATGACATCTTTTCTTCTTTATAAAAATCCGCCGACGACCCGCGTGGCGGAGCGGTTACCATACCGGTCAGACGCGCAATGGGTTCCGGGTTCGATTCCCAGCCAGACAGGTATGTGAATGATGAGTTTAGATTCCTGTTCTGGGTCTGGGTGTTTGTGTATTCGTCTTTGTGTGTGTCCATGGTACTTACGACACAGGAGAAAATCCTAGTGTGGGGCTATGAGTGTAAGAAGCGCGTTCTTTATAAAAATGAATGTCTTTGTGTGTATGTCCTCTATAGAATCGTAAACTATTCATTTGATGATTTTTAACAAATTTGTTATTCATGAACTCGCGAAGGTTTCCAGTGGTTTTTTTTTTGTGATGGCGTAGCAACGCGCGCAGAGTACAGCTAGTATAATTCAAAGACAGATGTGCTGTTACTCCGAAGAACTATGATGGTAGCTTTATATAAAAGTGAGCCGGCATGCAAAACCTTTCATCGAAATGCAAGAGCTGCTTCGCGGTTAAATACGCGTGTCGGCTGTACCTTCCTGGTCGAACCACACTCGTCCTACCTGTTTACCTTGATTTAAACTAATGTTTCTGATTTCGACACAACACGTCTGACTTCTCGTGTTTTTCTGTCTACGAAACGAAAATGGAGAGCACCCACGTTTTACCACGCCAAGTCATTCAACTCTGTCCTTTGATTTGAGCCTGAAAGTCGCGCCACATAAATCAATTAGCACTTTTGAATATAAAAAATAGTATCTTTATTTTTATCTACAAGTTTAGGTATACATTTTGTATAAAATTATCGTTAAATATAAAGCATATTTACCAGGACAAGGTGAGCATGTTAAGTAATAGTGGAGCATTTTAAAAAGTATTTCTTACTTAATATTTTTGTATTTTCTGAGCAATAAATCTACCACCTTGTAAAGTTTTTAATTTATGTTTTCGTTAAACTAAGTGTCCATAAATATTCAAAAACATCAGCACACTTTTGCACAAGAGGAGAGTATGTTTAAATGTATGGTTACGTCCCCAATAAAACCACCATTCTGTGGATGTTTTAAGATGCTTTAGATTTAAGAGGAAACGTAAAAAATCTCCTACTAAGGGAACAAGACGTTGCGTATTTATAAAATTTGGAACGGTTGGCAATCTTCGAAGGGAGTAACCCCAGTTAACGTGGTAACTTATTGTCGAATACCAAGTCCATCTGATTTATGCGACGTTTTTTGATTATGTTTAAACCTCGACGAGTATTGATTATACAGTACAGTGGGTATAAAGAGGGAGTAAAGCATGAATACGATATTGATACAAAACATACTTTATTAAAGACGTGGATGGTTTTCTTAGAAAGATAGGAAAATATTTTTTTTTTTACCGAAACTCGTTAACGTTTTAAAATTTCCTCCATTACTTGACTGTTTTCTTTAAATTTAAATAGTTACAGTAATACTATGAAATAAGCCAGTTATTTTTTAATTTAGTTTGTGTATGTCTGGCTCAAAGGATAAAAATATTTTTGAACTCCATATTCCAGTAGCATTTTTACTGTACAATAAAATTAAGATAAGAGCCACCAAGAACAAAGGGTAGATAAGCATCTACAAAATCAGCTATCTCTTAATAACAAAATAACAAAAATACACTAATCATAATATTAATACAATACAACAAATAAAACAAGTCAATCGCACGATACGAATTATCTTGTAATTTACTATAAAAGTAATTTAACTATTATTGTCATATCGTAAAGCTGACACCTCAAAATTTATGATTCACAACTGTTTCATTCAAGAATTGCGTAGTAGAAACAGTGCGACTAAAACATCCTACGAATTTCTAGTAAATTTTCTTAGCCGCCATATTCTTTTTGGAAACAAAGCATTAACTAACATACATACTTGAATTAATATTTTACTAATCTCATGTACTGATTTTACACGAGCCAGACGCATAACGGCTTTGACCTATGTTCAGCACTGTGGTTGTCATGTACACAGCTCGACACAAACTGTAAACAAACGGACCGATCGATATATTTCCATTCCACAGCTAAACGGCTCGAAGCTTTCACCACGAGAACACTCGTCTAACAAAACGCGTAAAAAATAAAAAACTAGAACATCGCCACAGACAAAATATATTACTAAAATATAGGCGGGAAATGTTTGTATTTGCGTTCGGATACGCGAATGAGTGATTTTATAAACTGGGATTGTTCGAAATTCAAACTGTGGAACAACGTGGCATCCTGTATGGAGAAATGGTTCGGTGATAAGCGGTTGTGGTTATTCGGCAACAACCTGCCGCTGCTGCCGAGGAGGTAACCTTGACCTTTACTAACGAGCACAGAACCAGCAATCCTTTCACATTCTAATCTACATTAAGCCAATTTATTTTGTAAGATTGTATGCGGAGAATGCCACGGTAAGGCAGTAAGGAAAAATATATCGATCGATCACTTTTTGTATATAGGATGTTAAACTCAGATGTTAAGTTATTGGCTAAGTAAAGAAAAGTGCGAAACGACGTCTTTAAGCATCAAGGATTTTGTATGTCACAAACTACGCTTGTGACTAGAGTTGAATATAAAATTTTTAAAAATGATTTTTTTTCTTTCGGACTTATTGTAGCAGATATTTATTAATAGTTACTTACACGAGGTCAATAACAGTTCGTCGAAGAATAGCACTTAAACAACATTGAAGTAGCTAAAAGCAGGCAGCACACCTATTTCTATAATACATGGTGTCCACTTGATGATGAGTGGTCACGGTCACCGATGGACTTATCAAGTGTCGATAAGATAAGAAACCTGCGTAAGTTCGGCCACAGATACGTTGCTACTCCTGAGAAGCAAGTTACACTGTAACTTCAAAATCTTGTAACATTTTTCAAATATATAGGTATCCCCATCAGCACAGAACAAATATGTACTAATATGTCTACTGTGGTAATAAAAACTTTTTTTCACTTTCGTTCATTAAGTTTGCAATAAAAACTTTTTAACAAAAAATATCTACCGACTTCCATGTCACAAAAAAGTAAAAAAATATTTCAATTAATTTTGGTTTAGAACATACTCAGTATATAGTACATAGTTCTGAAGTCGGCGCTCATACTACACAAAGTTTCCTCATACTAGACAAAGTCCACCAATTCGCACTTGGCCAGCGTGGTAGACTATGGCCTATAACTCTCTCATTCCGAGAGAAGACCCGTGCCCGGCAGCGGGACATTAATGGGTTGACGACGACTTTAATTAAAAACGTGGCGTGTTCGTCGCACCATGGTCGGACATAACTTCACTATATAATATAAAACAAAGTCGCTTCTCGTTGTCCTATGTATGCTTAGATCTTTAAGATCTACGCTACGGATTAATGCAGTTTTTTAAACAGATAGAGTGATTCAAGAGGAAGGTTTTTATGTATAATACATGTATTATTTTGTGGAAAAACACTGCTAATTTTAGATTTTTGATTTATACGCGGACCGAAGTTCGCCGGGTCAGCTATAAAATTATTCCATAAAAGCAAGGGTTCTAGTTGAAGCCGATGACAGATGCGTTGGCGCTCCTGAGGGAAGGATGGCAACCGGTATCCGCAACTTTCTACCGAACCGCAAGAACTTCACGTGTGATACTTACCTCCTCTACACATATCCCTAACCACAAGTAAACCTACCTACCGTTTTTACGTATTGAGCTCAAAAACATTTGAATCTTATCAAGGTTTAATATTTACAATTTAAGTAATATATTTATATATGTAATAAATATTATTTATTACTATAATAAATTCCTGTATAATATCTAATAAATCCTAATATTTTAGAGGATGACAGATAATAATTTTTCATTGACGTCATAATTATATATTTAATTTTAAGATAAAGTTTTTTTTAAGAAGCGAATCATTATTGTGCTTATTTATTACGTAGCCATTAATAACACCAATTAGCATTACGGCACTAATAACGTTGGTTCGTAATATTAACATTAAACATATACTACATAAACTAAATAAGTTAAGGTAGTAAATAGTATTCTTAAGTAAGTTTTTCGATCGAAGTAGCTATCGAGCGTGAAGCCTACCTAATGGTAAGTGGTCACTGCCGCCCATGAACATTCGTAACTTCATGTGGAATAAGGGTTCTATCTGAAGTGAAACAAAGATGCGTTGTTATTCCGCCATCTTTGATCGCCTCATATGAAAGTTAGTCAGTAACCACACCTTTTATCAGAAACACAATTTTGCTTTGGGGCCATCCAATTTAAAATTCACACAAATTACGTCACATGAATTTTATGATTTTTTGACCCCCTTGTCACACCTGGTCATATTTATGAGACCCCTCGCTAGTGTGATGTCATATATTTTGCTATCCTACACATACATTTTAAATTAAAAACAGTAGTTCCAAAATTACATGTGACAATACAAAAATTTTGTATCCCTCTCTACCTCTTGTCACACTTTATCGACCCTCCCCCCATTAACTTGTGACGTAATTTATAGATTGCTAATTAACGCTAAAAATAAATGTGGCGATGGTTCTATCACTCGGTGAAATTTGAATATGAATAGCTACGAGATAATTATAGGTAGATCAAATTCAGTCAGTCAGTCCTGTTTTCATGTACAATTGTAGACAGAGTTATAGCATTAAGTACCAAAGCAAAGACAAAATCAAAAGGAAAAAAATGAAATTTCGTTTTTTTGAACCCTGCAATAATATTTTAGAAAAAAATTGAATTTGATTGAAATCAGGTTTGATACGTTAGGTACTAGGATTGGTCCTAGTGTTTCTGCGACAAATCTATTTAATATAGCTTCGGATCTATTATCTATTACTGTAAATTCAAGAGTAAACGCTAAAATTGCAAAAAAAGTTTTGCCGTTGACGAGACAAGATTATAGGTGATTATAGCGCCATATAAAACACTTTTCTTTCGAGACGCGAAAAGTATAGCTTTTTCACGCGGCTCCACTAGGCTCTCGTTTACCACCATAAAGAGTATCGTATAATTGAATCTAGGTAAAAACTATCTGTGTTCAATTTTCAATCGGATCAGTCGTTTTTGCGTACCTAAAACAGAAACAGACCTCTATCCATCTTCAAAAACTTTTACCTATGTAATAATTGGAATATAATTATGTTGAGGTTTAAAATTATTAGATTTCTAGTGTCAAGACTGTTTGAATCTATATTTTTTGTTGTCGAAGGGTAAACCGTGAAACGGTACCCGACGTCGTGGGAGCGACGCAGGGTTATGTGGGATTCTTACCGCACTAAAACCCCCCCCGGTGGTCGTTCTCGGCGCTATAAAGAAGACTCCGGGAACTCCCACAGGAACGCAACCGGAGTACTCTGAGCGCGTTGCCCCATCGGGCTCCTCACGGACAGGCAGCAGGACCCACGGCTCCGTCTGGTCTTTACGACGATATGCGACCACACATACCGCCGTCCTTCACGGGGTCCCTTGAACGAACGGTTCGATATTTTGATCTATCTAGGCATCCTTGTTGTACTACTAATTTAAATATCGTCATACTTCACCGGATGTTTGCATTGATTTGCATAAAAAGATTTATAGCATTAGCAGTATAGTAGCTCATATAAATAACAATACACAACTGTATGTTTTAATCGAAGGTAACCGATTTAATGTTTTATCTTTATTTATTGACCATTATTTTTTTACCATAAGGACACTCGGAGCCAGTGCCCAGGGCCCCCATGCTTAGAGGGCCCTGAAGGGCCGACAATTTTTCTTACATTTAATATCAAAATAGTTTGTATGGTCGTGCGTTTTAAACTTTCCTTGTTGCACGAAAGTCATCGGGGCCTTTTTGGAATGTAAAGAAAGCTTTCTTAACATTCCAAAAGGGCCCCGAATTCTTGTGTGCCCAAGGGCCCAACATAGTCTAAGACGGCCCTGACTACTGCATTATTCTATAGTTCGCTAAGGGATATTATCATAAGATAATGCGATAGCAAAATAATCTTAATGCTTGTTACTTAAAAGTTACGTTGTTAGAAAACTTCTTTGTATTTGAACAGCGTATTAACCTTATCTATGTACCTGTTTCTATCAAATTGACAGAACAGAATGCTCAAAATCAATGAAGAATTTTCTTTGATTCGTTGAAATGGTTCACAATTTTTCTCATTTTTCGACATAAAACTGTAAAATTATGCTTGGATACATAAATTCAAGCTCGTGGTATCACTATTGTGATCATTCATAGGCAGAAAATTTTGTGGCGCTAAGGATGAAGGGACCAATAAATCCAGCTATAATATCGCCATATGTGGTATCTGCGAGGTATTGTTTTATTATAATTAAAGTAACAAACGGACATGCAGTCCACCTGATGATATGTGGTCACTGCCTCCTATAGGCGTACGTTTGCAACTTCATATAAAACAAGTTATTTTTTGTTTCTTTTTTTATCTGATTGAAGTGGCAAACGAGCATGCAGTCCACCTGATGGTAAGTGGTAACTGCTATCCATGGACATCTGTAAGCAACTTCAAATAGAACATGGATTCTATCTAAAGTCAATCACAGATGCGTTAGCAACGCATACGAAGAGTACTAAGATAGTCGCCTCACATGCCGGCAACCACAATAGGTGTGGTCGTGGTACTTCCCCGGTCGAACTACACTGATACTACCACCTGCGCTGTTTCTATTTGAAATCAATGACAGATGCGTGGCTACTCCCGAAGGTAGAGATGGCCTCAAATGAAAGTGTGCCGCAACCACACACTTTCGCCGAAACGCAGAGTGCTTCATGGTAGAAAATGTAGAAATAGGCGTAAAGGTTGTACCCAGTAAAACCATAGTCGTTCTAGCATGAAAAGCAACGGTCGAGTGACCGCCTGACTCAGATGCTGACCGGACGTGGCTGTTTCGGTCAGTATCTGAATACGAGAGGGAGCTACAGAAATCCCACATAACCCTGCGTCGCTCTCACGGCGTCGGGTACCTTCTGAAGGATTCCTCCACGAAAACAACGTTACGGATTTAAAACTACGCTGCGGATTTTAATGCAGTTTTTTTAATAGATATGAATGATTTGGGAGGAAGGGTTTTATAATATAGTGCAGGAACACTAATCATTTTAGATTTTTGACTTTTAGGCGGAACGACGTTCGCCGGGTCATTTAGTTATAAATAAGATATAAAACATTTTGAATGGGCATTTGTAACCGATGTAGCTATAACAAAATTACAATACTTATTAATAATATGTTGATATTGATCAGGTTTAGTCCAGCTATTACATATATACGATTTCATGAAGATCGAACAGTTTAGTCGACGTTAAGGCATATAGTCCACCCAGTCTAGCCGATTATGTACTAGTTTTATAGTTTCTTCTTTTGCCCGGTCTGTAAATAGTCGCAAATCGATTGTTTAGTCGTGGCAATAGAACTAAACATCCACCAATTCGCACTTGGCCAGCGCAGTGGGCTATGGCCTAAAACTCTCTCATTCTGAGAGGAGACCCGTGCCCAGCAGTGGGACAATAATGGGTTGATACCAATAGGACTAAAATGTTGTTCAACAAGTTGTTTTTAAGTGGTAGAACTAGTGTAGTTCGCTTGGGGAAGTACCACCGCCATACCTATTTCTAGCGTGAAGCATTTCTTGCGTTACGATAGAAGGGTGTGGTTGCCGGCACACTTTCAGATGAGGCGACCATAATAGTCCTCGGGAGTAGCAACGCATCTGTGACTGACTTCAGATGGAACCCATGTTCTGTATGAAGTTGATTACAGACGTCCATGCGCGGCAGTGACCACGTACCATCAGGAGGACCGCACGCTCGTTTGCTACTTCAGTCAGAAAAAGAAAACTAAAACTTGTATATATGCGCTAGACCTTAACAAGATATTGAGTTGTATAAATTTTGATACCGGATAGATCTAGATTCTGCGATCGATGTTCCGGTATAGATTTAGATTTTTCAAAGACACTTCCGTATTTCGGATTTTTGAATCTAACTATTGCCTGCGAATTTGTTTGCGTATTTTGCAAACAAATCTTATTTTATTAATATTGTAAACACAAGTGTAATATATTTTTATATATGTGTATGTATATGTGAGCAGGTATAATATATTTTTACGAAAAAATTACAAGTCGGATTTCGCAAAATTTTTGGCACACAATTATTTTTCTACCTAGATTATTCATATGATGCTCTTAACCGCGGTAGACGTGACCAAAGCTCTGCGGGAATGACCTTCTCTTGAATATTTTTAATTATTTCTATTCTACCAATGTGTCCAACCATATTTGGATATAAATTCAAATATCAATTTGCATTAGTGTCCGCCTATCGGTTGTTTGTTAATTTTTAACGACAATGTCAAAACTAAGTGGTGTTTGATAGTTTGATGAGGACGCACTTAGCATCCTCCATTACGTCAATGTTGATGACAGTGATCATGTTGATGTTGTTGGAGATTTTTTTCATCTGATTGAAGTAGTAAACGAGCATGCAGCCTATCTGATGGTAAGTGGTCACTGCCGCCCATGGACTCCTGTAAGCAACTTCAAATAGAACATGGGTTCTATCTGAAGTCAATCACAAATGCGTTGCTACTTCCGAGGAATAGGATGGTCGCCTCATTTAAAAGTGTGCCGGCAACCACCCTTCCATCGAAACGCAAAAAAATACTTCACGTTAGAAATAGGTGTGGCGGTGGTCCCGTTAGAACTACAATGGTTCTACCTCCTGGCAAGTTGATGTTGGTGATGTTAATGATATTGATGATGAAGCTGATGTTGACAGAGTTGCTGATGTTGACAGAGTTGCTGATGTTGATTATGTTGCTGACGTTCACGATAATGTTGTTGTTGATGTTCAGATCGCGCGCAAGCAGCCGCGCGATGGAGCGCTACGAGAAACTGGCGAAGCTCGGCGAGGGCTCCTACGGGCTGGTGTACAAGTGCCGGAACAGGGACACCGGCGAAATCGTTGCCGTCAAGAAGTTCGTCGAAAACGAAGACGACCCTCTCATCCGGAAGATCGCCCTGCGAGAGATTCGAATGCTGAAGGTAATGTAAAGTATAACTTGAAGGTATTAGCTCTTTGTGGTTACATTTCAAATTACCTTTACGTGATGCAGCAGTATTATGCGTTGTTCTATTCCGGTTTAAATCTTGTGGTATAGCATACATACTTAAACGAAGTTTTCCAACGTTCTCAGGGGAAACATCATTCGAGGGACGTCTCACCCTCCGCGTTTCTCATGTGCTATGCCTAAGTCTCTCATTACTCGGGCAATTCTCAAAGAGGCTTACCGTTTTAAGATGGTAGAACGAGTGTAGTTCGACCGTGGAAGTACCACCGCCACACCTATTTCTAGCTTGAAGCAATTTTGAGTTACGGTGGAAGGGTTTGGTTACCGGCACACTTTTATATGAGGCAACCATCTTACGCATCCGTGATAGACTTCAGATAGAACCCATGTTCTATATGAAGTGGTATACAGGGCGGCAGTGACTACTTACTATCAGATGGACTGCATTGTCGTTTGCTACTTTGCTACTTCAGTCAGATAAAAAAAGGGCGTATACCTCTCGGCAGGAGAAGCATCTGTGGTCGACCTCAAATCGAAATTGCAACAATTGCAACGTACATAAGGATGTTTATATCATTCAAAAACATCCGTACGAACAGCCAGATCTAGAATAAGATAATATATAACTCACTCAGATGTCAGGACCACGTCAAAAAAACCGGAACAGTGTAGGTCATAACCGCATATAAAGTTAGTGTATAAGTAGTGTTAGCATTGTAATTAATTAGCATCACAGCTATTTGGACTTCCTAGTTATTGTTGATAGTCGTTAAATATGTAATATTCAAGTTCTACACATGATCGCGGCTTAATTAAGCAATTTTATGCCTCCGTATGTTATTAACGATATGCGGAAGACATGATGTTAGTCTTATAATTTAGTATTAGGTCTTGAGTAATTTTTTAAAATGAGCTACTTTTGTCTTTAAAATGAGCAATTATTGTATGCATTAAGTTGCAAATGATTATACAGTCTATTTTTTATAACTTTGAAGTAGCAAACGAGTATGCAGTCCACCTGGTAATACGTGGTCACTACCGCCCGTGTACATCGATAAGAAACTTCATACACAACAGATGTTTTATCTCAAGTCATTTATACATTTGTTGCTACTGCCGAAGACTAAGATGGTTGCCTCATATGAAAGTAATCATACCAACAACCACATCCTTCCATCGAAACGCTAGAACGCTTCACGCTGATACGTGTGATGGTCATACCTCCCCGGTCGAGCCATATACGTGTTACCATCTTGCAGATTGTTACTTGAAGTATAGTTATCACCATAGCGGTCGCTACTCTTTTTATTGCTGCTGCTGAAAGATTATCCAAACGCTGCTGCCACTTTTTTATCTGATTGAAGTAGCAAACGAGTATTCAGTCTATCTGAACTCAATCACAGATGCGTTGCTAATCCCAAGGGCAAAGATGGTCGCCTCAAATAAAAGTGTACTGACAACCCCACACCCTTCTATCGAAACGCAAGGAATGCTTCACGCTAGAAATAGGTGTGGCGGCGGTACTTTCCCAGCCGTACTACACTGGTTCTCACACCTTGAAAAAGTTTGAAAATTTTTTTGAAAGTGTTTGACCAAAGGCTGTTTCTCCACAGAACCTGAAGCATCCAAACCTAGTGAACCTGATTGAGGTGTTTCGCCGCAAGCGCAAGCTGCACCTGGTCTTCGAGTACTGCGATCACACCGTGCTGCACGAGCTGGAGAAGTATCCTGCTGTGAGTACATCTTATGTCATTTCATTGTTTCATTTCTAGTTGATCTTTTACGAGTCTTTTATGACTTATAAGAGATCTTGTGTTAGGTAATGTGTTAAATCTTTCAACGATGTTTTCTACCTTGTTGCATTTGTGGGTGTGGCTTGGGTAAGGGGCGCGGCAGCAGATGAAAATAATATCGGTTGGTACCTAGGGGTCAGAAATAAATATACTAGCGCCGGGGCCTAGATTTTAGTGCGGTTATAATTACATAACCTCACATAACAGTGCGTCACTCCCACGGCGTCGAAGGTTTCCCCCTCGAGAACAGAAAAAAGGAATAAATAGACTAAGAAATGGAAGTTGTTTCAACATATTTAGGTGTTTGTATGTAATCGTTCTTGTTGACTTTCTTAGGACTACAATCTTATTTTTGCTAAAAACAAATGTCCATGGGCGTATATAAAGGGCTAGTCGTTCGGTAACCTGCCTTAGCATAACCGAAAAAAGAAAAAAACTTGTTAGCATAGCTAATCGACAATTACTTAGCATAAAGTGGCCAAAAACTTGCATTTTTGTTCATCAGACATTTTTTTTATCGGCCTTTGCTATTGGACCCATTACCTTGACAAAGCTACGTCTATTATATGCAGTAGTAACTTGCTAACATGATCCATCAGACAAATATGATAAAAAAGCGTAATCGGTGGACTTTTTCCATGAAGCTCAAACAAACATACAAGCACGGTTTTATAATAGATAAATATTGGTATGTTTAAGACATCACTGTTCACATTAACATTTGTATGAAGTAATGTTTAATAGTTAATACCTCTTCCGCAAGAACAGCCTGGATTATTGCAAAAACGAAAAGGTGCATTCTAAGGTGGGCTGAGGCCGTCATAGGGTTGCCACTTGACAAAACTGCTTACAAATTCATGTAACCTTGTATTTTTTTAATAAGGTACCTATACGATATTATAACTACGTACAGACTAAGTGAATCAGTCTGTGTTTTGTAGCTATTAATTTTGCATTGTTATAACAAAGACCAATCCTTTCTCTTTATTTATTCGAATGTGTTTGTATAGTTTTGGGCAGTTGCATAGGTAAGGGGGAGAGGATTTTAGGGGGTGAATTTTTAACCGATTTCCAAAAAGAAGGAGGTTCCCAATTCATCTGTATGTCTGTCTTTAAAAAAATCTAAATGGTTGGGCGGTAAAGTCAACTTCGGCTCTGATTCGTTCAGAATGGTTTTGGGATAAAAAAACAATCTATTTTGACATCATCTGCTTAATGAATATAATATAAACTCAAGATTGACCTAGAAAATAATTATCACTTGTGATATTATACCGATTGGCTCATCTTTAATAATTGGCCTTCGACATTTTGAAAATAAAATGTCGAAGGCCAGTTAACATTACGCCAGCTACTATTACAAAAAAGTCGATGCCCTTCAAATTCATCGAGCAATATTCTGAGAGTTGGCAACCCTAACAGCAGTTTGCGCAAACGGGCCACTTTACAACATTCGCCTGATTTCGTACAAATTCACGTGCAGAACGGGCGAACACGTGTAACCTTACCAGTTTAATGCATTTGGTGTTCACATTGCTTCATGCGTGCTGCGGTTTTGATGCAAATTACTAATAACGATCAGGCAAGTTTTTACACGACTACGACGGAAGAAGGATATTTTTTTTCGAAGGTATGAAAGAAAGAAAGAAACAAATATATTTATTTAGTCAATTTTATGTCTCGAATGTTTGATTTTTTACTACAGCCAGAGCATAAACTGCTTGACGGATTGTATTATATGTTTTTTTCAATATGGCGTCTAAGATTAGAAGAAAGGAGGGCAAAGTTTGATTTTTTTTGCATAACAATTTGTGTACCATTTAAATCCAGTAAATAGACTACTACAAAATACCTATGTATTTTTGGCCTATAGATATCCAGTTTATGACCTGGATCTTGTTGTTGGATATTCATTCTACTCAACATGATCCCACTAAATATTAAGGTGATATGATTTTTTTCCTGTAAAAAAATCTACAAACCTCATTTCCCACGAATGCTATTATGGCGCTTTAACAGTATTTTCTTTCCACTGACACATAATATCCTTACTATACTTATTATTGAGGTAAATATGGCCGAAACTGGCTTACCCGTGGGAATAATCTAGTGATACGAAATGAACTGTCTTTATTTTTTTTGTATATGCCTACGGGGGCACTTACTAATTGTCAGTTACATTTTTTTTCTTACACTACCACGGATCGGAACACGACCACAATCCGGCAAGAAACTCAGCGGGTTTGTCTTTTTTGTTATTTATATCTATTTCTTTTTAAATATAATTACAATCATGTTTTTTTTTGTTTTTTTTAGTAACATAATTTAGTAAATTCTACATTCTGTACCTAATTGCGCACATAAAAGAAGCCCAGAGGCACCTAAAATAACTTGTTTCAAATTTATATCTATTTCTTATTAAATATAATTACAATCATGTTTTTTTTTGTATTTTTAGTAACATAATTTAGTAAATCCTACATTCTGTACACACTTCTGCACAATAAGAAACCCAGACCTAAAATAACTAGCTTAGAAGTTTTTTCCGACCAGAATAAAATCTCATTAGTACCTAAAAAACGTCCGCCATCTGAAGTGCCATTATTGATTTAACCACAACGCGTCAATGACCATTTAACTTGCGACTGGTTTTATGTGTTGAAGTCAAGTCGTGCTGTTTGACCGACTTCAACTATCGGAGTCACGTGTTTGTTTCAATAATTAATGTTAACACTCTCTTTTCGATGTATTTTTGAAATAACCATAACAATTGTCGTATTTCTAAATGGAACGAAAAGTACCGAACTCAAAATGAGATAAAGAAAATACATATAATTACAACAACCATAACGTTGTCTTATAAAAAAATTACTTATAAAAAAAAGTGACGATTTTGTCCTAATAAAGAAGAAACATAAATGTTTCGTTCCCGTAAAATCGGGGTCTGGAAGAAACTCCAAAAATGGGATCACAATTTTGTTATTATCACAAAAAGGTAAATTTAAAATCAGGTAATCTTTATTATATAATAATTTCCATAGAATTCGCCGGATGATATAACTAACAATCGTCATAAAAATTACGAAATCTATACTCAAGGACAAAGTTGTTTCGTGTATGGGGCCTACTCATTATGATATAATCTATAATACCGTAGGCAATAATAACAAATTAAATATGATTGTGACACAGTCCACTATACAATTAACGATTTTTATATGACGAATGACGCTACTGCAATAATAAAGATTGTAACTAGCTGACCCGGTGAACGTCGTTTTGCCAAAGAAAGATTAGATTAGTTTTCAAATTTATAGTCTTCTAACTCTTCAGTTAGAACTAGAAGACTTTAGATTTGAAAACTAATAAAGAAGAATTATTTTAATAAGGATAATTTATATATATAATTTATATCAACTGGGTGCGCCCTCTCGCAGGACGCTTTCGTTCTCTGCTCGCTAAGTTTTGTGTTTTCTTTTATGTTCCAACCCAACCTAACCAATCCTATATAAAAAGTAATTCCAAGACCAAGTGGCTAACATCTATAGTTTATTAAGGTTGTAGCACTTAATGAAAGCAGAGGAGTTGAAGATCAAGTTTTTCATCAAGCATCTCTTGTTAGCATTGCTTTTACGTGTTTCATGTTTTATTGAAATTCATCGCCTATCGAGGCAAAAAATATTTTGAGGATTTTTGCATCGCGCTTTTGAGTTAAATTACATTTCTACTTTGACACAAAATCGGGTGGCAGGTTTATATGAAAACCATCACGAAGTTTGAAGTAGATTGGACTAAATAGAAGTAGTAGTAGTCTCAGACAAAGTTCTCAAAGAACACCTAACAACTAAGGCCAATACTCGGATCGCTTGCAACTTCAAAGTCTAGACCCTCTCTCGATCATGTTCGGCAACCTTTATCTTATGCTAGTTTCGAGGCTTGACTATAAATATCTTATGCTACAATTTTCTGTTACAACTACAGCACGTTCTATATTTAGGTACCTATAATTTTATTGCACACAGTTCCAATCGCACTTGGTTAGTTTTTGTCATAACTTTTTGCAGTGATGGACGTCCGCATAGAAACGGTACGAGCTTAAATTAACTTTGTCACCAAAAATTTTTTCGAACTCCAATAAAATTGAAGTGTATTGACATCACCAATTCGCTACTTCTACGTATTAATATCAGGCTTCGGGTTATTTTATTGCTATAAAAAGGACTGATTGACGTCTTAAGTTTGATGTGGCATCTACAGAATGTCTAATGAAATGTGGTAACGCTCGTGTATCAAATATATTAGCAAAGAATACCCCTTTTGGTCTTATCTAGTGTTATTTTACTTAAATTTCAAAGATTGTCGTGGTGGAAGAGACTGTGCATTAGACAGACACATTTGTCCTTGTCAATCCATCTATTGTTCTTTAAAGATTTCTTGATAGACGTCTTAGCGCGAATCTCGTGACTACCCAGATGTCATCTTAATTTCATTAGTTTATATGATTTTGAGCGCACCGTATTTGTTCACAAAGTAAGATTGAGGACCTTTTTTCCTCATCCCGAATTTTCCAGATCTGTACAGTAAGTCTTACCGAATAAATGGTCAAAAAGGCCCTAAGAACATGGTTTGCGTCGTCGGTAAAAGAGTTGAGATTAGAACAGCTTTGATGTTATGAAAGTAATCTGTTAAATTACACTTTATTAAAAATAAATATGTACAAACACTTGTCAAGTGATTTTGTGGGAAAATTAATTCATGTTGTTTCCTTTGTTGGTCCATTTATATTGTTTGATGGTTATTCGGCGGCAGGGGTACCACAGTCACCTTATATAAACCTTTTTGCCAATAACTAAGCAATTTATGAAAAACGAAACTGAAAAACTTCGCATAGAGCCAATTTCTCGGCGATAAGAATACACATAGTTAAATCTGAGAGGTTTATGTTATTCGAAAGTTAAATTGCATTCAAATGTAAATAATAAGGCCCTTATTAGGCAGATTGGAGTGTTTTCCATATATGGGTTTTAGGTTAAGGTAAAATAAATTCTCATAAATTATATTGCTTAATAGCGTCTGTAGCGCTTATTTTGATATATTAATGTTAATAATAAAATTCTTGCACGTATTTCGTATAGCCCTTTGTCCTGAGAATTAAGAAAATATGATGATGTGGGCACTTCACCCACATATCATATTTATTGTATGTAATCTATTCATTATATTACACTGTTCACTAATACATACATCTAATGTTTACGTAATTATACCTATCTACAGACACATACATACACACATTCATATTCAGCGACACATACGTACATACACCTACTCTTCAACACTACACCCCGGACTCGAACCCGGGACACAAGGTGTGTGTTGGAGTGCTGCCGAGCGGCCGGCCGCGGCCGCCATTTTCTGCGCGCGCGCATCGCGCCAGCGGTCGCCCCCCGCCGTCTCACACCTCACCGGCCCGCGGCTTGACCGCTCCGGCCGCGCCCGCTCGGCAGTCGGCTAACCCTCGTCCCGCGCTGTACCTGTGTCGCTCGTTACGCCCGGCTAACCACTACGATCTCCGCGTAGTGTTTGCTTTAGTGCCTAAACTGCTATTTTGTGCTTCCGAACTATATAGACTATCGCTTGTGTGCCTAGTGTTTAAAGACTACTTTTAGTGTTTAAGTTTAGTGCCTAGGACGCTTTATCGTTTCTCTCACTCCTTCTTTATTAATTATGGTAGATTTAAGTGTGGACAATTGTTTAGTTTTAATTAGTGTTAGTGCATGCTATGGACCCTAAGGTATTATTGTGACCGCGCAATAAACTCTTGTTTAAGTGGAATTGTGCGTCATTGACTATTCACCTTTTCCTGCACACACCTTCAGACTTTCTCACCACACTCACACCCATCTCCATAACTGGGTTGTTGAAGTGTTTGTGTAGTGTGTACATATGTGTCGCTTGTTACTCCAGTTATGGAGATGGGTGTGAGTGTGGTGAGAAAGTCTGAAGGTGTGTGCAGGAAAAGGTGAATAGTCAATGACGCACAATTCCACTTAAACAAGAGTTTATTGCGCGGTCACAATAATACCTTAGGGTCCATAGCATGCACTAACACTAATTAAAACTAAACAATTGTCCACACTTAAATCTACCATAATTAATAAAGAAGGAGTGAGAGAAACGATAAAGCGTCCTAGGCACTAAACTTAAACACTAAAAGTAGTCTTTAAACACTAGGCACACAAGCGATAGTCTATATAGTTCGGAAGCACAAAATAGCAGTTTAGGCACTAAAGCAAACACTACGCGGAGATCGTAGTGGTTAGCCGGGCGTAACGAGCGACACAGGTACAGCGCGGGACGAGGGTTAGCCGACTGCCGAGCGGGCGCGGCCGGAGCGGTCAAGCCGCGGGCCGGTGAGGTGTGAGACGGCGGGGGGCGACCGCTGGCGCGATGCGCGCGCGCAGAAAATGGCGGCCGCGGCCGGCCGCTCGGCAGCACTCCAACACACACCTTGTGTCCCGGGTTCGAGTCCGGGGTGTAGTGTTGAAGAGTAGGTGTATGTACGTATGTGTCGCTGAATATGAATGTGTGTATGTATGTGTCTGTAGATAGGTATAATTACGTAAACATTAGATGTATGTATTAGTGAACAGTGTAATATAATGAATAGATTACATACAATAAATATGATATGTGGGTGAAGTGCCCACATCACTCCCCCCCAGAGACCGTGTCTACGGTCGATAGAAGTCCGGAAAACGAACTCGGCGGCCAGAGCGTGTTGTTCGGCCGCCTCCCGGAGCGTGGACATTCGACCGTAGGATGGGAGGAGGATCAGGTGATGGAGCAGGAGTGGGTGTAGGAGCAGGTGTAGGTGCGGGAGGGTGGCTGGGAGTAGGGACGGGAATGATAGGGGTGGATGGGTCCGCGAGTAGGTAGGCCGGTTTGAGGCGGTCTACGCTTACTGTGACTTTCTTACCCTTAACCAATATTTGGAAAGTCTTGTCCCTACGTTCGAGCACTTGATAGGGCCCTGTATAGGGTGGTTGTAGGGACCCTCTCATTGCATCGTCTCTTAAGAAGACGTGACTCGACACCTGCAACTCCTTGTGCACGAAGATCTTATTCGTGGAGTGGCGAGCAGCGGGAGCGGGTCGGATCTTAGCCGCTATGTTTCTCAGGCGCGTCGTGAACTCCGAGATATCGGTGGTTTCGGGAGCTGTTGCCTGGAAGAATTCTCCCGGCAGACGTAGTGGCTCACCGTACACCAGTTCGGCCGACGACGATTGTAGGTCCTCTTTGAAAGAAGACCTGATGCCCAAGAGTACAAAGGGCAGGGACTCGACCCAATTGCCGTCAGCGTGGCACATTATCGCTGCCTTGAGCTGACGGTGGAACCGTTCCACCATGCCGTTGCATGCCGGATGGTAGGCGGTTGTTCGTCGGTGTTTAAAGCCCACCACTTTTCCAAGGTACTGGAAAAGGGCGGACTCGAACTGGCGGCCACGGTCGGTAACGATGTCGGTTGGACACCCGAATCTGGATATCCAGGAGACGAGTGCCTTACCGACCGTTTCCGCAGTGATGTCCACCATCGGCGTGACCTCAGGCCACCGAGTGAAGCGGTCCACCGCCGTCAAGCAGTAGCGGTAGCCCTGAGATGGTGGTAGGGGACCGACAATGTCCACGTGGATAAAGGCGAATCTTGCGCGTGGTAAGTCGAACGTGCCCAATGATGATGACACGTGGCGACCTACCTTTGCGCGTTGACACGCAAGGCACTTTTGTGACCACTCTCGGCAGTCCTTGCGCATCCCAGGCCAGACAAACCGTTCGGCCACTAACTTGACGGTCGCTTTGGGACCTGGGTGGCTCAGACTGTGGAGGCTGTCAAATAGTTGTTTCCGCAGCGATTGCGGTACAAAAGGCCTTGGTGACGGAGTGCTGACGTCACAATATAACTCCCGGCTGCTACCGGGAACCTTGAGCTTCTTCAAGCGAAGTGATGTTTCTCCCTCAAGGTACTGAAGAAGCTCTGGATCCGACGCTTGCGATTGCGCAAGCGTTTCGATGTCGACTGGCATCTGCAGTTCATCGACCCGTGACAATGTGTCAGCCACCACATTGTCGGTACCCTTGATATACCGGATGTCTGTCGTGAACTGCGAGATGAAGTCCAGATGGCGAAATTGACGAGGCGAACAGTTGGCTTTCCGTTCATGGAAAGCGAAACTGAGCGGCTTGTGGTCCGTGTAGACCACGAAGTGTCTGGCCTCCAACATGTGTCGGAAATACCGGATGGACTCGTATATGGCCAGCAATTCGCGGTCGTACGGCGAATATTTCTGCTGCGAAGGGCTCAGGTTGCGTGAGAAGAATGCTAATGGCTGCCATTCGCCATTGATAAGCTGCTGCAATACTGCGCCTATGGCTAAGTCAGACGCATCTGTGACTAGTCCAAGTTGAGCATCGCAGTCTGGGTGAGCAAGTAGTGCAGCGCTAGAAAGACTTTCCTTACATCGATTAAAGGCAAGAAGTGTGTCACCTGTAAGATCGACCGGCTGTGATCCCTTTGCCGAACCCCCAAGCAGGGCGTTTAGTGGGGCTTGGATGGTCGCGGCGTGCGGTAAAAATCGCCTGTAGAAATTTACCATTCCCAGAAACCGCCTAAGCTGCTTGACAGTTTTCGGCGCGGGAAACTCCGTAATGGCCTGGACCTTGGATTCCAGAGGTTTCGTGCCGGAATCGGAGATGCGGTAGCCCAGGAAGTCTACCTGACTGGCACCGAAGACGCACTTCGAGGTGTTGACGAGGATGCCGTAGTCCTGCATGCGGGTGAACAGTTCACGCAGGTGTGACTCATGCTCATCCTCGTCGCGAGAGAATACCAAGAAGTCGTCCAGGTAGCAGTAGGCAAAGTCCAGGCCCCGCGTCATCTCGTCGACAAACCTCTGGAAGGTCTGACCTGCGTTCCGAAGGCCAAAGGTCATATACGGGAACTCAAACAGGCCAAATGGTGTTGTAATAGCCGTTTTGGCAATGTCGTCCTCGTAGACCGGGATCTGGTTATATGCTTTTACAAGGTCGATGGTGCTAAAGACTTTACATCCAGCTATACTATGGGCAAAGTCGTGGATGTGCCTAATTGGATAACGATCGGGGACCGTCCGTGCATTGAGCAACCTGTAGTCACCACAGGGCCTCCAACCGTTATCCTTCTTAGGCGCAAGATGGAGCGGCGAAGCCCACGGACTCTCAGAAGGACGCGCTGTGCCGTTGGAAAGCATGAGTTCGAATTCCGTCCTTGCTATCTTCAACTTGTCTGGGGCGAGTCGACGTGGGGTGCATGATACCGGTGGGCCAGGTGTGGTGCGAATGTGGTGTACTGTGGAGTGTCTTGGAGTGAGCGGCTTACCTGAAGGTCTTGTTATTGCAGGAAACTTACTAAGTAGTGCGTGGTACCTCGTGTCACCCGTTGCAACCTTGACAGAAAATACATTAGTTTTTCCAATAAATGCATTTGACGACAATGTTGTCGTGTTGTCAAGTAGGCGCCGGTTGCGGGTGTCAACGATTAAATTAAAATGATTTAAAAAATCTACACCAATAATCGGCTTGGTGACATCCGCAACCGTAAAACGCCACTGAAAATTTCGTCTTAAGCCTAGATTTAAATTTAACTCCACAATACCGTAAGTGTTTATAGTAGTGCCGTTTGCGGCACTTAATTTAAAATCGCTTACACGTCTGCGCTCTCGAAGAGAGGAATGTGGATATACACTAAGGTCACTACCGGTGTCTATAAGAAATTCTATATTTAATCTAAGATCTTTAATAAATAGACGACCGGTAGTGCCTTGGGTATTGTCGGCAGACATTAATGAATGGCCCTGGCTGGCCGTAGCGGAGCGGCGGGCCCGTGGTGCAGGGCTGACTTCAGGCTGGCGTGGGGCATGCGTGTGCATGTCAATCTGCCTAGCTAATTGTTGCACCATTTGATTAAGGCCCGCAATCTGGTCTGATTCAGTAGAAGTCGCAGGGGCGGCAGGGGAAGGTGCGACCGCGCTGGGTGCAGCAATCTCCTGCAAACGGTCCGCGAGATCCGCCAGTTGCTCCATCGTGTCAGAATGCAGAGTGGTGAGCACTGCCTGCACGCAGTGTGGCAATCCGTTGCGCCACGTAGTGCGGATGAGGTGGTCGTGGGCGGGGGAATCCGCCAGGTCCCGCAGGTGCCGCAGGAATTGTGACGGCGTTCGGTCACCAAGCGTCTCGTTGACGAGCAACTCCTCTATCCGCTTCGTATTATTTCTAGTCAGTCGGCTAATCAGCTGAGATTTTAAATAATTGTAACGGTCCCGGGCCGGAGGGCTGATGATAACGTCCCTCACGACCTTCGCGTACCTCATGTCTAGGTTGATTAAGACAAGGGTGTACCTTTCAGTGTCGTCTTGTACCTTATGATACAGGAAATGGCCCTCGAGGAGCGCAAACCATAGCTCCGGGTCGTCGGGGCAGAATGGCTGCACTCGCAAGGCCGTGGTGCTCGTGGTGCTGGTCTCCGAAGTCGCGCCAGGGGGCGCAGTCGCCATGTTAGCGCGCCGCATGGTCGCGCGCAACGTGGTCATGCGCCGCGAGGTTATTCGGGCCATGCCCGACCGCGCGTCGGCGAAGCACAAAAAGTCACTATCGCAAGCACTATCACTATCGTCACTCATTGTCTCAGTGTTCAATAGGGGTCACCAGTTATGGAGATGGGTGTGAGTGTGGTGAGAAAGTCTGAAGGTGTGTGCAGGAAAAGGTGAATAGTCAATGACGCACAATTCCACTTAAACAAGAGTTTATTGCGCGGTCACAATAATACCTCAGGGTCCATAGCATGCACTAACACTAATTAAAACTAAACAATTGTCCACACTTAAATCTACCATAATTAATAAAGAAGGAGTGAGAGAAACGATAAAGCGTCCTAGGCACTAAACTTAAACACTAAAAGTAGTCTTTAAACACTAGGCACACAAGCGATAGTCTATATAGTTCGGAAGCACAAAATAGCAGTTTAGGCACTAAAGCAAACACTACGCGGAGATCGTAGTGGTTAGCCGGGCGTAACGAGCGACACAGGTACAGCGCGGGACGAGGGTTAGCCGACTGCCGAGCGGGCGCGGCCGGAGCGGTCAAGCCGCGGGCCGGTGAGGTGTGAGACGGCGGGGGGCGACCGCTGGCGCGATGCGCGCGCGCAGAAAATGGCGGCCGCGGCCGGCCGCTCGGCAGCACTCCAACACACACCTTGTGTCCCGGGTTCGAGTCCGGGGTGTAGTGTTGAAGAGTAGGTGTATGTACGTATGTGTCGCTGAATATGAATGTGTGTATGTATGTGTCTGTAGATAGGTATAATTACGTAAACATTAGATGTATGTATTAGTGAACAGTGTAATATAATGAATAGATTACATACAATAAATATGATATGTGGGTGAAGTGCCCACAAGTAAAAGTAACCTACTCCTTATGTTTCTATGTAAAATTTAAAATTTCGGTTCTTATAATGAAAATTACTATTATGAAGAAAGGGAAGATTAGAAATCGATGTTTGTGACTTCCTCTAAAACCCACTCGGTTCACTTTCATGCTAGGCGACAATGTCTCTCAGGAGTATGCATCTGTGATCGACTTGAGAACCGCTATTCTATATGAAGTTCACAGATGTCTATGGACCACTTATCATCAGGTGGACTGCATGCTCGTTTCATCTAACTTCAATTATCATAAAATGGTGTCTTATACACTCTTCAATTCAAATATATTGATATTTATCATTAGGTACCTATTTACAATGACTAATATAATGTAACTATAGAAATATTCAATTTTGTGTTCTTCGTTACGTTCACTTCAGTATAAATAACAAAATCGTTAAGAATACCAAACCAGCGTTCAAAAACTTCGAAAGTAGGCATAAGTAAGTATATTTACATTGATGCGGTTTCTATATTTTTTCACAATTCCAGTTTTTGTTTATTTATTTTTAAGAATACTGGGTTAATAAAATTTATGGAGAAAACTTGTCGATCTTGATTGACTTTTATCAATTGACCAAGAAACACGTTTGGGTGCACACTGCTCAAGGATTTAGGAAGGGCTCACGTAGGTTCAATAGCTAGATAACTTCGACTGAAAAGGTCATTCATCGGCCTCTCCTAATGGGGTAATATGAAGAGTAACTGCGCCTTAATAAATGTTACACAAAGAGACACAACTGCCCATCCCCGGGATTTTGACTATTTGTCCCGACATTGTTAGAAAGAGAGGGAGTGGTCTTATAATAACACATCTTATTAGCTTCACACTTTCGCGGACGGTACCGCTTAAGTCTATGTTCTAGAATGATACAGGTAATCTCCATACATTACGCATAAATATGTAGAGTCCAATGATATCATACGTTTTAAAGACGTAATGACAGAATCGTGACAGTAAAGTATCTAGTATTTTACATGGTGTAACACTAGGTAAATCCAATAACATTTTAACTTGAAAGTTCCATCAGGAATAAACGTTATGTCGTAAATAATATTTTAAATTTCAACGTCATCGTACGTTGTGCCACATCAAAATCTCAAATTATGACGTACAATCACGTTCTGTCCGTGAAAGTGTTAACTTAGCTTAGGATAAGGACTGATGTTGCTAAGTATTTAAATTGACTTCACTTAAGCTAGAGTCTATATATTCGTCATATACATATATTTATTTCACATCACATCTTTTTCTTATCTTAAATTCATAGCTTAGCTTCTTCGCACCTTTTTGTTGTAGAAAAAAAACTTTAGGATTTTGCGTTTTTTGTTAGATGAGGCGAGGTTTATTTTTGAAAATCCAACAACGTACCGAAGGTTTTCCGTGAATTTTTAAACAGTATATCAAGGTTCTGCGTCGATGGCCACCATTGACGACCCGCGTGCGGAGCGGTTACCATACCGGTCTGACGCGCAATGGATCCCGGGTTCGATTCCCGGCCAGACAGGTATCTGAATGATGAGTTTAGATTCCTGTTCTGGGTCTGGGTGTTTGTGTATTCGTCTTGTGTGTGTCCATGGTACCCACGACACAGGAGAAATTCCTACTGTGGGGCTATGAGTGTACACAGCGTGCTAAGTGTGTAGACAGCGTGTATTCTTTGTCCAGGTTGTTTTTATGTCTGAATTTGTTCGAAAAAATATTTTACTATATTTATTTTCCTTAGTGGTATTACACCTGACCTCGGCAATGACACGCGACCACTTAAGTTTTATGACTATGTAAATATCTAAAAATTACTTTAAATTATCAATATTTTTCATATACGTTTTGGTTCTAGGAATTTTGCACTTACGAATTACCTATGTGATATGATTCTTGCGATCTTCACTACATACCTAGTATAAAACAAAGTCGCTTCCCTCTGTCTGTCCCTATGTGTGCTTAGATCTTTAAAACTAAGCTACGGATTTTAATGCAGTTTTTAATAGATAGAGAGATTTAAGAGGAATTCCATCGAAACGCAAGTAATGCTTCACGCTAGAAATAGGTGTAACGGTGGTACTTACCCGGTCGAACTACACTGGTTCTACCACCTGTGCTGTACTAGTTTTTCCACCTGTTTGTGGTTTGATAATCCTATACGCGTTTGTGACAATTGCCTTCCTTCTTGAAAATAATGTGTATCATTTCGAAAAAAAGGTGTCTAAATGCTTGCTGCGATGTGCAGCCTTCTTGAAGTTTAAGTTGATTAATTTTTAAAATATTAACTTCCTGTTATAAAAGGCAACTCTATTATTGACTTCCTATTCTAAAAGGAAATATATTTGCATTCTACCGAAATAATACTGAATTAAATGTAGGCATTTGCATGAATACTAGATAAGAAAAGTTTTATTAACTAAGGCCATTTATCAGAATATAGTTGTCATATTCAAATGTTTTAGTTTTATCTAGTGACGTAACGAATACTATATGACATTTGCGTATGCGAATATTCCTTATCAACGCCTTCGTGAATGCGGATGCGAATTTTGTTTTTTCTCAGTTCTTGGTCCGGGACCATAATAGGGCTACGGTATCCCCTGCCTATCGTAAGAGGCGACTAAAAGGGGCTTCCGGGGTTACGGGCGGTAAGGGTGGGAGCTCGAACCGTCTAGCCAAGCGACCCCGGATGGGACGACGGCATGTGTGGCCGCAAGCCGTCGTAAACACCACGAGGCGCAGAGAGTACAAATGCTCACTGGGTAGAACCCAAATGGGGCATCGCGCTCGGAGGATTCCGGTTGTGTTCCACAGAAGGTCCCGGAGTCATCTACGCAACGGTGACAATGGCCACCGGGGGGGTTTTAGTGAGGTAAAAATCCCATAGGTATAACCCGGCGTAGCTCCCGCAGCGTCGGGTACCTTTTGAAGGTTTCCCCCTAGAAAAAAAAAAACTAAAACGGTGCCTGAAGATATAAATTTGGCGACCGTTTTGTTTCGTAGGTTGACAAACTGCGGTTCGATTTCAATTTGGACAGATTTGGCGACCTATTTTTGCGAAGCAATGCAATTCAATATTCGCAAAACATTCGCGAATGCGAATGCGAATATCTTTATGCGAATATCATTAGTTTAATCCGACTTCGCCCGTGTTTTAAGTTTAATGTTGCTTAATTCCGGTGTGTTTTGCGTCAGAAAGAGTGTTATTTTTTATCCCAATTACGTATGTCCATATATTTGACACGGTCCACAGCCCAAACATAAATAAAATATACAATAATATGAAGCGGGAACTAATAAAAATACGGATAAGTAATCGTCTAAAACTGCTTAAACACGTGCAAGATGTGGAGCTTAGCTTTCATTAGCAATACCTATATTGTTGTAATAATATAGGTCCCCATTTTCAACGATTGCATGTTCCATGTTTAAAAAATAAATAATAGTCTATGTCACTGATTCCAATGATACGTTTCAATTCGAAAAACCGTTTTGGCTGAAGTGCGCGCAAATGAAATGGACATACATACATGTATGTATGCATACATACGCACGAAAAACATAACCTTCCACCTGACGCAGTCGGTTAAACATATTTTTTTATCAGACTGAAGTAGCAAACGAGCATGTAGTCCACCTGATGGTAAGTGGTCACTGCCGCTCATGGACATCTGTAGTCAACTACATACAGAACATGGGTTCCACCTGAAGTCAATCACAGATGCGTTGCTACTCCCGAGGACTAAGATGGTCGCCTCATATAAAAGTTTGCCGGCAACCACACCCTTACATCGAAACGCAAAAACTGCTTCACGCTAGAAGTAGGTGTGGCGGTGGTACTTCCGGGCGAACTACACTGGTTCTACCACCTGAAAAAAGTAAGTACCTATATATTTTGACGTCAGAACTCACATGTGTTGTGAGTTGTGACGTCAATAGCATAATAGAGACACACTTATTATTAAATTATTTAGATTCTTGTTTATTCCCCCGGCTTCACCCGCTTTGGTCACGTTGGCACTGAAAGTATCCTATGTCTTAATCAAGTCGGTATACTATAAGTGTGTAAAATTTCATCGAAATTTGACCCACAGTTTTTGAAGGACAGAGTTACAAACACACATACATCCACACAAACTTTCGCATTTATAATTTAATAAAACAACATGTAGTTAAAAATATCAATGACTCTTGATTCATCTTTTTCAGAATCTTTCCACTGTCCTCAGATGTCGAATGTATTAAAACAAACGTCAAGGTCTCATTAGAGCTTTAAAAGCAATATACAAACATTTTTTCGTAATTCAGCGATAGAATTCCAAAATCTTAATTAAAACGAAAGGTCGAATATTACGAGTGAGTAGGTTCCTAATGTTTTTGTTTCTATTTTTATAACACTAGTTCGTGCGCGGGATTCCGCTCGCTTCACTCACTTTTACCACAGTATTAATATCATACAGTAGTCTAACTCTGCCGTGTTCTTGAATTTTATACCTACAGAGGCGCTGGACGAGAGTTCGCGTTAGGGCTACCCGCCTAAAGTATTTTAATACATGTGTATACTTTCTGTAGACTTTCTTTCTTACTTATTATGTATTTTATTCAATAGATTAAGGTAAAAAACAACGCGTTCTTTTAATATTTAAGAGACTTAATAAAAAATCGTACACAAATTACATAAATTTCACACTGAATAATATTTTACCAACCAAAATAAAAATTATTAACACTGGACGTGTTTATGCACAATTAAAACAATCAAAAACAGCCTAATATAGTTTACAACTGCTCTTCGCTGCATTATTATTTAAATAAAAAAGATTTACTGCTTAAAAAACGTCACACCGCCCGCTCGCCACTACGGCAAATTCGCTTGCTGTTGGGTACCGAGTGCATACCGAAATCGTGGCGCGTAGGTACAACTTGCGTTTCGTGCGTTTGGAAGAAGTTAGAATACTGTAGATACTGTGCTTTTACCAAGACCATTACCCGAATGTACCTGCTTATCCCAGCGCACCACTATTTTCAGTGCGGTGTCATACATTTGTTTTAGTTCAATTTGGTCGGTAAATAGAAACCTTCGTTTTTTTGGCCAAAGAAGGTATTTATGGCCGAAGGTGGCCGAGCTGAAACCGAAGGCGAAGCTTTGGTTGGACACTAGCAGTATAGCGGTAAAAAAAAAAGTTCGCCATATTTTCGCACTCTGTCGCCCCGATAATGTGGTGCTCGAGGGCGCAAGTTGATTTTCAAAGATTTTCCTACAAAAAATACCGGGTAGATACATAATATAAAAAAATAAACATTGCCACCCCCAAAACATGCTGCCTGGGGTCATCCCCCTGTCCCCCACACTCCACCACTGTTTCAACAAACGGTGCTATGTTAATAGCTTAAAACAAGCTGGTTGCAAAACTATGTTGTACACGTGACCTTTAATTCTTGCGTAAAGCTCGGGCATCGTTTGAAATATAAAATATCATTTTTGGCTATATTAATTAATGTATTCATCAAAATATCCTTTTAAATGTCGTATACGTTATTTCAACATTCGTGATAATTAATTTTATTAGATTTCTCGTAGTGGTGGAACGCGTGTAGTTCTACCAGGGATATATCAACTTTTTCTAGCGCAAAAGAGTTAATTCGTTTCGGTGTTCTCTTTCATAGTTAAATCCTGATAGAAGATCTGGCAGAACTATTTTTTGTCCAAATCAATTTTTCACACGCACGCCATCTTCCGGCTTTTAACTTAGAGGCTTCAAGGTTTAACTCTCAGATATCGTATATGGTTCACCTGGGAGGTCCTAGCAAAGTGTTATGTATATCTACAATCCGACGGGAGGTACCTTTACACCTATTTCTATCGCTTAGCAGTTATTGTCGCCGAAACGTGGTACTTCACTGTAGGCCTCATTCGAAGGCTCAGGATCGCTCAGCATGCTATGGAGAGGGTTATGCTTGGAATTTAGCTACGAGACACGATTCGCAACGATGAAATCCGTAGACGAACGAAGCTTACCAACATAGCTCTCAAAATTAGCAAGCTGAAGTGGCAGTGGGCCGGCCACATCGCTCGTAGGACCGATAATCGATGGTGAAGAAAGGTCCTCGAGTGGCGATCACGTATGGGCAAAAGGCCAGGCCAGGCAAAAAGCACAGGCCGTCTCCCCACCAGGTGGAGCGATGACCTGAAAAAGACAGCGGGAAACCGTTATTTTCAGAGTGCAGAGGACCATTTGGAGTGGCGCCATTTAGGGGAGGCTTATTTCTAGCAGTGGAACTCAAAAGGCTGATGGATGGATAGAAGCAGTTCTTGTGCCGGCTCCCTTTTGTATGTGACGTCCATCTTAGTCCTCGGCAGTAGCAACGCATTTAAGATTGACTTCAGACAAAACCCTTGTATTGCGTGAAGTTCTGTAAAGATATTAATGGGCAGTAGTGACTACTTTTTACCAAGTGGACTGCACTCGTTGGCTATTTCAATCTCATAAAAATATTATCTTCCACGAATTCGTATGTCTGACCAAATACCGAAAATAATAAAACAAGTATTTGTTAAATCAACACGGAATCGTAATTAGTAATGCGGCTTGGATTTCCCTAAATTTAATTTACCGTTTGGCTCAACAAACAGTAAGTGTTTGTACGTTTGTTCTTATGTACGAGCACATATATAATTATGCCATAAACGCAAATATTGTGAACGAAGAGGCATTTTTTATATTTGTAGGCGCCGTAGAATTAAATTTGTCAGGTTGTAGAACCAGTATGCTTAGATCGGGGAAGTACTGCTTTATGAGCAGATTATGAGCTTCCGCGGAAGAGATACTATTATGCTATATGTGGTGTATCAATTAAATCCACATATACCACGTCTTTTGTCTGAGAGAAATCGAAATTCCATAGAGTCCATGGTGAAGGTAACCACATCAAAAAGACTGTAGGGTGTAGGCTCGTTGCTTTTATTGCAAAGTGTTTCTGAAAATTTGTAATTAGCCCTATAGAAAATAAATACATTTTATGCCATAATTAAATCACTGCAAATAATAATAGTGTGCTAGCTGTTGTCTTGTTTTAATGCGATATTATGCACACAGTCAAAAATGCTAAAATAAAAAAGCAAATATTTGCGACGTACAGACACGCGAAAAATAGATATTTATTATATGTGCGAAATATATTTCAAAAGTTTGAATAAATCAAATAAAAATGTGGCTATCCTATTTTGCTGGAGTAGCTGCTGGCGCTATTGCAAAATGGTAATTAGTTTTGCATAACACATCTTTTAACATGTATAAATATGTATAAATGGCCTTGACTTTCGAAGAAATACGCTGATCCAAATCAGTGCTTTTCCACGTGGGTCGCGATCACTAAGGGCAGGGATTCTCAAACTAGGCGATATCAACCCCTTTAGCCACAAAAAATTGGACAACCTTAATTTTTTAAAACTAGTTTGTATTTTGAATCCAAAAACTATACATCGGATTTTAGGCAAGTAATTTGACAATGGATCTGAGGTATAGGTTCTTTTTTTGAACAAGTAGTCTCATGTCCAAAATATTTTGGAAATAGTAGTAAGCAATAGTAGCTAAGCCATCGTAAAAAACCGTGAAGTGAAGTGAAAAATGTTTGACCACGTATGCTTTAAATACTAAAAATATATTTAACCTAATAGTGTAAAAGATATTAATGTTATTCATATTTCAAACATTAAATAAAGTATAAGCGAATAAGAGCGGGTCGAGGCATATTTTGAATAATCAGGGGGTCGCA
This sequence comes from Spicauda simplicius, assembly GCA_949699795.1. Classification (NCBI taxonomy): domain Eukaryota; kingdom Metazoa; phylum Arthropoda; class Insecta; order Lepidoptera; family Hesperiidae; genus Spicauda; species Spicauda simplicius. Next base: position 16,052,490 of record OX453075.1, on the reverse strand, counting down.
AAACATTATTAGATGCCATGGGGCCAAGCGATGAAAAAGATTGAAAAACGCTGATCTAAATAACACGTTACCTACAGAAGGTCAAAGGTGAAATATCAAAGGTTAAGAACGGTATCAATCGTTCTTTGCAAGGCACAGACAGAAATATAATCCTAGGTACTCGTTTTTGCTAGTTGGATTTTGAAGTTTGATTCATACAACTAAGAACTTTAAGAAATTCATAAGTAAATCTTCTATATATATTCTATGTACATATATACTTAAAAATTTGATTTGTGTTTTGACACAAATCAAATTTTTAGATAACAAACCTATGATTATATTTCTGAACTTTGGTTCTGAATTAGGTTAGGTTAGGTTAGTATTTTTAATGTCAGGTATTATTTTGACCTAAAGTGAGGAGATTATTCTCTATTTTAACTACGGCAGCACCACCCCCACCAGGTTTAATCTGAACTCTCCGGTGCTGAGTTGGCAACCATACTCTACCACTGAAAAGTAAAAACTGTTTTTCATTAGGAATAGGTGTAGTGGTGTCACCTCTTCGGTCGAACTATTGTCATTTACCTCTCTTGTATCAATTTGTTCCTATCTTATTTACGCTCTTGTTCCCAGGGCTGTCCCGAGCTCCTCTCGAAGCAGATCATCTGGCAAACGCTCCAGGGCGTAGCGTACTGCCACCGTCACAACTGCATCCATCGGGACGTGAAGCCGGAGAACATCCTGCTCACCAGCGACGGTGTGGTGAAGCTGTGCGACTTTGGTTTCGCCAGGCTGATTAGTGCGTATAGCATTTTTGTTTCCTTTCTTTTCACTTGTCTCCTGGGTCTTGAACCTCGAGGCTAGTGCAATACCCACATCAATTCAAACCCAGGCATCAACATCAGTGGTGCATCCACTGATTTATGTGCGTATTAGAAATTAATTATGCTTTTCGGTGAAGGAAAACATCGTGAGGAAACCTACACACCCGAGAGTTTTTTAAAAAAAAGTTCTCGGAGGTGTGTGAAGTTCACCAATCCGCACTTGGCCAGCGCGGTGGACTATGGCCTAAAACTCTCTCATTCTGAGAGAAGACCCGTGCCGATAATGGGTTTACGATATATACATATTTATGACCAGTCGGAAATAAGCCACTGAAGCCGATATTTATTCTACGTGTTGAAGAAAATTCGGTAAAAAAAACTTGTGTGTCTTGGATTAAGATGTATTTTTGAAGTCAATCACAGTTCCGTTGATTCGCTTTGCTGGTCTGAGTAGGACCCTGCATCAAACCAGTTCTGTTGCTACTTCTTAGGATTTAGAGTGAATCTGGGCTACCAAAGTCATCAAATCAACATGGCGGCACTACATTGCTGTTATCATGCAGAAATGGGGTAAGCAGGCCCATTACAGACCTCAAAATTCACCTTTATAAACACCAAGATGCACGTGATAGTAGAGTCCCCCACGGAACCCTCGATATCCATGCCCAAAGAAAAATCCTCTCATGGCAGATCCATAAACCAACCATATCCATCGCCTTTCCTTTTCCTATTCCCATAATCCATCCTCCATATCGCCAGGTGGAAGCTGCTCCTCAGAATACTCCGTGCACACCATGATACCCTTCGGCGTGGACGTCAGGCGAAGAGCTAGTAACTATTAACTCTTTTTCTTTATTCTATCCTAGGTAAACTTCACCCGAAGGTATTATTATCGAGTTATTGTATTTAGATATTAACTAATTGTAAGAAATATGTTGGAATTTTGTGACAGAATGACATTGTTATTCGTCATGTAACTTCGGCTGCGGTCGAGAGTTGGATGTGTGACCGCTATCGCTATCTTCTTAAATAAACTTTAGAGCTTTAGAGAACACGTGAAGCCAACGGCAGTGGGGGTTATCATGACATCTGTATGACAGTTTTTATAATTTGTTGTAGTTTTAATGGGGTTTTCACTAATCCATACTGAAACAGCGTGGTGTAGTGAGTTTCAACTTGAGTTTCAAGGATGATCCTCTCCTCTGATGATATAAAAGGTACTTGAAACTTTCAAATACCTTTTATATCAGAGGAGAAAGCAGTAGGATTGAAATTATATATACCTATAATTTTACAGAAATCAAGGTTCAATAACCTCATATTTTTAAAATCTTGAGCGTACGAGTATTGCAAAATTTTATCACCAGTTTCAACGGTAACAGTTAACACAATGTTTGCGCAATTGCAACGGTTTAATACATTCGCAAAATTAAATGCACAAAACTAAACAAGTACCTACTGAAATGTAAGGTTAATCTGGTTTGTTGATTGTAAAATAATGTCATTGCCAGTCACGTTATTCTCAGAAGATATTTGAAGTTTTCTTTATAAAGCTATACGAATACACATGATAACTCTTTATAGATTTTTTTCCGTTTAATTTTTCGTGTGATATTCCCTTCAGACAAAAATATGAAGCAGGTTTTTTTTCACTTTTTTCTACAAGATTTCATTTTAATGGCAATATTTGTATGTTTAGGTCAAATCTGCATCTGAATTTGACTCATTACTATGCAGTTAGAAATAATAATCAATACTGTTATTAATCCAAAATGGCCGCCGCAACAAAATTGCGAATTATACTTTTTTTGTACAACCAATCCCATATGACTGTCAATTGAAAGGACTTGGTTTGTGGAATACAATATAGGTACTACGAAAAAAATCAAATCGAAAACAGCTTCCATCAAAACATGGCCGATTACTTATATATATTTTGTACAGCCCATCCAGCATGAAAATCAAATGAAGGGGTTTAACTTGTAATGAATTCAATCGTGGTTGTATAGCTATATGGGGTGAGTTTAAAGGTACACTGAGCCATTACTGCTGATTATTATGCATGAATTTTATTAAAGTTACTCTGGTCTGTAATTAGAAACTAATTAAGAACAATTGTTATCGGTGGTAAGGTAGCGAAATGAGTTTAATCCAACGTTATCTCCGACACATTTTGATAACGTTGCTAATTTTTCATGATCCTACTTATCAACGACATGTTTTAGATTTATTACAATTTTTTGCGGAACTTTTGCAAACAAACTGGAAAATGAAAAAAAAGTTACAATGAATTATGTTTACTGTCTGGGCAGTCATAATGTGCCGGGGGCGAAAGGGACGCTCGACCTAGGCGGCATGTCATGTTTTGGTAAAATCAGCATCAGCAGTATCGTGTTAAATAACGAGTAACCTGTAGAAAGGAAGAAAAATAAAGTATAAGATCTTTTGTCACCGTATTTCGCATACGAAAATTGCAATTTTGTAGCTTAAAGCACTTCCCCTTTTGTTAAAAACCGTCAAGTCGTTTATGCTGTAGAGCGTGGCAAAAATTACTCATACATGTATACGATTGAAAACATTCGTTTCCTTCTGGCGTAGGCGAATAATTATCAGACGATTTGATAAAATATCGAACATTTAAACGCAAATTAAACCGCCTTATAGTTCCGGATTTAGGGGAGGGCAACTGCCCCGCGGCCTCCACATGACAGAGGCTTCTACTCAATGACGGCGTAAGGCGTGGGCGGTGTGGGTCTCCGCCCAGGGCCATCTTACACTATGCTGGGGCCCTTAGGCACACAAGAATTCGGTGCTCTTTTGGAATGTGAAAAAAGTGTGATGTACTTTCTTTACATCTCAAAGGGGCTCCGACGACTTTCGTGCAATGAGAACAGTGTAATGCGCCCGACCATGATATTGTCATAATAAATATGACAAAAAATGAAGGCCCTTCAGAGCCCTTTGAAGATGGGAGCCTTGGGCACTGGCCCCGAGTGCCCTTATGGTAAAGACGACATTACCTCCTCCTAAGGCCTTAAGTGCAAAGGGCTTTACGCCATACGCAGACAGAAGTTTTTTTTGGCCGACAAACCACAGTAGGTCGACTTTAATTAGTTTATATTTGGCGACCTTTTTTTTTGTTGGTCAATAAACTGCAAAATTTGACTTTAATCAGAGGGCCTCGAGATTGTAGCTTGCCCACATTAAGTTTAGGTGTTGCGGCGCCGCTGCTCTTACACTAGAAACTATGAAAAAAACTTTGCTAAATAATACATTTGACGCCTTTTTTTGGTCGTCATATTGCAGAGTCACCGATGTCAAAGATAAGGTGCCCTTTTTTTGACGACTATAATTTCTACTTGTGTGAAAGTAAAGAAATCTACTTGATTTGAAATGTAAATTTATTTTGAAAATTAGATGGGGGTTCCACAAGTTATTGCCCCAGGCCTTCAGACCTCTATACCGGCCCTGCCGCTTCACTAGTCGTTGACTAAAGATACCATTAAAGATAAGTTACTAAAGTTCACACAATTTACTATCAGCTTGCTTGCCCGGTTTCGGCGTTACTGATGTTAGGGTACTCCATTTATCCGGGTTACGGCTTATCGGACATCGACCCGGTTAACCGGGGAATTAGTGTACTAGAATTTGGTACCAAATGTTTATGAGCTTCCGATTACAAATCAACAATCTTGTATATAGATCTTAGAATGTAGAGGAATTTATGTTAAATTATTTAATGTTCGCGGTAAATGTTATGCATGAAATTTAGTTGTTCTGGCAAAATAATTCTGAGGTTGCAATTTTAATAATTTAATACCATTATTAGCTAATTTCAAAAACGAGGTAGTATGTATATTCCACTGTGTTTTATTAATTTTACTTACTTATAAAAGCCAAAATACAGCCATTTAGACACCATAAGTATAGAACAGTGTTCTATTTTAAATCAATTATGGATGAAAGTGATTAAGTAAATACACCTTACCACCGAAACGCAAGAATTGCTTCACGTAATAAATAAATTGGCGCAACAACGATATCTCTCCGATCGAACTTTATATCATCTACCAAGGCGGTAGAAATATGGAATACTACGTAGTTAATCTTTAGAGGCGTCATTACAATATTTTTGTTTGAAACCAGTTTTGAAAAAATACTTTCAAATATAATCCCTGTTCTTCGGATGTTGCTTACAGATCTCTGTGGAAGGCAGAGATCACTTACATACTTATTATACTACGTGCTCGTCCCTATGGACGAGCGGCATGGACGTCCCTATGGCGGCAGACTACTTGCCAAATGGATTGCATGCTCGTTTGCTATTTCTGTGTTATAAAAAATAGATTATGATTCAACGTACTGATTGTACCTATTGTGCTTAGGAGGGTACCTACAGTTCGTAAATGCTTTATATTCTAACCTTGCCCTTGGAGCTAATAACGGAACCAAGGACGGGGTTTGCGGTTTTTAACCACAACCTTTAATTCCGTTGCGAGTTGTAAACTACTTATAGTAGACTCGCTACTACATAATTTCCATAGTCTATATTTGTTTTTATTAAATCTAAGCTGTATAAATTTAAATTTCCAAACCTGAAAGTTGTACGGTTAATCATGGAAACCAATGAGATGCTCCTGCAATTTAACAGTATTGTTGAGTGTAAATGCGTAGGTGGGGCAGCGGGTCGTTTTTTGTTCTCGAGCGGGATACCTTCAAAAAGATCCCGACGCCATGGGAGCGATGCAGGGTTATGGGAGATTCTTACCGCACTAACCCCCAGGTGGCCGTCCTCCACGCTAGAAAGAGGACTCCGCGATCTCTGAATGAGCGCAACCGGAGTTCTCTGAGCACGTAGCCCCATCGGGCTCCTCTCAGATGGGCGGCTGGGCCCACCGCTTCGTCTGGTTTTATGACGGTATGCGACCACACATACCGCCGTCCTTCCCGGGGTCGCCTGACTGAACGGTTCGAGCTCACACTCTAGCCGCCCACAACCTCGGAAGTCCCTTCTCTTACGACAGGCGGGGGATACCGTATCCCTATTAGGTACCGAACTACAGGGACGGGTTGAGAGGGACTAACAGTGGTGAACGGCAAAAAAGCCAGCTAGTCTCCGAATATTATTTTTACTTTATTCTATGGTGGTAGAGAAATATTAAAACGATTTTTTAACACAAAGTCTGTTTGTTTAAAAAACTTTACCATTTCCGGGTATACTAAGAATATGTGCGTACGTAACTTATGAATAAAACGTAGTTTTCAGAAGTGGGAACGGTAGAAGTATAAAATGTATATGTTTTCCTAAGTGTAAACACACACAACATCATAAATAAGTGGAAAACAGACGTCCATGATAAATAACAAATTGTCAATCAATATGGAATACTAGTTTTATAACGAAGCCTCTTAAATCATGCTTAAGAATCTCTGCTTCACATTGTCTGATTTTGTACGATCACATTGATATTACCAAGTTCCATGGCACAGATGTGCGAATGTCACAGGGCCAAGGTCTCCTTATGGTGAATCAATACTTCATCCATTAATTATGCACCGCCCGCATGTTATGCGGTTTTCCCAGTTCCCTAACGGTTTGTGGTGAAAAAGCATTCCCTTCTCTTGTTTTATGCGGGTTTATAATTTTTTCTCGGTAATGGCCAGCGATATATGTAACTCGTTGAAGTTAAAATAGGGAGGCTCTCTGTTTTCCAGTACAGTGTAAGTATTTTTACGTGAGTTTGGAATTTTAACGTTTCGATACCTAACGGGTACTTACTTACTTTTGTTTTTCTTTTTTGTATATATGTACATTTTGTAAATAGTTTTTCTTTTTATGTTTTGTTAATTTAAATAATTAGTATTTTAATTTTAAAATGTGAATTGTGAATTGCAAAAATGGAATATACGGGTACCTACTAACGGTGCCCTGTTTTAATTTCTTTGATGCCGATTTTTCAGCCCATTGATCGTAGTTACGGCGAAACTTCGGTGGCAAGGAAAACCCGTTGACAATCACTAGTGGTAGATTAAGAGTTTCTGATTTTCTGAAAAGTCTTGAGTGTTATATATAAGTTTTCAGTTAGTTTGTTCAAAAATATCATTCCTAATACCCATTAAATTTATGTAAGATATTCCATAGGCTGTGGTTTGTGCGATGCATTTTCTGTTATTTATTTTTATTTCTGTAATAATTAACTGTAAACTATTTACATCTTCTACAGTCATATTCCAAATAGAATTCACTGTGTTGTACGCGCTTTGAAACGTTCAAATTTGGACACAAAAACACCCATGTGAATCACCGTCTTGTACAACCGTATAACCGTAAACGGTTATGTTTATCCGTGACTCACGTGGCCTCTCAGCTGGGGTTACGGTACTGGGAGTAATCTGTCCACAGTGGTATAGTACCCCGAACAGATATCAAAATTTATCATTCCCTTCGTTGGCTTATTGAGATTATTAAACAAAATTGAAAAGTCCACTAATATTATTATTAGCAATTGAGCTTGCAGTATACCTGAGGGCCTTTTTTTTTCGAGGGGAACCTTCAAAAGGTACCCGACGTCGTGGGAGCGACGCAGGGTTATGTGGGATTTTTACCGCACTAAAACCCCCCCGGTGGCCGTCCTCGGCGCTGAAAAGGAGGACTCCGGGATCTCTAAACGACTTCAACCGAAATCCTCCGAGCGCGCTGCCCCATCGGGCTCCTCCCAGATGGGCGGCTGGGCCCACCGCTCCGTCTAGTCTTTACGACGGTATGCAACCTCACATACCGCCGTCCTTCTCGGGATTGCCTGACCGAACGGTTCGAGCTCCCACTTTAGCCGCCTGCAACCCCGGAAGCCCCTTTTAGTCGCCTCTTAGTCGCCTCTTACGACAGGCAGGGGATGCCGTAGCCCTATTCTGATCCCGGTACTACAGGGCGTATACCTGATGGCCTGTGGTCAAGATCACGATCTATGTTTATATTTATGTCTAAGTCAATCACAGACATGCTGACTCTCCCGAGGAGTATAATGATCGCTTCTTATAAAAGTTAGGTATGAAGGTGGTCTTCTAGTCAAAGTATATTAATTTTACCATCTTCCAAAAGTAAAAAAATAGGACAGTTGACGAAATTAAGAATATAATGGAACGTTTAACAGAAGTACGTACTGTGTTATACTGATGATAATAATTACAGATGACGAATTAACGATTAAGAATATCTATAACGGAACTTTTCACAGCAGTAGGTGCTGTGTAATACTGATGACAATAATTACCTACTAGCATTATGTAAATAATGTAATAAGCTTGAATCATGTTTGAAGGCTCTTAAAATAAATTCCATAATTTATTATGTAAGTTTGATGACGTAGGTACCTAAGGTTAAATGAGTATGAAACTTATATTCGCGAAGCTATTTTAGGCTCGGTTGTCCGCTCGGCATTTTGATTAATGACTTATAAAAATTTTTTCGTGTGCGTGATTTTATTAATGAATGTGAGGTAACTTGACTCAGCTGGAAATAGCAGTTAAAATATCTAAGTATTTGATTTCCTAAATTTGAACCTCTTTTTTCGAGTGGGAAAGCTTCAAAACGTACCCGAAGCCGTGGAGCGATGCAGGGTAGGTAAGATGTTTACCGCACTAAAATCCCCCCGATGGCCGTCCTCAGAGCTACTAAGAGGACTTTGGGATCTCCAAAGAAACGCAACCGGAGTCCTCTGAACGCATTGTCCCATCGGGCTTCTCCCAGATGAGCAGCTGGGCCCGCCACTCCGTCTGGTTTTTCTGACGGTATACAATCACACACACCCCCGTCCTGCCCGGGGTAGCCTGACCCAACAGTTTGAGCCCCATTGTAGCCGCCTGCGACCGCGGAAGCCTCTTTTAGTCGCCTCTTACGACGACAGGCAAGTGATACTGTAGCCCTATTCTAATCCTGGAACTACAACTGCTTAAGGTAAAATTTCATTAGAATATTTTTTAATAGTGCATGGAAGAAAAAAGAAAAAAGATCGTGTAAGATCCGATTAGTAGTTTCTATTAACAATTAACAAATTACAATATTATCTCTCTATCTATATGTAATAAGAACATAACTTCATGTACGATGGTCGAACTAGGTTGGTTCGACCAGGGAGGTACACACTTAGGCATTTCGAGCGTGAAACGTCAAAGCATATTCTTACATTTTGGTGGGTGGCTGTGACTGCCAGCTCACTTCTATAGGGTCGACTCTCATAATCCTTGTAACAACGCTTCTGTGATAGTCTTTAGATAGAACCCCCTGTTATTTATGAAGTCCATGTGACACACATGTGATACATGCAAATACAATATATTTATCGTAAAGCATCCTGATTTAAATAAAGTATACTATAATAGGTATACATGTAACCATTTTCATATACTTATGTTTAGTTGCGTAGATAAAGTAGGTACTTGACTAATGTCTCGTAATAACAATTTTTTCCAACATCATAAGCGAAGATTAATTACTTGTGACATCATACGTGACTCGCTGAACTTTGTCGAGATGAAAAACATGTCACATACACCTAATACTTACGAGCCTATAATAATATAATATGTTATGAAGACGTGGTGCGGCGTAGTGTGATCACCATCACATATTTATAAATATTCTATATTGTTATTGCATAAATGGGTGATAAATTCACTGAGTCAGGAAGTCTTAAAACTAAAGGTTTAATGTCTCAAAGATATATGCATATAAATACAGGATACATGATAAGGACATACATAAATAAACCCGTCCTCTCCTAAAGGTTAGAGATTACGGAACCCGTTGCATAAAGAATACGCTCCAAAAAATAAAAAAAAAAACCTCCCTTTTTTGAGAGTATTTGGCTAGAAAAAAATCAAACACTAGCCGAACTGTTAACCGTATTTATCGCCGATGGGAAGTGGTAAATTTAGTGGATAATTGTATGGAACTTTATTAGAACAGGTGTTCTATCCTCAGTCCATCACAGAAGTGTTGATGGTGATGTTTGCTTCGTATTAAAGTGATCCTCAAACCTTGCGTTGTGTACATATGACACCGGGTTTCGCAGTAGTCCTTTCAAAACAGAACGTATCTTTACGCTGCTGCTAGAAATATGTTTGGTGACAGACGCATCGCTGCCTGACTTTGGTACCCCCCGGATTAGTAGATATGTCGACATTATCACACTCTTCGAACCTGAACATAGCACTGCTTAACATTACTGTTACTAGGCAATAGATGAGGCGGTGGTTTTTTTTTTATCTGACTGAAGTAGCAAACGAGCATGCAGTCCACCTCAGAACTAACTCCACGTTAGAAATAGGTGTGGCGGTGGTACTTCCCCGGTCGAACTACACTGGTTCTAAAACGCATGGTGGTGCATCCAGTGCCGAATCACAATTTTCTCTTCCACCTTTAATGGTCTTCGCACAGTCGAAACAGGAAGATTAATTCCGATTAATAACTTGTCCATCCGTCTTGGAGCTTATCTGATGGAGCATGCAACGTCCGAGAATGGATGTCGGGCTTGCGTGACGCGTCACCCAGATAGACGAATAAATACGAAAATACGAGTAAATGCAATGCTTTGAAACTTTCATGACGTAAAAAGGTTTGCTTTTTCGTCCACTTTTCACACTTTAATTCTTTATGCCCATTTTATCTTGAAGTTTCAAATGGAAGCACGTTTCTAGGTTATTTTTGATTTTAAGTGATTTTTATTACGCAAGCATTCCTACCTGAATTTAAGCAGATCTTTTTTTGAATTTTTAAAATCTTACTAGATATTTAAAGGTTTACCTGGATTTGTTGCATATCTTTGATGTTACTGAACCTGTAACCCCTACAGAGTTACGTTAGGTTAGGTTAGAAATCTGTCATGAAGACAGTGGCGTAGCTAGGCGTGGACGCAGTGGGCCAGCGCCCACGGCCTCTCACTCATAGGGGCCTGACCAGCCCTCTTTGAAAGAGGAGGCGGAGACATTTTCAAAGGCACCATCCAATGGAATCATGCACAGGGGCCTCGCTGATAGGAGTTTGTCCACGTCACCTTGGTCTGCGCTACGCCACTACATGAAGATCCCATCAAGTGGTTATATTTCCAATTAAAACCCTTGTAACGTTTTAGTCGGTTTGTGATCTTCTTGACAACTTTTTTGGGGCTATGGGTACACTTTCGCAAAAAATCCCTGTTAGATGATCTTAAACCGTGCATAAGTTCAAAATTAATAACAAATTTTTAAGCGCGCTGAAGCCACTAACGGTATCACAGATCCAACTCCTACCAATAATGTCTAGTCTTGTAGATTGTTACCATTAAAGCTTGCTGAAGCCACCTGCGTTTACCCATCCAACTGTCACCAAAGACTACGGCTGAAGCGTACCTTCAGGCCTTGCTTACGTCAAGCCTCTTATCGAGTACGTAGCTAAAAGTCGTTTCGATATACATGCCCAGGTCCCGGGGAGAGCTACACGGACTACGTCGCCACGCGCTGGTACCGCGCGCCGGAGCTGCTGGTCGGCGACACCATGTACAGCACGCCCGTCGATGTCTGGGCGATAGGTTTGTGATGTTTGCATTACCAGCTGTCACGGTGTACAGCACACCCGTCGATGTCTGGGCGATAGGTTTGTGACAATATTCGCTTATGAAACTGCGGGACTCAGTATCTGCGCCCCGCAGTTTCACCTATGTTTAATGGATCTAACATAATCATTTGACAGAGATCGATTTTATTGAAAAAAAGAGGAATTGAAACCTTAAGATAGTGCTTACTTAATATCTACCTATATGTTCGTATTTGAATCGGATAAATTGAATTTACCTCACGCAAAAACTGCTTCACGCTAGAAATATAATTGAAGGTGGTAGAACTAGTGTAGTTCGACAGGGGAAGTACTACCGCCACAGCTATTTCTAGCGTGAAGAATTTCTTGCGTTTCGATAGAAGGGTGTGGTTGTCGGCACATTTTTATATGAGGCGACCATCATAGTCCTCGGGAGTGGCAACGCATCTGTGATTGACTTCAGATAGAACCCTTTTTCTGTATGACGTTAATTACAGATGTCCATGTGCGGCAGTGACCACTTACCATCAGGTGGACTGCATGCTCGTTTGCTGTTTTAGTCAGATAAAAAAAGAAAAGAGAAATAAGCGTGGCGGTAGTAACTACCACCCTTGTCAAACTGTACTTATTCTACCATCTGGTGTTTTGACTCTTTGAACAGGTTGCGTGTTCGCGGAGCTACTCTCAAGTGAGGCCCTCTGGCCTGGCAAGAGTGACCTTGACCAACTGTACCTCATCAGGAAGACACTAGGCGACCTACTCCCGAGGCACATGACCATATTTTCGCAGAATACCTTCTTTCAGGTATGATGAGTTACCTTTGTAACTCACTATTTGAATATGTCCTTTATTTCAAATTAAATGAACCCTGGGCTATATTAACTAGCTACGCCTTGCGGTTTCACCCGTGCTTAAAAATGCATGAATTCTTACGGAGTCAATTTACAGGGTTGACAGTTTTATTTATTTTATTGTGTATATTTATATTTATATTTTTTAAGTCAGGATTAAGAAACTTTTAGTGTGAAAAAGCGGGACTTCATAATCAAAAGCGGGACAGCGCCTCACAGGAACAGTAAAAATTTTTAGTTTTCTTCCTTGGTGAAGGAGGAGGGGGGGGGGGGGGTGAAGGATGTGCGACCTTTTTTTTGGTCGACGAATCACAGATCGACTTAAATTAAAAAATCGGGACGTCGCACCTAAATCGGGACGACTGGCAACGTTGCTACCACCACCCTTAAATTAAATATATTACTTTTTTTCTTTCAGGGTATGGCGTTACCAGAACCAACTACATTAGAACCATTAGAGAAAAAGATTCCCCAGCGATACGCACATAATGAGCTCGTAATAGACTTCTTGCAGGTAAACTGTTAATAGAAGAAATGCACGTAGGTATATGTTCTTCACGATGTTTACAGAAGGTTCACAGATTCAGTACTCTTTTAAACAGAAACTTGTGCTCATATTGTAGTTAGTAAGGGGGTAAGGTTTGTTAAGAGGAGTTCCACGTCGGCAGTCCGCGACAAAAAGGTCGACTAGGGTCCGAAATACAGACTTGAAGCCAATGTCGACAAAATACAAGCAAGGAACTTGTTTTGTGTGAAGATTATTCCTTTTCTTGTCTTTTATAAGGCGAGAGGGGGTTGGATTACATGTGCTTATGACAGAGACGCCATCTCAAAGAAGTCAAATTGCAGATATAAGTTTTCATCTTGAACGATCGATTCCATGATTGTCTTGTATTTGATTTTCCGTTGCAGAAATGCCTAGACAAGGACCCGATGATGAGGTGGACGTGCGAGCAGCTTCTGCGGCATCCCATCTTCGAGAACTTCCTGTTCACAGTGCCGCATTCAGACCACGAGGAGTTCGAAAAAGCTAGGAGGGCTCAGGTGAGGTTACTTTTATTGAAGTGAAACTTCTTTAGGCGCATGAGGGTAAAATTTTTACAGATGAAACGTCACGCCGGTATGCAACGGAAGTGTCGGAAAAGAGAGAGAGAGTGATCGAGACCGATTGAGAGAGAGTAAGACAGGGCGAACGTAGCATGAGCAACTAGCCGTGGAGTGAGAGTAGGGAGCAAGCGAGTGAGAAAGATTGAGAGAAAAAGTGAGACAGAGCGAACGTCGTATCACGCCTTTTTCCCTTCCTCTTAATCTTGGAAATTTAAAGTTTTAGATTTGTATAAATATAAACAAGATTTATAAATTAGTTCGCCAAAGAAGTTTCACTTCTGACATGTGTACTTTGTACGCACGCATGTTTTTTTTGAAAACAGAGCACTGCATACTCGTATCTATGCCACTCGACTGTGAACATAATTTCTTAACCATGACGACAATGTATGTGGCGGAGTTGGATTTCACTTCTGGGTCTAAGTTGTGTGTATTTGTGTCCTTGTGTGTATGGGCACGAGCGACACAGAAAAAACCTGATCCAAGTAGAAAACTTTCTTATTATTATACCCTTTTTAAACAAGAAGTCAAATGCATTTTATGCAATTTTTGCGGGCTTTTATGGCCAAAACAAAATCTTCATTAAGAGACAGTATGGTGAAACCTCGAGGTATATAACTTTAATAACTTCTTTCGCCTTCTACAAATTCGTATTCGTGCCAATTCTATAAATATTATGTTCCCAAGTAGGTACCTATACGTAAATAAAGGATGTGAGATAGGGTAGGTAATGGAGATCTGTAAGTCACTCCACATGTCCCTGTAGCCTCGGGGTCAGAATACGGCTACGGTATCCCCTGCCTGTCGTAAGAGGCGACTAAAAGGGGCTTCCGGGGTTGCAGACGGCTAGAGTGGGAGCTCGAACCGTTCGGTCAGGCAATCCCGGGAAGGACGGCGGTATGTGTGGTCGCATACCGTCGTAAAGACTAGACGGAGCGGTGGGCCCAGCCGCCCATCTGGGAGGAGCCCGATGGGGCAGCGTGCTCGGAGGATTCCGGTTGAAGTCGTTTCGAGATTCCGGAGTCCTCCTTTTCAGCGCCGAGGACGGCCACCGGGGAGGGTTTTAGTGCGGTAAAAATCCCACATAACCCTGCGTCGCTCCCACGGCGTCGGTTACCTTTGGAAGGTTTCCCTCGAAAACAAAAAAAAAAGTCACTCCACATAGCACAGAGGTAAAGCCAATTACAAATACGTTGGTATGAGGCCAAGATGATCGCCTCTTGTTTAGGTACATCAGCCGACAACTACACCTTTTCCACAAAACGCAAGAACTGTTTCACTCTAGAAATAAGTGTGACGGTGGTACCACCTGTTCAACCGAACTGGTCCTTCCGTCTTGCATTACACACTATTCTCTTTTAAATATAGCGAGACTTCTCCCAACGTGAACAATCTCAAGAGGAGTCCTCTACTCAGCGCACTGAACCGATCCCTAAGAAGGGCAAGGGCAAAGGAAAATGATGAACAATAAATAGTGTCATTGGAACAGTGTCGCTGACCGCGTGAGGTGAACACTAATGTCGATAATAATTGATTTGTCATAGTTTGAAATTGATGTACTTAAGTAGTGACATTCATTTATTTTTAATTGATGAAATATACAATTCAATGTAACACGTACATATAAGTTCTAAGATTACGGCACATATCAGTAAGTTTTCACTAATATCATTACCAAAATGGTCGGTAAGAGTGATATTATTGTAAGTTAGTAGGCCTTGTAATATAGAAATTCATGCATTCTTTAAATGGTATATAGGTAGCAGTCACAACTCAGTATTATGATGTAGTGGAGTCATCAAAATCTTACGTTTTCCTATAAAAATTATCTGTACCTAAAATAACGAAATTTACGAAAGAGCGAAATGAAGGTTATCTTACTTATGTTTTTTTAACCGACTTCCCAAAGCAAAGAGGTTATCTATTCGTCACGTATATCATTTTATTAAATTATTTTTAAGTCAGTGATGATATTTTTCAGATACAATCATCTCCCATGCTGCCGCAGCTGATAGTGACGGAGCGCGCGCAGCCGAAGGGCAAGAAAGCCGAGCTGGAGTCGCGCGGCCACCTGCCCACCATATGACTAGCGGGGCCCGCCAGACATCGGTTGTAGCACGAACTAGCTTACCGACGTCTTACACTTAACTTTCTCTGCTTCTGACAGCTCTTTCAGAGACAACTTGAGTTATGGGCCCAAATCAAGGTTAAAAATTGTATCTAGAATAAATGACTTTAAATTATTCGTGGCTGTTTAATTTGAATTTTTTTCATTCTGTTTATTCTTTGTAGGGAATAATCGTTATGGAATAAAACACTAGGTTCAAATTATAACCGCATTATTCAATCAGAACAGTTTTTAAAATGGAAATTGTTGTTTCATTTTAATTCAAATAGCTCAACCTTTTGTCTTAAACCAAATTGCATAGCGTTACAGAAAACTGAGTAATGAGCATCCAAAAAATCTTACCTTGTAAAGAAGAAAGCACTTGTGGTGAAGTAGTGAAGTTATGTGACTTCTACATACTCCTTAAAAACTTAAAGAGCCTGCGAAAAACTTATAGCAATGGTGTATTGGTAACATTTATAAATTATGGGTGTTGAGTAATGATTGAATCAACACAGAAACCTATTTTGGAATAGCTATAATAGTAAAAAAAATGTGTGCGTGTACTAGCGTACACTCGTAAGAAGTGAAACTTCTTTATGACGTTATTTTTCAAAAAATAATTTACTATATGCAACTTTACAGAAATTGGTTAAATAAAGTTAAATTAGATAAAGTTTAATAAAAGGCTTTTATTAAACTTTATCTAATAATCTAATCTATAATAATCTATCTAATATCACGCGTGGTAGGGATAAGAAAAAGATGGCGCGTAACGGAAAAAAAGATGGCGCGTAACAGAAAAAGATGGCGCGTAACGAAAAAATGTTACACTAAATTTTTTTCCAACCCCGATAAAGAAGTTTCACTTCAAAAGTTATGCTGAGGTAAGGTGAAATCCATCTAAAAGAGACGGGCCCTGCTGAGAGTAGACGCCGTCGGGACCGATTCTATTAGCGTACTCGCAGTCCCGACAAAGGGCGGACAGAGGAACACCACGGAGGTTTTAGCCGGTAGAAGTCCGACATATCCTCTCAGCTGTCCCTGCGCAGAGAGGAACCCCACGAAATGAAGGGTTTCCCCACGTAAAAAAGGATGAAATCCATAGTTTGCCTGCTGTACAGATACTGACATAAAAGGTTTACTTCCCTATGAATCCTACTAATAATATGAAAATTGAGTTAAATACTTTATATATTTTTTTATTGTATTCTATCATCCAGTAAACTACAATTTCGTGTTAGAAATATTATAACTGCACACTTTCATAAACTCCCCAAAAAATTTTACTATTTACTAAACACAATTTTATTATTTGCGCAAAATGCAGATTTTGGATTAGGTCCCCTTTATTCTCATTTTACACCCTTTGCGATGTGGATAAGGTCTTTGGCATACTTACTCGAGCACCCTAATTGAATTTACATACATTTTTAATATTATTGTGGGTAGGTAAGTGGGTTGTGGTACATTTTTAATATTATTTATAATTTTCGTGCGGTAAAATTCCCACATAACCCTGCGTCGCTCCCATGGCATTGGGTACCTTTAGAAGGTTTTCTCCCTCAAGAGCAAAAAAAAAGGGTAACAGAAACAAGTGTTTTAAATAGAATATTTTAAATCATTTATTCCATAAGTTACTAGGTATTAAAATATAATATGCTAATTTATATGATGCTCGTGTCTCCTATGTACATATAAAAGGCCAATATTTATTCTTCAAGTTACTCCTTGGGTTTCTGAAAAAGATATTTTTGTTAGACAAATAACTATCATTGTATATTATTAGTAGCTTCAGACAATTGTTTCTTAACACAAAAAGAGCAACAATTTCAGTTAATTTTTTTGTAATCCTTCAAGCAGAATGAAATTACACAATCTATAAAAATATTATTGAAAAACATATTACAATTGGCTATACAATTTATTTGCAATGACTAACTAATACTAATAAATAATTAACATGAGATGTCAAAAAAATGATTTATTTTATTTTTTATTTTTATTTATTGTAAAAACGGCAGAACCAATTTACACTTATTGACACACTTAAAATAAATGATACCATACTCTCATTATAGGATGTATCTCAAGGGGCTCCTGGATAAATAGGGTCATTTTTTCGAATATACTTGAGAAGTTGCGAGCAGTGATAGCCTAGTGGTTAAAACTCGGCCTAACGGTTGAGGGCCCAAGATTCAAATCACACGCAGGCTCAAAACCTTTGCACGGTTTTTATAAAATAATGGAATAATGTGCATATTAGATATTCATTATCACTACTTTAAAGTCAAGGAAAACGTAGTAAGGACACCTGAACTTGAACCAGTGTTACAACAAAAAGTTCTCAAATGTGTGTGTGATGATGTGTGTGTCTACCAATCCGCACTTGGCCAGATCGGTTGATTATAACCTATGGATAACCACATATTTTTATTAGACTGGACCTAATTGTTATTTTCAGACTTAAATAATATTTTAATAACAGACAATTGTTGACTATGAACACCAATGTAATTACACCTTATTCGACAAATAAAGGTTATTTGTATTTGTATTCGATAAATTGTAAGTATACCAGAAAGGGAAGTTTCTTTCTATCTTCAGCGCTCACGAGATCATCGTTCCCCTGCAGCTTCACCCACCCATAGTGGCTCCCGACTATTACAGGAACCATCACTATTAGAACTAAATTTTTTGATATAAACTGACGGACATTCATATTTTATTTTTTACGGATTTGTATTTTGTCTCTTAATTTGGTTTTGGTTAGGTTTTGCCAATGACATTTTACTGACAATTGAATTGATATTGACTTTGACTTACGTCCTAAAATCAAGTCGTAGTTGACAGTATTTTACGCAGCAAATTCAGAAAATATTAAAATGGGACGATATCAAGATTAATCAGTACCAACTATATTATAAATAACGTTATTTTGGTTTTAAAATGATGACAGCATTAAATTCTTACGTTCAATCAACTCAGCATGGTCGTTAAAAAATAGTTTCCGAACTAACATAAAAACGTCAAGAATAATGCGTTTCGATATTGCTATATATATATATTTTTTTAATTTTTACAGTATTAATTAAGTAATGTTTTTATTTCGATAAGGTATTGATTTTATTTACTATGTAAGCGAGTAAATAACTATATGTTTGATAAAACACTTTATGTAACTTAAAAGACACGTTTATTTTTATGAGTTCTGGTAGTGTTCAAGGATAACATTTTTAAAAATGACACAACAAAACGTGTCAGTGTATTTGTTTTCTTTGTCATAATAATCACGACTAATTGACCAATAGCAGTGCACACATTTCGCGAAATAAGCGAATTACGGATAACCATCGAAGTCTGTCATTTTTCTTCAGGAGAAAACTTGAAATAGAAAACCTATCAAAACATGGTGGCAGCTCAGTGAGAAGGGTGTACATTTCGACTAGTCATTAAAATTTCACGAAGCTTATTAAGCAGGAGTGTTTGATACAAATTGTAAGTAGCTTTAGTGAAAGTGTGTTATAATATGAAGTGCAAAATGTAAAACTCGTGCATATTTTTAGATAAACACCACATCAATAAGCTTCATACATTCGAAAATGACGTCTGAAGAAACGCAGATTTCCGAACAACTGAAGAACTGTTACGAGAATCTTATTGTAATCGACATTGGCGCAAACTTGACGAACAAGAAATACGGCCGTGATCTCGATTCTGTGGTGCAAAGGGCGAAAGATGCAGGTAAATAAGGAGTTCAATATTCCCTTAAATATTCACGAAACAAACTAATGTAATAGTTTCGTCATAAATAATACAGGAGTCGGAGCGAAATTTATTCGTGTGCCAAATAGTTGCATTTGCAAATGTTCGCGTAACACGCGAGTGTTGTAATTGTAATACCTTTGTGCGTCACGCGAAATACCAGTCGTGGGTACACTCCGGTCTGGGTCCTAAGCGCTGCACCGCTTGAGTAACGACACAAGCCAGGCTGAGTTCATCCATTATCCTTTGAAATTTCACTGCTGGACATAGGCGTCCCTTAATCTGCGTCACGGACTGGTCCGGACTCTTTCGAGTCTAGCGGTTACGCGCCGGCTACTTCAGGGCATCAGATCATCTGGTCGGAGGGCGGCCAATACTCCTTAGGTTGCCCTACAGACTCATAAATATTATGCCAGTTGTGGGTCTCTGGTCCCATTGCACTACCCAAGCCAGGCTGTTGCATCGATATCCCAATGATGTTTAACATACCATAAAAGGTTTAAACAACCTTACATAATATTACCCTAAAAAGTAGAGCGAGTGCTGTTAAATACATAACACATTGCTGCAGTAACATATTATGTAAGCTTAAGTAAGGCTATAATTTAAATAATGGAAAAATTTACATGTGATAATAAGATTACAAACTATCTGTGTAACAAATTTGTTCTAAGTTTGTGCAATAGTACATCACAATAGAATAATCTTTATTAGCATAACGTCACTTAAGTTCTAACACTGCAGATCTCAAAATTAGCAACTTTTCAGGAGAGCAAATAAACTGTCTTAAATAGTTATTTTTAATTCTACAACTATCAAATAATATATTTTTTATGAAAATGTAACATGTTCCTACATTTTTTTGAGATACCATTATTTAATTAACTCAAAATGGGATTTTTTTGAGTTATGCGGAGTTAGAATTTAAGCGACAATATGAATAAGGTACATAATGGTCTTATACGTAAATTACATGTCCTCCCATTCTACATACAAGGCATGCATATGTCATAAATTTGATTTCAAATATCAATCTTTGATTAACTCAGGTTATGGAGTAAGCTGACATCATACAATTTATACCAATTTTATTAGCAATAATATAATTACTAAATGAAATAAATAAAATTTTCAATAGTCAATTCATATTTTTATGTCAATATATCTTAATTCTAAGTAAGTAATAATTAATACCATAAATTAAGTCAATATTTTTTTAGACTGGTTATATGTCAATTTCTTTAATGACTCGGGTAACTTGTTATAAATTTTTATTGCTATAAAATAAACATTTTTTATCGATCCGCAGTGGGCAATTGGGGATTAGTAACTTGTTTGGATATCTTGCGGCACTAGTGGAGGTGTATGACACCTTTTGTAGTTAATAGTAGTTGCTAGAAAGAGTAACAAGTATCCATCCTAACAGATTATTCCCTTCATAATATTGGTATGACATAAATAAAGTAAATATTCAGCATTTTGCTCATCCTCTGAAAAACTGTCATAACACAAAAAAACAAGTTTTGAGATAATCACGTTTTTATTATTTTGTTCCTCAATGAACGCTACTGCTCACTTACAGACATTTACGCCATCTTTTGTGAACAACTCAGACTAAAATTGTGGTGGTTTTATCGATGGAAGAGAAAAAATGGAATCAAACTGCATTTTTAACTCAAAACAATGATTTCTTGTGTTATGACAGTTTTTTTAGAGGATGAGCGATTTATTGTGAAGTTAAATTACAAAGCAGATATTTAATAGAAAGTCCTAATCGGTATTTTGAACATATCTTTGTGTAGGCGTCCAGAAAATCATGGTCACTGGCACATCAGTTCGAAGCAGTAAAGAAGCCCTCAGACTGACCCGCCTCTATCCCAGCACTATATATTCTACAGCAGGTATGTTTCCTTTATTATGGCTGTAACTCTTAGTTCTCCAGAAGTAGCACTACCACATCTATTATAATAACAACACTGTTAGGCACTAGTGTGGTCTGAAGGTAAGAGACATGTCTTTATCCAAGGCCACTTTTTTTTATCTGATGAAGTAACAAACGGGCATGCAGTCCACCTGATGATATGTGGTCACTGTCGCCCATGGGCATCTGTATCAACTTCATACAGAACATGGGTTCTATCTGAAGTCCATCACAGATGCTACTTCCGAGGACTATGATGGTTGCCTCATGTGAAAGTGTGGCGGCAACCACACCCTTCCATCGAAACGCAAGAAATGCTTCACACTAATAATAGGTGTGGCGGAGGTGCTTCCTCGGTCGAACTACATTGGTTCTACTACATTGAAAATTTATTCTATACAGGTTGATTTTTCGTGTCATGGGTGGCACGAAAAATCATAATATTAAAAAAAAATAAAAAAAATATACGTGACGAATAGATAACCTCTTTCCTTTGGGAAGTCGGTTAAAAATCGTAATAGGCATTAGTAGAAGTTATGTAACTAATGTTATTATTTGAACATTCGCGCATGCGAGTATCCCCTACATTTTTTTATTTGACGCCAACATGGACGCCGCTATAAGAGTAGTGTAGAGGGCGGTAGAACGTTGAATTGGCTACCTCTTTTTTTTGGTCGTCAAACAGCAGTTCCATATTCGCAAAACACTCGGACACTTGTCGCGAATGCGAATATATAAAAACGTGCGAACACTAGTGTGTATATATACAAGTTCGTCTTTCCGTGTTATTATGTATGTTGTTGACTAATTATTCATTACACCATTTAATCAACACAACAGCCTTGTTGTCTTACTAAATTTAGTAATCAAATCAAAACATGACCTGTATAGAATCAACTGGAATTAGCTTATCAATTTACGGTGAGTCATGAATTACACCACTAATTGTTATTGCCAATAGCAGATAATGTTGTTTGATGTATTAATATATTTGATAAGCATTGATTTATTATGAATGTATTGGACTTATCACTTTGAGACAAAGAAACATCACTGAAAAGTGTACCATCATGTTGTAATTTTGTCGTGGTGTGTAGCACCTTATAATATTACATAATGTCTATTTTCTTTCATATAAGATTTAAATAGCAAACGTACAGCCAGTCCATCTGATGGTAAGTGGTCACTGTCGTTCACGCACATCTGAAAGCAACTCAATGTAGAAAAAGGGTTTTATCTGAAGTCAATTATAGATGCGTTGCTACTCCCGAGAACCAAGATAATCGCCGTATATTAAAGTCGGCAACCATACCCTTCTATCTCACGCAAGAACTGCTTCATGCTAGAAATAAGTGTGGAGGTGGTGCCTCTTAGTTCGAATTATATATGTGCTACCTCCTGAAACTCTAGCTATAACATCAGGTCGTTCATCTTGCCCTCTGTAGCCAGGGAGTAGAATACGGCTAGCGTAAGCCTGTCGTAAGAGGTGACTAAAGTGTAGGAGCTAACTAGTGTAGGAGCTTGAATACCGAGAAAAACAGGACAAAAATAAAAAACACACGCTTTAACGCTTTCTACACTCATAGCCCCACACAAGGATTTTCTCCTGTGTCGTGGGTACCATGGACACACATAAAACAAATACACAAATACCCAGACCCAGAACATGAATCTAAATTCATCATTCAGATACCTGTCTGACCGGGAATCCAACCCGGGACCCATTGCGCTTCAAACCGGTATGGTAACCGCTCCACCACGCGGGTCGTAAAAACATGTTTGTTACACATATTCTCCTCAACCCATTATTTTCCCACTATTGGGACTTCTCTCAGAATGAAGAAAGCACTCTCGGGTGTCTACCTACACATCCGAGAGTGCTTTTTTTTCGAAAAAAAGCAGTGATTTTTTTTTGTTACACATGTAGTATTCCAAAAATATGTATGTACGACAGGCGTCCACCCCCACGACGCGAAGTCGATGGTGGACGAGGATCTGTGGTCCGAGCTGCTGGAGATCGCTAGCGCGCCGGAGTGCGTCGCGCTCGGCGAGTGCGGCCTCAACTACAGCAAGGACTTCAGCGAGCCGCCCGTGCAGCGGGACGTGTTCAAGCGGCAGGTGGGTGCTGTTCGTAGCGGGGGAGGGGGGAGGATGAAAAGGGGAAGGAGGATGATAGGTGATGATGAGGATGAAGGGGGAGGATGAGGACGAAGGGGGAGGATGAGGATGAAGCCTCCCCCTTCATAAGGACGAGGGGTGGGGGGGAGGATGAGGACGAGGGGGGGGGGTGAGGATGAAAGGGGAGGATGAGGACGAGGGGGGTGGGTTGAGAATGAAAAGGGGAGGATGAGGATGAAGGGGGGAGGATGAGGTGGAGGGGGAATTTGAATCTACAGCAGGTAGCTTTTTCATTCAATTCAGGAAATAGGTCTTTGCTGACCGTTGCAATAACTCTAGAGCAAAATAACTGCTTAGGACTGGGCAATTATATGTTTTCATACCCTAAGTCCGTGGGCAGTACCATTGTGTAGCTTTTTATCGCTTAAGGGGAAGAGCCCAGATCCCATAAAGAATAGAAAATGATGTTAAAGCGTTTTACGAGGTGTTCGTTGATTTATATTTTTCGAAATAGACAAAAAGCGAACGTAGGTGACATTAACTTTACGAGGTATTTTTATTTTAAAGAAATGAAGGAAGGTTTTTCTTATATTTATTTTTGCCGACCTTTGAGGGCAAAGAAGCTGTAAACTCGTACGCAACTTTAATCACATAAAAAACTTAATGATGAAAATGATTCTGTTAATTAATTCCGAAATGGCGGCTCTCTCATCGTCTCTAATTGCGTTAATGTTATCAAGTGCAGCGAACAATGCCGATTGTAGTCATGAATTGGTAATGAGTCGGCTTCCTCATATCAATCGTCATAGATTGTTTGCGGAAAGAAAATGTATTGAATTATTCATGTTTTTTTCTTTTGATACTTTTCCTATGTACACGGATTTAGTATTTTCGCTGGTATTAGATTGGCTTGTTGCGAACGCTATTCGATGGATTGAAGAAAGTTTGACAGATAGACAAAGGTTATTCGTCCCTGTAGTTCTGGGATTAGAATAGGGCTGCGGTATCCCTTGCCTGTCGTAGGAGGCGACTAAAAGGGGCTTCCGGGGTTGTGGGCGGTTAGAGTGGGAGCTTGCACCGTCCAGCCAGGCGATCCCGGGAAGGACGTCGGTATGTGTGGTCGCATACCGTAAAGACTAGATTGGGTGGTGGGCCCATCCGCCCATCTGGGAGGAGCCCGATGGGGCAATACGCTCAGAGGATTTCGGCTGCGTTCGTTAGGAGGTTCCGGAGTTCTCTTTATAGCGCCGAGGACGGCCATCGGGGGGTTTTAGTGTGGTAATAATCCCACATATCTCTACGTCGCTCCCACGGCGTCGGGTAGCTTTTGAAGGTTTCCCCCTGGAAGACAAAAAAAAGACAAAAGACAAACATACTATGATGTTTAAACCTTGATCCTTTACATTAATGTAAGATACACAAATAATAAATAAATATATATTTCCTTCCTCGAGAAATTAAGTTAATTTCACTTTCGGCTCGACACGGCACTGTATTCGGTTTGATAGCCCGGTTCATAGGTCTAAATATAGGTTGTGACCGCGCGGACGCACGGCCAATAACACGTGGCGTAGGTAGGTGGTATATTAGTGTGGAGAAGTATATGTGTGGCTTTATATTGTATATCTACTTACGAAGGGTCAGTTTCAATTTTTTGTTACGCTTTTTTTTTATCTGACTGAAGTAGCAAACGAGCATGCAGTCCACCTGATGGTAAGTGGTCACTGCCGCCCATGAACATCTGTAATCAACACCATACAGAACATGGGTTCTATCTGAAGTCAATCACAGATGTGTTGCTACTCCCGAGGACTGTGATGGTCGCCTCATGTGAAAGTTTGCCGGTAACCACACCCTTCCAACGAAACGCAAGAAATGCTTCACGCTAGAAATAGGTGTGGCGGTGGTACTTCCCTGGTCGTACTGGACTGGTTCTATCACCATGTAAAACGCTACCACTGGAATATCTGGCAAGAAACTCGGCTGGTTTGTCTTTATTCTTTGTCTAATAATATTTTATCTTTTTATTCACGTCGCCCCATCGGGATCTACTCAGGAGAACTGGGCCCACCGCACCCTCTGGTCATTATGACTGCATGCGACTATACATACCGTCGTTTACGAGCCGTCGTTTTCTCGCGCTCTTGATTGGATAGTTCGAGCTCCCACTCATGTAGCCTATATCCCTGAAATTACAACAGTAGCCTTATTGTAATTACAGATATATAGTCTTTTGTACCCAAAATCATATTGTGTTTTATCAGTCCGAGCGCCTCGAAACTTTGGTTTGACGCTACAAGCGGCAGGGTTGAGCGAGTTTCAGCAAATTTCGCTAAGATTTCTTACGAAATTATGGTGGCCCTTTAAGATCCGCTATATCATATCTAACATTCAACTAGAACGGATGAAGCAAATGGTTATTGGCACGCGCGTAGATAAGAAATTTTTAAATATTTGAAAATTGTCTTCTACAATTAATTCGGAAGCGACTTATGTTTTATTAGCGAATCTTCGAGTTTTTAAGAGACGCTAATGTCCTACAGAATTCTGGGTACCTACTGAAAAGCTAGTGGAACTAATTGTCACGAGAATGTCCTATAAATATATTTTATTAGAAGTAACAGAGAGTGCTAACTCTGTACAAACGATCTTTTTGTTTACTTGTTTGTTTTGTTTGTTTGTTGTTGGAACGCTGCTTGAAGGGAAGCGTGCCAAGGCAAGGACTTAAATAACTCCTCAAGATGAGCTAGGGTTACCAGGTTTCAAATCTAGTGGAGCCAACCCATTATTGTCCCACTGCTGGGCACGGGTTTTGTCTCACAACGAGAGTTTTAGGCTATAGTCCACCGTGCTGGTCAAGTGCGAATTGGTGGACTTCACACACCTCCAAATAGTTTTTTTTAAAAGAACTCCCGGGAGTGGTTTCCTCACGATATTTTGTTCACCGAAAAGCAGTGATTATTAATTTGTAATACGCACATAATTTAGAAAAATCTGTGGTGCGTGCCTGGGTTTGAACCTCGGACCTCCCGATCGCGAGGGCAAGTTTCAGCCATTAGGCTATCACTGCTCTAATCAGATGCTCAAATCTAGTAATCAAATAGATTAATTAGGCAGTTCTGCAGGATATTTCGTTAAAAAGACGTCTGGCCTTTTAAACCAAATTTTCTTTTTAACCAAACTCTAAATGTTAAGGGTTTTGTACCTTACAAGGAGATTCCGTTGGTCGCCTATTTAAATGGTTTTTGTTTTTTGATGGGGTGGTAGATGGCCCAGTTGATAAAAATCAGTAAATATTAGAGTCAAAAAGGCCCTTGTGAAAACAATATAAGGAACAAAAATTAAACATATCTATTTTTATATGAAATTATGAAATAGAAATGTTCATTATTACGCACACCTCAAGTTATTCTTGCGGCTTTGTCCGCCTCCATTTGTTGTCACAAATGGAGTCCATTTTCGGAATAATTTTGCCAGTCATCACGTCACCATTTCGTAAATCTTGTCCCGAACCCCTGCCATTGAATGGCGAACCCCTAGGGGTTCGCGTACCCCACTTTAAGAAACCCTGATCAAGATAACTATGCGTGTGCCATATTTTAGCGAATTCCGACCGGTAGTTTTGCGTGAAAGAGTAACAAAGATACACCAACAAAAACTTTTAGATTGATAATATTAATAAGAAACATACGATGTACAAACACGGAGAACGGGGATGTATACGTTGCAGTTGTAACAGAATATTTAAGACAAAAATAAAAGTATACGAGTTATAAAACTATTTCAGTTTAAGGAAATGACTGGAGAATGCGTGTTTAATAAACATGACTGCATTGGAAGAGATGTTTAAATATATCAAGATCAAAAATAATCGTCGCTGTTTAACGCGTCGGTTAGTTCGATTTCCGTAGTCAAAAAGTGTTAACATATCAAATTTATGCCTTACTGGTTGAACCGGCGAACTTCGTTCCGCCTAAAAGGCAAAAATCTTAAAATTATCAGTGCTTCTCCATCATATTATACATGTCGGCGGGACACCCCGTATTTATGACAAACACGTTGCCGAAAATAATTATTCTAGTTAGTTTAAAGATCGAAAATTGTTTGGTTATTAAATTATACAATATATAGTGATTTCTTAAGATGTTAATTAAGTTTACACTCCATAAATTTGTTTGTGTTATTGTCACCTCACTAAACTTTATTATAAAAAGGCGAGCGCCTGCCGGTAAAAGGAGATTCATGTTTACCCGTCGAAGCGATCGGACCTCCTAAACTGTGAATAAATCGAAGAAGTTTACTCCTGTGTTTTACTCGAAATCTTCAAGAATGGACAGTAATGAAGACTCCTGGCCTTTCTGACGTCACGCCTACTTCGTTATGTATTACACATAAAAACTTTTCTGTGAATCACTCCATCTTTAAAAAAAAACCTTTTTAAAATGCGTAGCGTAGTTTAAAGATCTAAGCATACATAGGGATCTGTCCCTATGTATGCTAAAAAAGTCGCTTCTCGTTGTCTGCAACGAAAAGCGACTTTTTTATACTATGTAGTGATTAAAAAATTCTGGTCGTAACATCCTCATGGGGAGACGACCTCGAATCCTGTAATTGAGTTGCCCGCTACGGAAACATTTGACAGCGGCTTACATGAATTAAAATAAATTTTACTTTTTAAGAATGCTCAAGTGCGAGTTAAGTCCGGGAATCCGATTTTTTTGACTTTTTAAGTGTTTATATGAATGATAAATTTATCGATGTATTTTATCAATGTTGCATGTTGTCACGGACAATCATCATGTATGATTGACCTGCGTTTCTGCTGTATATGTCATCTTTTTATCACTTATCATCTGCATGTATCATGATTGAATGATTCGTGTTATGTAAAATGTTCCTTTCTAAAATCTATTTTTAAATTAATAAAAGTCATAAAATAATATGAATACTACGTAAATTTAAAATATATTTTAATCTTCGTGTTCAGTTGTAACAAATATCTCCGACCTATCAAAGGTCCTTCTATTGGGGTCGTTTACGGGTCCCTGCCACTTTATCATCCATCCACCTTACCATCAGTAATGTTGTTATATGGTAAGCGTTAATGTGTTTTGATTTGAAGGCTGTGTTAAGAAAGTCACATAAGGGACTACAGGGACTACAGGGACAAAGGCAGCAATCGACTCAGGAATAGCAATGCATTTGAGGTCATTCTCAGGTAAAGCATCTTATCTGAGAATAGTTATGATTTCCAAAGGCGGCAGTGGGCACTTACTATCAGGTGAACTGCATACTCGTTTGCTACTATTGTATGCTAAATAAATTCAATCCCGGGCCTTTAGTTCGTGCCTACATTTGTACTACTGAACTACAGGCTCTTACAATAAATCACGTAAGGCATTGTGCTCTAATACCACTTAATCCTATAATAGATTCAAGATCGAACCACGCGATAGGCAGTTTCCAACGATGTTGTAATCGGTTTAAAATAAACGGCCGACTCCTTTGACCCTGGTTATAAATGTCGCTTGTTTATATCATCGCTTGCAAAGCGTGCAGTCCACCTGTAAGAAGTCATTGACGCCAATGGACATTTGATGATCTGTTGAAGTACTACCTGATGTCAGACATAGATCCGTTGCTACCTATAAGGACTATGTTAGAACGCTATTAAGAAGAGCTCGTCTGAGGTTTAGACACAGAGACACGGTACTACCCGCGAGAGTAGGAATTCCTCCAATGAGTATGACTCCCTTGCTATCTGTCAATAGCATATTAACAATAAGTACGATCTCGACGGTTTGTAGAAAACGTTACAGTACGCGTTACGTACATTTTGTACGAAAATCTTCCATAAACCCTTTGTTTGTAATCGGACCATAGTGATTGTAGCTTTATATGAAAACCACCTATGACTTAACATATTAGGTATAGTGTGATATAGATGCCACACTGTTGTTTGGCTGAGAGGCTTTAAAAAAATTTGCAGTAAGTGTAGCCACTGTTATCATGCTTGGTGAAGTTACAAAAAACGCTCGACTAACTGCAAAATATTTGCAAAATGACTTACTGCAAGTATGCTATTGAGGGCAGCATACCCTTTTTACGAGTACACGACAGCCTCCAGAGTCTTCTTACTCTGCAAGAAGGTCAATTCTCAGTAATGGGACATATGCGTTAATGATAATGATGAAGTGACTAGCTAGCCTTTCCACTCCTTCGTACATGCGTCTATCAGTCACGAAATAACAGAACAAAGAATAACTAAGCACCCTCCCTCATGTGTATCAATAAAAGACAGCATCCTCCTCATCGTAAGCCTTTTTTGTTATCAAATCATTTGCTCCCGCCTCCCCAAAAAACGTGAATTACCGAAAACATCATGAGAGTGAATGTGATACGTGATCCAACTTGTTGGCAGCTATTAGTTGAGTCATACCCATCAGAGGCGACGTTGACCAGACGGGGCTCGGGCAGTCTCAAGTGCGTCTGGGTTTAATTGGTACGCTTTTAGCGAGGTCGTGTCTCTGCAAAATAACGACTTCATATAAACTGTACTGTATCAGCAATGTATAGATTGTCATCATAAAAAGTAGTTTTTGAGGTGATACTTCTACATGCATCAAATGTGCTTATAGGAATTACACCTCTAAAATTAACTTGCTAGGTTGTGGCTTGTAAGTGACCACGTAGCTCTTTTTTATCTCTTTGAAGTAGCAAACGAGCATGCAGTCCATCTGATGGTAAGTGGTCACTGCCGACTATGGACATTTGTAAGCATCTTCATACAGAACATGGGTTTTATCTGAAGTCAATCACAGACGCGTTGCTACTCCCGAGGACTAGGATGGTCGCCTTATATAAAAATGTGCCGGCAACCACACCCTTAAATAGATGTGGCGGTGGGACATCCCCGGTCGAATTGCGCTCGTTCTACCACCATTTAAACCTAAAAAGAATAGCGCTAAGCAATAAAGTGTTGCAACAAAAACCCTCAATTTTATTGAGAAATAGATTGCGCAGATAAAATCACCGTATGATCTCAGCGGTTTAGCTTATCATTGATATGATCTTGTGAGGTTTCACGCCCACAGCATAATCGAGCAATCTGTGCTCCGTTTAGGCACATCGTGTTACACTATTATGGCGATTATTGTCATCCTGTGATCGAGTCTCTTTTATATGTAGCGACCATCTAAGGGACTACTTACACTTATTCAGGTATATTCAGCTTATGCCCATAGACAACAAAGACTTTGTATGGAGACACGTACGCATAAGTTTAGTTTTCCGCGTCAATTCGGCTTTCGCGACAAAGGAATGTAAAATAATGACAAGTGTATTTTATCATACGAGTGCTGTAGATACAATTCAGCGCTGTTTTGTCGCGTTCAGCGTTGTTCTGCTGCATTCAGCGTTGAACAGCGCTGAACACGAGCGTATTGTTATTAAATGATAAGTAACCGCCTTTGCAGCATATTCAGCGCTGTACGCAGTAGATAGGCTTGCGACGCTGTACGCGGCTGATAAGAGAATAACCGTATAAGTCTGACCAAAATCATTCAGCAAAACGCGAATAGAGCTGAATAAGTGTGAGTAGTCCCTTAGGGCTATGAAGTAGCAACGCATTTGATTTCTACGTTATGGGGGACATCAGCGGTATAGGGGGGAAGGAAAACGCATTGCCCAGGTTCTCAAGGGGGTTAACACCCCCGGTACTTTAGTTTCGCTTCACAACACTGATATATTAATTAAAATATTACAGTGTAGAGAGACAATATTAAAATATAATACTAACCTCATTGTTTAGTGCGGGGTACATTAGATTGAATTCAGTTGTTAGGTGTTCGTTTACAGATGTTCGTGGTTGGCATGACCACATATTATCTGGTGGAATGCGCATTGACGATTTCAATCTTTAATTACGAAAAAAAATTTAACGCGCCAGCCTCAGCTTACCTAGCGGCCTTCCATAAGAATTATTTTTCTTGTATTGAAGAGAAAAACTTTAAATCTGTCTGGTAGTATTTATAAATCAAAGAAAATTATTTTGGTATGTGAAAGGAAATTTAATTTTCTATTTTGTTGATGATGAAAACGCTATATAACTTCTGCTTTGTTTAGTACGTTTACTTTGGACGTTTTTCAGTTTAGGCCTATGTGAATGTGTAACATACACAATTTAAACATGTTTTTTTTTTCCTTTTATATATTTCATCTATTAGTGTAATTTGTTTTCATACATAAGTAATACTTTTAAAAGTCCGAGAAACTCTACCAACTAAACCTAATTAAATTCTAGGTGGAGATGGCATGCGAGCTGCGGAAACCACTCTTCGTGCACGAGAAGGAAGCCCAGGACGATTTGATAAAGATTCTGGACGAGTACGCCGCCCGTCTGCCGGCCGTGGTCATCCATTCCTTCACCGGCTCCGTGGAACAGGGCATCAAGTACATCGAGAAGGGCTTCTATCTAGGCATCACCGGGTACATTTGCAAGGACAAGTCGGATGGTGGTATACGCAGGTTGCTGTCAGAGAGGATCTTGCCGCTGGACAAGCTGCTCGTTGAGACTGATTCGCCGTTCATGTACCCGAATATGAGGGCATCGAAGTTGCCGCTGCACGTCAAGGACTCGTTGACTGAGAGGTGAGATGTTTGTTTGTTTGCTTGCTTGCTAGCGTAAAAGTTTATGAATCTTTCCGGTTGCGAAAATGAAACTTGCACTACCGTTATGGTTTAACAATTGTCATAAGATTTTGCACTCTTGATATATAAACATTTGACGACCCGCGTGGCGTAGCGGTTACCGTACCGGTCTGACACGCAGTGGGTCCCGGGTTCGATTCCCGGCCAGACGGGTGTCTGTATGATGAGTTTAGATTCTTGTTCTGGGTCTGGGTGTTTGTGTATTTGTCTTGTGTGTGTCCATGGCACCCACGACACAGGAGAAAATCCTAGTGTGGGGCTATGAGTGTAGAAAGCGTTTAAATAAAGGTGGTTGAATTCTCGGAAGGTCAACTGCAGAGGGACCAAGAAAGGGATGCAGCAAAACGTTCCCTTGCGTTACATTTCTAAACCTTCAAAAATCGCGTTACGTATTACTTAAACGCTCTCTATATAAAATTGTCTTGTGTCCGCAGATCCATGAACTTCGTGAACCGCTACTGCACGTTCCAGCGGAACGAGCCGTGCGCGCTGCCCGCCATCGTGGAGCTGGTGGCCGGCTTCCTCGGCCAGCGCCCGGAGGACGTCGCGCTCGCCACCGCCTTCAACGCGCTCAAGATCTTCGGCCTCAGCCAGTAGACGTGACCAGGTAACCGGGTAACCATGTGACCAGGTGGGAAGGTGGAAAGGTAGTACCCCAGTAGGAGTTTATTGCGTTTCGTCAAATCATTGTTTGTTTTGCACCTAATGTTGCAAACTAAATTACAAGTTTTGGTTGAAAACTAAAATGTAAATGTACCTTACATTGGACAATTTGGCTGGAAACGATAATGTAAGCTGGGAATGTATGATGCACACTAATTTATTTATTTATTGTTACAAAGAACGGTTATACATCAATTACACTTTATAAGAAATCAAGTCACATATTATAAAATCTTATGTTTTCGTAAGCGTGTTCTGCCAAATCTTACAATATACTTTGCAATATTAGGTAAGAAAGTAAATAATTATTGTTTTGAGGAAACTTAGTAAACTCATATTGCGGGTAGGTGTGAAAGTGAAATATGCGAAGAATGAGTAAGGATTATTAGATGTGAAAAAGATATTGTATGGGTCTAAACGTTATGTCGGACTTGAATAGTTATCAGATGTTTTTCTACTGTTAAATGAACGGACGAGACGACGAAGCGTGCAATGAACGGGCAAAACGGACCTGTGTTGTGTGGTTTGATATTTAATCTAATCAAGTTGATGCACGTCGATTCGTACCGTTTTCGTGTATGGCCGCTAGTAGAAAACTTAAGAAAAATAATATAGTTGCATACAATGTCTGTGTATTTTTACATGACCAGTATGCATGTAAACCTACATTTGCTGAAGCGTTGTATGATATCACAGATGACATGTACGATTTGAATGTTTGCTGTTTTATCAAACCTGACGTTCCGTTTAGACGCATAAAATATCTTGAGGAAAATATCTTGATATGTTTAAATCCTTTATCAAACAAGAGACCATTTTATGAGCAACAAATAATTTGATTTATTAGAAAAATTCAACTATTTTATCATGTTTCATACATGAAGTCCATGATATAATTAAGGACAGAAATCTGAGTAATTCTTTGTTTTAAAATCAGATTAGTCATCTTCTATGACGTCTATGTGGCTAATTGGATCTTATTAGGCCATTTGCTCGTATTTTTTTCTCGGTGGTGAAGAATTTAGACATACAAGATAAACCAGATAGATGTATAAAGAATCGAGATATAATATAAAAGCCCTATTTATACACCAATCGCATTGTGCCTTTAATAAAAGATTACATTAAGATATATTTATATAAATGTAAAGATATATTTATACAAAATGTAATGTTACCATTGTGGTATATTGAGATTTATATGCTCGCTCGTAAAAGTGAGCATGAGAAGTTTCTTCAGGCGTCACTGAATTATTTAAAACGAAAATTGACAAGCTCGACTATAGATAATACTCGATCAAATTAATGCATTTTCTCTATGATTTAAAATGACAATGATAATTACTAATTTGGCAGCTGGAGGCTATTTTTTTGTTATAATAAAAGTTGTAATTCATACTTTCTTGCCATTGTGGAATGTGTTGACTGAAAATTTTTGTTTATGGGCATAGACAATAAAAGTATTTATGCTCCATCCATGACAAGACATTGTAAAATAATGAAAGACAAAAATTCATGTATATTTATCATTTTTAATATAAATATGAATTCATTTAATTCACCCGTGGGGTACAAATGAATGGAATGTCTTTTCAATTTTTATAAGCATAAATGTGATTTGACTGTCAGATTTGTTGTCTATGCCTATGACAAGTCAAATGCCAGAAAATTGGATTATTGAAACGGAATCGTAGATTTTAGCGTACCTGAGCGCTCGAGGTTTTAATGCCATTTAATTTAAAAATGTGTAAACGAAGCATAATCATATACGAAGTTTTATTTTATCTGCGCGTCGATTGACATTTTGTGAAATCGGCGCGTGGAATCTATGGTTATTGTCGATGATAATTTTGTGTATTCTGCGTGATTGTTTCTATAAAAACAAGTTTATAAACCAACATTTACAATTCGTAGTGTGAACGGAAAGACTGAATGGTTGATAAGTTATTGTCTGAAAAAATAAAAAAATACGTAATAATTTGTAAATTTTGTTTATATAGAAACAATCGTTTTGTAGCTTTTTATGTTATTTTTGTAGCGAATTGTGTTGCACGCCTTTGTTTAAATAAATAAATAATGGCACACTGGCAACGGGTAGATTTAGTCAATATGATCTCAATTATTTACTTTTTTCAGTTAGATCACAATTATGGCAACACTTTTGGTGGGCTGTATAGTGTGTTTATTTAAATGTACTCTTGTGACTATTTATTTTCGTATGCTGCCAAAAGATTATGAGAGAATGTTGCCATAATTGTGTTACTTTATTTAATGTTGACTGATCGCAAAATGATGTTCAATTATGCAATTTATTTTTCTACCCGCAACCAAAGGGGTAATTTACATTTTTTTAAAAGCGTATTACGTCTTACATATTTGCCACTATTTCCAATTTCGCCACTAGAAACTAAGACGGCCCCGTTGCCACATTGCCACGAACGTTCTTCCTGCACGGTGTTAGGTATTTTAGACTTCGCTCTGCGCAGAGCATTCCTATTCGAATTAAAATTCTATATTACATAATATAATAATAATAATAAATATTTTTTCATCGAATATATTGTAAATAATTATAGTTATTTACCGTTTAGCAATAATAATTATAATGATTATTAATTTAATGCTGGTAGTCACAACGAAATCAAAGACTGCAAGTATTAAAATGACGTGAAATTAGTAGTGTTATGGTACGTTATTTTTGTAACGATATTTTTATGTATTTAATCGTTAGGACGGTCGCGCACGGAGTGAACTTGGTGTATTTTCGTGGTGTGCGGCCGGCGTAAGAGTATTGTTATCGATTCCTTTATTTTTTGACAATTACTTTGTTGATTAGACGTAAGATTCCGCGGTGGATGTACAGTTGTGCAGTTGATAGCTGTTATGTAAGCGATGTTTTGTTGGACTGTACGGTTATTTATTGTACTGATCGCGGATTTTGTACTGTAGTGCCTTCGACAAACGTCCTTTTGTGATACAATATATTTCTTAGATTGTACAGATTATTTCTTTCAATAAAAACTGGAAATAAATAGTGTTTTATTTATTTTAGTAGAGATTGAAAGCGACTAATAAGACGTTAAATAATATTACGTTATGTTTAAAGTGATTTTGAAGTGTTTCAGGGTTTCGTATCCATTGGGTACAAACGGGACCCTATTACTAAGACTACTGTCGGTCTGTATGTCGCCATGCTGAATCTCATGAACTGTAATAGCTATACAGTTGATTTTTTTTAACAGAATGTTCTATCGCCGCTATAACAACAAATACTAACAGCAGAATAAGATAAATATTTAAGGGATACTCACTAGGATTCGCGTCCACCAATGGAGGGATGGCTTTAATCTCACTCTGGGACTGACCGAAGTTAGGGCGGGGGAATATCTAAAGACGGCTATGACAGGCCACAACAGATAAGGCACAAGCACGGCACGTATCTTGGTCTGCGTACTGCCTCGCTGACACCTTCTTACCTTCTACCAGACTATCCACGAGATAGGGATGATGCGTTGGTCAGGTATCCCGTTGGACAGCCAGATAACACAACACTGGCGAATTTTACACAAACGTTTTGAATATTCGAAAATTGACTTGGTTCGCACGTCCGTTCGGCGTTCGGTTACGGATCGAGAAGGACTCGCCCAACTCGTGACGTAGGACCGTGCTTGACAGATGAAATTGTCATCCGTCACTTATGACCAATCAGTAAGTGAGACATCGACAATGGTTTATAAAGTATTCTAAGGTAACGATACACTACTACGTTGCCGATTCGTATAGAGAATGGTACAGAATCCGTCGTGCAAGAGTTCACTTGCGCTTGGTCGGCTTTTTAGTCTTTTTATCGAATGTGTACAATATGGGTTGCAATGTCCCCTTAAGCTTCACGATATCCTAAGGAGACACAAAGTAGTCTTAAAAAAAAAATTTAAACAAAAAATACAACCGACTTCCATGCCACATAAAAGTAAAAAATAATTTAAATACATGTTGGTTTAGAACAAACACAGTTCTTAGTACATAGTCCCGAAGTCGGCGCTTACCATATTTTGCTGGATCATGACGAAACTACATGTATCTTATATGAGCGCCGACTTCGGGACTATGTACTAAGAACTGTGTTTGTTCTAAACCAACATGTATTTAAATTATTTTTTACTTTTATGTGGCATGGAAGTCGGTTGTATTTTTTGTTTAAAATTTTTTTTTTTCACGCTTTTCAGTCACGATAAAATCAGTTATGGCTGTTGCTAGTCGTCCGCTAACCGGATGAATAAAATTAATTATTCGTCCGATTTTCGGATGAATAAAATTATGTGCTGACGTCATCATATAAAAATAGACTTCTTTGACACAACCGGTCGGGGGCGCTGCCGCGCCCCCTCCCTTAGATTCTGAATTGGAAAAATCTGTTCGAACCTAACCTAACCGAATAAAACAACTTTTTCTGAGTAAACATTTATTTAAAGAAAAGACCTATAATTATCAATATTTAAAGTAGAAAAAGTAATATAAACCCTATAACTAAGAGTATAATTCAACTGATACTGATAAAAATAACCCATCCAATTTAAGAAGGTTGGTAGTACTCTTGCATCTTTCAGGTAATTGTATTCAAAGTGGAATTTTTGATCATAATTATATCCTCTCCGAAACTCATTGTTGGTATTGTGAACAACAACATTATGTATACGTAAGCACAATATGGCCGATGCCTACGGTTTAACTTGAAGGACCCCAGCATTATCAGGGTTGAGGAGTTGAAGGTCAAAATTATCATGTCATATCTTTGCTTAGTAATCTCATTACATATACGTAAGCACCATATGGCCGATGCTTATGGTTTAAACTTGCAGTACCCTGCATCATCAGGGTTGAGGAGTTGAAGGTCAATTTTCTTATCATACGTCTTTGCTTTGTAAATATATTACATATCCATAAGTATCAAATGGCCAACGCCTATGGTTTAAGCCTGAAGTACCCCTGCATCATCAGGGCCGAAGAGTTGAAGGTCAAAATTATCATGTCATATCTTTTCTATGTAATCTCATCGCATGCACGTAAGCAACAGATCCCCAACTTCTATGGCTTGGGCTTACAGTACCCTGCATCATCAGGGTTGAGGAGTTGAAGGTCAACTTTTTTATCATACGTCTTCGCTTTGTAAATATATTACATACCCATAAGCATCAAATGGCCAACGCCTATAGTTTAAGCCTGAAGTACCCCTGCATCATCAGAGTTGAGGAGTTGAAGGTCAAATTTTTCATCTTATATCTTTGCTTAGTAATCTTATCAGATATACGTAGCGATCATGTAGCTAACGCCTATAGTTTAAGCTTGAAGCACCCCAGCATCATCAGGATTGTGGAGTTGAAGGTCCAATTTTCCACCGTATACAACCATTTTTCTAATGTTTTATCTTACATTTTTTTAAATATCATTTTGAATGCGTAAGATTGAAATAGCTAAGTTTTATGGCTTAGGCATTCAATACCCCTGCATCATCAGGATTGAAGAGTTGAAGGTCCAATTTTTCGTCGTATACCTTTGCTTAGCAATGTCATTACAAATCCGTGAGCAACAAATGTCTAACGTTTATGGTTTAAGCCTGCAGTACCCCTGCATCATCAGGGTTGAGGAGTTGAAGGTCAAATTTGTCATCGTACATCTTTGCCTTACTATCTTATTATATATCCGTAAGCACTAAATGGCCATCACCTACGGCTTGGGCTTACAGCACCCTGCATCATCAGGGTTGAGGAGTTGAAGGTCATTTTTTTATCATGTGTCTTTGCTTAATATTGTTATTACATACCCATAAGCACCAAATGGTCAACCCCAATGGTTTAGGCTTGAGGCACCCCTGCATCATCAGGATTGAGGAGTTGAAGGTCAAATTTTCATCACATGTCTCTGCTTAGTAGTCTTGTTACATATATGTAAGCACCAAATAGCTAATGTTATAGTTTAGGATAGCTGTAACCCTGCATCATCAGGATCGAGGAGTTGAAGGTCAAATTTTTCGTTAACCTATATAAGCATAGATATATAATACATATTCCAAGTTTCATAAGAATCGAATCGGCAGAAGCCGAGTTATCTCAAATTATCTAAAAAACTTGAGGAGTGGTGGTGGTTTCCACCCCATAACTCAAAGAGTTAAGCATCACAGCATACCCATGTCCAAGAGAAAAAGTTGCGTGACGAAATTTCCTATCAAATGAAAGAAAGAAAATGGAAATCGATTTATAAACACCGAAGTTATTCAAGATTTTAAGAAACCGACATTTTCCAATTTTCCGGGAAAACCGCCGGAAGGTTTTCATTTTCCTCAATATGGGACTGCCTGTGAAACTAGTCGCATACAATGTCGTATGACTCGTGTCGGTAGGTCGACGATTTCTAGCCATTTCGCCCGAACATACATAAAAAAAAAAAAAAAAAAAAAAAAAAAAAAAAAAAAAAAAAAAAAATATACGTGACGAATAGATAACCTCTTTCCTTTGGGAAGTCGGTTAAAAATATGTCTTTAATCTAACGTTACATAAAATAAAACACCATATTTGGGACAGACTTGCATGTAGTATTCTACAAATATAATTTTAAAATATTTCATACACCTCAATGATGCAATAATTGTTGCAGTCTTATTGGACTTAAAAAAAAAATATACAAGGCACTATTCTATGATGGGCAAAAGGGTAATATTTTACATTATTAATCATATTACCATTGTGTGACTTTTAACACAATGTCTGATGTCAAATATTCTTTTAATTCTTCCCTTGGTGGAATAATAAGTTCTGCTTACATGAATCCTGTTTCATTGGAATACAATCATGTATATAATGAAAAGCAGCGAACTTACGTCATAGGTGTCCACTGTAAATAATGAGTATATGTCTTTTTTTAATTATAGAAGTAGCAAACAAGCCTGTAGCCTACCAGAGGACAGAAATGTAATCACTGTAACCCATACACATTTGTAAACAACAGGATAAAATCAGTCTCACCCGAGGTTGACCACAGGTTAGCTGCTACATCTTTATATTGGAACTCTTCAAATTTAAACCAGAACAGAGCAGCGCTCAACACTGACGGTATTAGCCAGAACTACGTGTTGCGTGTTGTAGAGCAGTGATAGCCTAATGGTTGAAACTTGCCGTCTCAATCGGGAGGTCCGAGGTTAGGTTCAAACCCAGGTACGCACCACTGATTTGTGTGTGTATTAGAAATTATCACTGCTTTTCGGTGAAAGAAAACATCGTGAGGAAACCAACACATCCGAGTGTTCTTTAAAAAAATAGTTCTCAGAGGTGTGTGAAATCCACCAATTCGCACTTGGTCAGCGCGGTGGACTATGGCCATAACTCTCTCATTCTGAGAGAAGAACCGTGCCTAGCAGTGGGACACTAATGAATTGACGACGACGTGTTGCAATGCTTCCTTTAGTGGTAAAGTCTAACTGCAAAAGTTGTTTTTCAAAATCTGCCACAAATAGTCGTATCCCAAATCCACTAACATTAAGTTTTTCGAGCAATAACCAATAACACAGATCTAAACACAGCACTTTCACTATATCACTCCATGTCACCAAATCAGTCTGTTAGCTCTTATCAAGTTTCCTCACAATGCCGGGTGGAGGGGAAGTGAGGACTTTCCGAGATAACCTCACTTGTCCGGACACGGGATCACGTCCAAAGTACTTCACTTGGATCTCTGAACCCACTTCTAGTCCTAAGACTGATGGGTGCATTATCTGAAAGAGAAATAAGGTATAATTAATTAGGTACTGATGGGAATGCTTCTTGTTCCATCAATCTCTATTGATGCAGCATTATTGTTCTTCATTCCAGACTTCCACTAGTTGTAAAATTGTTGTTACAAGTGATATAAAGTGCTGTGAATGCTAATAAAATAATCACGAGATCGTATTGTTTGCAGATGATACCTCATTACTATTTAAAATTAAAAGACAATTAAGCAAGTTTGACGAAGTAAACAATGCTCTCTCGAGGGTCGTACATTGGTTCAACGTAAATAACTTACTTCTTAACGAGAAAAAAACTAAATGCATAAAATTCTCACTGCCCAACGTTAGGCAGGTTGAAACCAATGTACAACTCAATGGAACGGTTTTGGACCTTGTGGAGTCAACTGTCTTCCTAGGCGTTACTTTAGATGCCAAATTGCAATGGGGTCCCCATATTGAAAAATTGTCGGGTAGACTCAGTTCAGCGGTTTATGCTGTAAAAAAAATCAGACATTTCACCGATGTAGAAACAGCTAGAATAGTTTATTTTAGTTACTTTCATAGCATTATGTCATACGGCATACTGCTGTGGGGGTGCTCTTCAGACCTCAATACTGTCTTTATACTGCAGAAGAGGGCTGTACGAGCCATTTATAACCTAAGTCCGAAATGTTCACTAAAAGAATTATTTAAAGAAATAAATATTCTTACTGTTGTATCCCAATTTATATATGAAAATTTGATGTATGTTAAGAAAAATATTAATAATTTTGCTAAACATTGTGATACGCATAACATAAATACAAGGAACAAGCACAATCTCTCTGCACATGTTACTCGTCTTCACAAAATTAATAATTCTTTTATGGGTCAATGTATACGCTTTTATAATAAACTTCCTGTTGAAATCAGAAATTTGTCAATAAATAAGTTCAAAGCATTGATTAAGATTAAACTTTGCCGTAAAGCGTATTATAAAATTTCTGATTACATAGAAGACAAAACAGCTTGGGACTGAGCAATAATATGCATTACTATAGTATATTTAATAAATGTCAAAGTGTAGCGTATCTTACCAAACAGGGCTCTCTTTTACTGAACTGCAAGGCAAGATACTGGAGCTAACTTTCATTACCATGTAAAAAAAAAACTTGATTGTAATAATATTTAAAAAATGAATATAAATAAGAAAAAAAGACAAACCCGCTGAGTTTCTTGCCGGATCTTCTCAGTTGAGGTCGTATTCCGATCCGGTGGTAGTGTAAGAAAAAAAAATGTAACTGACAATTTGTAAGTGCCCCCGCAGGCCTATACAAAATAAAGACATTTCATTTCATTTCATTTCAAATGAGGATAATACGTTGTGTGTAAGTAATAAAATTTCATAACCTACAAATAACCGCTCCTATCACGGTAAAGACATACTCGGTTCGTTTGACGTTGAACTTGGTGTCAGACTCTACCGAGTCTGTAAATATTAAAATAATGCTAGTCACTCTGAAATAATAATTCTAATATGAGTAATGATTTCCAGTAATTTTAATTAAGTGTACCTTAAACTGTTCAAGTATCTTCCGAAAATATTCAAGTTCTTATAGAAACAGTCTTGTTTCAACAGTTGCGTGGTATTTTCCCCTACTTGTCGTAGATACAAACTGAATTGGATTAACTCTGCTTTATCTATTACTACATAGTAAAACGTAAAACGAAGTCGCTTCTCACTGTCTGTTCCTATGTATGTTTAGATCATTAAAACAACGCTACGGATTTTAATGCCTTTTTGTTTTACTAAATCGATAGTAATTCAAGAGGAAGGTTTTTATGTATAATACATTTATATTATAGTAGTGATGAAACACTGCTAATAATTTTAGATTTTTGACTCTTAGGCGGAACAAAGTTCGCCGGGTCAACTAGTATTAAAGTAGAACACACTTACACGGCCCTAACTCCTACCGGGGCCCTCCCCCTACCCACCTTCCTGTGGTCGAGCTGCGAGTTGTGCACGAGCGCGGGCCGCATGTCGCCGTGCAGCGTGACCAGCACGCCCGCGTCGCGCACCTCCACCACGCGCGCGGTGTACACGGCGCCGAACTCCAACTCCGGGGTCCTCTCGGCGGACAGCCACGTGGCGATGCGAGCGCGGGCCTCGTCCATAGCGGCCTGTGACGGCGCGAACACGCTGTACTTCGTGTCGTCTATTGGGCTTATCTGGAATCCATAATAACGGTCATTATTTTTAAATAAGGTTTCAAGACACCCTAAGGAGCGTTCAAGTATTACGTAACGTAATTTTTAGAAATTGTAGACCCCCCTCCCAGCGTGTAACGCACCGTAACGTTTTGATGCACCTCCTCCCTGAACTTTGACAACAAGTAGATCTGGCCGTATTTTACTTAAATAAAGTTTTATATTTAACGTAAAGAACGTGGGAGTATGTGGGAGTTGATCGTCGGTCAGCTCTCCATTCATCGTGGATTCAGGAAATAAGACTCAGGATATACTTAATGGGTTTTAATTTAAAAAATTCGCTTCCCAATCACAATATGCACACGCGACTCAGAACGCAGCGAAGTAGAACGTAAGCTGGCTACACTTTTGTTCACCGTGATGTCTGTTTACAGAATGTCACCGCTGACAACTGCATGTTCGCTCCTAATAGATCGGTTGACATTAACTGTCAGCTGTCAACCTCAGTGTTGCCCACCAACGTATCCGAATATTCCAAAACCGATTATGATTTGACGTCCCGTGCTCCAATCTCCGACATACTTTTTCCTCTCCTGTAGTTGCCATAAGTAACCTAAATATTTACAAAGCTGCATTCAACACACGTAGGACTCTTTTTATAATTCTAATCAATAAAGTTGAAATCAATACAGTTGGATCCGCCAGAAATGGTATAATAGAATTTTCTAAACTTGCATTGACTGAAAGTCTGCAAGGCAACCCCGACGAAGTAAAAATTTTATAATTCAGTTTAATAATTC
Organism: Spicauda simplicius; assembly: GCA_949699795.1. Lineage (NCBI taxonomy): Eukaryota > Metazoa > Arthropoda > Insecta > Lepidoptera > Hesperiidae > Spicauda > Spicauda simplicius. Next base: position 16,009,124 of record OX453075.1, on the reverse strand, counting down.
TCAACTTTTACCTACTCTTATATGCTGGGAGATAGTTAGGAGGGCGGAGAGTGACGTAGGCTACTTTTTACCGCGCTATCTCATTCCCATGAGAAGATCGAGGTTTTGTTAGTTGATACATATTTGGTAGTTGTTAATAGATGGCGTTAGTAAAATTTGCAAGTTCTGAATCAATATCAAATGGTAATGTTAATTCCCTTTAACCGTGCAGGCGAAGCTGCGGGTAAGAGCTAGTAATTCATAAAGGTGTTACCTGTACTCCGGTTTCCACATACAGTTTCTTCAGATTGGAACCGCCGATGCCCACCAATCTGGGTCTCTTATGGACCTCCACTTCCAATTCTTCTATCACCGGCATGTTCTCCTTACGACCTTCCCTGGAATATGTTAGTCGTATTTATTTACAAATCCGTCAATATTGGTTCCTAGTACTATAGTTAATCGATTTACAAAGTCTCAAAGTAGTGCCAATGTGTGGACGAAAGTTATAACATCCATCCTTGAGGAATGTATTGTCAAGTGTCGCATGTGTTGTTGGAATCAAGGAAAATAACGTGAAAGTTCTTGCAAAATGGTGTTAATGTCTACCAATTCGCACTGGCCCTGTGCAGAAGACTAAAGTCTATAAACCCTTCTTATTGGGTTTTTGGTATTCTGGAGAGGAGGCCTTATTCAATATTTCTGTTTATTCATCTATTTTGAGATCTTCTTTAATTTGCAATAGGTACAATGCCTTAGAAATTAATTATCACCTCTTTTCGGTGAAGGAAAACAGCGTGAGGAAAGTGTAGGTTTCCTCACGCTATGTTCTTAAAAACCCGAGAGTTCTTAAAAAAAAAAGTTCTCGGAGGTGTGTGAAGTCCACCAATTAGCACTTGACCAGCGCGGTGGACGTGGCCTTAAACTCTCACATTCTGAGAGAAGACCCGTGCCCAGCAGTGGGACAATAATGAGTTGTACCTCCCCACCCCACAATGCCTGGCGTGCCGTGATCTCAGTGGGTGTTGATGTTAATCCATCTCCATCCCATCTCCATCCACGGGAAGAAAGGGAGCTGTTTTATTCAACATTACGTCGCATAAGCGTTATCTTGAATATAACTCACCGTGGTTTACTAATACACTGGTTCATGATATCAATGATTTTGCTCTTCGCGTCGCAGGCTTTCTGCACCGACTCCATGACGACCTTGAGAGGAAGTCCAGGGATCTTGACGTCCGCCTGCAACGCTGTTATGCCCTTCTTGGTGCCGGCTACTTTGAAGTCCATGTCACCCATGTAGTCTTCTATACCCTGGGTGAAGGAATGTAAGGTATATACGATAAGATAAGAATACGTTCTGGTTTGAATGTAAGGGTAACCTCTAGTTAGGTCTAGTGTTTTTGGAGGTGGTAGAACCAGTGTAGTTCGACCGGGGAAGTACCATGTCACACCTATTTCTAATGAAGCAATTCTTGAATTCCGATGGAAGGGTGTGGTTGCCAGCACACTTTTATATGAGGCAACCATCATAGTCCTCAGGAGTAGCAACGCATCTGTGATTGACTTCAGATGGAACTCATGTCTGTATGAAGTTGATTACATATGTCCATGGGCGGCAGTGACCACTTACCATCAGGTGGACTGCATGCTCGTTTGCTACTTCAGTCAGATAAAAAAAAGTGCTTCTGAGACTCAAACGATCATGCAGTCCACCTGTTTGGAAGTGGTTATTGCCGCACTTAGACACCTGTAGTATCTGATGTTAACCAAAGATGCGTTGTTACTCCCGAGGACTAAGATATTGGCATGAAAACACAAGAACTGCAACGATAAAAATAGGTGTGGCGTTGGTACCTCCTTGGTCGAACTACACTGGTTCTACCACCAGATGAATTATTTTTAAACTTCAAGAACATAATATCGGTTCCGAAAGCGTTAGTATCAATCCTAGCACCTAATACTAATACAAAAATGAACTTACTAACAAATCAGTGAGTATCCTGTAGTCGGCGACGTGGCCTTGTTCGTCGGCGCGGGAGACCAGCCCCACTGCCACGCCTGCAGCCGCGCTGCTGAGGGGGACCCCCGCGTCCATCAGGGCTAGGGACCCGCCGCACACTGACGCCATTGAACTGGACCCTGAGAGTTTAATATAAACATTTCAAGTTGATTACAGGTAATAATTGACGTAAATGAATTCCGTCTGTAGCGAAATCCATAAAAAAGCAGGGGCCTATTTGATCAATCTTAGATGACTCTACTACATGCTTTACGGTTCTGACGGTCTCCTTATTTGTAGGTCAACCTGCATCCACATCTTTCCACAGAAACGTAAGAACTGCTTAACATTAAACATTGGCGGTGACACGTCCTCAGTCGAACTTGTTCGTCATCTAAAATGGAAACCGTTGAATTCGTCGCCCGTCGCGCACGATGGGGCCTGTGGCGCGGGGCCCCCGCTCACCGTTGGACTCCAGCACCTCGGCGGTGAGGCGCACCGTGTAGGGCTGGTCCGGCACGACGGGCAGCAGCCCCCGCTCGGCCAGCGCGCCGTGCCCCGCCTCGCGCCGCCCCGCCCCGCCGCGCCCCACCTCGCCCGTCGCGCACGGCGGGGCCCGTGGCGCGGGGCCCCCGCTCACCGTTGGACTCCAGCACCTCGGCGGTGAGGCGCACCGTGTAGGGCTGGTCCGGCACGACGGGCAGCAGCCCCCGCTCGGCCAGCGCGCCGTGCCCCGCCTCGCGCCGCCCCGCCCCGCCGCGCCCCACCTCGCCCGTCGCGCACGGCGGGGCCCGTGGCGCGGGGCCCCCGCTCACCGTTGGACTCCAGCACCTCGGCGGTGAGGCGCACCGTGTAGGGCTGGTCCGGCACGACGGGCAGCAGCCCCCGCTCGGCCAGCGCGCCGTGCCCCGCCTCGCGCCGCCCCGCCCCGCCGCGCCCCACCTCGCCCGTCGCGCACGGCGGGGCCCGTGGCGCGGGGCCCCCGCTCACCGTTGGACTCCAGCACCTCGGCGGTGAGGCGCACCGTGTAGGGCTGGTCCGGCACGACGGGCAGCAGCCCCCGCTCGGCCAGCGCGCCGTGCCCCGCCTCGCGCCGCCCCGCCCCGCCGCGCCCCACCTCGCCCGTCGCGCACGGCGGGGCCCGTGGCGCGGGGCCCCCGCTCACCGTTGGACTCCAGCACCTCGGCGGTGAGGCGCACCGTGTAGGGCTGGTCCGGCACGACGGGCAGCAGCCCCCGCTCGGCCAGCGCGCCGTGCCCCGCCTCGCGCCGCCCCGCCCCGCCGCGCCCCACCTCGCCCGTCGCGCACGGCGGGGCCCGTGGCGCGGGGCCCCCGCTCACCGTTGGACTCCAGCACCTCGGCGGTGAGGCGCACCGTGTAGGGCTGGTCCGGCACGACGGGCAGCAGCCCCCGCTCGGCCAGCGCGCCGTGCCCCGCCTCGCGCCGCCCCGCCCCGCCGCGCCCCACCTCGCCCGTCGCGCACGGCGGGGCCCGTGGCGCGGGGCCCCCGCTCACCGTTGGACTCCAGCACCTCGGCGGTGAGGCGCACCGTGTAGGGCTGGTCCGGCACGACGGGCAGCAGCCCCCGCTCGGCCAGCGCGCCGTGCCCCGCCTCGCGCCGCCCCGCCCCGCCGCGCCCCACCTCGCCCGTCGCGCACGGCGGGGCCCGTGGCGCGGGGCCCCCGCTCACCGTTGGACTCCAGCACCTCGGCGGTGAGGCGCACCGTGTAGGGCTGGTCCGGCACGACGGGCAGCAGCCCCCGCTCGGCCAGCGCGCCGTGCCCCGCCTCGCGCCGCCCCGCCCCGCCGCGCCCCACCTCGCCCGTCGCGCACGGCGGGGCCCGTGGCGCGGGGCCCCCGCTCACCGTTGGACTCCAGCACCTCGGCGGTGAGGCGCACCGTGTAGGGCTGGTCCGGCACGACGGGCAGCAGCCCCCGCTCGGCCAGCGCGCCGTGCCCCGCCTCGCGCCGCCCCGCCCCGCCGCGCCCCACCTCGCCCGTCGCGCACGGCGGGGCCCGTGGCGCGGGGCCCCCGCTCACCGTTGGACTCCAGCACCTCGGCGGTGAGGCGCACCGTGTAGGGCTGGTCCGGCACGACGGGCAGCAGCCCCCGCTCGGCCAGCGCGCCGTGCCCCGCCTCGCGCCGCCCCGCCCCGCCGCGCCCCACCTCGCCCGTCGCGCACGGCGGGGCCCGTGGCGCGGGGCCCCCGCTCACCGTTGGACTCCAGCACCTCGGCGGTGAGGCGCACCGTGTAGGGCTGGTCCGGCACGACGGGCAGCAGCCCCCGCTCGGCCAGCGCGCCGTGCCCCGCCTCGCGCCGCCCCGCCCCGCCGCGACCCACCTCGCCCGTCGCGTACGACGGGAACTCGTAGTGCAGGAAGAAGCTCTTCTCTTTTATACCACTGAAACAAAAGAATGTAGCTGCTAAAATACAGTTATCACATGGAAAGGATGGGAAATAATCGGACGTTTACAGAGAAAATCATTTAATACTGGGGCCGATGTCAATATTTTTTTTACACTAACTAATTAAAATTTTCCGAAAAAATGTAAGGGACAGGATTCAATTTAAAAAAAATACAAATTCGTCCATCACAAAAGAACGATTTACGTGAAATTTGGTTAAAACTAATTTTCGAGTTTTGCAGGTATTAACATACGAAAGTTGCATAATATATCAGATAATCTGACCTTGTGATCATTGTAAGCGGGTCCAATTTCATCGCACTTTCCGGAGAGTCAAAGGCTACTGTGCAGAGGACCTGTGTCTGTCCACGTTGGAAGAGAGCACTGCCGTGGAGAGGCTCGTACAACGATACCTGAAAATGTTATTGCAATTCAAAATACAGTAAGGTCGACGTCATTAAAATTAAAATGAAAAAAAAAACTTCATTAAATACAAATGTTACATTATTTTTCAATCTTAATAAAATTTGCCATGATCATGTAACTGATCCAATTGACTCTGTTGACCTGGTAATTGCTATCTCCACTAATAAATTTTAACTATATGTTATAAGTCTACTTATGATATTTAAGGAGTTCCATCAAATCAGTTGTGTAGAAATTGATAAAAAATACTAGCGTAAGTACTACTACTAACTTACATCACAAAAAATCTTCCTAAGGTCATCAAGATGTCTTCCATCACAGCGAGTGTCTGTTTCGAAGATCATATCTCTGAAGGTCTGCCTCAGATGCGAGTTAAAGCACTCTTGCAGCTGATTAACATCCACCTCCGTATCCCTGAGTTGATTCAGCACGGTGTTACGAAGCTCTTGAATTGCTAGGTCGCGAGAGGTTTTGTCGTGGGTGGAATCACTGAAAAGATAAAATATTGTTAATTTTTAAATTGGATTTGTGAGTAATTAATACCAATAAGATATTACATTCACGATCCGCGTGATGCTATGTGGTCGCCGCCAATTACACTATTTATAATAGCTTTTAAAAGGTTCAAGGGTTAATTTTAGTAAAATCACAGTGGGAATCTTTTATATAGCAATACTAGCTGACCCGGCGAACTTCGTTCCGCCTAGAAGTATGACATCACATTAGAAAAATCTAAAATTATCAGTGCTTCTCTTCTATATTATATATGTATTATACACAAAAATATTCCCCTTGAATCACTCTACCAATAAAAAAAACTACATTAAAATCCGTTGTGTAGTTTTAAAGATCTAAACATACATAGGGACAGACAGCAGGAAGCGATTTTGTTTTATACTACGTAGTGATAATTGGAACTATTGCATTATATGAAACCACTTCAAAACTATCCACACGAGTACAAGCACTGTTCCAAGCTGAAACATACATATATGTGTGAGAGTATTAATGAGGTGTATTAATAACTAGCTGTACCCGCGGCTTCGCCCGCGTAAAAATGAGTGTATCGCAAAGTTTTTCCCGCACAAATCTCGACGCCGTTGAAATTATATGATAAAAAGTAGTCTATAATTATGTTATTCCACTACCTTTTCTATAGTGCAAGTCCAATCCGAATGAGTTTAGCCGCTCGGCCGGCGATTACCCGGATATACAAAGAGTGAAGAAACGAATTTAAAATATGTATTTGTGGTTAGGATCATAATTGTTATGTAAAAATATTTAAAAAATTGGACAAATTAAAATTAGAATTTTAAAATTAGACGATTGTAAACCGCATTTCTTTGAATTAATTAACAATCTTAGTGGTCACACAATACCAAGAAGCACCTTGTAAACCAAATCCTCCTCCACATTTAAACCAAAACGCATCGATTACAAAGATTGATTTTAACTTTTCTGTAGTATGTTTAAAAGTTCTCAGGGTGATGCTGCAGGGTGAAGTGCAATGTACTGGTCTAGTACAAAAAGACGCTACTCTTACAAACTCATTTTACATTCGTATCCTACTCAAAACTGGACACTATCAAGTGGTCAGATTAATAAACATAATAATGCACACGCATCGGCGGCCGGCTTGTATTAGCATGCGCGAGCGAGACGGTTACCTACCCCTGCCGAGAGACACATCGTGATCTTTATTATTTTAAATCTCTAATATCTTTAAAGTATTTATGTGATGCATATAGTGTAAAAGCTAACGAATGCATTTATTTATATAAGGATTAATACCAAACAGAAGAAAACACACTCGAAATTGACGTAATATTTTTATATTAATATTTAAAAAAAATATTGTGACTTAACCATAAGTTATAGAGATATACTATCGCGGATTGATTTTATATTTAAGGTTGCAATCCAGTGTTTCGTAGCCCTTGACGGAATTATTAATATTCAACATCAACATTTAATTTATCGATAGACTTCGTAGTTGTTTTGTAAATAACGCCACCTATCGCATTCAATGTAATTCAACATAGTGTAGTAGTGGATAGATGGCGCAAGTATACCTAATATATAACTCATCGATAATTCCTCGTAATTTTATATTGTGGCTAAATTAAATCAAATTTATATCACATTTATTTGTATGACAATTAATTGTTATCGATTTACAGGTATGTATTATTTCATAATGAACTAAGCTTCAGGATGACATCAGGGCAAAATGGCTAATATGGCGACAGTTGGAATTTGGAATTAAACAAAAGTCGCGATATACCGAGTTTTACAGATATATGTATGTTGTCGACTCAAAATCAATATTTTTTAATGTTTTATTATTGAGATAAGTTTTCAATCAAGTCTATCTTGCCCCTTGACGGAATTTTATTATCGTACCCTTTGAAGGAAATTATATAATTTGATACCTCTATTATCTTTAAACGTATTTATTTAATGCATACAGTGTAAAAGACAATTTTGATCTTTGTTATAATTACGAAGCTAACGAATGCATTTATTTACATAAGGATTAATACTGTACAAAAGACAACAGACTCGAAAATAACATATTGTTTTTAGTTTAAATATGGAACATAAAAATAATTATTGTGAGTTAACCTTATGAGATATAGATATGCTATCATGGATTTATTTTATATTTTAGTTTGCAAACCAGTGTTTCGTAGCCCTTGACGGAATTATTAGTAATTCAACATCAACATTTAATTTATCGATATTACTTCGAAGTTGTATTGTAGATAACGCCATCTATCAAATGTTCATTCAACGTAATTCAACAGAACAGTAATAGCGCAAGTATACCTAATATTTAACTCATCGGGAATTCCTCGTAATTTTATTTTATCTTTCGCATTATAAATACATTTTCATATTATTAACCCATATTATGGGTAAATACAATGATTTAATTTATATTTAATGTGTCTTCCTAAATTACAAGGTTTCTTTATCCAGGTTATTTAGAAAATAATACATAGATTTATTTACTAAAAATTTACAATTATAAATAGAATAAATGAGCCAAATCGCTGCCCCTTGGAAATGTACCCAAGACACTAGCAGCATTACCTCGCTGTATTGCTAAACTTATTTGTTGGCCGAGGTAAGCTCCAGCTCTCGGGTCACCGGAGGCGTCAATCAGGCGTGAAGACAACTCTTTGTAAAATTGTTTCGCTTCTGGTCCCCACGGTCCCATCGTCTCTACTGCAAACGGCACAAATATGTAGTCCTTAGAAATGGCTGCATATTTGCGCCGCTTCACAGTTTCTGCAGATTCGGCTGCCGCACCAGCGTGCATCGAAGTTGCCTGTATATGAGATGGCGCCAATGTATCAACACATGTACCATCCCATATCAAGGACTTCCCCTTTTTCCAGGGCACGAGTGTCAAACCATCCGGCCGCTTGCCATCATCACGTACAATACCTTTCGGCTCCAGAGTAGCCGGTACGTTGATGGTGACAAGAGCCCGACGGATGACATCGTTGATGCTCGCGTGGCGCGACATCCGGCCAGCACTGCGTTGACAAGACAGACCGTGATGACCTGCCTGATCAACACCTTCTCCACAGACACAACGATGTGGCTCATTAATTTTTAACCCAAGTCGCAGGCACAAACATAGGGACAATGTTGTATTATCTAAAAGTGTCCCTATGTTGCTCGATGGAAGAGCCTGTAGCCAGAAACCGGACTCACGTTCTGAAACTGCTAATAGACGTGCCCGCTCTGTAATATCAACTGAAGAATTTAAGAGTAATTCATGAGTTAATTTACAGAGGGGCTCATCCCACAATTTTTGAATACTTAATAATTTGGGAAAATTTTGATTTGGGCAGGCCAACGACCAAGCAGATTTAGCTTCACTCATATACGCAACATCATAATTAATTTGTGTTTTTGTCAATATTTTTGAAACTAATTGTTGCGTACTATGAGTCGAAGATAAAAAAGCTGGAAGAGAAATACTAGAAATTTTGCGTATACCCAAACCACCGTATCTAATAGGTAAAGAGGCTTGGGTCCAAGCTCGGTCCGAAATATGACAATTAAATAAAGTTGATAGTGTACTATGGATAATAGAATCAATTTCAGTTAAAAGATTAGTGAATTTGAAAAAAGGGCTGCATCTAAGAAAATAAACAAATTTAGGGGCGAAAAGACAACTACGGATGATAAAAAAGGCCATATGAGAGTTAATTTTAAATAATCTCTCTGAAACGCAATGGAATTTTCTAATTTGATTTTCAGTAAATGATTTTAGAGAATCTACAAAAATTGGTGCACCTAGTATGGTAAGGGAGTCCTTATCTAGAATTTTAATGTTAGGTGCCAAAACGTTAAATTTGTTAAGAATTTGTAGTTTTTCTTCTTCGGATCTATTTGAATTAATAAATAATTCACATTTCGAAAAATTTAAATCGAGACCAATTTCACTAAATTTTTTTGTTAGTAATTCTAAATCACCAAGGACTGAACTCACCTCACCACCTATTGTGCCATCATCTAAATACCAGATGTTAAATTTGGAATTTAATTGTGTAATAATAGGGTGAATAGCTAAACTAAAAATGGCCGGCCCAAGGGGGTCACCCTGCTGACAACCAACTGCTGACCAAATGGAATGGGTTCGGTACATTAATTTTGAAGGTGAACTGTAGCATTGCCAAATATATTTGTATATAGACGGTACATTTTTTTTAATTTCTTGTAGCATGGTGCCCCTATCAATTGAATTAAATGCATTTTTGACATCTAACTTCAATAAAACTTCACCTCCATTATTTAATAAAAAGGTACGTGTTGCGTGGACTGCAGCCTCACACCCACCTTTGCTTCCAAAGCCAAGTTGTTCTGGTGCACATTTCTCATTGATTGTTTTTACAATTGACTTGCAGCAAACTTTGGAAGCTAGGCGGCGAAACGTGCAACCCACTGCAATAGGCCTTATACCGCCATCTTTTTTTTGTAATGCACAAACATTGGCACCGTATAAGATGGCGGTAATGTTACTATTTATTTTTCCTTCAAGCATTAAGTTTATCAGACAAGTAATGTCTTCAAGTAAGGCTCTGCCAGCTTCGCCTGTTGCACCACAAGTAAGATCTTTCAAATGTTGTGGTGAAAGACCATCCAGGCCTCCAGCAGAGCCATTCTTGAAAGACATTATTGCCGATAAAACTTGTTTTGCATTTACCTGTAAAACGCTGTCATCAGATAGTGGTGGATCTGGGAGTTGAAGTTTTAAAGGAGCAGACGGATGCTTGTCTTTAAGGGCCGAAAGAGTATCGTGACAGTCCGGAGCGATGGTGTCATTAGAAAATAACAAAGTTGATGCACCTTTGACATCACCCTCATTTACTTTGTTTTCAATTTTCTTGTAAATATTTTTCTGAAAAATGTTTTTATTTTTTGTAAAAATGTCAAAAGATGTCGGGTTATTACAGTTATTTTTGATAATTTTAGTCAAAGATGCATTGCCTTCTTTTTTTGCATGTAATTTGAAATACGTGAATGTTAATAAATGCTCCCAACTTTCAATAGAATTTTGTAAAATTACGTTCCTAATACTTTGAGAAAGACTTGTAGCAACTGCAAAACGAGCACCTCTTGGTATTCTTTTTACTATTGCTACGTTATTTTTAAAAAAGCTTAGAGTTTCTGAAAACGATTTATTTAATGATGTTGGACAAGAATTTGGAAGAGATGGTTGAAGGTGGGGAGTTGAACTATCATATTGCAAAGACACATCTTTATGTATCTTACCAATGTGAATGTTTAATCCTCTTTTTCCTTTGAAAAACCGTGGCTGAGAGCATAAATTACATTTAATTGAATTTAGATAGGCAACATCGCTAGACGGGCTACAGGTACCTGTGCTTGAGATGGGAACAACAGGCATAAAAAACTATAACTATAAATGATATAAATTAAGATATAAAAGGTAATCTAAAAATATACACAGAAAATAATCACTACATCAATCACTTCACTTCACTGATGTTTTAAAACAATCCAAGACGTTGGACATATATTATTTTTTGTTGTAAATGATGAGTAGAACTTCGAAAAATTATATTGTAGATTGTATTACTTGTAAAATATTTAGTTTTAGTTGTAAATAGTTTTCTGATGACAAAACTTCAATGTCAAATGTCTTCCAGGGATGAGGCAAATAGATTCCACAAAAATTATACTAAGTGCAACTCATATCTCGTGTACTTATTTATTATTATGTTTATAGCGCTAATTTCCTTCCCTGTAACCGTAAATATATTATAATAAACTTTTATTTATTATTTATTTAATTTTATAAAATATTGATTTGACTGTCAGTATACTGTCACTTATGGATATGGGTAAATTAAATCAAATTTATATCACATCTATTTGAATGATAATTAATTGTTACCAATTTAAATGTATTATTTCTGAACGAACTCACATTGACGTCCAGGCAAAATGGCCAATATGGCGATTGTCATTTGCATTGGAATTTAAGAAAATTCGCGACATACCGAATTTTACGGATATACGTTGTCGACTCAAAATCAATATTTTTTAATGTTTTATTATTCACAAGTTTTTAATCAAATCTATCATACCCCTTGACGGAATTATTAGTACACCTCTTTGTCAAAAGCCAATACGGAGATTGTCATTTGCATTGGAATTTAACAAAATTCGCGACATACCGAGTTTTACGGATATATGTTGTCGACTCAAAATCAATATTTTTTAATGTTTTATTATTCACATAAGTTTTTAATCAAATCTAAGATACCTCTTGACGGCAGTACTATTAGTACAGCTCTTTGTCAAAAACGAACTACCATACAAACATTTATGCTCGATTTTAACATTTTCAACCCATTTTTTTAAATAAAAAGTAGCCTATAATGGATCCCAAGGTCACCACTATCTGTGTACACAATTTCATAAAAATCGGTTCAGTAGTTTTGGCGTGAAAGAGTAACAGACAGACAGACAGACAGACAGACAGACAGAGTTACTTTCGCATTTATAATATTAGTAGGGATTGGGTGTACTAGTTGTTTTAAGCTAATTATCACCTCAAAATCTCCCTAATTTTCATATTAGATAACGTTTTGATAGAGTCCACTATGCTCTGTTCAAGTGGCACTTGAGTTTCGTATTCACGTTTCATTTTGCCATGGTCTTTCTGCAACTTCTCGATGCCTCTGACGATATGCTGCGCTTCTTTGGTTCCTAGAAGATTTATGAAAGGGCAAGTCAGATAAAGTTTTGAAGATTACACTGAAAGATATCGAAATAGATAGGGAAGTGGTGCATTTTGAAGGTGATAGAACATTGTAGTTCGACCGGGCAGGTACCACCGCCACGCCTATTTCTAACATGAAGCATTCCTTGCGTTTCGATGTAAAGGTGTGGTTGCCGGCGCACTTTTAGATGAGGCGACCATCTTAGTCCTCGGGGGTAGCAACGCATCTCTGATTGACTTTACATAGAACCTATGTTCTATATGAAGTTGCTTACAGACGTCCATGAGCGGCAGTGACCACATACCATCAGGAGGACCGCATGCTCGTTTGCTACTTCATTATTATAAAAAAAAAGTAAGTTATGAAGATCACACCGTAGGATATAGAAACAAATAAAAGCTTTTAGGGAAGGGGAGGGAATAGGGAAGGATTTGTTGTGTTGGTATTAAAGCATGCAGTTTGCACCTGTAATTGAGGTGATACTTTGTTATTAGCGTTTAGTTTTCTGTAAAGGATGCCCTTGTGGTATATTTTGTTGGTGTAATAAATAAATAACTGGTGCATACTCAGAAGTATATCAATTCTACCACATTTCAGTTGATTAGCTTACATCAAAGTGTGTGTGTTTCTTACTCTTTTATACAGAAACTGATTGATTGACAGTGGGATTTCAATAAAATTTGGCACACACATAGTTCATTAGGCAGATTAACACAATTCTCATAACCCTGATAGTTGCGAATGGAGTGGGCGTTGTAACGGGAATAATCTAGTCTAATATGTTAAATAAGGAGGTCTCTATGCCTTGTACAAGTTACTATGCTGAAAACTATTAAATATTTCCATTCTATGGATAAAATCAAGTAATATTATAATGCTGGACTTACATTCATACCTAATTTGATGGCTTTCAGCAGATCCTGCTGCAGGATGTCATGGGCGAAACCCTCCAGCATCACCACCAAGTTGCTGGCAGTCGCAGCTACTATCAGATTCAGGGAGGACTTTTCCAAGTCCCGACGCGTTGGATTGATAATCAGCTCGTTTTCAATTTGGCCCAACCTGAAATTTTTGAAGTGAAACTTCTTTATCGGGGTTGTTGAAGTGAAACTTCTTTATCGGGGTTGGAAAAAAATTTAGTGTAACATTTTTTCTATTACGCGCCATCTTTTTTTATTTTTCGTTACGCGCCATCTTTTTCTGTTACGCGCCATCTTTTTCTTATCCCTACACGCGTGATATTAGATAGATTATTATAGATTAGATTATTAGATAAAGTTCAATAAAAGCCTTTTATTAAACTTTATCTGATTTAACTTTATTTAACCAATTTCTGTAAAGTTGCATATAGTAAATTATTTTTTGAAAAATAACGTCATAAAGAAGTTTCACTTCTTACGAGTGTACGCTAGTACACGCACACATTTTTTTCATTGAATTCTGTATGTGGTTACCCTTATTATGCTGATGTAAAAGATCAAGTCTGACCATCATAAATAATCTAGTCTTTTTTAAGTGGAAGGTAACAGAATACTTTCTGAAATGTATACTAAAGAACACTTTTTTCTACTACATTGTATAGGTACTAGTGATGTAGTCCCTGTTGTTCCGGGATCAGAATAGGGCTACTGTATCTCCTGCCTGTCGTAAGAGGCGATTAAATGAGGCTTCCGGGGTTGCGGGCGGCAAGAGTGGGAGCTCGAACCGTTCAGCCAGGCGATCCCGGGAAGGACGGCGGTGTGTGGTCGCATATCGTCGAAAAAACCAGATGGTGCGGTGGGCCCAGCCGCTCATCTGCACGGAGCCCGACGGGGCAACGCGCTCAGAGGATTCCGGTTGCGTTCCTTGGAGATCCCGGAATTCTCTCTAAAACGCCAAGGGCGGCCCCCTGGTTAGGGCGGTAAGAATCCCACGTGACCAGGCGTCGCTCCCACGTCGAGTACCTAATGAATGTTTCGTACTAGTGATGTAACGAATGATATTTAATCATTCACGACAGCAAATATCACCTGCCGACATTCGCGAATGCAAATATTTAATATTTTATTAATTTGACGCTAATATGGGCGCCGCTATAAGACTAGTGTACGGGCCACGAAATGTAGATTTTTTGTTTTTTAGACATTATATTACAGTTCGACTTAAATTTGTATAAAGTTGACGACATTTTTGGTCGTCGAAGTGCTGTTTTATATTCCCACAACATTCGTACAGTTTTCAAGGTGGTAAGGACCAGTGTAATTCGACCGGGGAAGTACCACCGCCACACCTATTTTTAGCGTGAAGCATTTCCTGCGTTTCGATGGAAGGGTGTGGTTGCCGGCACACTGTTATATGAGGCGACCATCATAGTCTTCGGGAGTAGCAAATCATCTAGATAGAACCCATAGACTTCAGATAGAACCCATGTTCTATGTATGAAGTTGATTACAGATGTCCGTGAGCGGCAGTGACCACTTACCATCAAGTGGACTGCATGCTCGTTTGCTACTTCAGTCAGATAAAAAAAAACTGTATTTGCGTGCTAATGTAAAAACATGCGAATGCGAATATTCGTCACATCACTAATACGTACATACATATATGGAATCTTTGTATGCCAATTCGACAACATTTTTTCACTCAAAACTAAAACTCCTTATCTCTGCTATTTTCTGAGTAATTTACTTACCTCACAGCTCCTATGGGTCCATTCCAGGGCACGTCAGACAATGCTAGGGTCGCACTAGCTGCATTAATGGCCACCGTCTCTGGTGGATTGGTGCTGTCCACCGCCAGCATATTACACACTATTTGAGTGTCATAGTTGTAGTTCTGCGGGAACAGGGGTCGTAGAGAACGGTCAATTAACCTTGACGTTAATATTTCTCGTTCAGTTGGGCCTGGAAAAAATGTGTTCGATAAGGGAACATAAGAAAAAGACGGGATCAGACGACAATGAATATATTAGGCAAATTACATAAATTAAGGCGCGGTTAATGTCGGCGATCTAATTACGACTGCTTCTCGAATGCAAGTGAGGGGCGCGGTGGTGAGGGCGACGGGGAAGTCTCACCACTGCCCTCTGGTGGTGTTGGCGCGGTATTATAAGCGACAACAAAATGGATTTTTAAAATTAATTTCTATGTTTTGCTATAGGTTCACTACCATGCTGATAATATCAATTAAATTACATTTATCTCCTGGGTATATTTATGAGTCAACCCCACAGAACAAAACTGGTTAAAAATTGCATAATTAAGGATAAAAACTTGAAGATACAAGATAAAAGAAATTATAGTTAGCACAGATGTCTCTTTTAACCATTGTAAATCATCAAGTAATATTAACGAGTGATTATCTACTAGTATAGGTTTTTGTACATCTTATTTAAAACTGACCAACGTGGCTAAACAATCACCACATTAATCTGGCAGATGGTGGATTCCAGGTTTGATAACTGTCAGGACAGACATTGAAATGATAAAATAAGATTTAAGGGTCTGGGTGTTTTTATCTTTGTGTCTATCCACTGCATGGAAGCCATAGGACAAACTCCTACCATAAGCACTAAGCACCACAATTTTTTATGAAAGTCCCATCTCGATAAATAAGAGCACTTTCACGTTAGATCGCAAGTAGCAAGGCCGCAGCGTGTCAGCCACGCGACTGCAATGGATGCTTCTTATTATTGAAATATTTTATAATTTTTTATTATTATTTCCATTATAAAAGTACAGAGTGCCATACTAATCAAAAAAAATCCCATGGCTATAGTTGTAAAAGAGAGCATTCTCTGCAGTCGCGCGGCTGATGCGCTGTGGCCACAGTAGTTGTGACCTTATGTGAAAGCTCTCTTAAGAGACACAGAATATAATTTCATTTAAACATTTACCTAACTCCCTTCTCAAGAAGTTTGTAGGGATCCTTCCAGCGGCAGCTGCTTTCTGCCTGTAGTCCACCACAAGAGGCAGGAAGTTGGAGGAGCTCTGCTTAGCTTTGGACACTACTGTGGATAGGACACTTGTGTTTCCGAGACTTGCCACACAGGAGCCATCAGCAAATCTTGCGTATCTACCTGTTGAGAGCTTTAGCACTGTTCTGTGGATAAAAATTACAAATATTGTACATATTTACAGAGTATTTACATTACTTATTTTAACGATTTAATATTTTAAATACCAGTATACAGTAATCACGAAACCTAAGCATACCATCCACATAGGGTTGCCACCCGTACTTTATTATAAAGTATTGTACTTTATTTGGAGCAATTGTACTTTATACTTTATGAGGAAAATAAAGTACGCGAAAATACTTTATTTAGCATGGTCTTGGTTTAAAAAAGTTTGATTATAAGCATTTTTGTGTGAAACAAAAATTCTTACATTTCTATGTTTCCCGTTTTAAGTAGTAGAATATGTAAATTTGGTGACCTTTTTTAGCCAATGTACTTTAGTTGTTCAAAAAAAAGGTGGCAACCCTACATCCACACGTACTGAAAGAAAACGTAATGAGGACATTTATCAGTAGATTTTACTCCTCACATTTTTCTCATACCGGGCTCTTATATATGCAAATTGATTCCTAAGGAGTAAACTTCTATTAGGGCAATTCCATATGTGACTGACTCTACATTTGACCCAAAATGTGACTTATTTTGCCTCATATTTTGTGCACTGCTATACCCACAGTGATAGTTTATGTATGATTATATAGTTGAATCTTTAATTATCCCTGTGTAATATATAATATCCATATAAAACTTTGTGAAGTATGACTTATTTACCAAAATGTAAATGTGACCGACACTACGTTCAAAAAGAACTCGTTTTTGAGAGTGTTTTTCAACTTCGAGAATCTTCTAATTTGCATGATTTAAAATTTTAAATTCTATCTGTGGCAGTTATATATGAAACAAATTATTGGAAAATATTAAAATTAAGAACCTTGGTATTGTTGAATCAAATTTATTCGAAAAACAAATCGTGACTGACACTACAGACAAAAACGTGACTGACACTACCATCACTTTGGGATGCAAAATATTTGTAGTTTTCACAGAAAACTTAGGAAATAACACTACAGGGTACTGCATAAAACCCTTCTAAACCATTTTAAAGATATAAATAAGTTAAAATAAAAAAAAATTAAGAACAAAATACAAAAAAAAAAAATTTATACCACATACACTTTAATATCAAATAAGATGCCGTTTGTGCTTCACAAAGCACATTTGCTTGCTTGTGCACATTTTGCTTAAAAATTGTCGTATAATAACTGGTGAAACTGAAAACGCGTCCACAGCTAACATCTAATTTTCATGGTACATACTTGCACAAACAATCATTTTAGTCCCTGTAGTTCCGGGACCACGACAGGGCTACGGTACCTCCTGCCTGTCGTAAGTAACGACTAAAAGGGGCTTCCGAGATTGCGGGCGGTAAGAGTGGAAGCTCGAACCGTCGAGCTAAGTGACGTAAACATCAGGAGGGATAGTGAATACAAATGTTCACCAGGGAAGAGCCCGAAAGGCGCGTCGCGCTCTCCGAAGCCTTCGGTTGTATTCCATTGGCGGCCCCAGAGTTCTCCACGTAGTGCTGAGGAGGGCCACATCGGTTTTAGTGAGTTAAATGTCCCACATAATCCGGTGGTGCTCCCACGGCAACTATATCTATCTATAACTTTGATAAAAAAACGTGACTGACCCTACGTGTTTCGTGACCGACTCTACAGCGTGACTGACACTACGAACTCCTTTTAAATTTTCGAAGAATAATTAAAGATATTTAGAAGTTTTTAAGGATGGCATTATGTAAGTTGTTTTGTCAAATAGGACACAAAAAAATATTAGTTATCTAGAATAAGTTTTACAAAAGATAGAGACACTTTGGTTAATACTGTGACCGACACTACATCCCGACGTTGTACATTATTTCGCTAAATATCTCTTATTGCTACAATTATTACAAACATTACTGACTGTTTATCGGTAATTCATTAGCAAGTGTAGCAATATATAGCATAACATTACAATAATACAAAAAACTTTCCCTTTAAAAATGTATCTAAAAGTCCGTTGCAAAACGCGCCAACAGTTAATATTTATGATGTCACCTTAAAAACTTCCGTATTGCCATAAATTAAAAAAAATGTGTTGTCATCAATGAAACCTAAAAATACAATAGTTTTGCCAACACACGGAGTATTTTTCAATGTAAATTACTTCAATTTATTTTTTCAGTCGCAGGACACTTTTACGTGGAATTGCCCATTAAAGTAATAATCTTATTTGCATAAACCTTGGAACTTTACAGTTTGGTTCCATAGGCATCACTTAAACACCTATGTCGCAATAATAACAGCCACTGATATACAATACTTTAAAAACTTGTTATAGTTTTAAGGGTATATTTGAGAGATAGTCTTGTCCGAAGCGTTTAACCTAGTAGTCAGGAGACGTAAAGTGTTCAGCATAATTCTAATCTTACATGAATTGCGGCATTTGATAAAGAAATAGTTACAGCGACGTTATGTTAACGATTTCACAGGCTGCATAGTCGAATGCTTATAACCTAACCTAAAAATATAGTGTATTATGAAAACTTACCCATTTGAAAATGGAATCTCAACTTCTCCAACACTAGATTGAGTAGAAAGTAATCTGCTCATATACAGACATCGTCTCCTCAACTTGGATAAAATAATACGATTTTTTGGCAACATATCAGTCGGCAGTAAGGGTCAAAGAATGGTACAAAATTAAATAATGAACTACGAATTCCTATAAGGTTCGGATATTTTATATATATTGTATAACTAGCTAAATCAATATAGAGCACATTTTCATACAGCAAATAATCCCGTATCGTAATGAAATAACTTGAAAATTATGAATTTTACACAACTCTAAAATGTCAAACGGCACTGAATAAAACTTCAAATTGAAACGTCAAAAATAATTTATCAGTTCACAGTTGACAGTAGCTACTTTTACGGCTTTGGGTTCTTGATTTAGCTGAAAAAAATTCGTAAAACATTTACTTTTTTCTTTGACTTCATATTACGAAGTAGAAGAAAAAAATTATAGAAGTTCATACAATAAAATCATAAAATGTATTAAATGTTATTAAAACTAAAAAAGATAAATAGAAGTAAAAGTGTTCTTTTTATACTAAAAGTTATCTTATTCCGTTTCCTCATCATCAAAAAAATTACACACACTTAATAAATAAAAAACCCAATAATTTATTGAGATAACTTTTTAGTGATACAAATTTAACTATCTGTCTAAACAGTTTTTCTATTATTTTTTAAAATGCCATTTATCAGCTGATTGTAATATTATATTGTCAAATGTCAATGTCAAAAAACGTAAATAAATGGAACGTGTTTCTGTTTACTTTTTCAATTCGAAATTGTAATTTACAAATTAAAACTTAAATAATTTTTAATTTGTATATTACCACCACTATAATATTACCACATGCAATGAAGAAAATTGTAGCAAACGATGCATTTCAACGAATTAATTTCCTCTATCAAGTATGTATGATTTAGATTTTTATTTTCGAAGTTGATTGTTACTACTTTATATTTCGAACATATTGCAGTGCATAATGTATAACTATCTATTAGCCTCAAAAAGATTAAATATATAAGGCTAATAAGTACTAAAATTAAAACGCTTCAACGATATGCATAAATCTTAACTGCTCGTAAGCTGAATTATAACTAAAATAAACTTGCAGATAGCGTATGGTACTTTCATCGCAATACTCTTATTTAAATTAAATCAAGGTCTTACCCTTAGTAATTTAATTTAGAAAATATCATCACTTGTTGTGCCTAATAAAAAGAGTAGTGTAAGCACTGCCACATTTTATTTGAGGGTTATGGCAAAGGAGACACTTAAAATGCCATTCACATTAAGTCCACATAGTACAACACACATAGTACTGAGCAGTGATAGCCTAATGGTTGAAACTTGCACTCTCGATCGGGAGGTCCGAGGTTCAAACCCAGGCACGCCACACACCAATGATTTTTCTAAAATTATGTGCATATTAAAAATAAAAATTAATTATCATTGCTTTTCGGTGAAGGAAAACATCGTGAGGAAACTTACACAACTGAGAGGTCTTAAAAAACAGTTGTCGGAGGTGTGTTAAGTCCACCAATTAGTACTTGGCCAGCGCGGTGGACTATAGCCTAAACTCTCTCATTCTGAGAGAAGACCCGTGTCCAGCAGTGGGACAATAATGGGTTGATGAGAGAGTACTCAACATGTCTATATTCAACCTCACTTAGTTACACATGTTTATGTGAGGCAATCATCTTAGCATTATGTAGACTACATGGTTGTTTGTTACATCTTAAAAAAAGAAAGAAACAAATAAATTTTATACTTTTATCCACAGTATCCACAGTAGCTTATGTTTGTATAGATATTTTTATTTTTTTCACAGATAAGTAAATGTATTGTGGAAAAGAATCCAGCCTTAGCTTCATACTACAGCAATGTTATGCTCAGTGTGGCAAAGAAAAGTGTGCTGAGGATGTAAGTAGTAATATTGACGAGCTTAAAAACTGTAAATAAGGATACAATTCTCAGACTTTCTTCATTGTCTGTTTGTATGACTGAATCTTTACTAATGCAATTGGGGCCAATTGTAGTGCTGTCAATTAAGATAGTTGATAATATAATAAGTACTGAATTATTTATCAACATAACATGTGCTATGAGTCCATTTAAATTTCCCAGAACCCAATTCAATGTTTTGGAATGTATTGTAATGGGATTTATTTGTTATTCTCAGTACCCCAAAGTACTTATTTTGATTTTCCAAGTACAGACATGAAGCACATATTTTTTTATACAGTGTCATGTCTGGTTACCATTGTAGCAAAGGAAGTTCTTTTATCGGGCTGGTGATCATGAATGAATGGCCTCCAATGGTCTCTGTCCGGAGCTTTAATTCATGCAGGGTATGGGGAAAATTTCGACACCGTGATTCAGAATACTAGTGGCGTCATCTGTTGATGAATTACGGGTGGTACCACTAAGTTATTATATTTCACGACCCGCGTGGCGGAGTGGTTACCATACCGGTTTGACGCACAATGTGTCCCGGGTTCGATTCCCGGCCAGACAAGTATCTGAATGATGAGTTTAGATTCATGTTCTGGGTCTGGGTGTTTGTGTATTAGTCTTGTGTGTGTCCATGGTACCCACGACACAGGAGAAAATCCTAGTGTGGGGGCTATGAGTGTAGAAAGCGTGTGTATCATGCAGTAGAAGTCATGGTTTAATACAGTAATACCCCGAACTTACGCGATAGGTGAGTGATACCCGCGTAAGTGGAATTCGCGTAAGTCGAGGTATAAGGAATACAAGTACATAACACAAAATAAATTGTTGCTGGTTGTTGGTTCCGTTCGTCCAATCATGTGCATTAGCTGAGCAATAGCGTGGGTCAGTATTTATGTAATCGATAATATAGAGGTTGTATGACGCACGTGACGCTCAAAAAAAACGAATCGACGAGATTTGAAACCACGTAACTCCGAATTCGCGTAAGTCGTGGTAGCGTAAGTCGAGGTATTTCTGTATTAGCATCTATAATTAATTTCATATGGGATTTGTATTATTTGACTGATATTATTTAAAGCCTAGCAAAAGAATTGATATACAGAATAACAAAATTGTATTCCTATTAATACGAGTATTATGAAGTTTTTGGTGGTTGATATTTAATATTCTATAATGCAAGGAAAGGTTCCACTTATAGTTAAGTACCTAAAATTGAAAATAGGACAATTTTTACAGTTATTCATAAATCATCAGAGAGGTCTAATCTTTAATTGCATCAAATTGTTATGAAATCAAATTGTTATACTACACTACTATATTCAACCTGATTTAAAACAACAGTAGATACAGAGCAGTCTTTCTCAAAGTGGGTGATAACGCCCCCTTGTGGGCGCTGGATGCCTTGTAGCCCCCCACCTACAAGGCAAGGGGGCTCAGAAAAAAATTTTTGATTGATTGATTTGATTTTTTGGTCGACAAACTGCAAATCGATTTAAATTTGTCATAATCGCATAATGCTATTTGGCGACGTTTTTTTTTTGGTCGGCAAACTGCTGGGGGGTTGAGCATTAATTTTGATTCTAAAGTTTGAACGGCAGGCAAAGCAACGCGACGCAACAATAGGTTTAATAAAATTCCCATCGAGACCGATAAGTTAATAAAGTTTTAAAGGTGAAAAAGAATAGGCAGCACCACAAAATTAACGATGTTCAAGTGGGCTTTAGATGAAATAAGTTTGGGAATCTCTGATAATGAGGCATTAAAATTGTTATGTGAAAATAAAGTATGATTCAATTCATATAAATAAAAAAATAACACGGAGTTACATTTTCTGCTAGGTGGGTACTCGTACATCACTTTGAACTTGACATAACTTTTAATTGGCATAAAAGTTTGTACTGCACTTATAGTTTTTTACTTTTTTATATAAGTTTGAAGTAGCAAACGGGAATGTAGTCTCATGTAAAGTTGTCGCTATCGCCCATAAGGTTCTATTGGAAGTCAATCACACTCGCGTTAATTCCCGTAGGCTAAAATGGTTTCCTCATATGAGAGTCCACAACCCTATATCTACAACGTTCTTGTGGTGTCTGCAAATCAAGCATTGTTGTCTTATTACAATGATAAATATTATATAATTACATAAACCTACAATAACAGTTTAAAAAAATATTTCAGCCATCCGGATATCAAGAGACAAATATGCAAGAAGTGTAGATGCGTACTCATAGACAACAAGTCGGCCATTATGAAAATAAAAACCAGAAACAAACAGAAATGTGTAGAGTGGACTTGCAACACTTGCTCTGCGAAAAAAATCTTTCCCGCTGATAAGAATAAGAATCACACACTATGGCTGGAAAAAGCAGAAAGCGTTGAAGAGACTTAATTAATTTTCGGATCATCACGATGTCCTTAATAGAAATTTGTATTCAGCATTTTATTTGTTTTCTGCGAAGGGTCGTCTGGACGGAAGAGGGTGGAAAGTGTAAAACCGCGTGATAAGAGGATTGGGCTGGATATTATGAAATGTAATTAAATAAAAATATGTTTTATAAATTCTTGTTTGTTTGTAAACCTTTAGTATTAATTATTTGTCGAATTAACAAATTTCTCGGACTGCAGAGTGTGTAGATACAGTGTCCAGTGTCCAGATTTTTTTTATCAACTCGGGATTTAGAAATTTTTTGATTGAATAAAACGGGATTCCATAGTCAAAAGCTGGACACGGCGGACGGTGGCCGAAAGATCTACATTTGACGCCCTTTTTGGTCGACAAAATGCAGTTTGAGTTTAATTTGTATGGATTTATAGATTTGGCGATCTTTTTTTTTTGCAAAAGTCCAGTCCTTCCCAAAAGCGGGACTGAGGCGGTCCCGTCCGTGACATTGAAGTTATCTAGTTCTCACGAATTGCAATTCGATTGTAATTCGCTTTAGGAAACACCCCTGTTATATAGGGTTGGTCACAGATTTCCATGGACGGTTGGTACCATATACAAGTTTGCAATTTTAGTAAATCAAAACAAAGCAGTAAGTTTTAAACTTTTCTTCCATCGCTGAAATTAAAAACAAACATTACATCCAAAAATTGCAAGCAACTACGGATACGAGGTTTCCGAAACGACTCGGAGATAAACATCTCTGCATTATGCATGAGGGCAGGAGACGCCGTAAATCAAGTGCAGCTTCGCTGTTTTAAATAAAATAAACCAAGTTTACATGGAAAGTCGTATATGTCTCTGTCTTCTTGATATGCGACATATGTATAGTCTTATTTTTATTTAAACTTAGTTAATATGGTGTTTTATTCGTACATCAATAAGTCCTTGGTATTTAGTTCAGCATATACATATGCCTTAGGTATTGAAATATTTCTTTTACGCAGCAAATCTCTTTCAATGGGATGATAGATGCTGGCTGTGCATAAGTAATTCAGATCAATAACATATCAGTTTGTAATTTATAATACACTAGTCGAGCCGGCGAACTTCGTTCCGCCTAAAAATTAAAAATTATCAGTGTTCTCCCACTATATTATGAATGTATTAGGTATACATAACAACTGTCCTCTTGATTCAGTCTATCTATTAAAAAAACTGCATTAAAATCCGTAGCGTACTTTTAAAGATCTAAGCAAACCTACAGCGGGAAGGGACTTTGTTTTATACTATGTCGTGATAAAAATAAACCAGTAAATTTAAAACTTTCCTTCCATCGCTGAAATTAAAAACAAACATTACATCCAAAAATTGCAAGCAACTACGGATAGGAGATTTCCGAAACGACTCGGAGATAAACATCTCTGCATTATGCATGAGGGCAGGAGACGCCGTAAATCAAGTGCAGCTTCGCTGTTTTAAATAAAATAAACCATGTTTTCATGGAAAATCGTATATGTCTCTGTCGTGATATGCGACATTTGTAACGTTTTATTTTATTTATGCTTATCTAATTTGATATTTTGTTCGTAAATAAGCAAGATAGTAGAACGTATAAGGTTCGTCCGGAGAGGTACCACCGCCTAGCCTTTTTTATCTGATTGAAGTAGCAAACGAGCATGCAGTCCACCTGATGGTAAGTGGTCACTGCCGCCCATGGACATCTGTAAGCAACTTCAAACGGAACATGGGTCCCATTTGAAATCAATGACAGATGCGTTGCTACTCCCGAGGACTATGGTCGCCTCATAACAAAGTGTGCCGGCAACCATAACCTTCCATCGAAACGCAAGAAATGCTTCACACTAGAAATGGGTGTGGCGGTGGCAATTCACCGGTCGTACTACACTGGTTCTACCACCTGAAAAGCCTATTTCTAATATGAAGCAATTCTTGCGTTTCGGTAGAAAGGTATAATGCCGGCTCACTTTTATATGAGGCGACCATCTTAGTCCCCAGGAGTAGCAACGCGTCTGTAATTGACTTCTTCTTCACCTTGAATGTAGTTGATTACAGATGTCCATGGGCGGCAGTGACCATACCATCAGGTGGACTGCATGCTCGTTTGCTATTTCAATCAGATAAAAAACACATTGTCATATCTATAATACAAGATATTAATAGCACAACCACACAGCGAAATCTCTTCCGATGGTAGTAGTGGCTGTCCAAAAATGATTCTAATAAAAAACAAAACTCGTACGTATGTAGGAAACAATTTAATGATTGCGATTTCCCATCCGATATCTTTTTCACCTGACTGCGTTATTTAGTAAAGTAGCAAAGAGCTATGCAGTTCATCTGATGGTAAATGGTTGTTGCCGACCATTGTCGTCTATAAGCAACTTCATATTGAAACGTAGCATGGTGACGTGGTGGCGTTATATTGTAATAATTCGTAACGACAGGACAGAGGAGTGAGGCGAGGGGAGAGTAGCTGATTATAACGTAGCGGAGCCATAATTATTGTAAAAGAATTCTCTTATTTATAACGTCATAAAGTCATATGTTACAGGGGTTTTATGCAATGCCGTCTTTACCATAAGGGCACTTGAGGCCAGGGCCCTCAACCTCAGAGGGCCCCGAAGGGCCTCCAATTTTTCTCACATTTAATATCAAGATATGGTCGGGCGCATTACACTTTTCTCGTTGCACGAAAGTCGTCGGAGCCCTTTTGGAATGTAAAGAACATACATTATACTTTCTTTACATTTCAAAGAGGCCCCAAATTCTTGTGTGCCCAAGGGCCCCAACCTGGTTTTATGTATTTGAAGTCAAACGCAGATGCGTTGCCATCTTCGAAGACCTAAGATATTAGTTTCTTATTGACATTGATTTTACGTAAAAGTACGGATATAACTCTAACTGGTATACTATTGCCGTTACTAATCGAAGACAATAAAAAATCTATTTATGGAAATCGCCTTAGGACTGAAATAAAACAGATTTCGAAATTTTATTCGGTTTAATAAAATAAACCGGAGCAGTAAATGTTTTACGAGGCTCGTTCGTAACGTTTGTTCTTAGCAGACATGTAGCGATGACGTCCACGTTTGCTTTACTAATACTGGTAACAGTCACCCATTGTTCTATATTTCATAGTTTGGAACGAAATGTGCTCAAGTTCACGCCTAAAAACCTTGACAAGAGTATCCATAAAGGAATCATGAAAAGGGACAGGTTTGGTCCGAAACCGAATAAACAGCAAGACATAATCGATATAGAAGCAGCGAAGAGCAAGGCGAAAGTGGTTCAAATCGCCAGATCGAAAGGAAAGGAACTGGAAACAGCCATACAGCTTCCAAATATAATCAAGGCTCCGTCGAGCAATGAGAAGCAGAGGTATCACTTGGATCCATTATTGAATGTGTTGAAAAGGAACTTGCCGGCGCGAAAATTCCTAGATTATTCCTCAGACACGTCCAGTTCTAGCATGGAGCTGAGAAATTGGAAAGACGAATGGCAGGAGTATTGGTTGCAAAAGAAATTTGAAGCTATCAATGCATCGCAACCTAAAGGAGACACAGTCAATATGGCTGCCGCTAGTAAGTTTTTTTTATAATGTAGAATAGGAATTTATGGTTTTATCGAGGTTCTCCTTTTGAGTTGGCAAACTCAACCTCGTTTTAACGAGAAGTAGGTATTTATTGTAACAGTCGAAGCTAAGTTAAAAATTGTAACTACTAGTTGGCTATTGTAGATATTTGTAATCGAATGCCACATACGTATTTTTCTCTTTTAAGCATATTTTATTTTACTCCTAAGTTGAAAAACGCGCTTGTAATAGGTACAAAGAAACCAAAGATTAGAAAAAGTATGCAAAAATTAATTCATAGCCATAGTACCTATGCGTAAAAAGGCAGTGTAAAATAGAGTTTCCACAACATAATTAAAACTGTGGACGCAGCAAAACCTATCTAGTTACCTAATTAGCGAGAAAACTCACCACACGCCCCTCATACTCGTAAGGGTTGAAAAACGTTAGATAAAAGCATAAATCAACACATTAACACCGCGTTATATACCATCTTTTGAAGGCTAACTTTATCTCATTTATTATCATACGGCGAAGTTAAAATATATTCTGCTGTAATATTTTTCTTTACATTAACTTTATTTGACCCTTGAACTTTTTAATTTTGGGAAGTTTTGTTTGGGGTTGATCGAGCATGACGCCTTTCAATTCAATTATTTTGGGTACTCCTTTAAACGGCGATTCATATAAATTTTAATAGGTAAAAACTTATTTCTAAAAAGTTGATTTCTAGGTAAGTTGGAATGAGTGAACGGGTATAAAATAATGCCTTTAATAGAAAATAAGCTATTACATCTTGCTATCAACATAACTATGAACGCCCTTCAGTAGAAGATTAATCTTTTTATGCGTACTTAAGATTTAGTTGAAGTTCTTATTTAATTGGTTTGTAGTAAACAAATTTTAAATTTTAGGACCTTGGGGATTGCCTTGTGGCGATCCAAATCAACACGACATGCCGTGGGGAACATGCATGCTACCTATGGAATGCGAGGCTGAATACCGGATTTATCGAGGGGACTATTTCTGTGGCAGAACACAGTTTATTTGCTGCGCTTTACAGCTAACAACCTATGATATGTACCAAGGCTTCGATGTATCCTTTGATGACTCTAGTTTGGAAACAGATTCCGAAGAAAAGAAAAACAGAGACAGAGGGTCTAAGGAAAGAAAGCGAAGGAAGAAATTACGAGACCAGCGAAGACGCCGACTAGAGAGGTTAAGACGGAAGCGCAAAATGAGAAGGAACATCCGGAAGATTGTCCGAGAGATCCAGAAAATCCTGAACAGGTCGTACAGGAACGGCACCACGGAGAAAAAGAGAAGAACTAGACAGCTAAAGAAATTCGTTAAAATGCTGAAAAAGAAGTACAAAGAAGAACGTAAAGTCATCAAGGATCTTCATGAAATGGATCTTATAAAGGCAGATGTGGCTGTCCAAAATAGATTGAACCAGATCAAAGCATTGAACCAAGAGTTCATAAAGAACGGGACTTTCAGGGACATCGTAGTGAATGGTACGATTAATAAGAAAGATGCCTTACTCTTAATGAAGGCGTATCCAGATTTAGCTGAAGCATTTAAGACGAGGCGAACGGGGGAGAACCGCCCTCGGGATTATTTGGATTATGATATCGAGTATGGCTATCTTTACTATTAATCATTATAAATAAAAGAATACGTAAACTGATACATGCATGCTTGTATGCATGTATGTGTGTGTATTTGGCTACATCCCCACTGTTCCTATTGTAGTGCTCTGTATGTCTTTTTTGGGAGGGCTAGAGCGTACTCCAAGATGCTTTTTAAATTCGCATTGGTGGGCGGCATGAGTGTTTATAAGGGGGGTAGAGTGAAATAGTTCGAACCCTATCTCCTTAGTAAAGACAGGCATTTTTGTTTTCCTTGCCGACAGATTTCAGGGTGTATTTATTCCGTACCTCTCATTAATAGATAGACCAGATTTTTTCCCTGGTCGTCATTGTTGAACTCTTTAAGAAGGCTATATAGCAGATATAACCCCTTACTCACACACACACGTTCAGTGGCAACCTATGCCTGTAAGGCCTCAGACAAGTTTTAACGACTGATATCCAATGATAAAGTAAATAAATAAATATCTCCATCGACGGCTTAATGTGCCTGCCGAAGCGTAGATGTAAGCATGAGATTTTGCCACCTAAAGTCGCCCATCCACCATCCTACAGTACCCGACTTTGTTCGTTGAGATATACGCAAATCCTGAGACAATAGACTCCTTTTAGGTGTACTTGCTTTCTAGTTACTAGAATCTATTAATCTAGTAT
This sequence comes from Spicauda simplicius, assembly GCA_949699795.1. NCBI lineage: Eukaryota > Metazoa > Arthropoda > Insecta > Lepidoptera > Hesperiidae > Spicauda > Spicauda simplicius. Next base: position 15,980,186 of record OX453075.1, on the reverse strand, counting down.
ATAAGAGTGACTTTCTGTAGTCACGAAGGTTGAAACATGGTGTTAGTTAAAATTACAGTGCCGTGATAAAAAGAAGCGAATAAAAAGCAAGTACGTACTTTGATAATAATATATGTTTCTCATAAGAGTTTGCACACTCATAACTGAGGAAGTTACAGTTCGAATGTCGCATTTGATACATATTTTATTTTGATAGCCCCTTAACGTTATAAAGATATGCGAGATGTAACCGCACTGTAAATGACCCTAATATCTGCTGCGGACGTATTATTCTTCCGTTTGAAACGGATGCAATAAACAAATATGAACTTCCCAGATGTTTACTAAAGTGACTAGGATGTTAAGTGAACGGCTAATTATGATATTTTTCGCAACGTTAACCTGTATTACTTTAATTCGACTGATAGAACCAGTGTAGTTCGCCCGGGGTAGCACACGTCACCACACCACACCTATTTCTAGCGTGAAGTATTTCTTTGCGATTCGATAGAAGGGTTTGGTTGTCAGCACACTTTCACATGAGGCGACCATCATAGTTCTCGGGAGCAGCAACGCATCTGTGATTGACTTCAGATGGATCCCATGTTCTGTATGAAGTTGATTACATATGTCCATGGGCAGCAGTGACCACTTACCATTAGGTGGACTGGATGCTCCTTTGGTACATCAGTCAGAAAAAAATACAGGAGCTTACAAATTTGTCTTGTCTTTCACAATATTTAAAAAAATTATAGCACCTTTTGGGGTGCTATAATTGTCATGCAAAAATAAAAGTTATTTGTTTCTTTATAGGAAATAAAAGAGCCCCCTAAAGCGAATCTTGGTGACGTGCACAGTTCTACACGTGTACAAATCTCAAATCATCAAAAGGCCCCCAATGCGCTTTAAATTTTTTACGTCTTAAGCGCCCCTTAGGTGAAATTATGGTCAACTTTAAGAAGCACTGGTTTAATCCGTTTCAAAAAGTTCTGGTTTTTATTATTAACAATTCTTTGGCTATATTATTTGTTAATTAGCATAGTTTACGTTTATCAGTAAACTGTAAGACGCATTGTTACATATTTATGATGTTATGCTATTCCTGAGTATAAGTTAATCCGTTTGTTAGTGTACCGAGTTCCACATGTATTTCTAACGTGAAGCGGTTACTGCGTTTCGTTGGAGACGTGTTGCCGTCTCAGTTTCATGTGAGAGAGCGACGTCGACTTGCGCTAGGACATGGGGCTCTTAAAGAAATGTGTAAAAAAAGCTCTCCTTCAAAGCCGGCGATGCATTGGCGACTCCCCTGGTGTTGCAAATGTCCATGTGCGACTGCTTTCCATTAGGTGGCCTGTCTGCCTTATCGTTAGGCCTAACTATAATAAAAAAAGACGACTATCTGCAGTCCTTAGGATATAATCCTTTTTCTTGATATAGCTACTTACAGATTTTCATGGGCTGGAGAGACCACTGCTCTATCAGGTGGACTATTAATTATCGTCAGCTACTTAAAAAATAAATTAAAAAAAAAAAAGTCCACCAATTCGCACTTGGCCAGCGCGGTGGACTATGGCCTAAGCTCTCTCATTTAGAGAGAAGACCCGTGCCCAGCAGTGGGACAGTAATGGGTTGACGACGACTTAAAAAAAGGGTCTTTAGCGATATGCCGGCACCACAGCATCGGTCGAAGAACCCTAGTATCGATTTGATACCTTGCCAGAAAACGTACGGGAATCCTGTAAATTGAAACGCTGTGGTAGTACTAACTGATTCAATCACACGACTGCGATAGGACAACTACAGTATATTGGATTCATGCCAACGATTCCACGAAACTTAAACTTTTGTACTCCATCATTAATGTCTTGTACACACATTAACTATAGAAGTTGCTCTTACTGGATGCAGGTTTCATAACTGTTGGTTTATTGCTTCGTTCCTCTCAGAATGGAGAAAAAATGAATAAAAGCCAGGGTGGTAGGACGAAAATGGTTCAACTGGGGCGGTCATTATCATATTTATTTCTAGCGTAAAGCATTTCTTGCAATGCAGTCGTAGGGTGTGGTCGTTGACTTACTTTTACCTTGAGTTACTATCATAAACCTCGGGAGTAGCAGATAAAACTCTCTTTTTTATATGAAATTGCTTATATATTGGTCATGGACGGCAGTGGCCACCTTATTCTTTCTTTCTATCATAAGGTGGATTGCCCGCTCGTTAGGTAAATTATGAGGGTCAAGAATTTAGTAGGTAAATAAGCGAGAAAATATAAGGTATAAGTAGATACTAGTATCAAGAATATATATACAATTTCGGTTCGTTATGAAAATTATTTCGAAAAAATCCGTGAGTTGGTTCGTGTGTAAATTCTTAAATATGTAATTTCTATTCTTGCGTGAATGTCTGGTCGATTTGGACACGTCCAAGGTTAACCCGCACAACCGGTCGAAAAACTTAAAAAGAGGTATAAATTAGAATTGGAAGAATTAATTTGGATTTTTTACTTGCCTTGACTGAATTCAAAGCAGTTTCTTAAAAGTTTCGTTTCTTCGAAATGTATAAAATATTTGCGATAGGGTAAAAAAAACCTCTTAAACTTTATTGCCACCCTATATTTACGATGGTTACCGAATTTCTAAAAAAACACTTTCGACAGAGAAATTACGATTTATTACATTATTTGCCACACTACTCATGTGCTTAATTAAGCAGGGTGACACAAAAATCACCATCCTTTCGGCAAAACTCATCTTTGAAAATGGTGGTGAATATTTTCTCCGATTTGACATTTGTACAATAAACAGATACAAAATAGTTGCAACTAATGTCGAAGGAAATTAAAAAACAGTAAAAACATTTTGATATAAACAGTTGTCAATAAGACATGAATGGATAGCCAAATATAAATGTATTTTTGAAGAGTATAGGCCCTTCAAAAATGCATTTTTAGATTGCCTAATGGAACCATTAGGTTTAGACGATTTTCTCTAATTTTTTGTAGAGTTTCTTGAATCGTGTTTATGACAATAAATCTCAAATTCTGAATCTCTCAGAAAGGATGTCAGGCAGGAATGCGGGAACCTATTGCCAGAAATAATGGCAAGAGTGACTTGAATCGTGAATGGGAAACGCCATAATTCGGCCCATGTGGTTATTAATTTTAGCGATTTCCACTTAACCAGTATTAATTTTTCAACTTAATGAAAAAAATAAACATCGAAGAGACACGAAAAACTGAAGTTTTTCATTTAATAAAAAATATAATTCAAGAACATCAGAAAACGTACTTTGCACCACCCTAAAACTTATTGAATTTAAAAACAAATTCTATAAAAAAAAGGACCATGAACAAACATACTATAATATGCGATTTTTACATACAATATACCTTTTTAATATTTGCAGTCAATTGCAGTGTGCGATGCCTCTAATTACGCTGTCCGATGTCTAGTTGCTTCTTCCGATGTGTCCAATCAGTTGATTGGGCGATATCTCACAGCTACACCATTTTGGCGGGCAGCCAGAAATCCTACGATGTTTGTAAAGCTGGGTACTGACAGAGGACATTTACTTGTAATGGTTTGTTAGAATCAACAAGCAGTTCGAAATGTTTCAACTTACCTAGTTACCAATTATCTATTGAAATTTGTTGATGTAAGTGCTCTTTTTTAATTTGTTTATTGTTGCTAGTTAGTAACATGAAAGATTTTCCCATCGTAAGGTTTTTTAAAAATTATTTTATTTGTTTTTTGGTAGTTCCTTAGACATTAGACACTAAGATCGTTAAGTATTGGTTAAAATACGCGGTGTTGTCCAAAACAATATTCAATATTAAAGTTTTATCTGAAGTTGGTAGGCCACAAATGCACTTTTACCTTTAAGGACCTCCCTTAGTTGAAACACCTTGGATAAGTACCTCTTCCATAATACGTCACTATATAATATTGATGTTATTAATCTGAAATACTTAGGTAGTAATGCGTTCAAAGTCGAACCACCGTGATCTACAACTTTCAAGCCTTATCAACCCACTTACAACTATCTAACTAAAAACTGGTACCCAAACCTTATTTATAAACTCGATACATTTGCAGACCCAGCTGGTTCTCCATGAAAACTCAGTGAGCACACATTACATTATTTATCATTTCCTTTAACTTTTTACAAATAGGCAGATTAGTTTTACAATTGTTTCAGCACTTTTAGTATATGACTAATATATTTTTAAAGATTTTATTTGTATTATGTAGAGACAATGTACTATAATATTACAGCAATATTTGAAGATATAATATTGCTCTGCTGATATCATAATACTTAACTGTTACATTACAAGCATATGTTCAGTACCCACCCTAAGGTTCAACCCACTCCAGCGTATGTCAGGATTGTAACGACGTACGTGATAGCGATTTATCCAATACTGGTATTTTTTGTTTTCGCTGATTGACTGTGTTCTGATGTCTGAGGATTGTAAGGATGCGGTAGGCACATTAAGATATATCTTTTTTCTTTATGTCAAAAACAGGATGGTAATTACAAAAAGGTTAAATACATGATTACAAAGAATACGACCCGCGTGGTGGAGCGGTTACCATACCGGTCTGGCGCGCAATGGGTCCCGGGTTCGAATGATGAGTTTTCGATTCGTGTTCTGGGTCTGGGTGTTTTGTCGTCTTGTGTGTATCTATGGTACCCACGACACAGGAGAAAATCCTATTGTGGGGCTATGGGCGTAGAAAGGGCGTACTTTTAAAAAAAAAAGAAATAAACCAACTGGGTTTCTTGTCAGATCTCTTCAGTTAAGACCGTGTTACAATCCGGTAGGCAAAGTAAATATATTGTAAATAACAATATATAAATGCTCCCGTAAGCCTATACAAAATAAAGACATTTAATTAAAACGGGTATTCTAATTAACTTTAACATACATGAAATTAGCAAGAACAGGAATTATAATACCTTTTTTTTTGTTTTCGAGGAGGAAACCTTCCAAAGGTACCCGACGCCGTGGGAGCGACGCAGGGTTATGTGGGATTTTACCGCACTAAAACCCCCCCGGTGGCCGTCCTTGGCGCTGAAAAGGAGGATTCCGAGATCTCAAAACGACTTCAACCGGAATCCTCCGCGCGCCGCCCCATCGGGCTCCTCCCAGATGGGCGGCTGGGCCTACCGCTCCGTCTAGTCTTTACGACGGTATGCGACCACACATCCGCCGTCCTTCCCGGGATTGCCTGACCGAACGGTTCGAGCTCCCACTCTAGCCGTCTGCAACACCGGAAGCCCCTTTTAGTCGCCTCTTACAACAGGCAGGGGATACCGTAGCCCTATTCTGACCCCGAGGCTACAGGGAGGAATTATGATACCTAGAGTTTAACACAAGTTAAAGGTTAAAAGATGGTAAAATTATCAGACCAGTTTAGTCGGCCCTGGTACCACCGGCACATACCTACATTTTGACCGAGAAGCATTTCTTGCGTTTCGGTGAATGGATGTGGATGCAAGATGGCTTCTATTTAATCAATCAATCAATTGTTTATTTGTATGAATATAGCTACAAAGCTCTTACATCCATCCATAGTATAAAATAAAGTAGGTAAAACAAATCATGTGTTACAAACCAACAAGTAGCTCGCCTGGGGACACTACTGTTAAACTCATGACTACATTAGTTATAAACATCAAAAAAAAATTTATATAATGATTGTATTTAAATTGATCGTGCCATGTTATTATAAATATCATAAATCAATAGAAGTCACATCATAAATAAATATAAATGGTTATATAAATAAATATTATAAATGCATATATTTAATTTTATATAATGTAATAGATTAATAGTAATGTTTTTGTCTCTGTGACGGTTTCCTTAACGCCTGCCATTTTTAGTATAAAAGGGAGGGTATTAATGTAATATGGATCATTCTAATAATTCGCAAGTGTAAGACGTTACTCTGTCCGAATGTATTCTGATAAAACTTTTTAACAAAAAATATCTACCGACTTCCATGTCACAAAAAAGTAAAAAATAATTTAAATATATTTTGGTCTAGAACATACTCAGTACTTAGTACATAGTCCTGAAGTCGGTGCTCGACATATTTCGCTGGACGACGGTAACTACGTCCTATATGAGCACCGACTTCAGAACTATGTACTAAGTACTGAGTATGTTCTAGACCAAAATATATTTAAATTATTTTTTACTTTTTTGCCCCTTACCCCTGCATCATCAGGATTGAAGAGTTGAAGGTCAAATTTTTCATAGTAAATACCTACATAGTAATTTTATTCTATAGTTTACTCAATTGGACTTCTCCAGCTAAGGTTCGGCCGACTATCACTAATTTTATTATTTTGCTCCAAAAAGTTGAAGATCCTATGATTAGAACCTTATCAAACTCTTATCAGACTACCCCTGGAGTACATCCTTTCTAATAAAAAAAGAATCATCAAAATCGGTTGGCGGGATATTGAGTTATTCATACATTTATCGCGTACATTGAAAATGCAAATTTAAGACTTATGCGTTTTTCTTATGGATGCCCTAGTCAAAAAAATACTAAAAAAAATGGGACCCTATGACACGCACTACCTTTCAAATAAAAAAAAAATCATCTAAATCGGTTCACCCAGTCCGGAGAAATGAGGTAACAAATATAAAAAAAAAAAAAAAAAATACAGACGAATTGATAACCTCCTCCTTTTTGGAAGTCGGTTAAAAATGTATACGTGTAAAATTGTGAAAATATACCAGTGTTGTACATAATGTGTCGTTTACTTTGGCCATCCAATCCTACTTTTGTAACACATGTTTGCTGCTTCACTTGTATAAAAAAATAACGTTTTTAAAAGTACATATTACATTAGACTATTGACCCCTCCCCCTGTAACAAACCTAAAGCTACGACATACGCAATATAGTAGCTATGTAGTTCACAGTATCTGTAGAGTCGAGGAACCAGGCAATGTTCCAAAAGCTTTATTTTCCAAATCTCAACAACTGAAGCTGTCTCTGATAAGGAACGATAGCAGTCCTGAAACAAAGACTTCGAGATAGTCCACATTTGTAATGTTCAAAATTTTGCGGAAGTCACGTGCTTATCTGCAATATTAAATGTCTACTTTATAGCGTACGTATATTGTTTGTGTAAAATCTTTGTAGGTACCTACTCATTTATTTTTGCCTTCAGTTTCAGGACTACAATTAGGTTATGATATCCCGTAGCTATCGGAAATGCAGAGCAGTGATAGCCTAATGGTTGATACTGGCCCTCTCGATCGGGAAGTTCAAACCCAGGCACGCACCACTGATTTATGTGCGTATTAGAAATTATAACTGCTTTTCGGTGAAGGAAAACTTCGTGAGGAAATCTTGTGTAGTTTTCCCGAGAGTTCTCAAAAAAAAGTTCTCGGAGGTATGTGAAGTCTACCAATTCGCACTTGTCCAGTGCGGTGGACTATGGCCTAAACTCTCTTATTCTGAGAGAAGACCCGTGCCCAGCAGTGAGTCAATAATGGGTTGATGAGATGAGATCGGCAATAAAAAACCAGAAAAAATAACCAGTGTAAATACTTTTAGTAAGTTCAAATGCCTTCTAAAGGAATATTTACTAAAACAATTGAATAGGTAAATTAAAATGCATGGGACATGGTTTCTTTGTTATTATAATATTCTTGTAATATTTTCTTTATTATTGTAATAATTATTAATCAGTAAAACACGCGAACACACACACACACGCGCGCGCGCTCGCACAGACATGTACCCTCAATCTTGCACTGAAAAGCAATAATTTAGCCGAATCAAAATATAAATATGTTTATTTTAAGTTAGTTAAGTTTCTCATTTTAAGTGACATTTACTGTAACGTATGTCTTATGAGAAATAAAGAATCTTTAAACCGAATACAGGCGGCAAGACTGGGAGCTTGATCCGTATAACCAGCGGCACCAGCCAGGATGGTGATATGTGTGGTCATGGACGGATCAACGTTCTCAGAGTAGGTATTGTTGCGTTTATTTGGTGATTTCAGAGTCATTGTCGCAGTGAGGAAGGCCACCGGCGGGTTTTAGTGGCTAAAAGTCCCACATAGCCCAGTGCCGCTTCTGCGGGACAGGAACCTTTTAAAAGTTCCCCCTTGAATAAAAAAATAATTATAATTAATTACACAGTTTTGAGATTGTTATTTATATGTTCATCTGATTGTTAAACATATAAAAACATATTAAAACTTTGAAAAACATTGCTGAATATAGACCGATATAACCGCAAGGACCTACCACGCACGTGCAAGCTGTGGAATGAGCTTCCTCCTGAGGTATTCCCAGAGCGCTATGACATGGGGCTCTTCAAGAAAGGTGCAAAAAGAGCTCTCCTTCAAGGCCGGCGATGCATTGGCGAGTCCTCTGGTGTTGCAAATGTCCATAGGCGACGGTAACCACTTTCCATCAGGTGGCCCGTCTGCCTTATCGTTAGGTACAAATATAAAAAAAGGACCTTTACGTAACGTCATAACTCATCCTTTAATTTATACCATACCAGCTGACCCGGCGAACTTCGTTCCGTCTAAAAGTCTAAAATCTAACAACATCAGTATTCCTCCACTATATTGCATATATAAAAACCTTCCTCTTAAATCACTCTATGTATTAAAAAACTGCATTAAAATCCGTAGCGTTAAATAGTGTAGTTTTAAAGATCTAATTATACATAGGGACAGACAGCGCGAAGCCACTTTGTTTTATATTATGTAGTGATATTTTAAGAGAACAGTAGTATATATGTTTAGAAATAATTACCAAGAGCTAAATATGTATATAATATACCTAAACTTAATGTACTGTATTACTCCTATAAATTTATTAAAAACCTTTCTCGTCGTATTTTATGTTTTCTCCCCTTCTGTGGTAATTATCTCGCTTTGTGTTATTAAGTTAATAAAATTATGTCTCAAAGTTTGAAATATATCTCTAATTAACCTCAAACACTGTAACGAGTTGCAAATGAGTTCAAGATCTAACAAACTTTGTAAGGGAGGATATTACCCACCCTTATTAATTTTATAAGAAAGCTGTCCGCACACGGCGCTACAAAATGTACAATGGTCTCACCAATTTCACAATTCAGATTATGTTTTATATATTACTAGCTGACCCGGCGAACTTCGTTCCGCCAAAAAGTCAAAAATCTAAAATTATCAGTGTTCCGCCGCTATATTAAGCATGTATTATACATAGAAACCTTCCTTTTGAATGACTCTATCTAATTAAAAATCTGCATTAATAGCCGGAGCGCAGTTTTAAAGATCTAAGCATATCTATACAGGGACAGACAGCGGGAAGCGACGTTATTTTATACTATGTAATAATTCAACTTATCGAGTGACACCTCTATTTTAAATCCCTGGACCAAAAGGCGGCTATTATTGTGACATCTATGAGTTAGTAAGTTGGTGCGTTTTTACGTTGGCGTAAAAGTTATCAACATTGCCAATCAATTCAATTTCACGTTTGACTATATATCTTTTATGTTTTCTAATAGGTACCTACTATTTGTGCCAGTTTGAGTGTACGCGCTAATTTTATATGTTACTCCTCGTAGCTGTACCCTGCGAGTTGCTACGCTATCACAAAAAAAAATATACCAGAAACCTTCGCGAGCTCATGAATAACAACTTTGCTAAAGATTATCACATGATCAAATGAATAGTTTACGATTCTATAGAGGACAAACAGACATACATTCATTTTTGTAAAGAAGAAGAGAAGAGAAGAATAAGATTTCTAAAAGTAGGAATGTTGTGGTTACAGGTGTTAAAAATAATGCATGGTAAGAAGCCCTACTAGTGAACAATTTTGTATGGTAATAGTGTGGTTGCCTGCTCACTTTTATATTAGGCGATTATGTTAGCCGTCAACGTAATAAATATATCTCTGATTGACTTCCGATAAAACCCTTGTCCTGCATGAAATTGCTAGCAGATGTCCATGAGGCAGTTACTAGGTATTTTCCACTGGCTAGAATTAACAGGTGGTAGAACTAGTGTAGTTCAACCGGGGAAGTACCACCGCCACACCTATTTCTAATATCACATAAGCATTTCTTGCGTTTTGTTGGAAGGGTGTGGTTGCCGGCACACTTTTATATGAGGCGATCATCATAGCCCTCGGGAGTACGCATCTGTGATTGACTTCACCTGGAACCCATATTCTATTTGAAGTTGCTTACATCTGTAAGGAAATTGACATCTGGGCGGCAGTGACCGCTTCAATTCAATCAAATAAAAAAAAGAATGCATGTTCGTTTTTTTTTTTATATTAAGACCTAACGATAAGGCTGACGGGCCACCTGACGGAAAGCAGTCACCGTCGCCTATGGACATTTGCAACACCAGAGGAGTCGCCAATGCATCGCCGTTTGCCACTTCGATGTTATATTTATGGCTAGTATTGTTTTCATGTTTCTTAGATATATGTGTGCCATAGGCCTAACACATATGAGTTTCTTCAACAAATCTCGTCAGTTCATGTGAACATTCAAGACACGTTGCTTGTGTCAGGCTTCAAATTTTCGATACTTTGGAATAAAAAGATAATAACTTTTGAAACAAGTGTAGATATAAGACATTGTTAATATACCTATATTTCATAGCACAATGACCAACAAACTAATATCTAATACTAATATTATCAGACTTCATACAAATATTATAAAGGCGAAAGTTTGTGAGTGTATATATTGTGTGACGACACGACACGACGACACGACACGACACAGGAGAAAATCTTACTGTGAGGCTATAAGTGTAGAAAGCGTATTTACGAAAGTGCATTCGTACATTTTGCATTGGTTTAAACAACTTTTAAAACTCGACTCGCGTTCGAGTCTAGATGACTAAAGCTCATCCAGTTTTAGTCACCTAGACTCGAGCGCCAGTCCTTAAACTAAAATAACATAGCTGACTTGATAACTTGACAGCTTCTTCATTAGTTAGACAAGTCTTATAAAATTGACTCGAGTTTTCTTTGTTAGACTTAAAAGACAGAGTGTCTTTTATTACTGGCTACAACTTTTTTATGGCATACTACTGGGCACGCGTCGCTTCCCATAGATGTAGAATCCTACCGCGTATTTTATGCTGTTTTTATGTTAATCGGTGCACAAAGGTACAGTCAGTCTCCAACTTGCGCTATATGAGACTTCGATTGCTTTATTATCGTTGATGACAACGACGTCTAAAATAGAAAAGTCATTATAGGTTACCTATCAAAGGAAGGCCGAGGATGGTCGCCTCCTATAAAAGTGTGTCGGCAACCACACCCTTCCATCGAAACGAAAGAAATGCTTCACACTAGAAATAGGTGTGGCGGTGGTACTTCCCCGGCCGAACTACACTGGTTCTACCACCTTCAGTTTATTGCTGTAATTTTATGAAAAATGATGCAAATTTACATTACACACAAGAAATTAAGCACTGAGACGTTCCCCAGTACACTAACTTGAAGTACATCCGAAAGCACTTAGGAATATTGGCTCGGGTATCGACAGGCGTAGATTTAAAGTTAAGCCAAAGTTTATAAGAAGTTATGGAAATTATTCACTTTCTGAGACGCTGGATGTTATTGTACATTAAAATGATTGAAAATATTTTTACTTTACAAATATAAGTATATGGAGATTGATAAAAGTGTGCAGTTTTTTTAATACTAAGGGACACAATACAATATTAGCTTTCTCCTATGAATATATGTTGTGCTAGCTGAACCACGCAGCTTCGTCCACGTTAAAAAAATCGATGTATCGTTTGTCTCGTGGGAATAAGATATTTTCCTAGAGTAAAAAGTAGCATATATGTTAATCAAGAGTGTCAGCTAACTTCCTACTAAGTTTTATGAAAATCGTTCCAGCCGATTAGGTTTGAAGAAGTAACAAACATACACACTCACAATCATTCGCATTTAAATTTTAGTATGAAAGTACGATAATACATGTGAAAGTTCGTGAAGATTTATATAGGTTTTTCCACGCAAAACTACTCATTACCATAGTAGACATGGCTACATCCATGTAGTTCCGCGATTTGAATAAAGGTTTGGTATCCCCTGCCTGCCGTAAGAGGCGACTAAGAGGGGCATCTGGGGCTGCCAGCAGCTGGGGTGGAGTTATTGCTAGCAATATAACAAAATATACAAGGAAACTGTTCAAGTCTATTCTATCGTCGTAATAAGTTGCACAAGTTTTTTATTTATAGCAATCGAATGTGCTAACGTTCACGAACCAAAAACAGCAACAATTATGCGTGTACAATAAATTCGCAAAGTATGCAAACGTCCATACAAAAATTGGCCATGACCTTTGAGACACATATAGCTTATTACATTAACACATGGGATTGTCATTATGTTAGTAAGAAAAACGGGTGGAGCCGCGTGTATAAGCTAGTACCTAAATTGGTAATAATAAAATGAAATGATATTTTCGGCTTTAACGTTAGTAAATATTTAGAACTTTAACGTTAGTAAATATTCATCGATCTAAAAAAAGCCTTTGACACTGTGAGCCATAAATTACTTATAAAAAAGCTAGAGTCAATAAATATCACAGGACAAGCTTTAAAAATGTTTGAATCGTATCTAATAAACAGATCTCAAATAGTTAAAATCGACGACTCAAAAAGCAAGGCGCTACCCGTCCAATATGGAATTCCGCAGGGATCAATATTAGGGCCCCTGCTCTTTTTAATTTACATAAATAATATCCAGGATCTAGAATTGCAGGGCCATATTACGCTTTATGCTGATGATACTTGTCTCTTTTATTTTGGATCTAAAATTGACTCAATTATTGCACAAGCTCAAAAAGACCTAAATATACTTTTCACCTGGCTGCAACAGAATCTTTTAACGATAAACACGTCGAAATCTTGTTATATAATATTTAAATCTAGAAACAAAATTGTACCGTCTCATTGTCCCCTTTTAATAAATGAAATCCCCATACAACAAAAACGCGTAGAAAAATATCTTGGCCTAAGATTAGATTGCAACCTAACATGGAATAGTCACATAGAACATGTTAAGAAAAAAATATTATCGCTCTTTGGATGTATTCACAACTTAAGAAAATGCTTACCAAGTAAATTAAGACATACTATATACAACGCCTTAGTTAAGCCCCATCTTCTATATTTGATTGAAATATGGGGCAATGCGTCGAAAAAAACATTAGTAATCTCCAAGTCATACAAAATAAAATATTAAAAATACTTTTCCGATATCCCTACCTAACATTGACAGTTAAACTTTATAAAGAAACAGGAATAATGAATATCAAACAACTACATAGGTATAACACATGTATTTTTGTTAGACGTTGCCTAGATAAAAATGTACATAGTGACATAAAATTTATAAAAACAAAACCATATAGTCAACGTCGTCGCGCCAGTCTGCTTGTGGTACCCAAATCCCGAACTAATTACGGGAAGAAAACAGTCACTGTTGAGGGAGCGCAAATTTATAATAAGTTACCAGCGACATTAAAAAGTGTACACTCATTCAACGCATTCAAGATCAAATTAGCTGAATTTATCAAATCAAACCACGCACTATTAAAAGACTGAATGCGTTGGATGGGTATTATTATATTTTTTTTTATTTATTATTTTTATTATTTTTTGTATGAAACGGCGAATGCATTTTTGTTATTTCTAATTAAGTATTTTTCTCATGTAAGTGATGTAAATCTTTTATGAGAATAAAGATTCTTTAAACGTAGAACATTTAAAAGAATATTAATGAAGCCTGGCTACAGGTCTAATATTTACCTTAGGTAATATTTCTGAAGGCAGAATACAAGGAGAGGTCAAAAATAAATAACACAGATTAATAATATTTCGTCCCGCGCTCACAGCGAAAACAGATAATTAAGCTGATAGAAAACAGATAATTAGTTTATTTTTGTCCTTACATGTATATAACAATAAGTATTAAGTGTTTTAATATTTTTAACAAAGATAAGCACTTGAAAAAGATTACGCGTTTTAATTTATTCGTCACGGGAAGAAGTGCGTTATGAACTAAATTATAGAGTCCATAAGTCGCGGCCAAGTCCATTAAGTCAGAGATCACTTAATAAGGCCTTGGGGCTGACGACGCAACCCGAAGCCATGGGAGCGAGGCAGGGTTATGTGGGATTTTTACCGCACTAAAACCCCCCCGGTGGCCGTCCTCGCCGCTATAAAGAGGACTCCGAGATCTCGAAACGTCCTCAACGGGACTCATCGAGCTCCTCCCAGATGGGCGGCTGGGCCCACCGCTCCGTCTAATCTTTACGATGTTATGCGACCACACATACCGCCGTCCTTCCCGGAATCGCCTGACCAAACGGTTCGAGCTCCCACCTTAGCCGCCTGCAACCCCGGAAGCCCCTTTTTATCGCCTCTTACAACAGGCAGGACATGCCGTAGCCCTATTCTGATACCGGAACTACAGGGACGCACTTAATAAGGCCTAGGACATTAGCGATGCTAATACTAATGAAAAAATATTGTTCTTTAGGACTTATTCATTTTATATAATGTATCTCTACAATAAAAAAGTTACAATAGGACAAACTTAATGTCTAATTATATTCTCTACTAGTTAACCCGGCGAACTTCGTTCAGCTTAAAACTCTTTAAAGTCAAAAATCTAAAATTTTCAGTGTTATCTACTATCAACATGAATTATATTTAAAAACCTTCCATTTGAATCACTATATCTATTAAAAAACTCAGCATTAAAATACGTAGCGTAGTTTTAAAAATCTAAGTATACATAGCAACAGACAGCGAGAAGCGAGTTTGTTTTATACTGTGGAGTGACTAGCCAACCCTCGTTAAAAGGAAAATTTGTGGCAGATGTTAATTAATTTACAAATACATATTTGTAATGTATTAGAAGAAGCAACCAAGCAGAAAAACTGATAGGAAAAGAAAACTTTCGCCCATAGATACTAATAATCGACCAAAGATAATATTGTAGGACTGAGACATCACAAAGGTAACTACGTAACAACGTATCTGTGACTGATTCGTTGTTACCATTGTGGATTATATCGTAAGCTAGTTTGTACTGCCCTTACTAAACCCTTAAAACCGGAACAGATGAACCATGAGAAGGCAAACAATCGGTTTGCGCGCTCGTTCCTGCCGCGGACGTGCAAGATGTGGAATGAGCTTCCTCCTGAGGTATTCCCGGAGCGCTACAACATGGGGTTCTTCAAGAAAGGTGTAGCTCTCCTCCAAAGCGGGCGATGCATTGGCGACTACTTTGGTGTTGCAAATGTCCATAGGCGACGGTGACTGCTTTCCATCAGGTGGCCCGTCAGCCTAATCGTTAGGTCCAACTATAAAAAAAAAAAAAAAAGAGTAGAGGTGCCTCCTAAGTCGAATCATGAGGGTCCCAATAACTTCAAGCCTCTTAAATAAAGATATTTATCAGTTAATTATCATAAATTCTTGCAATTTAGTATAAATGGATAGTTGGGAATGCATAGCACTTATATTGAAGCACGCAATATGGTTGCATTCTGGGAAAACCAGATTGTAGCAATCTAACCTAGTTATATCGAAGATTAGTAACTGCGGTCGTTATGAAAAATATAGTTTATAATTCTGCAAATCGTTCTGATGCGTGGGAAAACTCGCAGCGGGTTCTAGGCGGGATATGTCAGTGAAAGCAAAAGAATTAAATGGTAACATATTAGGTTTAAAGAAAACTTTAACATACAATAAGATTTTTTGACTAATATTATAAAGGCGAAAGTTTGTGAGCTATTATAATTAATTGTATATTGACATAAATATTTTTATATAGGTTTAATAGTATCTTGCTTTCGATTTGTTTAAATTAAATATAATAAGTACACTATTACAATAAAAATAAAAATAAATAGTCATTTATATGACAATTTGCACGCCGAAATTGCAAAATAAGAGGATCTTCTTTTCAAGACATACTACCATACATTTGTACCTTATTTAGCAACTAAAGATTTTGATTTGATTTTTGATTTGATTTGATTTGTGTATGTTTGTTAATTCTTCACGTCTAAACGGCTGGAGCGATTTTCATAAAATTTAGTAGGGAGTTAACTGATACTCTGGATTAACATATAGGATAATTTTTACTATGGGAAATTATCTTATTCCCACGGAACAATCGTTAACGCGGGCGAAGTTGCGAGATTCGACTAGTATAAAGGAAACTGAGCATGCAGTGACGACCCGCGTGGCGCAGCGGTTACCGTACCGGTCTGACACGCAGTGGGTCCCGGGTTCGATTCCCGGCCAGACGGGATCTGAATGTTGAGTTTAGATTCTTGTTCTGGGTCTGGGTGTTTGTGTATTTGTCTTGTGTGTGTCCATGGCACCCACGACACAGGAGAAAATCCTAGTGTGGGGCTATGAGTGTAGAAAGCGTTTAAGTTTTTTTTTTTTAAGTTCACTTGATAGTTAAAAATGTCGCCCATGGACATCTATAAGCAACTTCATGTAGAACAAGGGTTGTATCTGAATTCAAACAGATGCGTGGCTACTCCCGAGGACTAAGATTGTTGCCTAATTTAAAAGACAACCGGTAACTACAAGTTACCTTTACTGGCTTACTTGTCGTCAACCCATTATTGTCCCACTACTGGGCACAGTCTTCTTTCGGCATGAGAGAGTTATAGGCCATAGTCCACCGCGGGCCCAGTGCGAATTGGTGGACTTCACACACTTCCGAGATTTTTTTTTTAAAGAACTCTTGGGTGTGTAGGTTTCGTCACGATGTCCTATTCCGAAAAGCAGTGATAATTAATTTTAATACACACATAAATCAATGGTGCGTGCCTGGGTCTGAACCTCGGATCTCCCGATCGAGAGGGCAAGTTTCAACCATTAGGCTATAACTGTACACTGCACTCCGCACTGGCTTACCTAATTACTTAATTCTACCGCCGACCGCTAGTCTGTGTCACATATAGTCACATTACGACTTCTACGTTTTAACGGTTGCTTTAAAACCAAAATGTCGTCACTTACGACGATCCTGTCCAACATGGCTCGTAAAACCTTTCATGGCTCTCCAAATTGTATTTTACTGCCAACTCCGTCCATACACGGAATTGGCTGCTTTACTTTTAATTATTTGGTTGCTCTACAAAATATCGATTGATCATCTACAATGTTTAACACTACAAATAACCATATTTACTGTTTTTAACACTCACGACTTAAAAAAATACATAACAAAGTGGTAAAACCAGTGTAGTTCGACCGGGGAAGTACCACCGCCACACCTATTTCTAGCGAGAGCATTTCTTGCGGTTTGATAGAAGGGTGTGGTTGCCGGCACAGTTTCACATGAGACGACCATCATAGCCCTCGGGCATTTTTTTACCAAACACTATTATTTAAATCTCTACATACCTAGTATAAAACAAAGTTGCTTAGCGCTGTCTGTTCCTATGTACATAGCTACATAGGGACAGACAGCGCTAAGCAACTTTGTTTGCTTAAATCTTTAAAACAACGCTACGGATTTTAATGCATTTTTGAAGTGAAACTTCTTTATCGGGGTTGGTTGAAGTGAAACTTCTTTATCGGGGTTGGAAAAAAAAATTGTGTAACATTTTTGGGTTACGCGCCATCTTTTTCTATTACGCGCCATATATTTTTATTTTTCGTTACGCGCCATCTTTTTCTGTTACGCGCCATCTTTTTTTTCCGTTACGCGCCATCTTTTTCTTATCCCTACCACGCGTGATATTAGATAGATTATTATAGATTAGATTATTAGATAAAGTTTAATAAAAGCGTTTTATTAAACTTTATCTAATTTAACTTTATTTAACCAATTTCTGTAAAGTTGCATATAGTAAATAATTTTTTGAAAAATAACGTCATAAAGAAGTTTCACTTCTTACGAGTGTACGCTAGAGTGATTCACGAGGAAGGTTTATTGTATAATAAATGCCTAATATATTAGAGCAACACTGATAATTTTAGATTTTTAACCTCTTAGGCGGAACGAAGTTCGCCGGGTCAACTAGTCGGCTATAAATTATTAATATAAGTTATTGTTGGTAATAAATAACTTTATTTAACAATGTATAAAAGCAAAGAGACGCTGACTTTTGATTAATTATGGCAGTTCCTAAACTTTCCAATTTAGAACAATGAAATTTGGGCAATAGCTTTTTATGACGTACATTCCCACTAAAACATTTATGATATTCTACTCGTAAGGGGATAAAGTATTAATGCTATTTGATATTATATGCTTTCTGACCATGATCAATGAGCAACTTGATTGTAGATATATTAATCGTTATATAAGCGTTCACATGATACATTGTACGTGAGCTGAATGTAAAAATGATTCCGGTTACGTAAATTAATAAATATTATTATAACAATCTATCGCAGGAAAAACCTAGTTACTAATAAGTGAAATATTAAACGGAGTCCCGGGCAAAAGTAGGTAACATTCAAACTTCTACTGGTTAGGTAAGTAGGTGCATGGTGTATAGAGCAAAACCAATATCGGAACCATACACATTTAATCCAATAAACGTTACGAAGCCCCAAATTGAAAGGAAATTCGTAGGATATAAATAAATTACATTATTCGATAGAGTTTCTGATGAAAATGTCTGCTCACAGTACAATGCTATTTGCTTTGACTCCGGCCTTTGTCTGAACGCTTGTAAAGTACGTGCCCTATGATAAGCGAAAAGCGAGTTAATGGTATATCACACATATAGAATTACCTCCGTTACTTTGTTGGTTTGCATATCAGAATTGTAGATTAGGAATGCAGCGTAAGGCTTAGCGCCTACGTTTGGTTTGTTTATCGAGTTTTCTAAACAAGATTACTGATTCGTGTGTTTTAACTTCAGTTCTTACGAGCCAAAGGCACTTGTGTGTACACTGTGTTTTGAATCTAACGTCCTTGTTTTTTAATACCGAAAAATATGTATATTTACTCTTTCTGTTATAAATAGTAAACGTTTCAACCGTACGAAGCGGTCGGTCTTTGTTTCACTATCAGTAAATGCTATTAGTACAAGCAACAGATTATTTTGTAACAAGTGAATTTTCCTAATGAGAGTGAGTTTTTCCTAAGACGAGACTAAATTAAATTGAAAGATTTTTATAAGCGTATAAAACTGTAGCATTTTATACAGTTATTTAATAAGACTAAAACTCGTCAATACACGTACAATAGAGGAATTTGCGAAAAGACGAAGGCTTCAACCTAGTGCTGAAAAATATAGCTTCAACCCTTGTTTTCAAGTATGTAAGGCAATAATTAGTGTTGGTGATAATACATTTAACATAAAAAATCAGTCGCTGTTGGTCGAAATCGTCAATTAGCACAACATTTGGATACCAATATTTAAACCAATATTGGTCAAATGGATAACCATGTAATCTTAAGATTAAAACGAGTCGGTCTGGCCTGCAGTCCACCTGGTCCAACCCTGGTTTTTATTTACCTGACTGAAGTAGCAAACGAGCATGCAGTCCACCTGATGGTAAGTGGTCACTGCCACCCATGGACATCTGAAATCAACTTCATACAGAACATGGGTTCTATCTGAAGTCAATCACAGGTGCGTTGCTACTCCCGAGGACTATGATGGTCGCCTCATGTAAAAGTGTGCCGGCAACCACACCCTTCTATCGAAATGCAAGAAATGCTTCACGCTAGAAATAGGTGTGGCGGTGGTACTTCCCCAGTCGAACTACACTGGTTCTACCACCTGGAACCACTGATCCATATTAGCCGCCCGCAACCCCCGAAGCCCCTTTTAGTCGCCTCTTACGACAGGCACAGGATGCCGTAGCCCTATTCTGGTCCCGGAACTACATGGACGACAAACCTAGTACCTACATACACGTGTAGTCACTTTAATAATACACCAACAAACAAGAACTACGATGGAATCAACTGATATTTATTTTATTAATACTCCGATTGCAAAATATTAGTCGGTTGACAACTGTTAATGGACAAAGATATTCACACTGTGTTCCCTCCACTGTCTTCCATAATTACTTGGTGTGCCAACAATATTACATTAAGATGTCCAACCTGAGGTCAGCTACAGATGCGTTACCATCGAGTACTAAGTTGGAAACCCCGGAAGGTAACCTCAATTTTATGTTTATCGTAACCTTACTCGAGGTATGGCATGATTGCTGCCCTGTGAAATTCCGTAGTTTTTACTTTAAAGCCATAAAATTCAACCTCGAAATTTATGGTAATACCTATAAAGCGAGCTACAAATAGTTCGTGAAAATATGCACATAATGGAAGCATGAACGCAATTTTGTGGAGGGTCGTCTACTTTGTCCAATAACATAAAATGAGTCACAATTTGTTGCTTTGTTTTATAAAATAGAAGTGCCAGAAGAACGTGCAATACGTGGTGGTAAAACATCACCTCATTCGATAGGACTGAAGGCCATCAGATTTTAAACGCTTTCACGTGTCGTGGGTGCCACGGACATACAAGGAAGAATACAAAAACACCCAGACCCAAAACAAGAATCTAAACTAATCGTTCAAATACCTGCCTTTTTTTATAAATTTAACGTAACGATAAGGTAGACGGGCTACCTGATGGAAAGTAGTCGCCGTCGCCTATGGACATTCGCAACACCAGAGGAGTCGCCAATGCATCGCCGGCTTTGAAGGAGAGCTCTTTTCGCACCTTTCTTGAAGAACCCCATGTCATAGCGCTCCGGGAATACCTCAGGAGGAAGCTCATTCCACAACTAGCACGTCCGTGGCAAAAACGAGCGTGCAAACCGAACCGTGGAGGACCACCACGAGTCCAGTTGGTGTGGATGGAACTTCATCCTTCGAATGACTTCGCCTGGCCGGGAATTGAACCCGAAACCCATTGCGCGACAGACCGGTATGGTAAATCTACTGCCATGCCACGCGGGTCGTCGAGTTCATCAGATTGAAGTAGCAAACGAGCACGCAGTTCATTCAATGCTATGTGGTCATTGCCGCTCATGTTTCGAATAGAATAGGGAATTAGGGATAGGGTCTTTCCTGAAGTTAATCACGAATGCGTTGGACCTCTTGAGGTATGTGGAGAGTGATGTTGACCGAATCACTTTCATATGAGACTACCATCTTAGCCTTATGAAGTAGCAACGCAAATGTGATTTTATTCGGATAGAACCTCTATTTTATATAGAGTTGGTTACAGATTTGGTTTTACCAGCAGTGACCACTTATTATCAGGTTAGCTGTATGCTTCGTTACTTTAATCTGAAAAAAAGCGTGTGGCAATAAACTACTGGCTGTTATTAAATGCTACTACAATACAAAACCCTTAATGTATTTTAACAATAAACTGCTCATAATAATAACTCATAGTATTTCCTCCACGAGACGTTTTGTATCGTTTTTCGAATAACTATAAATCGTTATTGCCAGCTTACGATCAGAACGCCTCATTAACTGCGGATAACTACGATTATTATCGATTTACTAAACGATAAGAGACTTAAGTTATCGCGGTGCGAACCTTTAGAGTCATTTTTATTTTTATCTGACTTAAGTAGCAAACGAACATGCAGTCCACCTGATGGTAAGTGGTCACTGCCGTCCATGGACATCTGTAATCAACTTCATACAGAACATGGTTCCATCTGAAGTCAATCACAGATGCGTTGCTACTCCCGAGGACTAAGATGGTCGCCTCATGTGAAAGTGTGCCGGCAACCACATCCTTCTATCGAAACGCAAGAAATACTTCACGCTAGAAGTAGGTGTGGTGGTGGTACTTCCCCGGTCGAACTACGCTGGTTCTACCACCTTGAACATTTAATACATTTGTTCTACATTTGCTTCAAGGCTGCCTTGCAAGCGTCAGTATTGAGCGTTTTTAAAAATGTCTGATCTTCAAGTTAACGAATTCGTTTTAAATTGTACCTTAATTTGCTTAAATTCACCCAACCGTCAAGTATACAGCGTCAAGCGGATTATTTTTGTTCTAGAGTGGTGTTTCGAGGGACCTTCTAAGCGCCAGCTTGAGCGTTAAAAACAAATGTATATTTTGCAAGCAAATGTATATATAACGCCGCAAAATTTTGCTTCAAATTGTAGAGAAATTTGCTAAAACTAACGTTTCGTACCATACGATACGATACAACGATACCAATAATGAAATATTAACGTAAGTTGGATCACGGTACGTAGTAAATTTAATGCTAAAGATATGAATATTCAGCTTAAATATATTATGAACCTATTTGTGAAATAACAGGCAGTGACTGTAATTTTTAACCGACTTCCAAAAAGGAGGAGGTTATCAATTCGTCTGTATTTTTTTTTTTTTTTTTTTTTTATATTTGTTACCTGATTTCTCCGGACTGGGTGAACCGATTTAGATGATTTTTTTTTTATTTGAAAGGTAGTGCGTGTCATAGGGTCCCATTTTTTTTTAGTATTTTTTTGACTAGGGCATCCATAAGAAAAACGCATATGTCTTAAATTTGCATTTTCAATGTACGCGATAAATGTATGAATAACTCAATATCCCGCCAACCGATTTTGATGATTCTTTTTTTATTAGAAAGGATGTACTCCAGGGGTAGTCTGATAAGAGTTTGATAAGGTTCTAATCATAGGATCTTCAACTTTTTGGAGCAAAATAATAAAATTAGTGATAGTCGACCGAACCTTAGCTGGAGAAGTCCAATTGAGTAAAATATAGAATAAAATTACTATGTAGGTATTTACTATGAAAAATTTGACCTTCAACTCTTCAATCCTGATGATGCAGGGGTACTGCTAGCCTGAACTATAAAAGTTGGTCGTTTGATGTTTGCGAATATATAATGAAATTGTTAAGCAAATTCATGGGACAAAAATTTGACCTTCAACTCCTCAACCCTGATGATGCAGGGGTACTTAAAGCCAAAACCATAGGAATAAGCCATTTGGTGCTTACGTATATGTTATAAGATTACTGAGCAAAAACATAAGATGAAAAATTTGACCTTCAACTCCTCAACCCTGATGATGGAGGGGTACTTCAATCCTAAACCATAGAAGTTGGCAATTTGGTGCTTACGGTTATGTAAAGAAAATACTAAGCAAAAATATAAAATCAAAAATTTGACCTTCAACTCCTCAACCCTGATGATGAAGGGGTACTTCAATCCTAAACCATAGGAGTTGGCAATTTGGTGCTTACGGTTATGTAAAAATAATACTAAGCAGAGGCACAAAATTAAAATTTTGACCTTCAACTCCTCGACCCTGATGATGAAGGGGTACTTCAATTCTAAACCATAGGAGTTGGCAATTTGGTGCTTACGGGTATGTAAAAATAATACCAAACAGAGGCACAAAATTAAAATTTTGACCTTCAACTCCTAAACCCTGATGATGCAGGGTACTGCAAGCCTGAGCCATAGAAGTTAGCCACCTGGTACTAACGTATATGTTATAAGATTACTAAGCAACAATATAAGATGAAAAATTTGACCTTCAACTCCTCAACCCTGATGATGGAGGGGTACTTCCAGAGGGGGCGCCCTGTTTGTATGAATTGTAAAAGAGTTTTTTATGTTTAATTTTTGTGAATATGTAGATGCACAAAGCAAACTTAGAGGCTTTATTTAAATACAAACATAAAAATATAGTCACTAAAAAGTGTAAAATAAAAACTTTTTAACAAAAAATATCTACCGACTTCCATGTCACAAAAAAGTAAAAAATAATTTAAATATATTTTGGTCTAGAACATACTCAGTACTTAGTACATAGTCCTGAAGTCGGTGCTCGACATATTTCGCTGGACGACGGTAACTACGTCCTATATGAGCACCGACTTCAGAACTATGTACTAAGTACTGAGTATGTTCTAGACCAAAATATATTTAAATTATTTTTTACTTTTTTGTGACATGGAAGTCGGTAGATATTTTTTGTTAAAAAGTTTTTTATGATTTTTAACTGATTTAAAAAGGAAGGTTATCTAATGAACGTCTATTATATACATATATTAGGATTACAGAAAAGCGTTTAAAGGAGAATTGAGAAACTTTCATACATACGCATCAAAGGACATTATCAAATCGTATCTAATCCTTACGTTATAGAGTATAGTTCATAAGGCCTAGCGTACATTAGAATTGTGACATTCCTCCAACAGTTTAGTCGAGTTGTGTGCTTACATTATTTCATGACGATCAAACAGTTTAGTCTACGATGATACATATACAATAAATGTAGTCGCTATTGATTTATGCACTTCTCTCTAGTTTCGCTTATCGTCAGGTCATGTAATACAAAATAATGGCGAATTGATTGTTCAGTCGGCAACACATTTAACTGCCGATCAAATCGTACAAAATTTTAACAACCCAATTGATGTTGATTCTTGTTTCTTAGCAGAACAACTTATGTAGTTGCTCAGTTATGGTTCGTTATGGGCCATCCATAAATAACGTCACTCGTTAAGGGGGAGGGGGAGGGGTCGATAAAGTGTGACATTGTGTAAAAAGGAAGGGGTGGAGGTATACAAAATTTTGTATTGTCACATGTAATTTTGGAACAACTGTTTTTAATTTAAAATTTATGTGTAGGATAGCAAAATATTTAACAGCACACTAGCGAGGGGTTGACAAATGTTGACCAAATGTGACAGGCTGTGACTAGGGGGTGTCAAAAATCATCAAAATTCAAAATTCCTGTGACGTAATTTATGGAGGGACCCCTTAAATATGGATCTACACTTATATGTATAATGATCATTGTCACGCACATATGTAAGAAACTTTATATTTAACAGAGGTTCCATCTGAACTCAATCACAGACGCGTTACTAGTTCCGAGGACTAAGATTGAAGAAGTTGCCTTACAGAAAAGTGAGCCGGCAACGACATTTACTTTAACATTACCACAACTAAACAGTTGTGCGCCCAAAATTGTGTATATGCGCTTTGCCTTAAAAAGTTACTACATACAAGTTTTCGTTCTGTGTCTGGCTTAGCTCCAACTCAGAAATGACATACTATCTAGATATTACATTTAACTTGTTCCATAGTTTGCGTTATGTATTTTACTTCTATATAAATATGTAGAGAGAACTGTAAAGCGTTTTGTGAGATATTTTAAATATTACGTACAGTACTTAGACATAAAATTACCTAATTCATATCTTGCGCATAAATGTACATATCTACTAGCTGAATCCCGCAGTTTAGCCCACGTTAACAAAAAACGATTGTCCCGTGGGAGTAAGATATTTTCCCACACTAAAAAGTAGCCTATATGTGAATCCAAATTTCATGAAAATCGCTCCAGCCTTTTAGACGTGAAGAAGTAACAAACATACACTCTCACAAACTTTCACCTATATAATATTAGTATGATGATATCTAGCGCATAAATGTACATATCTAAATTTTAGTCGTATACCCATTTAGTTGTTAATTAAATGTATATGGAAATAAATGCAATGAATAAAATCAACTAAATAGATACTCAACAATAAAATCCAAGTGCCTTATTGAGCGCGATTGATAAATTGCATCGAATAAACGAACTATTGCGAGGTGGTAGTACGTATATGATAGAGTAGTGATAGCCTAATGGTTGAAACTTGCTCTCTCGATCGGGAGGTCCGAGGTTCAAATCCAGGCACGCACCAATAGCAGTTATAATTAATTAATGATACGCACATAATTTCAGAAAAATAATTATGTGCGTATTATCAATTAATTATCACTGCCTTTCGGTGAAGGAAAACATCGTGAGGAAACTTATACACCCCCTTCGCATAAAAAAAAAAATCTCGGAGGTGTGTTATGTCCACCAATTCGCACTTGGCCAGCGCGGTGGACTACGGCCTATAAATCTGTCATTCCGAGAGAAGACCTGTGCCCAGCAGTGCAACAATAATGGGTTCACGAAGGTACGAATATGATACGATCAGGGTGGTAGGTACCGCCGCTACAAATATTTCTAGCGTGAAGCGGGAACAAATATTTCTTGCGTTTCGGTGGAAGGATGTGACCCTTTCTTATGAGGTTATTATCTTAGTCTTCGGGAGCAGCAAGGCGTCACGGTTGACTTTAAATAGAACCCATGTTCCGTTTTGAGTTTCTTAAAGATGTCAACGGTCGGCAGTGACAGTTTACCATCAGGTGAAGTAGTCCACCGCTCGTTTGCTACTTCAATCTTATAAATATTCATAAATGATCGGTTAAAACACAAAGTATAAAATAAGAACATAAATCGATAACTATTTAATTGACTATATGCACATTAATATTAATCAAACTGTTTGATCGTCGCAAAAATCGTTTAACACATACAGTGACTAATCAAGAGTCCTTACGGACCTAGGCTAATTATGTGAACGCGCCCCCACAACTTCTGTTGCGGTCAGCCTAAAAGTAGTAGATTAGTTGTGACTTTGAAAATTTTAACATGGTTCAATTACCGATTAGTGATGTGACGAATATTCGAATATATTATAATATTCGAATGTATTCAGACATTCGCATTCGCAAGAATTGTGCATTGAATCGAATAGCAGTTCGTCGGCCAAAAAAAATTATTGCAAAATCTACATCCACCTGCATGCCAAAAAAACACGATATCAGCGCGCGCCTTGATCCTCGCACCCTAGGCTGCAGCCTAGTTAGCCGAAGGGCTAATCAAGCCCTGAATACAAACTCGACTATATTAATTCATAGATACCAATAACAACTGCATGTATGCGCTAGGCCTAAATTTAATGGTCCTTCGATAAAGTCAACAAGAACATTATCTGTTCTACAAAAGTAGTTATCCTAAGGTAATTCCGTGATTTTGAAGGTGGTAAAACCTGAAGGTATTAGACTTTGGAGGCAAACTTATTTATGCCTTAAAACAGCGTTTCTTAAACCAATTTTGACTATGGCCATTACGAAAAAGTGGATTGCTTTTTAGTGCCCTCATTTTTAAAGGATTATTTCAGATTGGACTGAGCAGGAATAAATGTATATTAATCGATGGAATATACTATAGGAAGAATGAAATGAAATGTCTTTATTTTTGTATAGGCCTACGGGGGCACTTACAAATTGTCAGTTACATTTTTTTCTTACACTACCACCGGATCGGAATACGACCTCAACTAAAAGATCCAGCAAGAAGCCCAGCGGGTTTGTATTTTTTCTTATTTATGTCCATTTTTTAAAATATAATTACAATCATGTTTTTTCACATGGTAATAAAAGTTAGCTTCAGTATGGGATTCATAATAGATATTTGAAACAATATGAACCATAGCAGCTTCTAATTATCTCTTTTAGCGCGCTTGTGTTAGCCTTTACTGCCCACAAGGGGGCGTTATTGCCCACTTTGTAACACTGCCTCCTAATAACAGTGTTAAGCACTGCAGTGTTTTTGTTTGAAAGGTAGCCACGCATCCATGGAGTTGACTATGAACATTGAAATGCAGTACCTACTGACACTAACTATTACCTTAATAGCATTTCGTTTACTCCTTTTATATTGAAAACGAAAGCTGTAAATATCCAATATCTGATGAACTTTTTGAACCATCATAAACATTTTATAGCATGTTTTTTTATCTCACTGAAGTAGCAAACGAGCATGCAGTCCACCTGATGGTAAGTGGTTCCGCCGCCCATGGACATCTGTAATCAACTTCATACAGAACATGGGTTCTACTTAAAGTCAATCACAGATGCGTTGCTACTCCCGAAGACTATGATGGTCGCCTCATATAAAAGTGTGCCGGCAACCACACCCTTCCATCGAAACGCAAGGAATGCTTCACGCTAGAAGTAGGTGTCGCGGTAGGATTTCCCCGGTCGAACTACACTGGTCATACCACCTTCAACAAGCTTACTAAAACTAAAGTGTAACAATACACATTTATTAATTTGAGATAGCATAATTCTTATATCGGTTCGGATAATTGGCAGTATGAAAATCCCAGTTTAAAATTCAGTAATTGAACTTTCAGTCTATCTTTAGAACATCGCTGAATATACCATTCATAGATACCACTCATTTATTCCCGTCCGCGACCCCTATTGACTATTCATTGCGATTTGAAAACGAACGAGGATTTTACGAGTTTGCACAGATTTTTTTATACATTTTTATATCTATGTCTGAATTGAGAATACAAATGGTTGAAAAATCTAAAAAAGGGACAAAAAGGTTAAGGTAATGGAGGTAAGAAATAAAGTAATCAGAACTAATCTATCTGTATATTAATAAGTGAAGCAAAAACTTGTGATTCGTTTTTAAGATACTTGCCGCAGGCGGAGGAGTATGAAATTACGCACGGTTAGTCGATGTAGAGAAGGATTGCGCAATGCTATATTGTTTTCAAATAATGCATAACGAAGCGAGATGAGTGATGTGACGTCAGGATGGTCGAGGAGTCTTCATTACTGTCTATTCTTGAAGATTTCAAGTAAAACACAGGAATAAACTTTTTCGATTTATTAACAATTGAGGAGGTCCGACCGCTTCGACGGTTAAACAAGAATCTCTTTTCTACCGGCGGGCGTTCGCTCGCCTTTTTATAACAATGTTTGGTGGTGTGACAATAACAAATTTATGGAGGGTAAACTAAATTACAATTCTAAAAATCATTAAATGCATGCAGTCCACCAGGTAAGTGGTCACTGCCGCCCATGGACATCTGTAATGAAATGAAATCAACTTCATCCAGAACATGGGTTCTACCTGAAGTCAATCACCGATGCTTTGCTACTCCCGGAGATTAAGATTGTCGCCTCATATAAAAGTGAGCAAACAATTACACCCTTCGAACTGCCTAACATCTGCCACCACACCAAACTACTTCACGTTAGAAATAAGTATGACAGTCGTACCATTGGCCAGTGTTTTTTTCTTTCAAAGGACTTTGTAGGTATTCTATATATTTCTGTATATTCTATTATGTTGCATGCATGACTGCTATTTTTTTATATGACTGAAGTGACAAACGAGCATGCAGTCCACCTAATGGTCAGTGGTGACTGCCGTCCATGGACATCTGTAAGAAACTTCAAATAGAACATCTATCTGAATTCAGTCACAGATGCGTTGCCACTCCCGATGACTACGATGGTAATATATAAGTGTGCTGGAAACGATCCCTTCCATAGAAAAGCAAATAAATGCTTCACGCTAGAAATAGGTGTAGCGGTGGTACTTCCCCGGTCGAACTACGCTGGTTGTACATACCACCTGCAAATTGCTATTCGCACGATTGTAGCTATGTACCGCACGCATATATTATCCCAAATTGTGCACATAATTAAATTCTAGCTCGTTAGGATCAAAAGGCAAGTCGGCTGTTACCGGCTTACCATTTTTTTTTTGGTTACGAGGGGGAAACCTTCAAAAGGTACCTGACGCCGTGAGAGCGACGCAGGGTTATGTGGGATTTTTACCGCACTAAAACCCCCCCCGGTGGTCGTCCTCGGCGTTACATAGAGGACTCTGGGAACTCGAAACGACCTCAACTCGGAGACCTCTGCGCGCGTTGCTCCATCTGGGCGGTTGGGCCCACCGCTCCGTCTGCTCTTTACGACGGTATGCGACCACACATGCCGCCGTTCTTCACGCCTGAACGAACAGTTTGAATTCCAATTCTAGCCGCTCACAACCCCGGAAGCCCCTTTTAGTCGCCTTTTACGACAGGCAGGAGATGCCGTAGCCCTATTCTAATCCCGAAACTACAGGGACAGGGAGGAACTACACTGGTTGTACCACCTGTAAATTGCTATTCGCACGATTGTAGCTATGTACCGCACGCATATATTATCCCAAATTGTGCACATAATTCAATTTCAGCTCGTTAGGATCAAAAGGCAAGTCGGCCGTTACCGGCTTACCATGCCAATCAGCTGATTAATCCGTTTCAAACACGATCCACGTGTACGGTGTAGCTGTATTAAGGATTGTGTGGGACTTCAGCTTTCAATATTACTCATTGGAGATTGATGATGATCTAAGTATCATATTAAGATGTCTCGAAATTAGGCACGAAAAATGTCTCGATTTTCTTGCATGTATGTGCGAGCATGCGTGAGTGTGGGTGGGTATGCAGGCGTGAGTATGAGAAGGGAAGGTGGAGGGGGATTCACGCATGTATGAATGTGGTTTTACGTGTGTATGTATTCATGCGTGCTCGTCGTATTCGTGCATGTAAGCTTACGCATAAGATGAACGGATTTCAAAATTATTAGATAAGATAATTTAATCGCGTAGCGAAATACGAAGCACTCTTTCTTTGTAGCATATCATCCATCCATCCATCAGCCCTTTGATGTCCACAGCTGGACGTAGGCCTCCTCTAAATGGCGCCACTCCAACCGGTCTTGTGCCCTCTTGTGTGTGCTGCGTATTGTTGACACTTACCACAGTAACACTACTGAACTACGTCAATATTGTAAATCAAATGCATCTATCTACTACTACTATGCATCTACTTAGATTTTTTTCGCCACGGCTTAAGCATAATTTTCATGCTTTATAAACGTGTAAACTTTACTTTTAATGTGTAAAAAACATTTACCGTTTAGTTTCTCCTTTTACTAATAGAAGAACAACTTCATTATTGCGTACAATGTGAATATGATTCAAAAGCTATTATTAATTCGATAAACAAACAAATCAGCGCTAAACCGCTCGTAATTAAACCGAAAACGAACACACGGCACCACGGTGACACGAATATTCATGAATATTTATATCGTGAATATTAAGCGGCGTTAATATTGAGGTATTGTGGTGGTGGATTATTTACGGTTCGAAGTGAGCCATACCACAGTACTAGAATCATACAGTAATCTAACTCTGCCCTGTCCTTGAATTTTATACCTACAGACGCGCTGGACGAGAGTATGCGTTAGGGCTACCCGTCTAAAGTATTTTAATTACATCTGCATACTTGACTTTCTTAATTACTTATTATGTATTTTCTTCACTAGATTAAGGTATTAAACAACGCGTTCTTTTAATATTTAAAGGACTTAATAACAAATCGTACACAAATAATAGTTATAAATTTCACACTGAATAATATTTTACCAACCAAAATAAAAAAAATATTAACACTGGGCGTGTTTATGCACAATTAAAGCAATCAAAAATAGCCTAATATAGTTTACAACTGCTCTTCACTACATTATTATTTAAATAAAAGGATCCACTGCTTAAAAAACGTCACACCACCCGCTCTTCACTACGGCACATTCGTTGGCTGTTGCATACCGAGTGCATACCAAAATCGAGGCGCGAAGGTACAACTTGCGTTTCGTGCGTTTGTAAGAAGTTAGAATACTGTAGATATCATTACCGTGGCCATACCTATATGAGTTTCGGCCTAATCGTTAGGGTTGGTAACGCATCTGTGGCCTATAGTGGTATGGGTTATTAAAGGTGAAGGTAATAAACTGTATCTTTGGAAACATGTCTGAAAGTTTGTTATTTTAATTTTATAAATACGTAGGTACTTCAGATAATTGGACAAAATATCATGATTTTTATCTTAAGTGTATATAGTGGATATTTTTTCTAACTTTTCGGTACACAAACAAATCAGCGCTAAAATATGATTCAAAAGCTATTATTAATTCGGTAAACAAACAAATCAGCGCTAAACCGCTCGTAATTAAACCGAAAACGAACACACGGCACCACGGTGACACGAATATTCATGAATATTTATATCGTGAATATTAAGCGGCGTTAATATTGAGGTATTGTGATAGTGGATTATTCACGGTTCGAAGTGAGCCAGCCATACTTATATGAGTTTCGGCCTAATCGTTAGGGTTGGTAACACATCTGTGGCTCTAGTGGTATAGGTGATTAAAGACGATGGACGCTAATATTTTCTAACGAAATAACTCTGAAAGTTTGCTATTTTACATTTATAAATACTCTAGATAAGAGAGACTATCAGAAAAAATACTCTTTATCTTAAGTATAAGCAATTTATCACTAGGTACATAGATATAGTGGCAATATTTTTAAAATAAGTTCATATTAGTTATGCTCTCTCGTCGAGTCGAGAGCTTAGGCCATAGTCCACCGCTGCTGGCCAAGTGCGAATTGGTGGACTTTATTACACACCTCCGAGAACTTTTTTTTAAACAACACTCGCGTATGTAGTTTACCTTACGATGTTTTCCTTCGCCGAAAAGCAGTGATAAAATTAATTTCTATTAATTATACTAAATGGACGTAATATTTAATTATAAAAATATTTATGATTGCGAGCATTTTTGTAAAAAAAAAAGAATTTTCATACGAGAGTTTTATTTAATTAATTTATGGCTGAATGTAATATGGCTTATGTCGGTTTTATTTGTTTAGGGTTTTAACTGTTTAAGTTATAGCGTTGTTATGAATAATACAATGAGTTAAAACAAAGGCTAAGAACCCAGTTTATGATAACCCTTAACGTTATTGTCAAGATTCCACTCGGTATACGCATATCGTATTTTCCTATTCTATTTCATATGAGGGTACGCGGTGGCAGAATATTTGTTGTTATCTCGAGCACCTTGCATTTATTTAGCGAGAAATTGGAGGGAATTTTGACAGCTACTTGCGCGGGAAATACTTTTATGGTTATAATTTATCTTACGTGACAGATAAAAAATATATTTTTGTGAAGGTTAATGCACGCATTTTTGTTGGAAAACAAGATTGTTAAAGCTTTCTTTTTAAGCAGCTGGCAATATTACTTTTTATTATATTTGGGGATCGCTATAGTAAGTACCATAATTGATTACGTAGCAAAGATTGCCTATCTATTTTTACTTCCTAATTGGAGTACCAATTAAGTATCAAATATTTATACCTGTCACCGACAAAAGTAAATTTAAATATTTAAAAGTAGAATCATTTTGAAAAAAATGGTATAATTGGTGAATTATTTTTCTTTCTTTCTTTTTATTAAGATTGAAGTAGGAAACGAGCACGCAGTCTACCAGATGGTCAGTGGTCACTGCGGCCTACAGGCATATAGAAAAATATTCCTTCAATTAATGACATATGTAAGCTTCTTTACGGCTTTAAAATCAAACAACTTCTTTTCAACTTATTTTTTTCTAAACTCTCTTTACGAAACTTTTCGAACTTGTCACATCGCAGCTCAATAAAGAATGCCTGCTCTCTCTATTTCTACGGGTAATGAAAATTATCTCAATATGTGAGTAGGTACACAATAGTGTAATACCACGCCATTTATTAATAAATCTAAATTGAGCTACCACTAAGAATTAAACGTAATAATAAAAATACACAATTATATTCCAAAAATACAATTAATATTAACAAATTTTATTGTAGGTTAGTTTATAATAATTAATACATTTCTAGATAACTTCCGAATAATCGAGATATTTATTTAAATATTTTTTTTTAATTATTAAATTACAAAAATGGGGAAATTTATTACATTATGACATGATTTTCCATAAAGCTACCACATACTAGTTACTTCTGCGGACTAAGATAATCGTCTCACGTGGAATCGAGGTGGCAACCATACACTTCCACCGAAACGCAAGAATTGCTTCACGGTGGTACTTCCCCGGTCGTAATATATCCATTAGCACTACCTCTCAAAATTCAGACATACCTGAGTATTATTATGAATTCATTCAAAGCCGCAAATCATTTATTTTACGCAACATTTACACAACACGCGGTAATCCCCGCTTTAAGCGGGAACTGGAGGTGTGAATTTTGACAGCTTGATTCGCGGCTAAAGTTTTTTTCTTTCAAAGAGCTTACGCTAACTGGCTTTGTTTAATTATTTTGTTTAGTTGTAATCGGTTTTATTTGCAGTAACAAACTAAGTCGTCGTCTACCCATTATTGTCCCACTGCTGGGCACGGGTCTTCTCTCAGAATGAGAGATTCTTAGGCCATGGTCTACCGCGCTGGCCAAGTTCAAATTGGGGGACTTCACACATCTTTCAGATTTTTTGTTTAAAGAACTCTGGGGTGTATAGGTTTCCTCACGACATTTTCCTTCACCGAAAAGCAGTGATAATTGATTTCTAATACGCACATAAATCAATGGTGCGTGCCTGGTTTTTAACCTCGGACCTCCCGATTGAGAGGGCATGTTTCAACCATTAGGCTATTACTGCTCTTGACAAACTAAGTAATTAGATAAAAATAACACAAAAGGGGGACAAATTCTACGGTAGTTTATTATTTAAATAATTTCAGAGCATGATTTCCGTCTGCTTTTATGTTATCTTATTAGATACCAATTTGTAAATAGTATTGTCGTTATACCTAAGGATTGTTTAAAGTCGAACTTTTACCAAATCTAAGTGTCGCCTTATTCCTTTAAACTCACAATATAGATTAGAAACGTAATAATAAAAGCGAAGTATAGGCTTGATGTATTTTAATTCTGTTTAAATGTGTCTAATACACTCCTGGTGTTAGGTACTAGGTTGCGTTCTGGTTTGAAGGATGTAGTTCTAACTCAGTCCTCAGCGATAGTAACTCGACGTCAGGCAGGACTTGTAGTGATTACAGAGGTACATAGGCAGGTGGTAGAACAGTGTTAGCAGTGAGAGCAGTGATAGCCTAATGGTTGAAACTTGCCCTCTCGATCGGGAGGTCCGAGGTTCAGACCGAGGCACGCACCAATGATTTATGTGCGTATTAGAAATTAATTATCACTGCTTTTCGGTGAAGGAAAACATCGTGAGGAAACCTACACACCCGAGAGTTCTTAAAAAAAAAAAAGTTCTCGGAGTTGTGTGAAGTCCACCAACTCGGCCAGCGCGGTGGACTATGGCCTAAACTCTCTCATTCTGGGAGAAGACCCGTGCCCAGCAGTGGGCCAATAGTGGGTTGATGCGAGAACAGTGTTGTTCGACCGGGGAGGTACAACCGCCACAATTATTTCTAGCGTGAAGCATTTCTTGCGTTTCAGTGGAAGATGTTACCGATTCACGTTTATATTAGACCCCATCTCAGTCCTTAGGAGTAGCAACACATCTGCCACTGACTTTAGACAGGACACCTATTCTGTATGAAGTTGCTTACAGATGTCCATGGGCGGTAGTGGCCACTGACTGTCAGGAGGACTCCGAGCTCGTTTGCTATTTTTATCTAATATCCTATCCTACTAATATTATAAATGCGAAAGTTTGTGAGGATGTATGTGTATTTGTTATTCTTTCACGCAAAAACTACTGAACGGATTTGGTTGAAACTTTACAGTAGTATAGGTTATACATCAGAATAACACATGGGCTATAATTTATACCGATTTTTTTGTAATTAGGTTATAAAATAACGAGAAATATCAGGTTAGTCGCAAAAAAAGTTGTCCTCTGAGATCGATCTTCGCGTACGCTGCCTAAACCGTTGGAGATATCCAAATATAATGTACCGTGGGATTGTTTGGCTCACACAGATCTAAACAAAAGTCCGCGACAGCATATGTCTATATTTTATGTATAACCCACAATAGCTCTTTTTATACTTTGAAAATTTTAAAAATATGAAGTTGATGTTTCCATGTGTTTTATACAAACTAAATATAAATCCTTATCAAAATAAATGATTTCAAAAAATCAAGCATCTAATAAAGATTGAATCTGCCTTTTACACCATGTGAATTGGATAAGTAGTTTAGAAGATATTACGAGTATATTATATTATATTGCGTAGTCAATTGATTGACCGGCAGAACGCACCGTGCGCCGCCGCCGTACACAACGAAGTTGTATGATATTAATATTTGAATGGTTATAAAACACGGAGCAAAATGTGAAAGGTCAATGACGTCCCTGTAGTTCCGGGAATAAGGCTACGGTATCCCCTGTCTGTGGTAAGAGGCAACTAAAAGGGGGCTTTCGGGGTTGCGGGCGGCTAGACTGGGAGCTCCAAACACCCAGTCAGCAACTTCGGGAAAGATGTCAGCATGCGTGGTCGCATGCTATCGTGAGAGCCAGGATGGACGGAGCTTGAACCGTCCAGCCAGGCGATCCCGGGAAGGACGGTGGTATACGTGTGGTCGCATATCGTGATAAAGACCAGGTGGAGGGGTGGGCCCAGGCGCTCACTTGGGAGGAGCCCGATGGGGCAATGCACTCAGAGGATTCCAGTTGCGTTCCTTTGAAGATCCCGGAGTCCTGGTGCTATAAAAATCCCAGATAACCCTGCGTCGCTCCCACGGCGTATGGTACCTTTTGAAGGTTTCTCCCTCGACAAAAAAGAAAAAAAAGGTCAATGAGAATGAAACAGTGGAAAGGTTAAATATGTTATTCAATCGTCATCGACCTTTTAATGTTACACAACTCGGCACATATGTCAGATTAGCAGTAGTTTAGGTCGTAGTTGACCACGCTAGCCAACTGCGCGTTGGTAACCGTCGTCACGCGTTTTGAGACCCTTTCTTAAAACTTTTAATTTCAGAGTAAGAATTAATATCTGTTGCCGACATAACTAATTCAAATTAATATACGTGCCTGTGATTTGAAATTTGAACTGATTTAGGCGATTTTCACACGGCACCGCGCACCGCCGTGAATAGCGGTGCCCCGCGCGGTAAGGCGGTTTACGCACCTGTGCGCGCGGATCGACCGATCATCAAAATAACTTTTCGACATCGAAATTTATTTTATTAAATTGCAACACGGCCTGCATCACCGATGATCCGCGCAGTTAGGCGCCGGCCCGTGTGTGAGGCGCCGACCCTCCGCACTGTCGTTCGCGCGGAGACACGGTGGTGATGAGAACACCTCTGGACCGCGCGGTCGGTCGGTGTACGTGTGTGAGGCATCAACGGATTTATTAGACCCCAATACAACATAAGATCCGCTTCACCACCTACCGCGGCAGTGAGCGGTTCAATATGAAGTCAATCACAGATGCGTTGCTACTCCCGAGGACTATGATGATCGCCTCATATAAAAGTGAGCCGGCAGACACACCCTTCTAATGAAACACAAGAACTGCTTCACGGTAAAAATAGGCGCGGCGGTGATGCCTCCCTGGTTGAACCATTATTCTACCACCTTGCAAACTTCATGTGGCAGACTAAATTCCACGCGAGCGAAGCCGCGGGCAAAGGCTAGTATAATATATGTCACAATGTTCGTTCCCGTACTACTCCGAAACGGCTTGACTGATTCTCATGAAATTTTGTGAGCATATCAAGTAGGTCTGAGAATAGGCCAACATTAATTTTTCATACTCCTTAGTGATAAGGGTTACTCTTAACATTTTTTCTAATTTTTTATATAGCAAAACAACGTTTGCCGGTTCAGCTAGCGTTATAAAAAACGTAATGTATTAAAACATTATGCTACTTCTACATAAAAAAATGTAATATAAATAATAAAACATTAAAACATACGCACCCGTTTAGTTTGAAAATCTGCCGCACGACAAACTTATAATTACAAATATTATAAAGGCGAAAGTTTGTGAGTATGTTTGTTATTTCTTCACGTGTAAACGGCTGGAGCGATTTTCATAAAATTTGGCAGGGAGTTAGCTGATACTCTGGATTAACATATAGGCTACTTTTAACTGTGGAAAAATATCTTATTCCCACGGGACAATCGATTTTTGTTAACGTGGGCAAAGCTGCGAGATTTAACTAGTTACTAATGTAATAAATGCGAAAGTTGGTAAGTGTGTATGTTTGTTACTTCTTCACGTGTAAACGGCTGGAGCGATTTTCATAAAATTTGGCAGGGAGTTAGCTGATACTCTGGATTAACATATAGGCTACTTTTTAATGTGGGAAAATATCTTATTCCCACGGGACAAATGATACATCGATTTTATGGCGACGGGGAAGCTGCGGGATTCAGCTAGTGCTACATAAAATATAATGTAATAAAACATTATGCTACTTCGACTTTAAAAAAATGTAATAAAACATTAAAAACATTCAACGCACCCGTTTAGTCAAGAGAGGCTACAATCACGTAATATCGTACACGTATTTTAAACAAAGTTCCAATTTTCAGTAAGTTGCTCAGCGGCGGCGCGATGCTTATCGCTCGCTGTTATTTATTACCGACATTGCTGGTATCGCACTATTCCACGAATGTATAATATAAACGTATTAAATACTGTATTTGTTATGAACGCGGTGAAAACCTTGGTACGAGGCACCGCTAGTGAGGGATTTACCAACAGGCTGGGTAGCAGCCCAGGGCGGCACATTTCAGGATCAAACTTATAATTACTAATATTATAAAGGCGAAAGTTTGTGAGTGTGTATGTTTGTTACTTCTTCACGTGTGAACGGCTGGAGCGATTTCGATAAAATTTGCCAGGGAGTTAGCTGATACTCTGAATTAACATAGGCTTCTTTTAACTGTAGGAATATATCTTATTCCCACGGGACAATCGATTTTTGTTAACGTGGGCAAAGCTGCGGGATTCAACTAGTTACTTATATAATAAATGCGAAAGTTGGTAAGTGTGTATGTTTGTTACTTCTTCACGTGTAAACGGCTAGAGCGATTTTCATAAAATTTGGTAGGGAGTTAGCTGACACTCTGGATTAACATATAGGCTACTTTTTAGTGTGGGAAAAAGGCTTATTCCCACGGGACAATCGATACATTTATTTTATATCGTTTTAATTAACAATAAATAAATAATGTAATATATTACGCATTATATATATTTATTATATTATATTATACATTACGCTACTTCTACTTTTAAAAAATGTAATGTAATAAAACATTAAAAACATTTAACGCACCCGTTTAGTCAAGAGAGGCTACAATCACGTAATATCGTACACGTATTTTAAACAAAGTTCCAATTTTCAGTAAGTTGCTCAGCGGCGGCGCGATGCTTATCGCTCGCTGTTATTTATTACCGACATTGCTGGTATCGCACTATTCCACGAATGTATAATATAAACGTATTAAATACTGTATTTGTTATGAACGCGGTGAAAACCTTGGTACGAGGCACCGCCAGTGAGGGATTTACCAACAGGCTGGGTAGGCTAAAGCCCAGGGCGGCAGATTTCAGGGTTAAACTTATAATGACTAATATTATAAAGGCGAAAGACTGTGAGTGTGTATGTTTGTTACTTCTTCACGTGAAAACGGCTGGAGCGAGTTCGATAAAATTTGCCCGGGAGTTAGCTGATACTCTGGATTAACATATAGGCTACTTTTTAGCATGGGAAAATATATTATTTCCATTAGACAATCGATAGATTGATTTTATAATGCGGGTGAAGCTGCGGGGTTCAGCTAGTGTTACATGAAATGTAATGTAATTAAAAAAAAAACTTGATATTATTGTGTTAATTCGTATAAGTGGTATTGTATCGTACTTATTAACAATAAATAAATAAATAATGTAATAAAAACATTATGCTATTTCTAATTTTAAAAATGTAATGTAATAAAACATTAAAAGCATTTAACGCACCCGTTTAGTCAAGAGAGGCTACAATCACGTAATATCGTACACGTATTTTAAACATGAAGTTCCAATTTTCAGTAAGTTGCACAGCGGCGGCGCGATGCTTATCGCTCGCTGTTATTTATTACCGACATTGCTGGTATCGCACTATTCCACGAATGTATAATATAAACGTATTAAATACTGTATTTGTTATGAAGGTGGTGAAAATCTTGGTACGAGGCACCGCCAGTGAGGGATTTACCAACAGGCTGGGTAGGCTGCAGCCCAGGGCGGCACATTTCAAGGTCAACAAACTTTGACAGGACAAGGGCATAAAACGCAAATAATACGAAATAGACTTAAAAGTGCTTTAAAAACATCCTACTATAGTAGAACAAAGTCAGCCATTCAATTCTATCTCATTTTGATAGCAGTCGATAGTGCTTTTGTTCAATTCGCCCGTTTTTTGTCAATATTGGTGCAACAACATCGTAAAATTCTTGTAGTGAAAATTTGTAAAACATGCACTCGTGCCCTTGTCCCACGAGGGTGCGAAATGTACTCGTAATATAATATTTAGTCAATTCTTTTTTGGAAACTTATAAGGTTAATTGATATTTGACTATCATTTCTATATACGTCTGTCAAATGACGAGTAAAAGGTGTACAGATGTGCAATATCACTAAATTTCCTCAAAGTCAAAAGATCTATTAATAAACTAAACTAATCTTTTTGAATTCTACAAGTCGAACCGTTTATCTACCTCTTAAAATGTATTTGACTTCAGATAGAACCTATGTTTTATATAAAGTTGCTTACAGATGTCCATGGGCGGCAGTGACCACTCACCATCAGGTGGACTGCATGCTCGTTTGCTACTTCAATATTATAAAAAAGAACACGACATCCGAATCTAAATAAATAAACAATGCAGGAGATATAAATATTAGGCTCTCAAATGCCCACTAATGATGGCTACGTGACAAGTATTTATTAAATATGGCGTCATATCAGACGCCATATTCAATAAATAGTTCAATTTGCGTTTCAAATTTAATCGCGTCAAATTATGAATTGAATCAGGGAAGCGTTCATTCGTTCATTCGTCATTGCCATCAGACGGAACACGATCAATGTCCATTTTGGAATTAGGTTCCAAATATCGGAGTGAATAATTATGTCAGCGGGAATTAGTGGGGAATTTTATTCGGCTTACATTGGTACATTCGAATTTACAAGCCTAATTGACAGGAGACAGTTATGTCCATGTTAACAAGCTGCAAACGGTGACGCCCGTGTTCACGCAAACGTACTTTTGCACGACTCTCACGCGAAGCGTTTGAGGTAGTGCCCTTCTTTCGAAGTGTCAAGATGAAGCAATTTATGACGCCATATAAGTAGTTCAATTTGCGTTTAAAATTTGATCGCGTCAAATTATGAATTGAATCAGGGAAGCGTTCATTCGTTTATTCGTCATTGCCATCAGACGGAACACGATCAATGTCCATTTTGGAATTAGGTTCCAAATATCGGAGTGAATAATCATGGCAGCGGGAATTAGTGGGGAATTTTATTCGGCTTACATTGGTACATTCGAATTTATAAGCCTAATTGACAGGAGACAGTTGTGTCCATTTTAACAAGCTGCACACGGTGACATAAGCGTTCGCGTATTTTTGCACGACTCTCACGTAAAGCGTTTGAGGTAGTGCTCTACTTTCAACGTGTCAAGATGAAGCAATTTATGACGCAATATTCAATAAATAGTTCAATTTGCGTTTCAAATTTAATCGCGTCGACTTTTGAATTAAATCAGGGAAGCGTTCATTCGTTCATTTGTCATTGCCATCAGATGGAACACGATCAATGTCCATTTTGGAATTAAATTCCAAATATCGGAGTGCATAATCATGTCAGTGGGAATTAGTGGGGAATCTTATTCGGTTTTCATTGGTACATTTGAATTTACAAGCCTAATTGACAGGAGACAGTTATGTCCATGTTAACAAGCTGCACACGGTGACGCACGCGTTCACGCAAACGTACTTTTGCACGACTCTCACGCGAAGCGTTTGAGGCAGTGCTCTACTTTCAACGTGTCAAGATGAAGCAATTTATGACGCAATATTCAATAAATAGTTCAATTTGCGTTTCAAATTTAATCGCGTCAAATTATGAACTGAATCAGGGAAGCGTTCATTCGTTCATTCGTCATTGCCATCAGACGGAACACGATCAATGTCCATTTTGGAATTCGGTTCCAAATATCGGAGTGAATAATCATGTCAGTGGGAATTAGTGGGGAATCTTATTCCATTTTCATTGGTACATTCGAATTCACAAGCCTAATTGACAGGATACAGTTGTGTCCATGTTAACAAGCTGCATACGGTGACGTCCGCGTTCGCGTATTTTTGCACGACTCTCACGTAAAGCGTTTGAGGTAGTGCTCTACTTTCAACGTGTCAAGATGAAGCAATTTATGACGCATGTAATAACAAGCTGCACACGGTGACGCACGCGTTCATATATTTTTGCACGACTCTCACGCGAAGCGTTTGAGGTAGTGCTCTACTTTCAACGTGTCAAGATGAAGCAATTTATGACGCCATATTCAATAAATAGTTCAATTTGCGTTTCTAATCGCGTCAAATTATAAATTGAATCAGGGAAGCGTTCATTCACTCATTCGTCATTGCCATCAGACGGAACACGATCAGTGTCCATTTTGGAATTCGGTTCCAAATATCGGAGTGAATAATCATGTCAGTGGGAATTAGTGGGGAATCTTATTCCATTTTCATTGGTACATTCGAATTCACAAGCCTAATTGACAGGATACAGTTGTGTCCATGTTAACAAGCTGCATACGGTGACGTCCGCGTTCGCGTATTTTTGCACGACTCTCACGTAAAGCGTTTGAGGTAGTGCTCTACTTTCAACGTGTCAAGATGAAGCAATTTATGACGCATGTAATAACAAGCTGCACACGGTGACGCACGTGTTCATATATTTTTGCACGACTCTCACGCGAAGCGTTTGAGGTAGTGCTCTACTTTCAACGTGTCAAGATGAAGCAATTTATGACGCCATATTCAATAAATAGTTCAATTTGCGTTTCTAATCGCGTCAAATTATAAATTGAATCAGGGAAGCGTTCATTCACTCATTCGTCATTGCCATCAGACGGAACACGATCAGTGTCCATTTTGGAATTCAGTGCCAAACATCGAAGTGAATAATCACGTCAATGGGAATTAGTGGGGAATTTTATTCGGCTTACATTGGTACATTCGAATTTACAAGCCTAATTGACAGGATACAGTTGTGTCCATTTTAACAAGCTGCACACGGTGAGATAAGCGTTCGCGTATTTTTGCACGACTCTCACGTAAAGCGTTTGAGGTAGTGCTCTACTTTCAACGTGTCAAGATGTACAAAATCATAAAATCAATTTAAGTACAAAAATTGATTTATCATATATATTTGTATAATATTGGGATTTCCTTGACTTTCTTGTCTGAAAAAAATAAAAATGACCTGACTGACGAGCTTGCAAAAGTTTTTTTTTTTTGTAAATGTTTAATATAATGTATAATTCTTTTGAAAATGTTGCTTTTTAGTATTATAGTCATTAAGATATTATTATTTTTGTCTTGTCTATGTAGAAAAATAAAAGGCAGATAAGATGCAGAGGTCCCACGAATGGGCTAAAATTATTCGTTTGAAGGAAGCAACCATTACCATCACCATATTTACTAGCACGAAGCAGTTTTTGCGCAGAACCCTTAGATATTCTACATATATGAAGTTTCTAATAGACGTCCATGGGTGGCAGTGACCAATTACCCTTAGGTAAGCCAATTTACTCATGCACGATTGTTTCTTAAATATTGTAAAGAAATATAATTGAAAATACCTTGTAATATAATTACAAAGGATTGCTAGAGGCATAAATGTATTTCCTGGTTCCGTATTGTTATGTAAAACACCCGCCCCCGGCGCGGGCGATATGCTAATTCCGCTGAATTTCGATATCAAAGACCTCTAACTATTTATGCTATTAGCTTTATTAACATTTTTGGTTTGTTATTGTTTTATTTTGTTGTTTACATTTTCGGGTGAATTTTTGTAGCGAAAAAGTACGGGTTCGGTCTCCCGAGAAAGGCTGGAAGTTAAAAGGTGGTAGACCCAGTGTAGTTCAACCGGGGAATTATCACCTCCACACCCATTTCTAGCGTGAAGCGTGTCGATGAAGGGATGTGGTGCCCGCAACCAAGAACTGCTTCATGTCAGAAATAAGTGCGTCGGTGGTACCCCGGCCGAACTACACTGGTTCTACCACCTGGTAACACATATACACGAAAAGTCACTTGTATGGGATGCAACTTGCGTTGATACGCTGGCCCCATCTCATATATCGGTGATCTCGACGCGAGCGTGTGGTGCGGCAAAAACGGCCGAATCTACTAAGCGTCGCAAGTATGCAGCTCTTTGGGAGGTTTACATCTTTGTGCCGTTTGCGGTAGAGACTTTAGGTCCATGGGGGCCAGAAGGGGGCAAAGAACTATCGTCGCGACTGGTTGATGCTTCATGGAGACCCAAGGTGGTGCGTACTTTGGTCAATGGATCAGTTTGGCCGTACAAAGAGGTAACACCGCGCACCACCAGCATTCTTGGGACTCTCCCAAGAGGCAGTAATATGGACTCTTTGTTTTATTTATATACAAAATAATATAATAATATAATATCTTTTTATTTTCTTTTACTTTTCTGGTGAGATTTTATAAAAAAAATGTTTTATTTATTTTTAATATTTTGTTTTGTATATACTCTAAATAGATTTGTTTCTTATGTAAATAAACAACTCAGATAATACTTAATCTACGAAAAGTGAGTCTCCAAATGAATTCACGATTATATTGTTCCATTATTTGAAAGGTGTTGAACTTCTCTTAATCTCTATTCTATGTTTCAGCATTAAAACAAGTCAGATTAATTAAAATCTAATTTTCAAACCAATTCCGTGTATTCACTGATTGCGGTGACACGTGTTGTAGATTATTCAAATTATTGTTTA
This sequence comes from Spicauda simplicius, assembly GCA_949699795.1. Classification (NCBI taxonomy): domain Eukaryota; kingdom Metazoa; phylum Arthropoda; class Insecta; order Lepidoptera; family Hesperiidae; genus Spicauda; species Spicauda simplicius. The sequence continues at coordinate 15,935,638 of OX453075.1, read as the reverse complement.
CATTTCCATTGAAATTAGTGGAAATTATTGTTTATTTACCCTAAATATTAGTTAGCAAATCTGTAACTAAAATGCATAATGCGGTTTTATTGTTTGTTTTAATATATTTGCTTTAGTTATTTCAATTTTGTGTTGGATTTAGGACTGAACTTGTAGTTTTAAGCGTTTAATGTAGCAAGCGATCATGCAGTCCACCTCATGGTAAGTAGTTACTGGTGCCCATTCAAGCATCTTTTTATAAAGGGGATTCTATCTGAAGTCAATTAAGATGCGTTGCTGTCTCTGTGGACTAAGATGGTCAACTTCTATGGCAGTGAGTACAGCAGATTTTGGTAAGAATAAATATATAGTACATTCTAAAAAAACGAGGTATCGGCTTTTCGAAATGTTGGGTTAGGTGCAACCGTTTTTTTATCCGATCAAAGAAGCAAACGAGCATGCAGTCTATATGTACAATGCGTGGTTGTTTGCTTCATCACAGCCGCCCATTAACATCTGTAGGCAACTTCATATAGAACATAGGTTTACCTGAAGTCAAACACAAATGAGTTGCTACTCCCGAGGACTAAGATCTCTCATAGAAAATTAAGCCGGCAACCACACCCTTCCATCGAAGCGCAAGAAATACTTCATGTTAGAAATTGATGTGGCGGTGGCAATTTTAGGCGCAAATATAATCAGTAAGTTAATATGTATGGGAATATATTATAATTAAACTAGCTGACCCAGCAAACGTTGTTTCGCCATATAAAAATAAAAAAAATGTCAAGGGTGGACAACCCTTATCATTAAGGGGTATGAAAAATAGATGTTGGCCGATTCTCAGACCTACTCAATATGCCACAAAATTTCATGAGAGTCAAGCCGTTTTGGAGGAGTATGGCAACAAAAACTGTGACACGAGAATTTTATATATTAGACTAGCTGACCCGACAAACGTTGTTTTGCCATATAAAAAAATAAGGGTGGACAACCCTTAAGGGGTATGAAAAATAGATGTTGGACAATTCTCATAGATACCGGATAAGCACAAAAAATTTCATCAAAATCGGTCAAGCCGTTTCGGAGGAGTATGGCAACAAAAACTGTGACACGAGAATTTTATATATTAGAAGATGTACCAAAGGCATCGATAATTACCGGTACTGAATTTATTCACAAGTAAAACGTGTCTCCGGAAAATGGTTCAAGATCGAGGCTACGAATAAATAGATCTCTAGAGCTCCTGCATTCGACGTTCAATGACCATCGCTAAATTGAATTCGACTCCAAAGTGCATTAATCTAACTGTAATGGAAATCTGGTCTATAATTTCTACTACGTGTTTATAACCTTCTATTATTCGCACAGATAATGGAAATGAAAGTTTTGCGTGTCTGTAATTATATCTTCTTCTTCTTTATAAATATGAATGTTTGTCTGTATGTCCTCTAAAGAATCGTAAACTATCGTTGATCATGTGATGATCTTTAGCAAAGTTGTTATTTATGAGCTCGCGAAGTTTTCTGGTGTATTATGATAATAATATATATTTTTTGTAACGGCGTAGCATCCGGATGACAAATATGACGACTGCCATATACACTACTAGAATTTTACCAAATTCTCGATAATCATCATTCTCGAAAATATTGTGGATATAATTTTCGCCTCGAAATCAAAATTTTTAAGGTTTATATTATTAATTATTAATTATTCAGGTGACGTTTCAATCGAGTCTATTGTATCCGTTGACCGAATTGTTAACATAGGTAAATAGGTATTCATTGTCTATTTTTTTAAATTTTTTGTTTGTCTGTTCTGTACATATCTGTAGTAATTATTATACAAGGAAAACACAATACGAAAAAAAAATAATTAATATAAAAATGAAGCAAAAGATTTTTTTGTAAAGACCAAATAATTCCTTAACTGGGCTGTTAAATTTCTTTACAACTTACGTGAGAATTAAAAACATCTAAATTACAGCGGAAATGAAAAGAAATAAGGCGTAATTGGAGAGAAATTTAATGAAGGCCTCTAAATACAGTGAATTAAGTTGCACCTAGTATTTCAATAGCATTATTCATAACAAAACGTTTTCAAATTATATTTTTACTATAACCAGTGAGAAAAGTGTTCTTTTTAAATTTTATGTTGTACTAGTTGACTTCGTTCCGCTTAAAAATCGAAAACCTAAAATTATCAGTTTTCCTCTACTATATTATGCATGTATTAGACATTAAAACCATCCTCTTGAATCACTCTATCTATTAAAAACTGTATTAAAATCTGTAGCATAGTTTTAAAGATCAAAGCATACATAGGGACAGACAGCGGGAAGCGACTTTGTTTTGTACTATGTCCCTCTATCCCATCCATCAGCCTTTTGATATCCACTGCTGAACATAGGCTTCCCCTAAATGGCGCCACTCCAACAGGTCCTGTGCCCTCTACATCCAACGGTTTCACGCTGTCTTCTTCAGGTCATCGGTCCACCTGGTAGGGCGATCTGTACTCCTTTTGCCTAAACGGGGTCGCCAAGTGCGGGTTGGTGGACTTCACACACCTTCGAGAACTTCTTTTTTTAAAGAACTCTCGGGTGTGTAGGTTTCCTCACGATGTTTCACTTCACCGAAAAGCAGTGATAATTAATTTTTAATACGCACATAATTTTAATAAAATAATTTTATTTAAACAAAATTAGTGGTGCCCGTGCCTGTGCCAGTGCCTGCGTCCGAACCTCGGACCTCCCGATCGAGAGGGAAAGTTTCAACCATTAGGCTATCACTGCTCTTTATTCATAATAAATAAGAAATTGGTTAATACATAAATATTACTGTATAGAGACAAAACCGCGCGGGAAAGCTTACGAACAATATTTGTCACCCTATTCAAAGCTCTAAAAATGTATAGACAGAGCTTTCGTTTGAATATATTACCGCTGTTACTAAATTCTTCGTGTTTTCAAAGCTTGATGAGAGCTTTTTCTTTTTTAATAAATTATACCTTCATTTCGTACAGCGGTAAGAATTGTATTCACGATTTTATATTTTAGGAGAAATGAGTTATACAAATACTTGAGAACATAAGTACAATGTCTTAGTAGCTCGTTAACTCATCTATTCTTTACTGTTGTCCACGATTGTCCTACTGGAATGAGAAGGTTATATCATGTTTTTTTTAAATAAATTAAATTAAATTTATATCATGGTTTTGCGTGTCGGTTTGCGCGCTCCTTCCTGCCATGGACGTGCAAGATGTGGAATGAGCGTCCTCCTGAGGTATTCCCGGAGCGCTATGACATGGGGCTCTTCAAGAAAGGTGTGAAAAGAGCTCTCCTCCAAAGCCCGCGATGCATTGGCGACTCATCTGGTGTTGCAAATGTCCATAGGTGACTGTGACTGCTTTGCATCAGGTGACCCGTCTGCCTTATCGTTAGGTCCAACTATAAAAATAAGAAAAAAAAAACATACCATAGTTTTAGCATGATGCAGTCCGACTTGTTTTTGCTAGTGGGGTTAAAAGGGTGTTGTTGCTGGCTCGGTTACAAATGGCAACCATCTTAGACCTCAGGAATAGCAACTAGGGTTGCCACCTTTTTTCAGCGATTAAAGTACTTTGGCTATAAGAGGTATGAAAAGAGAATACATATTGTATTCTAAGCCCTGAACTACAGGGTCAAATAATTTGTGACCTAGAGTAACACACAGGTACATTACGGTGGTAGACGGGACCGAAGCTGGTGACAATAAATGACCAAGTCTGAATTAAAATTAAATTGACATAGGCTTCTCCCAATTGGGGTTTTTGTCCCAAAGTCACTTCCTATGATTCCCACGAAAAGAGAGAAGAGAGATAGGAGACTAACACCACACGGTTCTAAAAATTAGACTAACAAACAGTGTAACGAAAACAAACGCCCACGAATATGTCTCGGAGCGTAATATGTAGACACGTTGGTAAACATTAAAATAATATTTGAATAATTGTACAAAGAACTTTTAGAAAGACAGAGATATTATTTGCGTTAGAAACAGCTCGTATAAGGGTATCTAGCAAATAGTCTAGCCCATTTAAGGTCTTTTTACGCAGTAATGTTAATTTTTGGCGTAAGAATCAATCTTTAATAAAACATTATAAAGCTGAAGAGTTTGTTTGTTTGAAGGCGCTAATCTCAGAAACTACTGGTTCGAATTAAAAAGTTCTTTTTATGTTGAATAGACCATTTATCGAGGAAGGCTTTAGGCTATATATATATTATAAACGCGAGTGAAACCGCGGGAACTGCTAGTCTTTAATAAAATAAAGGTGATAGAATCTATAATCGCTGGATTTTGGATGTATCTCTACCAAACATTTTGATATTTGTATCTAATAATAGTATTGTTAAAATCGCTAAAATTATTTTTAAGGGTGTTGTAAATACTTATCTGAGGGGATTTAATTTAGTCTACAGAGGGTATAGATACAATTGTGGTCAACCGTAAGTAATACTAAACTGTTGTTGACTGCAGATGTCCATCAATATTAGTAGCCATTGACATGAACTGCATGATTGTTAAATACTTGCATAATACAAAAATACATTTAGTAATATTTACGAAATAAACCCTTTTTCCTTCGGCACGTAGTTATTAATATTCTGTATTCGTTGTCCAAAGTTCAACGAACTCAAAGTCTCTAAAAAATAAGATTTTAGAGATACTCCAGTTCCATTTGAGATGGCATCGATTATAGAAATTGAGAGACGTTCATTAATGGCAAAGTCTACTTACCAGGTGGTAGAACCAGTGTGGTTCGACCGGGGAAGTACCACCGCCACACCTATTTCCAACTTGAAGCATTTCTTGCGTTACGATGGGGCGTGGTTGTAGGCACTCTTTTATATGAGGCAACCATCATAGCCCTCGGGAGTAGCAACGCATGTGATTACCTTCAGATAGAACCCATGTTCTGTATTAAGTTACTTACAGATGTCCATGGGCGGCAGTGGCCACTTACCATCAGGTGGACTGCATGCTCGTTTGCTACTTCAATCAGATAAAAAAGACAAAGTCTACTTACCATCAGGTGGACTACAAACTCATTGCTCTGTCATTAAAAAGCGTAAAAATCAATCATTATATATTTACATAAAATTGCCGGCAATAAACGCGCACAAACAAAATGGGAATTGTTTCCGTCACACACTCGTCAAATTCGAGCGGGAATTATTTTTATTCCGGGTATTCCGTGATTCCGGGGAAAATCTCGTTCATTGACGCCAATTACGTGTGAATTTTTCGAATGAAAGCCGGGGAGTGAATGCGAGAAATAAAATTGAGAAAAAAGAAAAGTGTTTCATGTTTAAGGGTTCAGCATCTATAAAAAAATGACAAATATATTTTTTCTATTACTGATGTATGTATGTACTATATAAATAAGAACTTCTTTATATATGATTGCAAATAAGGGCGTAACGTAACGTAATCCGTAATATGTTTGCTCATTTTAGCAAAGTTTCGGGGCAGTTATCATATATGAATGCTTATTTCAATGCTTCAGAGCGGTAGCTTCACCTCTAGCCTCAGTTTGGAGAAATCCGTGATCCCAATAGCGTGGCACAAAGAGATTACAAGGCAAAGGACTCCATTAAGCTTCCAGGCCAAGTATAGAGAAATATCTCAGCTTGGGTGCATTAACTTTTAAGAATCCAGCAGCTTACTTTACCTTTTTTATAATATGGATAAAGCAAATCGGCATGTGCTCCACCTGATGGTATAAGTTACTGCCACCCATGGTCATCTGTAATGAAACAGAAAATATTAGAGTTTTACGTGAGGTTAGCCACACAGGCGCTGTATTTAGTTTGCAGTCGCATTAAGTCCTCAGGGGTATAAAGTTGAAGTACCTCAAATAAAGATGTATCGCTTAACACAGTTTACAAGTTTACAGTTTACAAGGTGGTAGTACTACCACCACACCTATTTCTAGCGTGAAGCAGTTCTTGCGTTTCGATAGAAGGGTGTGGTTGCCGGCACACTTTCTCAAGCGACCATCATAGTTCTCAGGAGTAGCAACGCATCCGTGATTGACTTCAGATGGAACCCATGTTCTGTATGAAGTTGATTACACATGTCCATGAGCGACATTGTGAAGTATCTCAAGGTTTAGCAGCGTTACTCAGGTAAGATTATGAAAGAAGTTTTTTTTAAGTTAAGGCATTTTCACAAAAATATTTTTCGTTTATCGCTCTACCCATTAGTGAAAATCAAATAAAAATCTGCTCAGTAATTTCCAAGAAGAAGACCGCCTGACAAACATATAGCAGAACAACTTTGTTTTATATTGCATAGAGACCTGTACAAAGTATGACAAAAAGTTTTAAATGGGTTTTAATATTAACTTTGTGGGCACGGAACCTTGAAAGTTAGTCAAATTATTATAATTGTCGTAACCCACAGATTGTGCTGTTCACACAAATATTAGGATTTTAAATGTATTTTTTTTCAATTCAATAACTCTGGCAGAAAGACATTTTTTATACGTAGAAGTATATAATGTTTAACCATTACGTTTATTATACAAGTTTTTGGATTTTAAGTCTTTTTTATCTAATTGAAGTAGCAACGAGCATGTTGTCCACCTGATGATAAGTGGTCACTGCTGTATATGGACGTAAGCTATTTCATATAGAACATAGATTCTATCTGAAATCAATTACAATTGCTACCCCCGAGGACTAAGCGCCTCACGTGAAAGTGTGCTGTGCCGGCAACCACACCCTTCTATCGAAAGAAATGCTTCACTCTAGAAATAGGTGTGGCGGTGGTACTTCCCCGGTCGAAATACACTGGTTCTACCACCTTGAAAACTGTAGTTAAACAGGAGTGGTATTACTGCTAAACCTATATTTATCATGAACCAGTTCTTGGCGTCAGTGAAAGGGTGTCTACGATTCAGATTCATATTAGGCGACCCACGTCTCAAGGATATCAACTGATCTGAGATTGACTTTAGATAGAACTGTTTTGTATGACGACGCCATACAAATATCCAGGGGTGGCAGTAACCACTTACCAAAAGGTGGTAGCAGACAATAATGCTGGCTTTGCTACTACAATCTTATAAAAAAGCCCAATTAGGAACTTAATATATTAAGCGAAGTATTCCCATTCATTTCAAAATCCACGTAGACCATGTAACAAAGCTCAATGTATAAAAAGATAGATGGTTTGAGACCTTGGCCTTCCCCCGGACGTCATTAGCGAGGCTTTTATCAAGTTCTTCAATAGTAACGAACAAATTCATTTCATTCATTCACTTTTTAGAGGTATAAAAAGTTACAAATGCTTACGTAGGGATGAATAAGTTGAAAGATAGTTTCAGACGTTTTTGCGGATCATTATGTGAAGTTTGTGAAGTGACTAGGTAAAATGTGAGGTATTCCGGTTGCGGTCGGACCGAGTTACCGGAGTCCTGACATACACGAACGCAGCAAAAGTATCTGACATTGAAAGGCAGCATAATGCAATAGCGTCAAAATTATGTAGATGAACGTCAAATCATATAATTTTGACGCTACTGCATTATGCTGGCTTTCAATGTCAGATATTTTTGCTGCGTTCGTGTAGTCAGATATTATTGAAAAGTATCTGACCCAAGAAGGAGTTCTTGGGTCAGATACTTTTGCCAATCTTCCATAGTCACATCTTATTGCTCGTGACTGTACTGTGTCGTTTCGCGCTAACGATGCAACGAGCGCTTTATGTTTTCAATTTTTCATTTCTCGTCACTTAATGTAATTAAGTGGATGTAATGATTGAGTTATCGTTAACGATAAAACTGAACTCATTAATGATTGGAGTTTGATTGGAATGAATTGTAAACTAATTAATTGTTCGACTTTTTTCGTTTTGTTATTTTGTTGCCGTCGGGGTTTATTTATATGCACGTGTGTGTACCTTGGTATATATGGGATATGTTTGTGTGTGTCTGGGGAAGGTTTTATTTCGTCGGTACTACGATCTGCTTATTGATACCAGATGTTTTCTGATTTCGAGAGAGTGGTTAGGGTGATATATATAGTTAGTTAATCTTCTAATCTCAATGCTTAGTTGTATACTAATCATTGAGATTAGACTCTCAGAAGAAGATCATATTTTGATATATTCGAAGAAACAACATATGTGTCGCCGATCATTTTTAAAAGGTTTTATTTATTCAATGGAATAGCTTTTTTTTATTTGACTGTAGTAGCAAACAAGCATGCAGTCCACCTGATAGTAAGTGATCACTGACGCTCATGGAAATCTGTAAAGAATTCCATATAAACAGGGGTTCTATCTGGAGGCAATTACGCTTCAAATTACACTTTCTACACTCATAGCCCTACACTAGGATTTTTTCCTGCGTCGTGGATACCATGGACACACACAAGACGAATACACAAACATCCAGACCCAGAACATGGATCTAAACTCATCATTCAGATACCTTTCTGGCCGGGAATCAAACCTGGGACCCAGTGCGCGCCAGACGCTTTGGTAACCGCTCCGCCACGCGGGTTGTCAATCAGAGTTCCATTGCTATTTCCGATGACTAAGATGTTCGCTTCATACGAAAGTAAGTTATAGTATAACTTACTACGAAATACAACATGTTCGTTGCTAATTTAAAAGACGGTAAATAAAAACATAAACCGAAGATACAATGCAGATGTTGAAGCGACGCCTCGTTCACGTGATGCGATTATGTCGTAAACGGCTTAGAGTAATGCTACGGAGGTCCGAGGTTGTCCACAGTTCCATGTCAAGGCACAAGTAACGTTGTATAACAATGTAGTTTTGTGACATTTTATTATGTATGAGTGCTCTTAGCTTGGAAGTATTAAAATTCACCTTCCGTTTCGATTTTTATATAAAACGTTGATGTCTGAAGTCTCAGATTTAATTCGATGTAACTTGAAATACTGCAGAGAATTTGCAAATATATTTTTGTCTCGATACTACCATGCTGCGATCAATAAATGTGGTAGAAATAGTATGGGTTCACCAGGGAGGTACCATCATTCCATCTACATATTTCTAATCACCAATCATGATAAGTTATATTTATTGTATTAGATTGATTTGCCTTAACATTTTTTATTACTTTTAGATTGAACTTTTACTATCATATAATCTGATATTTTTTATAATATTCAATTATGTATTTTAATATCATCTATCTAATACCTTTAAACGAGCAATTCTTGTATATATATATATATATATATCAACGATCTCGGAAACGGCTCCAACGATTTTCTTGAAATTTCGTATTTAGGGGGTTTAGGGGGCGATAAATCGATCTAGCAAAGTTTCATTTACGGAAAATGTCTCTTTGTCCGTGTTTTCATTGCATAAAGATCGAAGAGACCGAATATGAAGAGAAATTTTGTCACTATTTACGACGTTAGAATAGCTCGGTTGGGAAATCGGACCGCAGGAAGTCGGGGTTCAAATCTCAGTCGGATTTTTTTTTTCTCTTTTTTCGAGTTTTATTTTGTTAGTTTTATTTTTTATTTTTAGTTCTATTTTCTATGTTTTAGCTCTACATTTTTTTCTTTTTAGTTCTTTTTTGATATTTTTGTTTTATTATTATATTTTATTTTATATTAGTAAATTGTGTTTTTCATCTTCACGGCTGCTGTTGCCGGTATTTATAAATACCCCTTCCTGTAACCCACAAGAAAAAAGGTATCTATGTCCCCGCTACTAATTAAGTATTATATAGAGTAAATAAACTATAAAACTATAGGATGTAATATATAATAATATACAGGCTAACTTTAATCTACCTCTTCTTCTTACATTTCTCCGGCGGCGCATTGCAATTAAATTCTCCTGTATTTGTTGGATGTGGAATGATTGAATCTGTTGTGCTTGTAAATAATTGTTCTGATTTATTCTGTATGTTTGTTTCTTGCCCTGTATGTGTTAGTTGCTCTGTGTTCTGGGTATCTTTTTGTGTGTTGTTTACAAGGACAGTATCTCCCGTTTTTTTTAAGTGGGTAATCCTCATGGACACCCAGCCACCCGGGGTGGCAGCTGGGTTATGCCGGACTCATACCGGCTAAATCCCGACTGTGTTTTCTCCTCGCACCGTACGGCGGGAACACGGGTAAGCTTTCGCAGTTATCCGCGAACCCGCCGGTGCTCGGCCACTCCTGCAGCCCCTCCCCGCGTGGAGCATAAAGCTCCCCTCCAACAGCAAGGCGCGCCAGAAAACACAAAGGTGCGCCTTACCTCCAAAGCCCCCATCCGCAGGGCGACGGTCCAACCCCGAGACCGCCACCCAGGGGCCGTGGGCATGGCAAGCCGACACCCGCAAGGCATCCCTACAGGCATCGACCTCCCACACCCAGCGGCAGATCCGTTCTTTGGTTCCGCCGCAAACCACCAAACGGCCGCAGAGGACAGGGAGGACGGCAACGACATACCACATCTCCTCTTCCTCTGCGGCCCCACCGCCAACGCATCTGATGGTGCGCCGCCGCTCGGTCGCGGGAGACAGGGTGTACGGCAACGACACACCGAGACACCTCTCCTCCCGCGACCCCTCCTGGCTGCAGAGGAAAGAAAACACCGACCTCCACAGCCCCCTCGGATGCATCCAGAGCGACGACAAGGTGGAGATCCCTTCGAGGGGGAAGACATATCTCCTAGCACTTTACTGATTATGGTTGATGAATGTATGTATGTATGTACAGTTGCACCAATAATTATTGGGATGATTGCCGTTTGCGTTTTCCACGAACGCCTAATTTCATTTTTGAGAACGTGGTTTTTACTTAATTTTTCGATTTCTTTAGGTCCTATATTATAATCGGATGGTACAGATGCGTCTATTAAGTAGGTTCGGTTATTAGTTTTGTCTATATATATTAAATCTGGTCTATTGTGTGTAATAGTGACATTGGTTTGAACTGGCATCTCGCAAAGAATTTTAGCAGTCTCATTCTCTTTCACTTGGGGCTGTGTGATCATTTCCTTCCACCAAAGGCTACTTCTATTTTATGCTTTCTAGCTAAACACCAGTAGACGTACTGCACAAGATTATTGTGCTGCTTTACATAATAATTTCCTGCTGATTTCTTAGATTGCAACATAGACCGGACATATTGGTTCTTTCAATATGTTCCGTCTATGTTGGCGTGTCATTATACATTGATGCTGTATGGCGAATACTGACGATTCTGTAGTTGGAAATATTTGCTTCTTTTTAATCCATTTAAACGAGAGTTCTGTATTATTTTATTACTATATTTTATTATTATTATAATGTCGATAAGATCAAAATATATTATTCATATGATCATCAGTAAGAAATTTGCATAGTTATAAAAAAATGTAATTCCAAAAAGACATGATGTACTCTTAGTAAACAAAAACACCGAGCAAAGCTCGGTCATCCAGGTACTTCTCATTAAATTATATCTGTATATTAGTGCTATTGGAATGATCAGTTCTAATTCATTAATTGATTGCGTGTGATACAACGACAACTTATTATAGTAATTAGGCAAAACTAGTTAATTGTTAACTAAGTTAATTGTCCCTGTAGTTAGGCGACTGAAAGGGGCTTCCGGTGGTGCGGGCGGCTAGAGTGGAAGCTCGAACCTTTCAGCCAAGCGACCCCGGGTACGACGACGGCATGCGTAGCCGCATGACATCGTAAACAGCAGGAGGCACGGTGAGCACAAATGGTCACTGGTAAGGGAACAAACGAGACATCGCGCTTGGAAGTTTAGGTAGTGTTCCATTGGAGAACTCGGAGTCCTCCACGCAGCGCAGAGGACGGCCATCGGACGTTTTAGTGCGGTAAAAATTCCACATAACCCGGCGTTGCTCACACGGCGTCGCGTCGGGTACCTTTTGTAGGTTTCCCCCTCGACAGCAAAATGTTGCGGGCGTGCCTTTGTACCAGAAAGAGTATTACCACGTATCAAAATATGTACTATCAGATTTCTTACCTAAAGCAATTTTTCAACAGGTCTCAAGAGACGAATAGTAGATTCGGTATCGTGCGTGCCATACGCCATTATATTACAAACGACTTCACATTTGTGTTTTCCATTTGAATCTACATATTGTAACTGTTTTCGATTTCATCCAGACGTCTCGGTGGAATAATGTTTCGTTGAATTTTTGCTTTAAAATAATATTCACCGGAGTTCTTGCTTATTTATGAGATCGTTGTGGGTGTTCATTTTTATTGACGTGTTATTTAAATTTTTGTGATTTAGTATCTTAAATTTGAGATGTTACTATAGTCGGAATACGCGTTTCATAATTAGACGTATTACGTAGAATGCGATATGTGATGTTAATGCCAAAATGCCCGTTGTTTGCAGGGAATCTCCTTTTTTTAGCTGCAGCTACAGTAATACAAATTCTGGAAAGAAATAAGTATCTATTTAGTTCAAATTTAGTGCTTTCGTACAGCCGCAGGTCTGACTGTGCCCTGCAGCCCCTTCCATTATTTTTATTTTTACTAATGTTGCTTTCTTGACTACAGAAATAAACACTATATAAAGAATCACCTTTTTATCTTTTACGATTCAAAAGATAGTACTTTTTGATAAACGTAGGAATAGGCTCAGTAAAGGTTTTCAACTTGGTAGAACCAGTGTAGTTCGACCGGGGAGGTACCACTGCCACACCTATTTCTAGCGTGAAGCATTTCTTGCGTTTCGATTGAAGGGTGTGGTTGCCGGCATACTTTTACATGAGGCACCATCATACTCCTCGAGATTAGCAACGCGTCTGTGATTCAGATGGAACCCATGTTCCGTATGAAGTTGATTACAGATGGCGGCAGTGACCACTTACCATCACTTACCATCAGGTGACAGAAGAGGTTCGCACAGAATCCTGAAATAAATCCGGTTGAATATTTTTGATTTTTTTGTCTAAGTTCAACCACTATGTATAAAAACAACATGCAAATGGATATAATAATTGGAATTTATTTCAGGCGGTTGTTTGCGGAGAGTCTAGACGCGGTCCCTTTGAAGCTCGTTTTCATTACTGTCCTTTTAAAAGCACTTAATTCTCACAACGCGAAATGTTACTCCCATTAACGGACTTTGTGTTTCGTCTGACTTGTTAGAGTAATTTTCGTGGAAAAATTTTACCTTTGTATGTTTTAGGGGTGGTAGTGATTTCAACTTTTAGTGGGAGTAAAATCTCAGCATTTTTTCGAAATTACATACTGTATACGTTTTATGGGTGGTATAAATTTTGCACCTAACTGAAAGGAAAATATTGTGTGGAAACCTAGGTAGGTTAATACTTCGTCCCTGTAGTTCTGGGATCAGAATAGGGCTACGGCATCCCCTGCCTGTCGTAAGAGGCGACTAAAAGGGGCTTCCGGGGTTGTAGGCGGCTAGAGTGGGAGCTCGAAGCGTTCAGTCAGGCGATCCCGGGAAGGATGGCGGTATATGTGGACGCATACCGTCGTAAAGACTAGACGGAGCGGTGGGCCCAGCCGCCCATCTGAGAGGAGCCCGATGGGGCAACGCGCCCAGAGGATTCTGGTTGCGGTCGTTCCGAGTTCCCGGAGTCCTCTTTATAGCACCGAGGACGGCCACTAGGGGGGTTTTAAGGCGGTAAAAATCCCACATAACCCTGCGTCGCTCTCACGGCGTCGGGTACCTTTTGAAGGTTTCCCCCTCGAGAACAAAAGAAAGGCAGGTCAATACTTGAGACTGGTAAGGCTTGAGAATAAAGCTTTCAGAACTTTTCTGAATAATAACATATTAAATACCAGTCATAACTTTTAAATGAAATGATTCATAAGTCATACCATTAATTTAGTTTCTTATTTGTTTATTATAATGCTGCCGTAAATATTAGTACAATAAGAAACAAAAAATACATTAACCTGTAGAAGAAAGAACCAAGTCTGACCCCAAATTAATGGTTCCCATAACCTTGTGGCGGCTAATTAACGGATTGCCATAAACAAAGCCCCTAATGGCACGGAAACTTAATTGGTTCACTTCCTTTCTTAGTTAATTCCCACTGAAAGCAAACGATAATATAGTAGGTACATATGATATAAAATTCAATAAAATTGGCAAGTGACAGTCGGACTCGCACACGGAAGGTTCCGTACCATTCTTTAAAAAACGGCATTTTATTGATGGTAGAACTAGTGTAGTTCGCCCGGGGAAGTATCACCGCCATACCTATTTCTAGCGGGAAGCAGCTCTTGCGTTTCGATGGAAGGGTGTGGTTGCCGGCACACATTTTTATGAGGCGACCGTTTAGTCCTTGGGAGTAGCGACATCTGTAATTGATTTCAGATAGAACCCAATGTTCTGTATGAAGTTGCTTACAGATTTCCATGGGCGGCAATGATCACTTACCATCAGGTGGGCTGCATGCTCGTTTGCTACTTAAATCTTATAAAAGAAAAAAACATGAAGAAAAGACATGTTTGTTGTATGGGAGCTCCCTTTAAACATTTATTTAGTTATGTTTTAATATTAGTTGTAATAGCGGTAATAGAAATACATCATCTGTGAAAATTTCAACTGTCTAGCTATCACGGTTCATTTGATACAGCATCGTGACAGACAGACGGTAGTAGTAGTTCAAGGTGGTAGAACTAGTGTAGTTCGACCGGTGAAGTACCACCGCCACACCTATTTCTAGCGTGAAGCATTTCTTTCGTTTCGATAGAAGGGTGTGGTTGCCGGCACACTTTCACATGAGGCGACCATCATAGTCCTCGGGAGTAGCAACGCATCTGTGATTGACTTCAGATGGAACCCATGTTCTGTATGAAGTTGATAACAGATGTCCATGGGCGGCAGTGACCACTTACCATCAGGTGGACTGCATGCTCGATTGCTACTTCAGTCAAATAAAAAAAAAGACGGACAGCGGAGACTTCGTGAAGGGGTACCGTTTTTATCCTTTTGGGTACGGAATCCAAAAAAAATTTTTATAACGTAACAGTTTTTACTCCTTTTTATTTTACAGCGGAGAGAGTAATATTTATGACTCAATGTAGTCGTTTAGAAAATCATAGGAACGCGTCTTGAAATACGCAAATCTTCTAGACGAATCTATGTGATTTTGATTGCGATTTGCGTACTACATAATAACGCTTTCTACACTCATAACGCTTTCTACACTCATAGCCCCACAGTAGGATTTTATTCTGTGTCGTCGGTGCCATGGAAATACACAAAGACGAATACACAGACACCCAGACCCAGAACAAGCATCTAAACTCATCATTCAGATGCTTGTCTGGCCGGGAATCGAACCCAGGACCCACTGCGTGTCAGACCGGCATGGTAACATATAAAAGGAGTAACAGAAGCATTTTGATTTTCTTACTAAACTATTTCTGAACTATAAACAACACACGTTTCATTCAAGTCAGTCATTTGACCTACATATTATTAGAGATGTAAGAGATATCACGCTAATTAGACCTTAAAAGGCTTTAAAAGCCCTAAAAGTATTACGAACCCGACTTTGCCATTGTACGACTAAATGTTTACTCTTGAATATACGGACGAACCAATGTGCTTTGTACTAGTTTAAATTTTAACCTCTCGTCAACCCATTATTGTCCCACTGCTGGGCACGGGTCTTCTTTCAGAATGAGAGAGTTTAAGCCATAGTCCACCGCGCTGGCCAAATGCGAATTGGTGGACTTCACACACATCCGAGAACTTTTTTTTTTAAAGAACTCTCGGGTGTGTAGGTTTCCTCACGATGTTTTCCTTCAACGAAAAGCAGTGATAATTATTTTCTAATACGCACATGAATCAGTGGTGCGTGCCTGGGTTTGAACCTCAGACCTCCCGATCGAGAGGGCAAGTTTCAACCATTAGGCTATCACTGCAAATTTTAAACGACTCTTTTTAAATGTTTTAATTTTGTAAAGAGTAGCATTGATTTAGTTAATACTTTTTACTCGAATTTTTTACTACGTCCCCGATACATTTTGATACTTTTTGGCAGAGCTAATACAATACAATATTTATGAGGACAGAAGCAGAGCAGTGATAGCCTAATGGTTGAAATTTGCCCTCTCGGTCGGGAGGTACGAGGTTCAAACCCAGGCACGCACCACTGATTTATGGGCGTATTAGAAATTAATTATCACTGCTTTTCGGTGAAGGAAAACATCGCGAGGAAACACACCCGAGAGTACTTTAAAAGAAAAAAAAATAGTTCTCGGAGGTGTGTGAAGTCCACCGGTCTGCACTTGGCCAGCGCGGTGGGCCATGGCCTATAACTCTCTCGTTCCGAGAGAAGACCCGTGCCCAGCAGTGGGACAATAATGGGTTGACGACGAGGACAGAAGATAAATATTTGAAATATAATATTTATGAAAGTGTTACATTTATATTCGGGAGAGCGATCCACTAGACTGTAAACGTTTTGAAATTACGAATATAATTCGTACCTCGTAAACTTTGAGCGACAGTTGACATCAAATTAAAAGCTTCTCAAAGTTGGTGCGTAATTTGACAAGAGCTGATGTAAAATCAATATTGAAATTTGGTATTACGTTACAAATTTATCAAATATTAATTCTTGGAAAAAGATATTTTAACCTTATTTAGTACATCAATCAAAATCAAATCAAATCAAAAAATCCTTTATTAACCAACTAGCTGTACCCGCGGTTCCGCCCGCGTTTAAATCAATGTTCCACAAAGTTTTTCACATTTAACCTCCTTAGGGGTTGAATTTCATAAAATCCCTTCTTAGTGAGCACTTACGTCCTTAAAAGAACCCGCATGCAAAATTTGAAACTCCTAGCACTTGTAGTTTCTGAGATTTCGTGATGAGTGAGTGAGTGACCTTTCGCTTTTATATATATAGATATGGGGTATTTATATAATGTATGAGATCTCCCCTGGTAAGTTTATTAATAACCTGTAGTAGGGGAGTCCACTCTTCTCGTGGTTGCCATCCTTATTTTAAGAGTTCACCAATAACAATAACTTCAATTTTGAATTGAATTGTACATGTTCAGGTTCTATGTACCATATTATTAATAAGAGTTCTACCACCTTGTAACATGTGGTAAAACTATTATTAATAGTATGGTTCAACCGTTGCTATGCCATCACAAAAAAACACCAGAAACCTTCGCGAGCTCATGAATAACAACTTTGCTAAAGATCATCAAATGAATAGTTTACGATTCTATAGAGGACAAACATTAGTTTTTTATAAATAAGAAGAAAATATATTTCGGATATTGCTCTAATAAGTATTTGTTGTACTAAATATCTAAATGTTTATAGATTTTAGTACAAGCTTAAGTATAGCTAATATGTATTTCTATGTAATATATAAAATTCTCGTGTCACAGTTTTTGTTGCCATACTCCTCCGAAACGGCTTGACCGATTTTTACCAAATTTTATATGCTTATTCAGAAGGTCTGAAAATCGGCCAACATCTATTTTTCATACCCCTTAAGGGTTGTCCACCCTTAACATTTTTTTAAATATTTTTTATGGCAAAACAACGGTTGTCGGGACAGCTAGTATATATGTATATTTATGCTAATAAAGATTATGTAAAAAGAAGTTCGTATTCATGAAGTTATTTACATAAATTGCATTAATTTCAGTCAATAATAACGGAACTATTTAGCATTCTTTGTTTAATCAAGCTTCTAAGTGATTCCGAGTAAAACTCTACATATTTAGATAATCATATTCAGCTGGGGATTGTTTCTGATATGTTCGTAGTTTTCTGCAATTCACCCGGAAAATGACTCATTTCTCCATCATATTGTAATGTATATCGCTCTAATATATATATTTTTTAATCTAATTGATGTGGCAAACGAGCATGCTGTCCACCTGATGGTAAATGGTCGCTGTCGCCCATGGACGTCTGTAATCGACTTCATACAGAACATGGGTTCCATCTGAAGTCTATCACAGATGCGTTGCTTCTCCCGAGGACTATGATGGTCGCCTCATTTGAGAGTGTGACGGCAACCACACCCTTCCATCGAAACGCAAGAACTGCTTCACGCTAGAAATAGCGCTGGTGTGGTACTTCCCCGGTCAAACTACACTGGTTCTCACCTTCACTTCAATTATTCACCTTCACTTCAAGTACCTACTTACAGTATTATTGCGAGAATACAATAAAATTATTTTATGGAAAGCTTAACGGATAAAAACTTGAGAGGTGTCAAGGGACACCCGGATGGAACGAAGTTCCTTTCGATTAATTATTGAAGGAATTATAATAAAATTTTATTTTTTTTAAGTAAAAATATTTTTTTTTTATTATTTTTATTATTTATTTTATTAAATATAATGTAATATAAACTCAATCAGTAGGCGAAATAGAAATGAAAATATCTGGCTTGCTTTCTATAAGAGAGAGAGAAAGAGACAGACAGAGAAACATGCGCAGGCCGCACAGTTTACAGTAGCTTACTATACCAAAAAGTGTCGTGACAACTTTTCGTAAGAATTTTTTCCGTCTAGCCCCCTTTCACAACGCGCGATAAGGAACTTCGTTCCAAAAACTCAGGCTATCAATGGAAATTTCGGAGTACTAATTCCAGGCACAACCACAGATTTTTTAAAAGTTATATGCGGTTTAGAAATTAATTTACGGTGAAAGAAAACATCTTGAAGGAACCTACATACCAAAGAATTAAAAAGTTCTCAAAGATGTTGTGATGATTATCAATTCTCACTTGACCCTTGGAGTACGAGTATGCTTAAAACTATTTCATTCTGAGAAAATACCTGTGCTGTGGGGCAATAATGGGTTGACGATTACATAGTAAAGTACAGTCATTGTTTTAAAATATAGGTAATTTTTAGTGTGTTTGAATATATGTACGCAGAATATTTATTTCCTTATTAATATAACTTATTACAAAAATCGCAGATTAGCACGAAAAACCGCGCAATTCATAATTAAATTGTAAGTTAAAGCTACAATAATATCCAAAAAAGGCCTTGAATTTAAAACTTCGATTAAAATGCTTTGAATGTATATTTTCATTTTAACTTCATTCATTAAAAAGATTAAAATAAAATTTATGTCATTAATTAATTATAATGTAAATTACGGGTTACGTTTTTGAGCTTTACTGTGAGAATTTGTATAAATCCCTCAAGGGTAGTTAACGCAGCATAATGATATTGTTATTATTTTTATACAATACTCATAATTTACTACTACTTAAATAAATTATTCATCGCCTAATCTGTTGACTAATTTACGTCAAAAGTGATCTATGGCTCAATTGCGTGTTTGTAGAGCAAACAAAAAAGGGTTGACTTTGACCCTAAACATAACGGGACAAAGCAAACTGTTTTTACGGTGAAAACTCAAAGCCGGAGCGAATGTGGTTACCTCTGCGAACTTTTCGCTACATCTCGGAGTGAGATACCGAGGCAATAACGCTGCGCCGAATTCCGTATCGTTTACCCAACTCTAAACTAACTTTAATAACTGCGCGCACGAACGTACGCGGCTAATAACTTTTTTCCTCAACCGCCCAACTTTACGGCCCACGACGCTAATAAAACTCCATCAGAGGTACGTGCGAGGACGTACGGACTTGCGGCGACTTTTAAAAGCCTTAAGAGACGCGGGGTGGGGCGCGTCTCGACGCTCAGTCGGGCGCCGGCCTTTGGCAGCGCCGGTCGCGCTCATGGATCGCGACAGGTAAAGGGCATGCGGCCCGCGCTCGTCGCGCTCGCGGCTTGCTGCGTGGTGGCGCGCGCCGAGCTTCCGTCCGCGCGCCTCGCCTCGCGCAACACCACCCCCCACCACGTGCTCCAGTGCAGCGATGGGTTGGTCCTCCCCGCGTGGAGACCCCTCGAGGATGTCCCGACCCTCGACATCGCCATCCGCGGGCTTGCTTACTTCTTCGCCCTTCTGTACCTCTTCATCGGAGTCTCTATCGTCTCCGATAGATTTATGGCAGCCATTGAAGTCATCACATCGAGAGAGAAGGAGGTGCGTGTGCGACGGAACGGCAGCGACCAGATCATCGTCGTTCGAGTGTGGAATGAAACGGTTGCGAATTTAACATTGATGGCTCTGGGATCTAGTGCACCTGAAATATTATTGTCAGTAATAGAAATAGCAGGAAAAAATTTCGAAGCTGGAGATTTGGGACCCGGTACTATCGTTGGGTCGGCTGCTTATAATTTGTTTGTTATTATTGCTATTTGTGTTGCAGTAATACCTGATGGAGAGGTACGTAAAATTAAACATCTTCGCGTATTTATCGTAACTGCAACATGGTCTGTTTTCGCTTATGTTTGGCTCTACCTGATTCTGGCCGTGATTTCTCCAAGGGAAGTTGAAGTATGGGAGGGTGCCATTACGTTTTTATTCTTCCCAGCGACTGTCATAACAGCTTATATAGCTGACAGACGGCTGCTTGTTTACAAGTATTTAAAGAAAGGGTATAGAGTAAACGAACGAGGAGTGATTGTAGAAGTAGAAGGCGATGGATCTGTCGAGATGGCTTTAAAACCCGGTGATGACTTCGCTTCAGATGACGAAGAAGGTCGTGAATTAGAGAAGTCTCGAAAAGAATACGTTGCTGTCCTTCGTGATTTAAGACGTCAACACCCCGATGAAGATCTGGAAACGGTAGAACGTATGGCGTTAGAAACATTAATGGCTCGGGGTCCTAAGTCGAGAGCATTTTATAGAGTGGCAGCGACGCGAAAAATGACCGGAGGTGGAGATTTCTCTCGTAAAATATCAGAACGAGCTCAAAGTGATTTAAGCGAAGTGAAAGCTGAATTACAGCAGCGTGATACAGGTAGTGTCATGGAGCCTAAAGGTCCACACGTAAAGTTTGATCCAGAGCATTACACAGTCATGGAGAATTGTGGTTCGTTCGAAGTGAGAGTGGTCAGAGCTGGAGACCTGAACGGCGAGGTAACCGTCCAATATGCAACCGAAAACGGCACAGCAGAAGCAGGATCCGACTATGTACCAATTCAAGGCTCGCTGGTATTCGCTCAAGGCGAGACGGAGAAGACATTCCGCGTGGAAGTAATAGATGACGAAGTGTTTGAGGAAGATGAGCATTTTTACGTGCGTTTAAGTTCTCCTAAAGGAGCTTGTATAGCTTCGCCGTCAACAGCTACGGTAGTGATTTTAGATGATGATCATTCTGGTGTGTTCTCCTTTCCGCAAAGAGACTTCGAGTTAACGGAGTCGGTGGGGACTTACGAACTGAGGGTGGTGAGGACTGCTGGTGCTCGTGGGAAGGTGCGGGTCCCGTACTGGACCGAAGATGGTACTGCGAAGAGTGGTGCTCAATACGAAGCCGCTCAAGGCTTCATCGTCTTCGAGAACAACGAAGCTGAGTAAGTCTTTTATTCTTCTTTTCTTAGTTGCACTCTTAAATTTACAACTTATAATAGTCGCTGTATTTCGGGATGTCTGAAGTTTCAAGCATATTTACATGTTTGCTACATTTATTATCGTGTAACATACGCGGAGTTTGTTTTATCAACTTTGTGAATTATGACGAACGAAACTTTTATTTCAGACGAAACTTTATGATAATTTTAAACTAATATTATCGCGGAATTGATACATTTTAATACTTAAGGGGTACCCGTTAAGTATTAAAATTTATGAAAAATGTTACGCAATCGTAAAATTTCAAATATTATGAGTATTTTTAGATTCATAGTCAAGTTTATTTTTGAGGTTAGCAATAAATTACATGACGTCAGAATAAATCAATTTACTTTTGTTTTGACCTTAATAAAGGAAGTAAATTTTTAATCTGTATATTTTCGTTAACCATGAAAACTTTGATTATAATCTTGCATTTATTTGTATCGGATAAAACATTTTAAGGACAAAATCAAATCTTTTTCTTATGCCCTTTAACTTTCACCTTACTAAAATTAGGTCTTAAAACCAGGTCACAATTAAAACCTTGTTAGGCCTTATTACGCAGCCTTGAGCCTTCATAAGCGTTATAAGTAATCATTCTTTGCGACTATATTATTGTGGGCGTACCAAAAATAATGCGGTCATGTAAGGTTTCCGAAGCCGTGTAAAGTCGAACGAGGTATAGATTGTGAGTGCGATTAGTTAGGTCGATGCAAGCCGGCCCTCGGAGCTCAATGCTGCTATAATTTTACCTAGATCATCTGTTTTTACCTTATCATCAATACATTGTATTTGCACTGTATAAAATGCATTCTACACTCATAACCCGTACTGTACTTTTTATGTGTCAGGGATGGGTTCTGTGGAAACACAAAAAGATGAATACTGATACAACTAGACCCGGAATCTAAGTTCATAATTCAGATATCTGTCCGACCAGGGATTGAACAAGGGACCCTCTGCGTGTCAGACAGATAATTATGATCGATTTTTCTGCTGTGGTTTGAAGGTTGTGGTGGGAGAAATACGTATCCGATTCCTTCCAACTTAGTTCTGAGGTTAAGTAAACCCATCGGTGGCCGCCTCAATTAACAATATAATCATATTGATCACAGATGTATAGGTAGTTAGAACCAGTGTAGTTCGCCCGGGGAAGTACCACCGCCAAACTTATTTCTAGCATGAAGCAGTACTTGCGTTTCGATGGAAGGGTGTGAATGCCGGCACACTTTTATATGAGGCGACCATCTTAGACCTCGGGAGTAGCGACGCATCTGTGATTGACTTCCGATAGAACCCCATGTTCTGTATGAGTTGCTTACAGGAGTCCTTGGGCGGTAGTGAACACTTACCATCAGATGGATTGCATGCTCGTTTGATATTTCAATCTTATAACAAAAAGATATAAATGAGGGCCACTAAAACTAGCATTTTTAGCCAATTTCAACGTGTTATATTTTTTGTAACAGACGTTGTAAGAGCAGTGTACCTCTCGGATTCGAACCGGCTACCCTAACATAAGAGGCCGCATTTAAACTAGGCCGTTGTTAACCGTTTATCATCACCCTAGGGACTTAATGTAAGCGGATTAATTCCCTACGTAAATTGTAATGGATACCCCGGAAGGAAGTTTGTGCTATTTTTTTGGTCTGTTACACGTTATTATATAATTTGATACGCGTTTGTAAATTCTGATGACGTAATAACTTTTTTATTATATGGAAGAAGCAAATGGTAAGTTCATCGTATGGTAAATAGACACTGACGCCCATTGATATCTGTAATCAAACTCAGGTAAAAAAAAGTTCTCGGAGGTGTGTGACGTCCACCAATTCGCACTTGGCCCGCTGGCCGGTGGATTATGGCCTAAACTCTCTCATTCTGAGTGATGACCCGTACCCAGCACCCTGTGGAGTAAGTTGGAACTCGGAAAATGTCTTACTAACTTCACCCTTCCTTACCTCGTCTTTCTAGCGAGAACCATTGGTTGCGTTTCGATGGGAAGGTGTGGTTGCCGGCACACTTTCACATGAGGCGACCATCATAGTCCTCGGAAGTACCAACGCATCCGAGATTGACTTCAGATAGAACCCATGTTTTATATGAAGTTCATTACAGATATCCATGGGTGGCAGTGATCACTTACCATCAGGTGGACTGCATGCTCGTTTGCTACTTCGGTCATATAAAAAACCCTTTTCACCCGAACTCTTGATTACCATTACTTTTATAAAACAAAGTCGCTTTGCGCTGTCTGTCCCTATGTATATATCTTTAAAACTACGCTACGGGTTTTAATGCAGTTTTTTAATAGATAGAGTGATTCAAGAGTAAGGTTTTTATATATAATACATGCATAATATAGTGGAGGAACACTGATAATTTTAGATTTTTTAGTTTTAGGCGTAACGAAGTTCGCTGAGTATAAATATAAATATAAATATAAATATAAATATAAATATAAATATAAATATAAATATAAATATAAATATAAATATAAATATAAATATAAATATAAATATAAATATAAATATAAATATAAATATAAATATAGTATCAATATAAATACGATAAAAATAATGTATGTCCCTGATTATGTAAATTCGAGCTTGGCCAGAGCGGTAAACTGTGGCCAAAACTTCCCTTATTCTGTGGGAAGACCTGTGCCCAGCACTGCGACAATAATGGCTCGCTGAAGTTTATATACAAGTAAATCGCTTTTGACCTCGGTAGAAGTGACATATGAAAACAGGTCAGAAAACACCCACAGGCAATACACCTGAATTCCTCACTCCTAAAGACACTGAAAGTGGACCGTAAATATAAAACTGTTTTATATTCAAAACGAGCCACTTTTACGAGACATAGAACATTCGTTTATTTTCGTAAATAAAAATAACTTTGTGTAAGGGGTATCCGGGGGGGGGGGGGGTCACCCGTCGTAACGGTCGAAAACTAAACTTCATATTGCCCAAAGTAGCACGCATATTTCTCAAATAATAAATTGTGTTGATTTTATTAATTAAAATCAAGTTAAAGGTAAAAAGACGTTTTAATTAACCAAGCATTGAAAAGTAATAACGGGTATTTTGACAAAGACATCTGACATTTTTGAAGTTATTTATTGAATGTTTTATTTCGTTTATTATTTATGTGTTTGTGTCAAATGCAAGGTACTGTGTGTAATGTTTTTGTTGATTTTAGGTATGTTTTATGCAATATTTGAAGAAAATATTAGCATTTGGTAATCTTTCTCTACATCAACTGTAACCGAGCATAAATTCATCCTCCTCCGTCCTCGGCAAGTATCTTAAAAACGAATTACAAGTTTTTGCTTCACGTATTAATATATAGATTGTGCATTTCAATATGAAACGGGTGGTCACGATATGCGATTATTTAATTATTTTTGAAATATTTTCTGTACTTTTTTAAAATCATTTATCGTGAGTATCCATTACATTGTACATAAAATGTATCAATAACTAGATACTACTTATATAAAAAAAACAATTGACTATTTGCGCAAAGTTACCAAATTAATTTAGATGAAACGTGGAATTGCCCAGAGCAGTTCTTATCTCAATATATGGTATAGACTTATAAAGTAGCCTCCATTACATAATATAAAGTATTAAAATTTATAATAGTACCAGTTGACCCGGCAAACTTCGTTCCACCTAAAAGTCAAAGATCTAAAATTATCAGTGTTCGTCCACTATATTGTGCTTGTATTATTCTTAAAAACCTTCCTCTTGAATCACTTTATCTATTAAAAACAACTTCATTAAAATCTGTAGCGCACTTTTAAAGATCTAAGCATACATATGGACAAAAAGCGAGAAGTGACTTTGTTTTATACTATGTAGTGATTGTCCTCATGTTGCTTGTAACCAATATTATCTAAAAATCTATTTATACAAAACAGGAAAGTCACTGAGTTTATTAAGTTTCCTCAAAACAATCATTATTTATGTTTTCGTCCATAATTGTAATGCACATTGCAATATAGCGTTTTCGTTTTAGGCAACGTTATTACAATAATAGTTGAGATAGTATTTTTTTTTATTATATTGAGGAAGAGTAATTAACTAGTACTAAGGGAATAGCTAACCCCTAATTGAGGTTCATGGACATAGGCCTTCTTTCCCTGCTGTTCCAACCAGTCCAGTGCCTTCTGAATTTAGATGTCTCCCGCGATCTTTTATTAGGTCATCGGTCCATGACGACCCGCGTGGCAGAGCGGTTACCATACCGGTCTGACGCGGAATGGGTCCCGGGTTCGATTTCTGGCCAGACAGGTATCTGAATGATGAGTTTAGATTCATTTTCTGGGTCTGGGTGTTTGTGTATTCGTCTTGTGTGTGTCATGGTACCCACAACACAGGAGAAAATCCTAGTGTGGGGCTATGAGTGTAGTAAGCGTGTTTTTTTTTATTTATTTAAGAAAAACAAACAGGAACAAAATACAGTATTACAAAAATATTATATCCAATATTGTTATACAATTCTGCTACCAGCACCGTTTTCTCCTTTTTACTGAGTCTTAATAGTGTTACAGAAACAAGGTTCATAAATATATTGTTATATAATAGTTTACAGTTAGGTCCTTATTTATAGTCACATAGAGTATCTATTAATATTTAACATTCACCGTAATTTCACATGCCCTCATAACATAGATAGCAACATAGTAACTATGGCGTTCTATATTTATCGACACATGTCAGTGACTACATGAAATGGTGAAAATAGCTTGTTTATTTATGAAATCGAAGTAGCAAAGGAGCATACAATGCATTTATGGTTATTGAAAGCTGCTATAAACGGGAGATAGACATCTTTAATCGCTGGGTATCAATCCAATCAACAACAATCAACTCATTCTGTCGTCAAGCTATTATTGTCCCACTGCTGGGCACGGCTCTTCTCTCAGAATGAGAGAGTTACAGGCCATAGTGGACTATGACGCGCTGGCCAAGTGCAAATTGGTGGACTTCAACTCATTATTGTCCTAGTACTGGGCACGGATCTTCTCTCAGAGTCATATTTTAAGCTATAGTCTACTATTCTGTCCAAGTGCTAGACTTAAATCATTTTTGAAAATAAATTAATTTAACAATGATTGATATAAAATTTCATCTTGAAATATGCTGACCTGTACTGTATTTATATTAAGCCCGTTTTAGGTATCTGTGTACAAAAACTTATAAATAAACAAGTAAATTGCAAGCGTGTCGATTCATATTTTCCGTTTCCTAAATAATTGTGGTCGAATTTGAACCTCTGAGTGTATTGGATAATAATTGCTTACGTCATTTTAAATTAATACCTCCCGACCGAGAGAGTAAGTTTCAACCATTAGGCTATCACTGCTCTGCTTCTGTCCTCATAAATATTGTATAATATTAGCTTTGCCAAAAAGTACCAAAATGTATCGGGGACGTAGTAAAAAATTCGAGTAAAAAGTATTAACTAAGTCAATGCTACTCTTTACAAAATTAAAACATTAAAAAATAGTAGTTTAAAATTTAAACTAGTACAAAGCACATTGGTTCGTCCGAATATTCAAGAGTAAACATTTGGTCGTACAATAGCAAATCCGGGTTCGTAATACTTTTAAGGCTTTTAAAGCCTTTTAAGGTCTAATTAGCGTGATATCTCTTACATCTCTAATAATATGTAGGTCAAATGACTGACTTGAAATACCTACTTGCTACCAAGTAGCAAATACCGCAACACAATTTCCTCATAACTCCATCCAGATATAACTTCAATTCGACTTAAGGTTTATGCGCCAAGTTCTACTAAGTTCTAGGCATAACTTCTCACATATTGTCTAATAGGAACGGAATTGCGAGTGTTTCGTTAAGACACAAATCTAACTTAGCCTTAGCGTTAAATATATTTGATTACATCTATATATAAAAAATAATGTTTGTCTCAAAGTCCAAAAATACGCATGCAATTCCCCTAGTGGTCACCCATTCCTCGCCCCACCTCATTAGTTATTGCTTAACTTTCAAGCAAGAGGGCTTATCGTCTCTACCGAAGTAAAAGTACTCGTGTGCTCCACTAACGGCCACCCATCCCACGCCCGAACTCTTTCGACGTTGCTTAACTTTGTACCATCCATCCATCAGCCTTTGAAAGTCCACTACTGGAGATAGGCTTCCTCTAATCTGCGCCACTTTGACCGGGCCTGAGCCATCTAAATCCAGCGGTTACCCGCCGTCTTCTTCAGGTCATCAGTCCACCGGGTCGGGGGGCGGCCTGCACTCCTTTTGCCCAGACGTGGTCTCCGTTCGAGGACTCTTCTACCCCATCGGTTGTCTGTCCTACGAATGATGTGGCCTGCCCATTGCCACTTCAGCTTATTAATTTTGAGCTTACTAACTTTCTACATCAAATAAAATATAAACAAGTGATGCACGTTAACTTTAAAAGAACTTTATATGGAAAAGCTGCATCTTTTTATCCGACTCGATTTCTTGCTAAGTTCTCCGCCAAGTTGCCAAGCTGTAGTACATAATTTATCTTTCTCATATGTTGGTTATTAGCGGTAGCATCTTTAATGAGTTTCTGAACCTATCTTATAACAAGTTATGAACGATGTCAATAGTTTTAGCCCGAGATCCGAGCGCATGGTTATTAAGTCTATTTGGTGTGTATATAAATGTATTTTTTTATTGGAATGAAGTAGCAAACGAGCATGCAGTTCGCCTGATGGTAAGTGGTCACTGCCGCCCATGGACATCTCTAATCAACTACAATACAGAACATGGGTTCCATCTGAAGTGAATCACAGACGCGTTGCTACTCCCGAGGACTATGATGGTCGTCTCATGTAAAAGTGTGTCGGCAACTACACCCTTCCATCGAAACGCAAGAAATGCTTCACGCTACAAATATGTGTGGCAGTGGTACTTTCCCGGTCGAACTACACTAGTTCTTCTACCTTGTATTTTAATCGTAACTTTTAAATCGAAAGACGGACGTTCAATTCATAGGTGCCATTGATTTATTAAACTGGTTTGCGTACTAAAAAATAATTACCACTGCTTTATGCTGAAAGGAAACTTCGTGGGGAAACTTTTAAACTAAAAAAAATGATTCCCAAAACCCCCCTCCTTCCAGTGTAGCGGTTGGGTTAGGTTAGGTTAGAGTAGCAACGAGTCCTATGCATCTTCAAACGAGGCTTCTAGTTGTCGGCAATTTCCCAACGGGACAAATAAGCAGCCAAGAAAAGCCAATGCAACCGCAAACTTACCATAAATAACCAATCTTTAAACACGAAAAGTTTTGTTGCATATTTTCCGTAGTTTTCCGGGAATTAAAGTTTCCGCAACTTCTAGTTTCGCTTGGCCCGGACTTGGCGAGCGGCAAAATATGGTAATTCCTTAAAACTGTATTTAACGTTTGTCCGGTACGAAATTAGTTTCGAAATATTCCATTTATGTATAACCGAAATATTTTGTGGTGCTGGATTTATTTGTACAAGAGATAGGGTGTAGAAATGCAGCCCATGAAAATTTCACACTTTTCTCGTCAACCCATTGTTGTCCCACTGCTGGGCACTGGTCTTCTCTGAATGAGAGAGTTTTAGGCCATAGTCTCGCCAAGTGCGAATTGGTGGATATTCAGATTTTTCACACTTTTACCTTTTACGAATAAGAGGCTGCGTTTTTCTCTTTTTTCCGATTGAAGTAACAAGCAGTCCGTCTGATGGTAATTGGTCACTGCTTCCCATGGACATCTGTAAGCAAATTCATATAGAACATAGGTTCTATCTGAAGCCTAAGATGTTCGCCTCATATAAGTAAATGTGTGCCGGCAGCCACACCCTTCCGTTTTGAAAACATTGAAACGCAAGAAATGCTTGGTACCATTTCTTTATTACCATTATTTCATACTTGGTGGATACCTCCCCAGTCGCACCATATTCTTCCACTTCCATTCTTCCATAGGAATTATATTATGTTGCAGCTAAGTTTTACATAGAAATTAATTATCACTGCTTATTGCTTGTGTAGGAAAACATCGCGAGGAATTCTACACACTCTTTGAGAGTTCTTTAAAAAAGTAGTTCTTGGAGGTGTGTGAAGTCCACCAATTCGCACATGGCCAGCGCGTTGGACTATGGCCTAAAGTCTCTCATTCTGTGAGAAGACCCGTTCCCAGCAGTGGGACACTAATGGGTTAACGACAAGTTTAAGTAACGTAATCCTCACTAACATAATAACTCACAAAGTGCTCGAGTGAGTAATGAGAGTGAGTAAGATTACCCAATTGTAGATAAGGTAACCTTAAAGATAACATATTTTCGAGTATGTTATCAAGAAGAGGACGTCTCGTAGATTGTTATCTTTAAAGGTAATTGAGGTAAAGTGGACACTACCAGTAAACTGATAATTTCAACTGTTCAATTTTGTTTTATTTAAAACTAGCAAACAAACAAACATAAGTGGTGTATAAAGTACTAAAAATATTCAATGGGCTTATTAAGTACAAAGATAAATAAAAATAAACAGAATACACAACGAAAACTGTAACAGAAATTGAAAAACAAATACTAGTCACTAGTTGCAACGGTCAAAATTCGTCCGTACTTTAGCTCAAAAACTAAATTTTATATCATCCAAAGTAGCACGAATATTTCTCAAATTCAATTATTCAATTATTGTATTAAATTTCAAGTTTTTCAACACACACGTTAAAGGTAAAAAGAGGTTTAGTTAACTCAGCTGACATTTTTGACGTTGTGTTTTCATAGTAAGACATTGAATGTTTCATTTCGTTTATTATATATGTGTCTGCGTCCAATGTACGGTAGTTTGTAATGTGTTTTTAATTGATTTTATGTATGTTAAATTGATTATTAGAAAAAAACATTCCGTAATCCTTCTCTACATCCACTATAACCGTGCATAATTTCATACTCCTCGCTGAATGGCAAGTATGTTAAAAACGGATCACATTTGCTTCACGTATTAATATATAGATATGTCATATCTTACAATGCGTTTTGTCGTTTGGGCTTTAGCGTACCTACACACATATATACGCTTGAAAAACATTATTCTCCTTCTGATGCAATCGGGTACAAAGTTAATATTAATTAGGTACTTCTGCATACTTTGCTTATAATGAATTTGAAGATAAGGTAAATCGGTCTAATTCTAAATATGCTCTTCATATTTAGAATGTATGCAAATGTATTTACCAATGAAACAGACTGGTAACTCTGTATAAAAGTATTAACTAATTAAACACACTCGCAATGATGTGTTTTATCGCTTTACCATTTGTCGAATAAATCATCATCATGATACACTGACAAGTATTGGTTTGAATATGAAGCAAATTTATATTAATTATTCAGTGTTCATCCCGACTCGATCAGCGAAAATGTAAAGTCGATAATGTGAAATACAATCGTTATATTTCTTATAAGATTGAAATAATACGTGAAGCAAAAACTTGTGGTGCATTTTTAAGCAATATGCCGCGGACGGATTAGTATTAAATTTTGCACGGTTATAGTAGACGTAGAGAAGGACTGCAGAATGTTAATATTTTTTTTCAAATAATGTATGTATCACGCATAAAACTACCGTGCATTTGTCACGAACACATACATACACTTTGGACAATATGAAGTTTAGTTTTTTAATTTAAATTACGGTCGAATTTCGACCGTTGCGACGGCTGACTAGTAAGATTGAACAATTGCTTGTATAATTGTTAACCATTGCCGTTCGTGAAGCTCTGCAACTAATTCCACTTCATCCCCAACCCATTAAGGTTCTACTGCTGGGTACGGGTCTCCTTTAATGTACTTGTCCTTTGAGGTACCTTTAAGGTCTCCTTTCTGGGGGCACGGTAGTGCCCCCGCCAAGTCGAGCAATAAGTATTTCACTGCTTCTACCACCTTAAGTAAAGTACTTACCTTTAAGCAATATTAAATACTAGCTGACCCGCCGACCTTCGTTCCGCCTAATAGTCAAAAATTTAAAATTATCAGTTTTTCTTTACTATATTACACATGTATTATAGAAAAAAACCTTCCTTTCATCACTATATCTAATAAAGAAAACTGCATTAAAATCCGTAGCGTAGTTTTGAAGATCTAAGCTTACATAGTGACAGATGCGAGAAGCGACTTTGTTTTATACTATGTAGTGACATAGGTATGTAACCTACGATTCACTACCTTCTGAATTTTCCTTAATTATTTTATGAAAATAATTATATCAGTTTTCATGACATAATTTATTTCTGAATAGAATTTAGGATCTATTCAAATTCAATATATCATTTTACACTGAATGCTTTATTAACTAACTTTCGGTCGAGTTACAGCCTCTAAATCATTTTACGACCGCTTCCAAACCCATAAATTCGCGGGCATCAAAAGTAAATTTGGCATCAAACATTAGTAGGTACATAAGTTCGGGACGTCGGCGAAATTGCGGCTGTCATTACAGCTTTATATAAGAAAATAATTGGCATTTGATTACAACTGGTGAGAGGAATATAGCTCAGGTTATGTGTAAATTTTCTTATTTATCCATTTAAAAGTCCTATGGGTATTTTTTGTAACATATGTGGTTGATTTTGAAGGTGGTAGAACCAGTGTAGTTCGACCGGGGATGTACCACCGCCACACCTATTTCTAGCGTGAAGCATTTCTTGCGTTTCGATAGAAGGGTGAGGTTGCCGGCACACTTTTATATGAGGCGATCATCATAGTCCTCGGGAGTAGCAACGCATCTGTGTTTGACTTCAGATAGAACCCATGTTCTGTATGTAGTTGATTACAGATCTCCATGAGCGGCAGTGACCACTTACCATCAGGTGGACTGCATGATCGTTTGCTACTTCAGTCAAATAAAAAAAAAAAGATGTTAAAAAGTAATTGTAACATCTACCACATATGTTACAAATACGAACATACGTATAAAATATTAATCGATTATTTAATACAAACAGCATAAAAAATAAAAAGTAGGAAAGTTCGAGACGTCAGCAAAATTGCGGCTGTCATTAAATGTTTTTACTAGAAAAAAACTAAAATATCAGATGTCATTGTCAGATGTCTTTCTCCAAATTATTCCAACCGCTATTGTTTTTATATGCAGCTTAGCTAATAAAACCTCTTTTTACCTTTAACGGGTGCGTTCAAAATAACTTGAAAATTATTACAATTTATTTGAATTTCAGAAATATTCGTGCTACTTTGGACAATATGAAGTTTAGTTTTTAAAATTAAATTACGGTGGAATTTCGACCGTTGCGACGCGGTACTCATAGGAAAAATACGACGTACGAATTTATTGTTCCCGAAAAACGATCATTGATTACTATTTCGCTCATTCATTGCAATGAGTTATTCACGTTTTTTTATCTGATTGAAGTAGCAAACGAGCATGCAGTCCACCTGATAGTAAGTGGTCACTGCCGCCCATGGACATCTGTAATCAACTACATACAGAACATGCGTTCCATTTGAAGTCATAGATGCGTTGCTACTCCCGAGGACTACAATGGTCGCCTCATGTGAATATGTGCCGGCAACCACACCCTTCCATCGAAACGCAAAAAATGCTTCACGCTGGAAATAGGCGTGGCGGTGGTACCCTCGGTCGAACTTCACTGGTTCTATCACCTTCACGTTTTTTAGTTTTAACGTCTTCATTTCCGATCTTAACCAACAATAAATGTTCTAATAATGTGCGAAAACATATAAATTAATTGTTTTGAAATGCAATAAACGTGCACTAAGGGAACACAGCGAGTTAAACACTCCAAGGCTGAAATAGATATGGGGGTGGTGTCGCCGCAATTCAATTTTAATGGACCCTTCGCTTGATTGCAGTTGAAGCACTGCCACGCCTCGTTTATATAACCGGGATATACTTGCTTTAGAAAGGTGTGGAAAAGCAGAGACATTCTTACAAAGGAACCTAATGCCAAGTTTGCATTTAGGATTTAACAAAATTGTGGTCATTCTGGGGAGATTTATAAAGGGCTTATTAAAAGGCCGTAAAATTTAGTTTGGTCCTTTCTAGCACGAAATTCTAATTTTTAATTTGCTAGGTGATAGATTACGTTTTTTGGAGTAGTTTTAGGTAGGTATTTATTTCAATGCGACGAAGATTTGAGTTCGGTCTCTTTCTTTCTTGGTGTTTTATATATATTTCATTCGTCGTTATTAATTTGTAATCAGAAATGGGTGGTTGCTATTGACAATTTATTTTCGATTGATTTATTTATTACCTATTAACTATATTATTTGGGGAAACAAGCATAAAAGGCAATCGTTACATTGAATCCTTAAGTACGACGCGTACATCTGAATTGAATAGTTCCGCGCAATGCGGCTGTGATTTTATTGTCTCCCAGATATTCAATGTGCGTGCAAATTTCCACACGGATCGTATGGGAATAGGATTGTAGCGCATTGCCTTATATTTTATGGTGCAATAATATATGAAACTTAGGGACATAAAAATAACAAGAAATCACCTGCTACAAAGTATTGAGTATGTGTGTGTATGTATAAAAACTCCGCGTTTTTATACTTTAGACGGTATTCCGCTGTTTTTTGTTTACATTAATCTTTAAATCTAAAAAATTAAAACAATACAACAAAGATATACATCTTTGTTGTATTGTTTTTTACAAAGATGTATATCTTTGTTGTATTGTTTTAATTTTTTAGATACAACAAATACGTATATATTTGTTGTATAAGATGTATATATTTGTTGTACTATTTTATTATTTTTAAGCTATTGGTTTTAAAAGTCAACATTACAACAAATATATACATCTTATACAACCAAGTTATACATTTTTGTTGTATTCTTTTTATTTTTTTTATACAACAAAGATGTCTATATTTTGTTGTAATGTTTTATTATTTTTAAACTATTGGTTTTAAAAGTCAGATAATCTAGAAAGTCGAGAATCAGAGTCTGTGTTTGAGTTCTTTAAAAAAGAGATAAAGGCATCGATCTCATAATATCTCATTGGAACACAGTTATTAATTCCTTAAAATACATATGTATAAAATATACACATAGTATGTACACACGTATAATTTAATGTAGTTTTTTCTTTGTCGTAATTACTTGTAATTTCTAAAGCAAAGCGATAAATAAAATAAATCGGCTGTGTATGTGTCGGATTTTATTATTAAAACGTAATAAAAGAGAACATATTTTGATAAAGACATAACCTAAATCATGTAGATGTAAGAAACCCTCAGTCCTATATTTAAAAGGCTCTTACAAGAAATAGTTCAGCGCTGAGCAATAAATATCTAGCTTACAATACACGTCTCTTCTTTTTTTATCTGAAGTACCTAACAGATAGAACCTGTTCTCTGTCTGAACAGATGTCCATTTTTTCTTTCTCTGACTAAAGAAGCAAACGAGCATGCATCCACCTGATGGTAAGTGGGCATTGCCGCCCATGTCATCTGTTATCTATTTTATACAGAACATGGGTTTGATTACTATGATGGTCGCCTCATGTGAAAGTGCGCCGGCAACCATACCCTTCTATCGAAATGCAAGAAATGCTTCACGCTAGAAATAGGTGAAAGTATGTATGTATATATATAAATATATATATTTTTAATTTTTTTTTTTTTTTTGTTTTATTTGACTGAAGTAGCAAACGAGCATGCAGTCCACCTGATGGTAAGTGGTCACTGCCGCTCATGGACATCTGTAATCAATTTCATACAGAACATGGGTTCTATCTGAAGTCAAACACAGATGCGTTGCTACTCCCGAGGACTATGATGGTCGCCTCATGTAAAAGTTTGCCGGAAACCACACCCTTCTATCGGAACGCAAGAAATGCTTCACGCTAGAAATAGGTGTGGCGGTGGTACTTCCCCGGTCGAACTACACTGGTTCTACCACCTTCAGATATATCTATGTATGTCTTCTGTATATTTATCAAAAATATTTGACACCTATAACCCTGTCATAATTCTCAAAATTCTTTCTCTAACCACTAATGATATACTACTACTTATACTCACAAATGAATGTAGTAGAACAATCAGAATGTTACTATTGCTTTTGTATGTTCTGTTTGTGTGTGTGGTGTTTTAATGGTGGTAATAACTCTTTGTGGTTCTATTTCAGAAGCACCACCGAAACACAGCATTGCAGGTGGTAGAGCCAGTGTAGTTCGACAGGGGAAGTACCACCGCCACACCTATTTCTAGCGTGAAGCATTTTTTTGCGTTTCGTTGGAAGGGTGTGGTTGCCGGCACACTTTTATATGAGGCGACCATCATAGTCCCCGGGAGTAGCAACGCATCTGTGATTGACTTCAGATAGAACCCATGTTTTATTTGAAGTTACACACAGATGTCCATGGGCGGCAGTGACCACTTACCATCAGGTGGTCTG
Source organism: Spicauda simplicius (assembly GCA_949699795.1). Taxonomy (NCBI): domain Eukaryota; kingdom Metazoa; phylum Arthropoda; class Insecta; order Lepidoptera; family Hesperiidae; genus Spicauda; species Spicauda simplicius. The sequence goes on along the minus strand of OX453075.1, from coordinate 15,899,800 downwards.
CATAATAGTAGTGCTATGTGCTGCTGTATTCTGTCTTAAAGGCTTAAAGAAAAACACTGTTTATCAAGACATTACGGCTTAGTCTTCCTGGATAAAAACGCATCTAACGTGGCTAACCTCCTGAGGTTAGCCACGTTAGATGCGTGTTACCTGTAACAATCCGATCTTGTCGATTGACAGATGTTCATGGTACTTCTTCCTCCCGCGCTCTTTCATGCCGCGTAAGATGTAGAAGGAGCTTCCTGCTGAGGTATCCCGGAGCGCTATGATATGGGGCACTTCAAGAAAAGTGTAAAAAGAGCTCTCCTTCAAAGCCGGCGATGCATTGTCGACTCCCCTGGTGTTGCAAATGTCCATAGGCGACCATGACTGCTTTCCATCAGGTGGCTCGTCTGCTTTATCGTTAGGCCCAACTATATAAAAAAATGGTACTTCAGATCCATGGCCCAGATGATACATCACTTTTACAAAAAATACCGGAACATATTCAATGAAAAATCGCGTCTGTATTATTTATCTTGGCGTTTCATTAAGAATACACCACACAGCTGTAAGCGTTTAGTATTTACTTAAAATGCATTCGTAGCGCTCGTAGTATGTACAGTAAATTAATGTGCTACGCTCGTAGCTCGTAGCAAACAGAGCCTTGAGCGTAGCACATCGTAGACTACGTAGAGTTGACATCGGATGGAATATGAACTTTGTTAATTACTGTTGCTTGCTAAGTATCTCAACTTTTTCTGATTAATTTTCTGTGATAAGTTTTTTAATCAATAATTATTTTTATGTAGCTGAAGCAGTAAATGAGCTTAGGAGATTGGTTTCGTTATCGGTTGATTACGTTTGAAATGTACCCCAAACAAGACTTAAATCTTATCTACAGATTAGGCACATATGCCTTGCTACCGCTGATGACGTTTAACGTCCAATGATGCCCAATAGTGAAAGTGGCTACTTACCAGGTGAACTGGATATAAAAAGGATATATACATAGGTGCAAGGCAAGGGCAAGGGCAAGGCAAGGGCAGGGCAAGGTGGTAGAACCAAAGTAGTTCAACCGGGGAAGTACTATCACCACACCTATTTCTAGCGTGAAGCATTTCTTGCGTTTCGTTAGAAGGATGTGGTTGCCGGCACACTTTCACATGAGGCGACCATCATAGTCCTCGGCAGTAGCAACGCATCTGTGATTCATTTCAGATGGAACCCATATTCTGTATGAAGTTTAGGGCGGCAGTGACCACTTACCATCAGGTGAACTGCATGCTTGTTTGCTACTTCAGTCAGATAAAGAAAAAATATATATTTTGCACTAGGTTATACTGCGGTTTCGCCCGTTTAAGTTACGTCTATCACGATAATAAGTGTCCTATGTGTTAACTACAAATGTGGCAAACTTTAGCAAATCCGCTAGAAACCTAGTAGTTTTGCGTGTAAGAGTGACTAACACATACATCATTAAAAACTTTGGCATTTATAATATTAATAAGTAAATGAAATTAATGTCCTCTCAATGAATTTATAAATGCTTCTGTATGTATCTGTATGCTATAAGTCAAATAATTTATTTTTTTATTTTATGTTTGTGTGACCACACTGCCGCATTGGGCATTGTAATAGTAGTTGTGTTTGTATTAAATAAATAAGTTTGACGAATATTACAGACAGACTCTAGCAGGGTTCTATAATATATTATACTCATTGCATTAAAGCGTTTGAGAGATACACGATTTCAAATTTAACTACATACTACCAACCACATGGCTTTGTGGAGATACGATCTTTGACGCGTAAGGAAGGTTTCATTTCCGACGATACTGTTAGCAGTGATAGCGAACATATGCGGGTTTTGTAGGCTTTATCAAATATTTTATTTGTTATGAGACATGTGTATGAAAGTACAAATGAAAATATTTGGGAATGTTTAATCGTTTGTAACATATCTGTCATTCAAAGGTGGTAGGACCAGTGTAGTTCGACTGGGGAAGTACCACCGCTACACCTATTTCCAGCGTGAAGCTTTTCTTGCGTTTCGATGGAAGGGTGTGGTTGCCGGCACACTTTATAGGAGGTAAACATCATAGTTCTCGGGAGTAGCAACGCATCTGTGATTGACTTCTGATAGAATCCATATTCTATATGAAGTTGATGACATGTGTCCATGGGCGGCAGTGATCACTTACCATCTGGTAGACTGCATGCTCGTTTGCTACTTCAGTCTGATAAAAAAAATATCTCGAGCATGCTTGGTCATTATTTGTGTCATATCAGCAATTGCTTTAATGTTCTGGAATTTACTATATATCAGGTTCTGATTCGCATCGTTTGACTGAGCCGGAGCTCGATCAAAAAACTTGTATTGTAAATATTTTAGTTACGAAACAAGCGGCTAGGGGCGCTGCATGTAGATGTATGATTCTTTCGTACTAAGGGTACTGAACAAGAAAGGTTGCTTTGTATCATTTCAAATATTTTTCAATCATTGTAAAAATAAACAAGACACTACGATTAGCAATGCTTAACACAATTATAAGTTATATTGCGCATGAGGGAATATGTCAAAGATTGCGACAAAAAAATGATGCCGTTGTGACGCATTTCTTTTTAATTATTGAGGTCCTCGAGGGGCGACCACGTTTAGGCAAAAGGAGAACAGGTTGCCCCCCTACCAGATGGACCGATGACCTGAAGAAGACAGCGGGAAACCGTTGGATTCAGAGGGCACAGGACCGGTTGAAGTGGCGCCATTTTGGGAGGCCTATGTTCAGCAGTGGACATCAAAAGTCTGATGGATGGATGGATTGAGGTCACCTTCTAGTTGAACGAAGTGATATACACTCTGTGATTTAAACTAAAGTGAATCAATCGTTATCAAGCAGTTGGATTCGTTTTTAACAACTTAACAATTTACTTATAGAGCATAAACGTTAAACAGAACTGTAGTACCAGTAACCGTCACCTATCGTGGCTTTACATGGAAATATGATCTGAGCTAAGGAAGGTTTCATTTCCGGCGATACTGTTAGCAGTTATGAGATAGCGGGAATATATGCGTTGTTCGTGCTTTGCCGAATTGTTATACGGAAAGTGTATGCAGTCCGAATGGAATTGTGAAAATATTTGATATTTTAAGCTTAAGTTTGCGATATGCATACAGCGTTATAAATGAACAGCGATAAAAATAATTTTGTTTTAATTAATAGAAAATATACCTACAGTGAGCAGTGATAGCCTAATGGTTGAAACTTGCCCTCTCGATCGGGAGGTCCGAGGTTCAAACCCAGGCACGCACCAATGATTTATGTGTGTATTAGAAATTAATTATCACTGCTTTTCGGTGAAGGAAAACATCGTGAGGAAACCTACACACCCGAGAGTTCTTAAAAAAAAAAAGTTCTCAGAGGTGCGTGAAGTCCACCAATTCGCACTTGGCCAGCGCGGTGGACTATGGCCTAAACTCTCTCATTCTGGGAGAAGACCCGTGCCCAGCAGTGGGCCAATAATGAGTTGATGCGATATGAGATACATACATGTTTGAAGTTAATGCTTTGGACATGTTCGGTAAAACAAGTTTTTTTTTAAGATTATTTAGTGGCAAAGTTCATGTATATAATGATAGAATGGACAGTAGTGGTATTGCTGCAAAACTCATTATCTACCACTGCTGGTCACCCCTCCGAAATTGGACGAGTCCTGGATCATACTTTAGTACACTATCTCAATACGTTTTCAAGCCGTAATATAGTTTTTTTTATCTCATTGAAGTAGCAAACGAGCATGCAGTCTATCTGATGGTAAGTGGTCACTGTCGCCCATGGACATCTGTAAGCAAGTTCATACAGAACATGGGGTTCTATGTGAAGTTAATCAAAGATGCATCGCTGCTCCGGGGGACAAAGATGGTCGCCTCATATAAAAGTGTGCCGGCAACCACACCCTTCGATCAAAACGCAAGATTTTCACGCTAGAAATAGGTGTGGCGGTGCTACTTCCCCGGTCGAACTACACTGGTTCTACCACTTTCAGAATTACTTACGACTTACGCGGTCAGTCAGTTTCACCTTTCGCGTAAGTTCGGGGTATTATTGTATTATAAAACGTCGATTACAGATGTTTACGCTCGACAGTGACGATTTACCGTCAGGTGTAGTGCATTGCTATTATATAAACGTATATAATATGTAAACATTAAATCAGCTGCGATTAGTATTCGTCAGTACTATTGTTACTATTGGCACGCGGTTTACATCTATATTCGGTGTCTGGTGGCAAGACGCCAGACTGTGTCTAATTTTGTATTTGTCTTCACCGTTTGGCTGGAGTATTTTAAGTTGGATATAAAGTTGAGGTGTTGAAGTGTGATGTTTGGTCTAAGACGGCAACGGCACTACCGTGTCCTCAGATAAAAACATAACTTATCTGAGGACACGGCAGTGCCCCCGCTAAGTTAAGCAAAAACGCGGCATAAACATTTTTATAGAAGAATGTACTTAATACAATAAGTTCAAAATATAAAAAATACAGCATACTGGATTTTTATAGCAAATCTTTCCCTCTGTTTTCTCAGCGTTAAGTGAAACATCAACTGACCGCTTCAAAACAACTTACTGAAAGTGAAGTCAATCAATGTTTCTTAAGCCTTCGGTTTTTTGTTTAAATAAAATCTAACAATGTAACTTGTTCTTTGTAATACCTAAGAAAGACAAAATTACATGTCGCTAGAACGGCGACTATTCTTATTTGAAGTAAAATAGTAAATAGTCCTAGTTTTCATTAGGTGTTTATCTGATTCTAAGAGTAACAGGAGCATCTTTGGCGAATAACCCAACACTCAATTTGTGTCTGAACATTATCTCTCGCTTATCCGATTATCTAAGATCCAGTGTAAGAGTCCTTACACACAATACGTGCTATTTCGTCATCTATAATCACCTTTCACCAAAAGTAGGCGTGACTCTTGGTAAAATATCTAATTAGTCGAGGCCTTTATCTAGCAATAGAATGAATCCACTTGTAGGAGTTTTAGATGAATTAGCTCAAGTACATTTAAATTGGGAATAGTAAGGAACGCTTTATAAATATGTTTATCTGGCCTTTGCTTTGTTTTATTAAATTAATAATGTAAATTTAACATTATTAAATTTCACAAAATAATATATATACAACTGGGTTGATCCCGCGGCTTTGCCAGCTACGGACACGTCTGGCATGAAAATGAGCGTCTGATGAGATGTTTAATGTATAATCAGGTACCATCAGGTTCACCCTGTAGTCGGGGAGTAGAATACGGCTACGGTATCCCCTGCCTGTCGTAAGAGGCGAGTAAAAGGGGGCCTCTGGGGTTGCGGACGGCTATAGTGGGAGCTGGAACCGTCCAACAAGCAACCCCGAGAAAGCCGGCGGTATGTGTGGCTGCATCTCGCCGTAAGCACCGAATGGTGAAGGGGGATGGCACACGTCCCCCAAGAGATGAACTCGTGACGGGCGCCGCGCTAGGGGACACCGGTGCGATCCATTGGAGATCCCGGGGTCCCCTAAAAGCGCAGAGGAAGGCCACCGAGGAGGTTTTAGTGGGTAAAAATTCCACATAACCCGGAGTCTCTTCCAAGGCTTCGGTGTAATTGTGGAAGGTTTCCTCCCCGTCATAAAAAGTACCATCTGGTGGACTGCATGCTCGTTTGCTACTTCCATCTTATAAAAAATGTAGGTCATTTTCCCGTTAAAGACTAACAAACTCCCATACGTCACCTTACAAACATTCGCATTACTAATATTCAAAAGATATTGTGCCAGCACCTTTAGATTCTCGGGTGCCCAAACGATTAAGTTTGTAATGGAAGTACAAATAGAGAGGTGGCGATCCTCCGAGACCCTCATAATGGAAACAGAAAATAACGATGTATTTTGGTCGTAACTAATCTCTTTGAATGAAAGGCTTTAATAACACTGCTGGGCAGGTGTGAGTTGGTACATAGAATATTTTACACCTATGAGTATCTTAAAAATATTACGAGAATTTAAGGTATTCGTGATTTTTAAGATTTAAAAGCAGTAATAGCCTAACTTGCCCTCTCAATCGGGAGATCCGAGGTTCAAACCCAGGCACGCACCACTGATTTATGTGCGTATTAGAAATTAATTATCAGTGCTTTTCGGTGAAGGAAAACATCGTGAGGAAACCTACACACCTGAGAGTTCTTTAAATAAAAAAATCTCGGAAGTGTGTGAAGTCCACCGATTCGCTGTGGCCTAAAACTCTCTTATTCCGAGAGAAGAACCGTGCCCAACAGTGGGACAATAATGGGTTGACGATATAAAATTAAAGTAGCAAAATAACAGTCCATTTGACGGTATGTGGTCACTATCGTATATAAGTAACTTCATACACGACATGGATTCTGCCTGAAACCAATTAAAGATGTGTTGCTAATCTCGAGAACTAAGTCGGTCGCAACATGTGAACGTGAACCGTAAACCACACCCTTTCATCGAAACGCAAGAACTGCTTCACGCCAGAAATCGGTGTATAGGTAGTACTTACGAACTATAATCGTCCTATCAATTTGCAATATGTATATGGCTCCCTTGGCGCGTATCACTGCACATATTTCAGTTCAAACTAAAATACTTAGGAGCTTTCATTAAAATGTATTCCAGAGTCAGACCTAAGAATTTAAATATGCGTCAAGACCTAAGAATATGCGACCTAAGAATATGCGTCAAGGTGGAGGTAGAGACTTAATGCGTTTGCAAGGTATTTCATTAGTGCGGGTGAACTCATAATATAAGGATATAGGGATACGCATATGCGCTAAGATTTCTTGGGTAGTAGTACGCATATGGTTCGACCGGGCAGGTACCACTATCACAACTATTTCTAGCGTGAAGTGAATCTTGCGTTTCGGTGGTTGGGTGTGTATCCAGCTCACTTTTATAACAGGCCATCATCTAAATCATTGGAAGGAACAACGCACCTGTGATTGACTTTAGATAGAACTCTTGTTCTATGTGAAATTGCTTGTAGATGTCCACGGGCGGCAGTGATCATTCAACCACAGATGCGTTTCTGATGTCGAGGTCTAAGATGCGAATGTATGAGAAAGACAAATCAAATTAAATTGTTGTACGAGTAACTGTACAGTCATAGTTTTACTATTAAACTTACTTTTGAAGGGTAGCAACACTGATCCACTTCAGATAGGAGCCATATCTTTGTCTGGCTGATTACAAATGATAATGGCTAGTATGTACATAGGAACCACTCGAAATGAACTGAGTACTCATTAGCTACTAGTATTAAGAACATTAATGAAATAAATAAAATGCGAAGAAAAAATAAAAAAAACGATGATGGATGATTTCAGTATAAAAATAAGTAGAAGGGTAGTTCTGGTTAAAACTCGGTCTCTCAATCAATGGCTCGGAGTTCGAATCTCAGGCACGCATCACTGATTTTGTGTGACCGTTGAAGTTTCACTGACTGTGAAACATATACACCTGAGTTTTTTTAAAAGTGACTAAAGTCTGAAATCTACCAATGCACTTGATGCACACCATCTGAAATATGGCAAAAAAACGATGTGTATGTCAGCTCCGACGCACGACTGGAGTTTACTCGCATTTAAAATAGATGGCGCCATACTCCCACACTAAAGATATAAATAATACCAATATATGGTTCATTTTGAAAAATTATATCTAATATATATGTACGTATTAAAATATTATTACGATTTACTATTTTAAATACCATTGAGATTTCGGTAAAACGTAATCACGAAACCTATGCATACCATCCACGCGTACTCATAAAATAGTTCTAAAGTATTCACTAGATGGCGTTATACTCAATAAAAAAAACGTAACGAGATCATTCATCAGTAGATTTTGCTCCTCACATTTTTCTCATACCGGGCCTTTATATAGGGCAAATCGATTCTTAAGTCGATGGAAAAACCCTACATTTTCGAAAAATTAAAATGTATATTTTTTTTTGATAATATTTGACTTGATTTCAAGAGCCAGCATCAAAGCTGGCTGAAAATTTAAATAAACGGTGAGCAATAGTTTGAGAGTCGTTAAGTTTGCGAGATTTTTTCATTAAAAGGCAGAAATATTGAACTGAAATTATAACCAACTGGTAAATTTTTCTGACTTTTGTTATTCGATTTTTGACAGGAATCAGAATTTTAAATTGATGTACACTTTTGCAGTAACTTGAAGAATTAGGAGGGATTGCATTCATTCATTAAACAAACTTTATTATCTTACTAAATGTGCTGTATTTATAAAAAAATAAACAAATAAAAATTGGTGTTACTGTTTCTATAGTAAATAATATTAGTATTAGTAGTTATAATTCGACATTATTTGACATAAACAAACATCTTATACACATGTATAGAATTTCAATTATTTATTACTGATCTACATTTTATTATATTAAGCGATAAAAGCTATGCAATACAAAGTTTTTATCGCGGGCTTTGAGCGCGGCGACCGAATCAAGAAATTTCGTAACGAAAAAAACTTAACATTCCCCACTCCGCCTACCATGTAGCGCGGCCAACGTTCGCTTAACGTGCATGTATATGATACGACAGTACTAGGCTCGCACGAATCGAGACGAGCTACTCGGAAATCGGCAAATATTTAAGCAGCTGTTTGTAAGAAAGTATATATATATTCTATCATCAAATGAATTAATATAATTGAAATTTGCCCTCCATAATAGGTAGAACATATGAAAATATAATGTTAAATGTAAGATCTATGTACTACACTATGTTCTGGCAAATAAATTGAATTTGAATTTGAATTTATAGTATCAAAGAAAAAAACTTGAATTGATACCAAAGAAAAAAAAATACTGCATAAAAAAAAAATTGCATAAGTTAATGAAAATGTTATGCAATTGCTTTAATATGTGATGTCCAGACACGTGGATTTAACTCGACTGCGTCAGGGCAACGTCAGGGTAACTTTTTTTTGGTCGACAAACGTTATTACCACTTATATATGCAATTGGCGACCTTTTTCTTTGCAAAACTCCGGTCCTTCCCAAAAAGCGGAATTGGGCCTGTCCCGCGCAGGACATTAAATTTAGACGAAAAAATCGGGATGTCTCTCCAAAATCCGGACGTCTGGCAACCCTGAAAGATATATACATATGTACTTATGACAGTTGATACGCAGTGGGTTCCGGGATCGATCCTCGGCCGATCGGCCTCAACAGAAATGATAAAATTCCCACTTTATATTTAGTAGCTATATGAGCCTAGTATGACATTAAAAACAAGCGTGTTGTAATATTACAAATGTAATAGTTTTCTTTCTTTTCTTCTTTCCTTCGTTTATTTATTTATTTCCTAGCGGACCCAGCGAACTTCGTTCCGACTAAAAGTCAAAAATCTAAAATTATCAATGTTTCTCTACTATATACCAAGGTTCAATGTCGACCATATTTGACGACCCGCGTGGCGCAGCAGCGGTTACCGTACCGGTTTGACACGCAGTGGGTCCCGGGTTCGATTCCCGGACAGACAGGTATCTGAATGATGAGTTTAGATTCTTGTTCTGGGTCTGGGTGTTTGTGTATTCGTCTTTGTGTGTGTCCATGGCAACCACGACACAGGAGAAAATCCTAGTGTGGGGCTATGAGTGTAGAAAGCTTAGAAAGCGTTTAATATTTAGCCTTAAGTTCTTAGCTCTAACTAACCTTGTGAGAGCAAATAAATTATTTATTATTATTAGTATTATATTCTTGAATCACCCTATCTGTTAAAAAAAACTGCATTAAAAGCCGTAGCGTAGTTCTAAAGATCTAAGCATACATAGGGACAGACAGCGAGAAGCGACTTTGTTTGATACTATGTAGTGATTTCTGGCATTCAGCAATAGTTATCAAAATTATAAGTTCTGTTAACGTCTCAATACCTTGAGAGGATAATAAGACCGAGGATAATATTTTCTTCATCGCACCACTCGCCGAAGGATGAAGTTCCATCCACACCAACTGGACTCTTGGCGGTCCTCCACGGTTCGGTTTGCACGCTCGTTTTCGCCACGGACGTGCAAGTTGTGGAATGAGCTTTCTCCTGAGGTATTCCCGGAGCGCTATGACATGGGGTTCTTCAAGAAAGGTTCGAAAAGAGCTCTCCTTCAAAGCCGGAGATGCATTGGCGACTCCTCTGGTGTTGCAAATGTCCATAGGCGGCGGTGACTACTTTCCATCAGGTAGCCCGTCTGCCTTATCGTTAGGTTAAAGTATAAAAAAAGACGGTATTGTATGGCAGACGATTGAGAGTTAATGAGAAAATAAAAAGTTACTTATTAAGTAAGAGCCTTATTAAGGCAGAGCCGGGCATTCAATAGATTGCACGGTATTTAATTTGAACGAAGAAACAGATCATTGGGTAATTAAGAAGACAATGCTTTCGTACAATTATTTGTGAATTACTATTCTGGAGTTGAAATACTCGGAATTGAAATAAATAATGAGAGTAGTGATAGCCTATTGGTTGAAACTTGCCCTCTCAATCGGGAGGTCCGAGGTTCAAACCCAGGCCAAAAATTCAAAACCACTGATTTATGTGCGTATTAGAAATTAATTATCACTGCTTTTCGGTGAAGGAAAACATCGCGAGGAAACCTACACATCACAGAATTCTTTAAAAAAAAGTTCTCGGAGGTGTGTGAAGTCCACCAATTCGTACTTGGCCAGCGCGGTGGACTACGGCCTAAAATTTCCGAGAGAAGACCAGCAGTGGGACAATAAACATTATGTTAAGGGGGCAAAAAAATAAGTAGGAGTAGTCGGGGAGTAGAATACGGCTACGGTATCCCTTGCCTGTCGTAAGAGGCGACTAACGAGGCCTTTGGAGTTGCGGACGGCTAGAGTGGGAGCTCGAACCGTCCAACAAGCAACCCCGAGAAGGACGGCGGGATGTGTGGCTGCATCTCGCCGTAAGCACCGGATGGTGAAGGGGGATCGTACACGTCCCCCAAGAGATGAGCCCGTGAGGGGCGCTGCGCTAGGGGACACCGGTTCGTTCCGTTGGAGTTTCCGAGTCCCCTACTACAAGCGTCGAGAAAGGCCACCGAGGAGGTTTTAGTGGGTAAAATCCCACATAACCCGGAGTCTCTCCCAAGACTTCGGTGTACCTTTTGAAGGTATCCTCCCCGTAACAAAACAAAAGGAGGTACAATTTTATTTACAATTTCAACCATTAGGCTATCACTGTCTTATCATCATGAATGGACACAATTTTATTTTTGGGCTGTGTCAGTTACTTTTTTCTGAAATGTTGTTGTTCCGTCTGTCCTGTTTTATAAATTAATCATATTCTTATAAATTAAAAAGTTCTGATTGAATAAATAAATAAATGAATAAAATATAATATGTATTTGCATAGAAATTAACTTTTTTAGTATCCGTCCGTCCAGAAATATACGTATATTATACTGTGAGATTTTCTTTCATAATACAGTCTGTCTTTGATTAAAACTATAAATTATTGTTGATTTATAAGCCTTGCTAGATATACTCCCTAGAGCCTAGATAGACTGAGAATTTTAATAAACAGTGCTTCAGGGAGACTCCAACAATTCCTTAAGATTGCGCGGTATTTTATTAATATTGAGTAATACATAACTGACTTGTCTAAATATGAAAATGCTATTTAAAAATAAACTGGATTCTTTTTACTACGATTCCGTATCCAAAGACGACCGAGACCCGCGTAGCGGCGCGGTTACCATACCGGACTGACGCGCAATGGGTTCCCGGTTCGATTCTCGGCCAGATAGGTATCTGAATGATGAGTTAATTAAGGTTCATGTTCTGGGTCTGGGTGAAATTCTAGTGTGGGGCTATGAGTCTAGAAAGGGTACAAAATAGCACCCTATTACTAAGACTCAGCTGTCCGTCTGTCTGTCACCAGGATGTATTTCGTGAACCCTGATAGCTAGACAGACGAAATTTTCACAGATGATACACGAATAGAAATACAAGTATTTAAGTGACTCCCCACCCCCCTAAATTATTTGTTTTATTCTATTTACACACGCAACAAACGTGATTTTTTCGCTGTTTTATTAAAACTTCCTGCGCAAGTCCCACTCGCACTTGGCCGGGTATCCTTTCTTTCCATTTGACTAGATAATCTTCGCTTAAACTTAGAGTTCTACTAGAAATTTTCCAAAGATGCGTTGCTATTCCTTAAGACCATTTAGAATGCCTCGTATTCCTTGATCCGTGAAAACCAGAGTCCAGTACTTAACCATTATAAGGATATCGATTGACATCCGTCGTGCACATTAACTGGATTCTTTCAAAAAGCAAGTGAAGGAATTTTACCTTTTTTTTGATATCGACAGGGAAACCTTGGTGGAAAACCAGTACCCGACGTTGTGGGAGCAACGCAGAGTTAAGTAGGATTGTTACCTCACTAAAACCCCCCCCCCGGTGGCCATCCTCAGCACTGTGTGGAGGACACCGAGAACTCCGCGCGCGCGATGCCCTCTTCGGGCTCTTCCCAGTGAGCAATGTGTGGCCACACATGCCGTCGTCCTACACGAGGTCGCTTGGCAGAACGGTTCGAGCTCCCACTCTTACCGCCCGCAACCCTGGAAGTCCATTTTAGTCGCCTATCTGTTACCTATATCCTCTTACTATTTTACGTCTACTATCACTAACTACTATAAACTGCTGACATACTTAAGTCATTATGTTATAATACCCTCTCTTGTATTTGTTATACTTGTATTTGTTGTTGTATTCTGTCATTCTAAGGTTGTCTGGAAATGATGGGTATTTTAGCCATAAGACCGCCTGTTATGCCTTACATTTTATGTCTTTTTAATTTAATTTATTATTTTTGTGTTTGGTGTACAAAAAAGTATATTTTGTATTGTATTGTATAAGGGTGAAACAGGTATAACGTTTGTTGGTTGGTCTAATGGAATTTATAATGCAAGGAAATAGACGTTATGTTGTCAACACAAACCTGTAATCAACCGTAAATATAAACCGAACCCGAAGTTTATCACAAATGACTTGTATCCCTAAGGACCTCTGGGAACCGCAAGTTTGTAGTCTGAATCTTTGGCTTAACCGCCAAGCCAGCCAAACCACGTTATTACTCAAATGACTGTGGCTAGTGTGTATTCAAACATCGGGGCCGTATTCGCAGCATCTTAACTTTATATGTCTACTTATATATACTACATATCATCATCTTACATTTTGAAAGTTGTTTTTTTAAGTCATATTGAGTCTGATCATCTGGAAGGCTCACTTGGTTTGAGACTCCTTTCACCGAAGCCAACGGTCACGGGCGCAAACTACTCTTAAAACGCCAGCACATAAGACATCAAGATAATATAGAACTTGAAATAAGTTTTCAACAGCAAGTATATGAAACGATGTACCCCCTCCATTTAGAATAGAAATGATTAGGTACTAATTCATTTAAATCAAAATAAAAATATTGCCTAACGGTATTTTTAGTTATTTATATACCTATTTGTGTTTTTATTATTTAAAAAGGCAATAAACAATTATTATTCTGAAGGTGGTAGAACCAGTGTTGATCCACCAGGGAACTACCACCGCCACACCTATTACTAGCGTGAAGTATTTCTTCCGTTTATATGAGGCGACCATCATAGTCCTCGGGAGTGGCATCTGTGATCGACTTCAGGTAGAACCCATGTTCCATATGAAGTTGCTTACAGATGTCCATGGGCGGCAGTGACTACTTACTATCCGGTGGAATGCATGCTCGTTTGCTAATTAAATAAGAAAAAAAGTGCGGCGGTGGTACTTGCTCTATCCAACTACCCAGTTCACATTTGCGCAACAATCCGTAGAACTAATTGCTTTATTACATTAATTATGATATTATTGTAAAGAAACTGCATTTTGATATATTTCTAGGTGTAGGTTAGTTTAGGTTAGGTTTAATTGTGAATTTTTATGTACCCAAGTAATACCAAAGTTTTGTTTCGTCCAATTTATGCAACGGCCCTGAGAAATGATTGCCTATTGCCCTATTGTTGTAAAAATAAAGAACCGGACCTTGGGGGCTTGTCATGGAAATAAAGAGCTAATACCACATTTTTCCAGCTCCATTCATAGTGTATAGACCTGCCATGTTTTCATGAAAGCGGTCTATTGAAAAGCCCTACATGGATTGTTTTTCTGAAAATAATAAAAAACTGTTATTCATATCAGCGGGGTTAATGAGAACTCTACCGAGCTTCGTACAATGTTACTGTCAGTGACATGGTTGTTTTTATTTTACGTAGCATTTGTATGGTTCTAACCGCATTTATGATTCGTACTATCGATGGAACGTTTGATGTTAGTTATTTTCTTGTTTGTCTTTTCGCATATTGGTTGAATTTTTATAGCCGCGGGATAGTTCTAGGTATCCTGGGTTATCCTAGCATATATTTTCCTAATACCTGAGGCAACTACTTAAATTCAATCCAAGATCTCCCAGCTGTTTAGTAGCTACTTCGGAATCTATAATGCAGCACGTATTACAAATTCTACCTCAAACAAAGATTCTCAAACAATAATATTGACAAAGGCAACCATAATTCTACTAGAGTGAGGGTCTGGCATATATTTAACCCTTTCGCGAGCGATAGCGTCCTTTCATTCGGTAGTGTAATTAAACCCACTTTATTGTCGGGTCTAAACGACCCATTGTGTAGTGCAGTACTTTACTTTTCATTTTTGAGGGTTAAAGGAAAGTAATATAGTTGACTATGTGCTACGATGTTATGGTTTACATACAATGAAAAAAATACGCTACTTCAAACGAAGCGTTGGATGAAAGGGTACCATGTAAATTAAATTTATCCCTCCTTTTCCAAACGTCTATCAGTTGAATGGCGGCTAAAACACGTAAACACGAAGGCTTCAACAATCCATTTTACCCTAAATACCATGTTTTAGGTCTACATAATCGAGCGCATCTGAGACTCCTAATTAATACCTTGGCACCATTAATTTGGTTTACACTAATTGTATAGTGTTCAGTGGATTGGTTGCTTAATAGTACCTGAGCAATCGAGTGTCTGATTACAATACAGTTGCTAGTACTAATAATAGATATTTAAAGCAATTATGAAGGGGAAACATAATTATGTTATGTTTGTGGCGCCATCTAATGATGATAATTTAACTTAATACTTTTCACGCTTTTTATTGGTACTTATCTTATTATGACTAGAATATCACTTATTTGGTTAGTTATATCAGAACATCACCAAACTATGTAGGAAAGGGTTCTAAATATAATATTTTTGGATTACTGTAGTCAAAATCAATTAAACGTCAATCTTATTAGAGGTAACTCAAGAATAATTTCTCACATCGCGCTCAGATTAAAATGCAAAAATTGGAATACTGGGTAATAAGATATGAGGTGACACACAAACAAAACTCACAGACAGAGAACCTCTTACTTTTTTGGAAATCGGTAGTGTTCGTAACACCTACCAAAAAATCTGAAAATAATCTATACTATAATAAATCTGTAAGAGGTCGCTGTCTGTACATGGAATAAATTTAGGTTAAAACCATTTCTAGAGGTCTTTAATACGATATAGAACCCAAAATAATGGTTTTTAGAAATCTTTTCTGTTTGTCTGTTTGTCTGTTTATCTGTTTGTCTGTTTGTCTGTGTGTTTGAAAACGCTAATCTCAGAAACGGCTTATCCAATTTGAAAATAATTTTCACGGATGTGTTGTGGGAAACTTCACTTAACATTTAGTGTTTATTTTATGTAAATCGGTTTATAAATAAAAAAGTTATGTCAATTTTAAACTACGCAGTATTTATTCTGTGTTCGATAAGTGTTGATAAGATAAGTAACTGCATAGTAGAATTGGTTGAAACTAAACATGTTATGGTCTGTAAAATGTATTCCTTTGTTATGTATTTTTTATTGGTTATGTGTGTACCTATGTTATTTGATACTATACACATGTATATCTCTATATCTATATATACTTATATAAAAACGAAAGGATACTCTCTCACTCATCCATTGAATAAACATCGTAGAGCCTAAACTGCTAAAGATACGAATATGATTTTTACTAGGGGTTCTTTTTCATAATCATAATCATAATCATTCTTTATTGCATCATGCGTCATATTACATTTGATGTTCTTATAACTAATAGCCCAGCATGAGACCCTGTAAGGGCGTAGCAATGTCATATAGTCATACAATTATTATATTAACACTAATATTAAACATTTAAATTGTAAATTAATTTAAAACAATATATCAATTATTAAGATATTTCGTCACATACAATAAATAATATGAAATATTAATAATTACAATAATAATAATAAAATTACAATAAAAATAATAAAATTACAATAAAAATAATAAAATTGTCATAAATGTCAAATATTCAATAAATCAAATTAGTACATTAATCAAAATATTCCTTAAGTGTATAATAGCATTTTGTTTGGAGGTATGCTTTTAATTTATTTGTGAACGTTGATGAGTTATCAGATTGGATCTCTTTTGGGAGTTTGTTAAAAATTTTTATACACATCGAAAACGGTCCAGAGCTATACAACGCCATGTTAGATTTTGGCAATACCAGTTTATTTGGGCGGCGATGGCCATATTTATTGACATCTATTGCGGTTTGAAATTGGTCGGCATGTTTTTTAACGAATTTACAAGTTTCCAATATATATATACAGGTTAATGTGAGGATATTAAATTCCTTAAAATAAGTCCTGCAGCTCTCTCTAGAGTCAATATTTGCAAGGATTCTTATGCATTTCTTTTGCAGAGTGAAAAGTTTGGTAATGTCTGAGCTATTTCCCCATAGTAATATTCCGTACTGGAGCCAGGCGTGAGCATAAGCATAGTATGCGTTTTTAGCCGTTTTTAGGTCAGTGCATTTTTTAAGTTCGTATAGCGCGTATATAAACCTTGCAAGTTTATTGGATACGTTTAGAATGTGGGATTGCCAATTTAAATTCGTGTCTATAACTAATCCTAGTAAGCAGGCGTTTTTTACGCACTCTATTTGTGTATTTTTAATTTGGTAGTTAATATTCAGTGGAGCTTTTTGATATGGCCTATATTGCATAATTTTAGTTTTATTAAGATTAATCTCTAGGTTATGGTCGCTTAACCAGGAAGTAACATTATTAAAAATGCGGTTTAAGGTGTCGTTTAGATGCAGACTGTTAGAGCAAGGGAAGACAATCGAGATATCGTCTGCATATAGGACGCAAGGGACATTTATGGTTTTAGGTAAATCATTTATGTAGATCAAGAAGAGGATACAACCTAAGACTGATCCTTGTGGTATAGATTTTTTTATTTCCACAGGTTTTGATTTAACATGGGATATTGTGCCCTTTTTACTGTCGTAGTATTCAATTTCTGTATATTGGGTGCGATTGGCCAAATAAGACGAAAACCAGTCGTGTGCAGTTCCTCGTATCCCTATTCCATAAAGTTTATTTAATAAAATTTTATAATTAACTCTATCATAAGCTTTACTCATATCTAGTAGAATTCCGATACCATACAGTTTTTCATTTAGCAAATTAAGGGTTTCTTGGACATACTTGAAAACAGCATAGGTCGTTGATCGATTTTTCCTAAAACCATTTTGACTCTCATGTAGAATATTGTGTTTTTCACAAAAGGAGTACAGGCGTGTTGTCATCACTGTTTCAAAAATTTTTGAAAAAGTTGGCAACAAGGATATTGGACGGTAGTTGTTGCAGTCGGTCTGGTCTCCTTTTTTGTGTACGGGTTTAATTTTTGATATTTTTAAATGGTCCGGTACGACTCCATCACGAAGCGATTGATTTACTAGAATAGTTAAAGGTTGTGTAAACACATCAACGCATTTTTTTACTAAGCTTGGAGGTATTTCATCATAACCGAAACTGTGTTTATTCTTGAGTTTCTGTATAGTGCTTCGAATTTCGTTGGGGTCTGCTGGTCTGATGAAGATAGAATTTGCAGTAGGATTTACGACTGGTCTTCCACAAACATTATTTTCTGCGCCTCCTACAGTTACAAAGAAATCGTTAAAACAATTGGCTATTATATTGGGGTTTTCAGTTGTGAGGCTATCAATTTTCAATTTAATATTTGTCCTAGGTTTTTGGGATAGCTTATTGGTTTGTTCTTTTATGACTTGCCACATGGTTTTCACTACGTTTTCTGAGTTTCTTATTTTATTAACATAGTAATTTTTTCTGGATTTTATGATTGCTTGCTTCAGCAGCTTTTCATATTTTTTATAGTGACTATGTAAAACAGGGCTTTTGGTTTGGTGTATTAATAGTTTTAAGAGACGTTTATGCCTGCAAGAGGTTTTAATTCCTATCGATAGCCACCTTTTGTTTTTAACTTTAGGCTTTATTTTTATAATATTTTTTGGTATACATTTGTTCAACGTTAGTTGGACATGTTTATGGAATTTTTTATAATTTTCGTTAACGTTTTTTTTGTTGTCAAGCAGTTTGTCCCAATAGATTTTTTGTAATTCTTTTTTGAAACTATTAGTATTTTCCTCATTATAAAGACGTTTTTGTATACACCATATAGTTTTGTGTTCGATAGGTGTTTTGGGTAGTGTGCAAAGTACTCCCATATGGTCAGAGAATCCATAATCTTTAAGTATTATTTCTTTTTTATTTTTAGGAAAATTTGAGAATAGCAGATCTATACAGGTAGAGCTTGTATTTGTGATTCTAGTCGGATTTTTCACTAGTTGGTAAAAATTAAAGCTGTGCATTAAATTTAATAGGGTTTGCGTTTGTGTACTATTTTCTAGGATATTTATATTAAAATCACCCCCTAATAAAATATCTTTTTTTGAATCTTTAGTAGTTAATAATTTTAAGAGGTTTTCTAGAGAGTTAAAGAAAATTTCAGGATTTCTATTTTTGTTCGGCCAGTATAACACAATGACAAGAAGGTTACATTGCGTTAATTGGATACCACATAGCTCAAATATAAATTCAACGGATAATTTTGAAATGTCTTTTCTCTCCTTATAAACTACATTTTCTTCCACGAATATACACACACCACCGCCATCATAGTTTTGTCGACAGTAAGAGGCTGCGCAGTTGTAACCATTGAGGATGGAAAGATCCCTTTTTGCTTCAGTTATCCACGTTTCTGTGAAGCATATGATTTTTACGTTTTCTTCGCTTTGTAATGTCGCCTCAATTATATGTCGTTTGTTGTTGAGGCTTCTTATATTTTGGTACAAGATGAGTCTTTTATCTTCGAAAGGGGTCCTTACGAAAGGAATGGGGTCGTGAGTTCTGCTTTGCCTGCTGGAGATCAACGCGTAGAGATGGTTGTACATGTGAATTCCTAGTTTGTGATATGTTTATTTCTGAGTTTAGTGTCTCTGAGGGCTGCGATTGAGTTGTTTCAGTCAAGGTACTCGTCTCAAATACCTTACCATCTATATAGAGAGTTTGGTTCCTTATGATTGCATGTTGTCCCCTTTTCCGAGCATCGAACATGATATTTCTAAGCTGCTTTTGTTTCGCGAGTGTGTCTCTGTCCATGACTTCGGTTATCGCTAATCCGGTATTTTTCAAGTTACGTTTATTATTAAGTATAAATTTTGTCATTCTCTTGCTAAGTAATTCAATTTGCAGTGGTCTGCAGTAGCCCCTTTTGCCTAATCTTGATATTTCTTCAATATATCCCATTAAATTTATATCGAAGAGGTCTTGAAAAATGTTGACGATTTTTTCGTGTAGTTCCTGTTCATTCTCGTATTGTTGTTCTCGTAAGCCATATAGTATAAATTTCTTGTTTACATTATGAGTACATTTTTGGTGATTTTCCGACGTGCGCTCGTTTAAGTTTTGCACTTGGGTTTGAAGGCTCTTAATAATATTTTGTACTTTATTTTTTTCTGTCTCAATTTCTTCAATGTGGGTCTGTATGTTAGATATATCTTTTTTTATTTCTTTGGTATCTGTTGCTAAATTCTCAATATTTTTTATTAATTTGTCTTCTAGTTGTATGAGAGCATTCTTAACCTCCTTTTCTATTATAGTCTTTAACTCGGGGATCGTAGTAAGTCTATTTTTTTCTAGCTTAGTGTCAAGGAGTTTTTCCATCTCTCTAATTATTATTTGAGTTTGTGACGTACTTATAGGGTCACAGCCGCCGCTCATGTTATTTTCATCAAGTGTATCTCCTATTATACTCATGTCGCAGTCAGAATGGTCTGCTTCGGTTTTGCGGTTCAATAAAGTATTTTTCCTTATGGTGACGTTTATTAAGTCGTTAGGTTTGTTAACTGGAGAGAGTTGCGAAGTACTTTTACTTTCCGCCGGTTGTAAGTGTTGTGGACATCGTATTGGGGTATTTGAATTATCTAATTTTGGTAATTTATTACGGCATAGTTGACAGACCCATAAATTTATTTCCTGTTTAGTCATTTTATTCTCTAATTGTTCGGTTGTAATATTTGCACATGCCAGATCATATTTATTGTTGCACTGTTTACATGTCAAGTGAGGCGACCTGTTGATCTTTTGTAGACATCCTGCGCAGGAGTTGACGCTTGGCGCCATCTGTTGTAGTTGTTTGCCAGAGTTTGCCTTACTTCTCTCCATGTCAATGTACGTGCTACTTAATTCCAGGTGGGTTCGCTAGATGGCGATATTATTTTGTACTGCGTCACTAGATGTCACTATTTTCTATTTATGATTGATGAATAAAGAACCGTTTTTTTTGATCGATTTTTAAAATTTCCCTTTCGTTGGGCAGTTTCACTGTTAAACACTAGTTGATATATCTTCTTTATTATTTAAAGTTTAGCAATATGTTATATTTTAGTTAATTTTATGACGTAGACGTCAATTATGAATGAATTTTCTGATCCCCCCCCCCCCAATTTAACCCAAATAGGAGATGTAAGTTTGTATGAAAGTCAGTCAATTTTGAGGCCACCTCAATAAAATTTAGTATTTCGCTTTGATTTTTATGTTAAAACATCGTTTTAAACCGACTTCCAAAGAGTAGGAGGTTATCAATTCGTCTGTATTTTTTTTTTTTAATTTTATATTTGTTACTCGATTTCTCCGCACTGGGTGAACGGATTTGGATGATTTTTTTTTTTATTTGAAAGGTAGTGCGTGTCATGGGGTCCTATTTATTTTTAGTTCACTTTTGACAGTGGCATCCATAAGAAAAGCGCATAAGTCTGATATTTGCACTAACGATGTGCGCGATAAATAGATGAATAACTCAATTTCCCGCCAACCGATTTTGATGAATTTTCTTTTATTTGAAAGAATGTACTTCGAGGGTACTCTGATAAGTTTGATACGGTACTGATCATAGGATCCATTTCTTTGAAGCAAATTAACGAAATTAGTGATACTCGGCCAAACCTAAGCTGTAGGAGTCCAATTTGGTTGAATGTAGGATGAGATTACTAAGCAGATATTTCCTAAAAAAATTGACCTTCAACTCTTCAATCCTGATGATGCAGGAGTAATGCTAGCCTGAACCGTAGAAGTAAGTCAATTTGTTTTTATAGATATATATTAATATTGTTAAACAAATTCATGGGACAAAAATTTGATCTTCAACTCCTCAACCCTGATGATGCAGGGTTACTTCAAGCCTAAGCCATAGGAGATGGCCATTTGGTGCTTTCGGGTATGCAATATGATTACTAAGCAAAGACACAAAATGAAAATTTCGACCTTCAACTCCTCACCCCTGATTATGCAGGATGCTGCTAGCCTAAACTATACGAGATGGGCATTTAGTGCTTTCAGGTACTTAATATAATTGCTAAGCAAAGACACATGATGAAAATTTTGACATTTAACTCCTCAACCCTGATGATGCAGGGGTACTTCAAGCCTAAGCCATAGAAGTTAGCTATTTAGTGCTTTCAGGTATGTAATATAATTACTAAGCAAAGACACATGATGAAAATTTTGACCTTTAACTCCTCAACCCTGATGATGCAGGGGTACTTCAAGCCTAAGCCATAGAAGTCAGCTATTTAGTGTTTTCGGGTATGTAATATAATTACTAAGCAAAGACACAAGAGAAAATTTCGATCTTCAACTCCTCAAGCCTGATGATGCAGGGTACTGCAAGCTTATGCCATAGGAGTTGGCCATTTAATGCTTTCGGGTATGTAATATAATTACTAAGCAAAGACATAAGATGAAAATTTTGACCATCATCTCCTCAACCCTGACGATGCAGGGGTGCTTCAAGCCTAAGCCATTGAAGTTAGCTATTTAGTGCTTTCGGGTATGTAATATAATTACTAAGCAAAGACACAAGATGAAAATTTCGATCTTCAACTCCTCAAGCCTGATGATGCAGGGTACTGCAAGCCATTGAAGTTAGCTATTTAGTGCTTTCGGGTATGTAATATAATTACTAAGCAAAGACACAAGATGAAAATTTCGATCGTCAACTCCTCAAGCCTGATGATGCAGGGTACTGCAAGCCTAACCCATAGGAGTTGGCCATTTAATGCTTTCGGGTATGTAATATAATTACTAAGCAAAGACACATGATGAAAATTTCGATCTTAAACTCCTCAGCCCTGATGATGCAGGGTACTGCAAGCCCAAGCTATAGAAGTTGGCTCGCAAGTGCTTACGTATAAGTAATAAGAATACTAAGCAAAGACACGGGATATTTTTTTATATATAGTGCAAGCGGGACACGGGATATAGTGCAAGCCTAAATTATAAAAAAATTTTAAACAAAAAATACAACCGACTTCCATGCCACATAAAAGTAAAAAATAATTTAAATACATGTTGGTTTAGAGCAAACACAGTTCTGAGTACATAGTCTCGAAGTCGGCGCTCACCATATTTTGCTGGATCATGACGAAACTACATGTATCAATGAGCGCCGACTTCGGGACTATGTACTAAGAACTGTGTTTGCTCTAAACCAACATGTATTTAAATTATTTTTTACTTTTATGTGGCATGGAAGTCGGTTGTATTTTTTGTTTAAAATTTTTTTTTTCACGCTTTTCAGTCACGATAAAATCAGTTATGGCTGTTGCTAGTCGTCCGCTAACCGGATGAATAAAATTAATTATTCGTCCGATTTTCGGATGAATAAAATTATGTGCTGACGTCATCATATAAAAATAGTCTTCTTTGACACAACCGGTCGGGGGCGCTACCGCGCCCCCTCCCTTAGATTCTGAATTGGAAAAATCTGTTCGAACCTAACCTAACCGAATAAAACAACTTTTTCTGAGTAAACATTTATTTAAAGAATAGACCTATAATTATCAATATTTAAAGTAGAAAAAGTAATATAAACCTTATAACTAAAAGTATAATTCAACTGATACTGATAAAAATAACCCATCCAATTTAAAAAGGTTGGAAGTACTCTTGCATCTTTCAGGTAATTGTATTCAAAGTGGAATTTTTGATCATAATTATATCCTCTCCGAAACTCATTGTTGGTATTGTGAACAACAACATTATGTATACGTAAGCACAATATGGCCGATGCCTACGGTTTAAACTTGAAGGACCCCAGCATTATCAGGGTTGAGGAGTTGAAGGTCAATTTTCTTATCATACGTCTTTGCTTTGTAAATATATTACATATCCATAAGTATCAAATGGCCAACGCCTATGGTTTAAGCCTGAAGTACCCCTGCATCATCAGGGCCGAAGAGTTGAAGGTCAAAATTATCATGTCATATCTTTTCTATGTAATCTCATCGCATGTACGTAAGCAACAGATCCCCAACTTCTATGGCTTCGGCTTACAGTACCCTGCATCATCAGGGTTGAGGAGTTGAAGGTCAACTTTTTTATCATACGTCTTCGCTTTGTAAATATATTACATACCCATAAGCATCAAATGGCCAACGCCTATAGTTTAAGCCTGAAGTACCCCTGCATCATCAGAGTTGAGGAGTTGAAGGTCAAATTTTTCATCTTATATCTTTGCTTAGTAATTTTATCAGATATACGTAGCGATCATGTAGCTAACGCCTATAGTTTAAGCTTGAACCACCCCAGCATCATCAGGATTGAGGAGTTGAAGGTCCAATTTTCCACCGTATACAACCATTTTTCTAATGTTTTACCTTACATTTTCTTAAATATCATTTTGAATGCGTAAGATTGAAATAGCAAAGTTTTATGGCTTAGGCATTCAATACCCCTGCATCATCAGGATTGAGGAGTTGAAGGTCCAATTTTTCGTCGTATACCTTTGCTTAGCAATGTTATTACAAATCCGTGAGCAACAAATGTCTAACGTTTATGGTTTAAGCCTGCAGTACCCCTGCATCATCAGGGTTGAGGAGTTGAAGGTCGAATTTGTCATCGTACATCTTTGCCTTGCTATCTTATTATATATCCGTAAGCACTAAATGGCCATCACCTACGGCTTGGGCTTACAGCACCCTGCATCATCAGGGTTGAGGAGTTGAAGGTCATTTTTTTTATAATATGTCTTTGCTTAGTATTGTTATAACATACCCATAAGCACCAAATGGTCAACCCCAATGGTTTAGGCTTGAGGCACCCCTGCATCATCAGGATTGAGGAGTTGAAGGTCAAATTTTCATCACATGTCTCTGCTTAGTAGTCTTGTTACATATATGTAAGCACCAAATAGCTAATGTTATAGTTTAGGATAGCTGTAACCCTGCATCATCAGGATCGAAGAGTTGAAGGTCAAATTTTTCGTCAACCTATATAAGCATAGATATATAATACATATTCCAAGTTTCATAAGAATCGATTCGGCAGAAGCCGAGTTATTTCAAATTATCTAAAAAACTTGAGGAGTGGTGGTGGTTTCCACCCCATAACTCAAAGAGTTAAGCATCACAGCATACCCATGTCCAAGAGAAAAAGTTGCGTGACGAAATTTCCTATCAAATGAAAGAAAGAAAATGGAAATCGGTTTATAAACACCCAAGTTATTCAAGATTTTAAGAAACCGACATTTTCCAATTTTCCGGGAAAACCGCCGGAAGGTTTTCATTTTCCTCAATATGGGACTGCCTGTGAAACTAGTCGCATACAATGTCGTATGAATCGTGTCGGTAGGTCGACGATTTCTAGCCATTTCGCCCGAACATACATAAAAAAAAAAAAAAAAAAAAAAAAAAAAAAAAAAAAAAAAAAAATATACGTGACGAATAGATAACCTCTTTCCTTTGGGAAGTCGGTTAAAAAGTCACATAATGCTTACGGTTGTTTTTAGTATATATTATAAGTTTAATCAAACTGAAATGTGATTAATAAATTAAACTTCAATTCATCAACCCTGATAATCTAAGTACACAACCTATTTAAGCCGTATGAGTTTGGTACTTATTGATTATAATACATTACAACGCGTTCCTGAGAGAACATTATGATGAAAAGTATCACTTTGAATACCTAAATCCTGAAAATGCAAAAGTATTGTCATGTTATTGTTAAGAGTTGGATTTAGCTGTAGCTTTTTAAACAGGATGGGTTAGGTTAGGTTGGAACATAAAAGAAAACATAAAAAATAAGCGAGCAGGATGCGGCAGCGCCCTGCGAGCGGGTGCGCCCTGTTCGTATGAATTGTAAAAATGTTTTGATTATGTCTTCTGCTTTACAAAGAACAATGCGGGATTTACGCACACAAATAGCCCGATGCACCTCTTAAAAGATCTTATCTCTGGTCACTTGAAACAAAATATGAACTTAGAATAAATGTCGCTGTTCAGTGATATTCCAATTTCCTAATGATTTACTTCAAGTAGATAATAGTGCTTTGTTATCCGGAAAAGTTAAAATCAATCTTTATATCGATACGTCTTCGTTTAAATGTGGAGGAGTTGGTTGAAAAAGTATATCCCAATATTGTTAATACAACCAATAACACTATAAATTGGTTCCAAAAGACGGCTATATACCCACCCACCAATGAACGTGTCGATAAAGTAAATTCGGAAAAGTTCAAATCAATCTTTATAATCGATACGTTTTGGTTCAAATGTGGAGGAGTTGATTGAAAAAAAGTATCCCGATATTGTGAATTAGACCACTAAGAATGTAAATTGGTTCAAAAAAGCGGTTTTCAACATTAGAATTGGTCTAATTTAAAAAAAATACATAACAATACGTTCCTACCCACAAATACACACTTTAAATTCGTTTTTTCACTCGGTGTTTGACCAGGTAATCCTTGAGCGGCCAAACCGATTTTAATGTTACTACTTTTTATTATATAATTCCCACGGTGTCGAGATGTGCGCGGGAAAAGCTTTGTGACATGTTGATTTACACGCGGGCAAAGCCGCGGGTACAGCTAGTACAAAATAAGCCTTGTGATTAATTATTTTCTAAGAAACTAGTTTTCAATACATCTATCAACCGTCAGCACACTTCAATACATCAGCACACTTTCACATGAGGCCTCACATCACATCATAGTCCTCGGGAGTAGCAACGCATCTGTGATTGACTTCAGATGGAACCCATGTTCTGTATGAAGTTGATTACAGATGTCCATGGGCGGCAGTGACCACTTACCATCAGGTGGACTGCATGCTCGTTTGCTACTTCAGTCAAATTAAAAAAAAAAACCTTTTGACCTCAAAGGAGGTAAGTTCAGGACCACTCCTGACCTTACCACCGGATGGAGCATCATTCCTGCATCAGCATTACCTACATCTGATGGAGATTTCGTCCACAGTTCCCACCTGCGACATTCAAGGAAAGAGTGGAAGTGGTGGTATTCAAGATTGTTGGGTTTAATAGTTTTTTTTTATTAAATATTGCATATTAAACTTTGAGTAACTCTTGTTCTCTGTATACCGGTCTTCAATATTTGGTATACTAAAGATCCTTATCTAACTATGAATCACTATTAGTATATATTGTATAAAAATAAAAGTCGTTTCTCGCTGCCTGTCCCTATGTACGCTTAGATCTTTAAAACTACGCTACGGATTTTAATGCAGTTTGTTTAAATAGATAGAGTGATTCAAGAGGAAGGTTTTTATGTATAATACATATAGTGGAGTATTTTAGATTATTAACTTTTGAGTCGAAGTTCGCTGGGTAAGTAATAAGTAAGTAAGTAACTTTAAGTAACTTTAGTACGACATAAAACAGGAATTCTAAATATATAAAGTTATCGAGTATACTTATATGAGTAAATTATTCTATTTACCTGACATTAACATTCTATATTACAGGATAGCGGGGATTACACCTGCACCGGTGTTCCCGTACCATAAAGACACGAAGGGCTTAAAAAATTCAATCACATTGAAGAGGTTCGTTTTCCAACTTGCCAATGCAACTGAACACGCTTGTTCAATCAAATCTCTTATCACTATTTATTCTCACTAATTAAAGCTTCGTTCAAATAAATGTGATTTTAACGCGCAGGCGGATCGCTTTGCTTGATCGCACTTTTTGTACAATATAATCTTAATTCAAACTGTACCGCACTTTTGTATTCAATATCTGCTAACATTGTAAAAGGTATAATATTTCTACCTCAGCACGTAATCCACATATGTATATCTAGTACAAAAGGCAATGATAGTTATTGTCACATTCATTTGCAATAAAGTTGAAACAAAATGGGTGTCAACGAGATTATAATGTTACTATTTCGACCCAGTTCCGTGTTGGTGACATAACTGTCGATAAACTATTGACAGGGATTATTAGTAGTAAGACTATCTAGTTTAGGTCACAATATTTCGACCCAGATACATAGATCGCGGTCGTGACGAAACTTTAAAGAATAGTAAAATTATGCTGTATTTAGTTTAATGTCACTTTAAAATTATTTATATTTTTAGTTTCGAAGAACAGTAGTGCGAACAAGTCTTTAGCGATTTTGAAGCAAAGTCGCTTTTATTTGACCAAAGCTTATAACACGAATATTTCTTTTAATACCAGTGCCTCACCTAATCAAATTATATTTTTCTGTATATATTTCTTTATTCTGTATTACTTGATTTTTTATACACTAATTTGTATACTGTATTCTAGGATGGTAAAAGGTGTATATATATTTTGAAAGTGCTATGGTTTTTTAAATCATATTTTTTCATAAATTTTGTACCATCTGGTGACTTCTGCAGCCCAATATAAATATTAATACATAAGGCAAAAACTTGTGTTTTTAAGATATTTACCGCGGACGAAGGAGGATGAAATTATGCACGGTTACAATCATCATCAAATAGACAAATTGGCCTTGTTACGAATTCCTAATAGTGCATAGAGTTACCACTTATAGTTTAATTAGATGTGCCATTTGGTGTCGGACTTGAATAGCACCATTCCTTCTCTTCCCATGGATGGATTCCACTTATAGGAGGGGGCTTACGAGAAAATCCAGGAGAGCAACAGCGTCTTCGTATGTATTATAACGTCAACACTCACTGCGCTCACCAATATCCATTACAGTCGCGATGACTATTGACAAAAACACCGTAAGTCCACTAACGGTACCGACAACGTCCCCGTCGATGTCCAACAGTGGCCTTCAAAAGGCTAATCTTTTTTTTATTTGACTGAAGTAGCAAACGAGCATGCAGTCCACCTGAAGGTAAGTGGTCATTGCCGGTCATGGATATCTGTAATTAATTTTATACACAACAGGGTTCTATCTGAATCAATCACAGATGAGTTGCTACTCCCGAGGACCAAGATGGTCGCCTCATATAAAAATGTGCCAGCAACCACACCCTTCCATCGAAACGCAAGAAATGCTTCACACTAGAAATAGGTGTGAAGTGTAAAATTAGTGAACCACACTGGTTCTACCATCTTCAAATTGACCGATAGAAATTACATGAAAAAATGCATGTATGTATCTTATAGTAGCGTTAAATTGAAGCAAAACTTTTATTGATTTTTAAAAGGTCACAGCTTTTATAGAAGAACTTATTAGAAAGACAGGGGAGAGAATATAGAGAAACAAGTAAGTATTCAAGTGTTCCGAGTATTTTGCAACATGTTTATTATTTTTACTATTTGGAGGTATATACTTTATTTTTATATTTCCAGCTGTAACATAATGTTAGCGTTGTCAAAATACCGATATTATTATTATATACATTTACTATATTTTTATATGAAAACGTATTTAAAGTATTACAATATTAAAAACATTACAAAGAAGAAGATATACGTTGTCATGGGTTGTCAATGGTCGGTCGTGCGAAAAATAATAAAGATTAGTTATAAACTAAGACTTTGATATATAAGTAATTGTGATGTGAGAACGTATATTATTGGTAATCTAAGGGAGATCCGTTAACAATAATAAGGACTTCAAGCATACTTGTAAAAATGCGGCGATACTTTAACTTTTTTGCTACTTTTGAACTATTGACGATTTTCGGTATGAGAAAATTTACTATATTAATTTACAGCTTTTTTGGGTAATGCATATTTATTATTTTTATGCTTACGTTGGAACTTAATGGTAATTACGGGTTGCATTTACTTGAATTTCTTGTGATGTATGTGTGGGTATACAGCAAGGTGGCCATGATATTATTCTTGCAGTTTTGATTTGAATAGTTAGTGTTGGCTCTATGAGCCTTTACAACTTTATTTATTTATTGATTTATAGCCTCTAAAAGGTACAATAGGGCGAACTTAATACCTGATGGCAATCTCTGCCAGTCAACCCTGGATGGCTGGAAAATTTGCAGCAGGTGGTTGGACTTTTCCTGGTTTCTATGCGATCATGAAGCTCGGCCGGCCATCCGCTTCTTGTTTAATACAAATTTAAATTGAATACCTAGTGTGAGGTACAGACTTTGACTTAGATCAGTTACGCTGATGTGGGATATTGAAAAGTCCGAGCGATCCAACAAATTATTGTCCCACTGCTGGGCACGGGTCTTCTCTCAGAATGAGAGAGTTTTAGGCCATGGTCCACCACGCTGGTCAAGTGCGAATTGGTGGACTTCACACACCTCCGACAACTTTTTTTAAAGCACTCTCGGGCGTGTAGATTTCCTTGCGATGTTTTCCTTCACCGAAAAGCAGTAGTATGTATATATAGCGTATTATTGAAAAAAAAAATGGCGTGTTTCAGGTTAAAATCGCTCTCTCCCGTCGAGTTGCGATGCATTGAATTAGCCTTATGTTGTGCATTACTACTATATTGTGATTTCAAGGTTAAGGGAGACATAATTATCTGAAACTTTATTACTTAGTCATCAGGAGTACTAATGCATCTGATGTAACACTAATCTTATCTGGGGCAGATATCTGATCTAAGTGGCAGTACCCACTCACCATCAGATGGACTGCTTGTTCGTTTGCTACTTCAGTTATAAAAATAAGCAAATCCGCAGGGTAAGTCTAACGATGAACATCATATGACACTGAATTGGATAATAATACCACATTGTCCTCGCGTGCATTAGTTTCAGGTCGGTGGTTTTAATTAGACATTAATGCCAACTCATCTATTTATATCGCCTATTTGCTTACAACTGTAGTTTGTTTGTGTACATTACTATATCGGTTTTGTATTTGTATGTTTATTTCAACCAGTTTTGGCCCACGGCTTTGTCTGTGTATCATAACGGTGCTCTGGTGGTAACTCTGGAGTGAAAATATGATTTTTTGATCGTTTAGGTTCCAGTTCTAACGAGATTTGATAATGCATAAAGCGTAGCTTTACGTGCGTGTTAAACGGGAAGGCGAGGTGGAGGAACTCAGCTTCAGCCCACAGAAAAGATGAATTTAAGGGGGTTCACCGTGGCGTGGCTGCGATAGAATTAGCTGTGATAGAAAGAAGCGTGCCCGTGGCATCCGGTTGGTTGCCGGCACACTTTTGTATCAGGCGACCATCATAGTCCTCCGGAGTAGCAACGCATCTGTAATTGACTTCAGATGAAACCCATGTTATGTATGAAGTTGATTGTATCAGATAGAGCCCATGTTCCCTATGTAGTTGATTACAGATGTCCATGAGCAGCAGTGACAACTTACCATCAGGTGGACTGTATGCTCGTTTGCTACTTCAGTCAGATACAAAAAAATCTCAATTTGGTCCACAATAGTTTTACAGTGATTGTAGAAATCCGACATAATCTTTAGCATAACCGTGATTGATAGGTTTATACTCGATGGATTTCCCCTAAAAACGACTTTTAAAGTGGTTAATTCAATATTCTTTTAGCAAACCACCACTTACTTAACTTTTACGTTAAAGTCCATGAACGAAGCTAGTAATATAGAATGTCTCTAACGATGCATTTGTTCATGTCGAGCTAAGTTGCATGTGATAGCGACGATTTATGATGCTGTCTCGAGAGCTGGGAAGTTGTTTCGTTGTTTCCAACTATACTTACTCTCCGGGAGTACATATGTATAGTACCGAATGTATAGTACCGAATACATACAATGAAAAAAAAAATAAGCTACTTCAAACGAAGTACGAGCAGTGATAGCCTAATGGTTAAAACTTGCCCTCTCGATCGGGAGGTCTGAGGTTCAAACCCAGGCACGCACCACTGATTTATGTGCGTATTATATTTTAATTATCACTGCTTTTCGGTGAAGGAAAACATCGTGAGGAAACCTACACACCCGAGAGTTCTTTAAAAAAAAAAGTTCTCTTAGGTGTCTGAAGTCCACCAATTCGCACTTGGCCAGCGCGGTGGACTATAGCCTAAGCTCTCTCATTCCGAGAGAAGACCCGTGCCCAGCAGTGGGACAGTAATGGGTTGACGACGATAGTACTCAACAACTAAGAAAATCACTGTAATAGTAGTGTATCACGGTCTGAGGTTAGAAGTTTTAAATTATTTTCGCAAGGTGGTAGTACCAGTGTAGTTCGGGCAAGTACCACCACCACACCTATTTCTAGCGTGAAGCATTTTTGCGTTTCGGTGGAAGGATATGGTTGCCGGCACACTTTTATTTGCGGTAACCATCTTAGTCCTCGGGAGTAGCAACGCATCCGTGATGGACTTCAGATAGAACCCACGTTCTATATGAAGTTGTTTACAGATTTCTACGGGCGGCAGTGACCACTTACCATCAGGTGAACTGCATGCTCGTTCATACTTCGATTAGATAAAACAAGAATGTATATGTTTTTTTAATGAAATAAGTTGTTATATTATTTTTTTTATATTAATTCAAGTTTTATTATTTTTACTATATACTTTCTCTTTACATATTCGTCCTATTTCCGAGCAGCTCGTCTCGATCCGTACGAGCTTCGTACTGTCGTATCATATACATACATGTTAAGCGAACGCTCGGCCGCGCTACATGGTAAGCAAAAGTGGGGGGTGTTAGGTTTTTTTCGTTACGAAATTTATTGATTCGGTCGCCGCGCTCAAAGCCCGCGAATAAAGCTATGCAATAGCTTAACAAACAAAGACGCACAGTACAAGTTTACTTTTAAAGTAGAAATAGGTGTGACGCGGTTACATTTGTTTCTGTCTGCGAAGCGCCGCGCTGGCGCGCCAACTGTTTAGTTAACGACAGCGTCCATTATCGGGGACGATTTAGTAATATTCTATTTTAATTGATCTTAAGCTTTTAATAGAGCACGTGTTATTGCTTGCTTGCGTTATAAGAAGTGTTTGTTTACGTACCTAATAATCTTTTTGTAGAAAAAAAATAATTGTGCGTATAGTCTAATGATTTTTTCAAAGAACATTGTGAAATTATTAAAACGAAAAACTATTGATTTTCTTCTGTTTCTGGTGTCCGTTTTTAAGCAGTGTGTTTCGGTTTTATAATGATTTTTTCAAATTTAAGACATTTTTTTACCTCTCGCCAGTTTTTTTATATATAGCGTATGTCATTTTGACAAATGACGCGATGCAATTGACATGTCAAATGCAAACAAGTACAATTTCTCACGCCATTTATGCTATAATAACAGCTTACGTGTAACGCTCCAAAAGCATTGCCTTTTTTATGAAGCAGTCGTGTAAAAAAATATCAGGCATAAATTTGATTTACAAATTCACGACATTCATGAAGAGTCCCTAAAAAGCCGTTTTTTTATAACTCTATCGATTATTTTGACGTTAACGATTACTTAGAGGATAGTCTTTACTTAAACACCGGTCTGTTGGAGATCCCGGTGTCCTCCACACAGAGCCGAGGATGGCCACCGGTGGGTTTTAGTGAGGTAAAAATCCCACATAACTCGGCGTTGCTCCCACGGCGTCGTGTACCTTTAGAAGGTTTCCCCCTCGATATCAAAAAAAAAAGGTATATCTTATACAGCGTCCTTAAAAACAAATGATATTTTAAGACCACTACATTTTGCAGAAATTGCACAGAAATTTCGTGGCCTTATTTGTCTGTATTCAAATTCTATGACTAGTCTCCGTTTGGCTCACAAAGTTCGCATTCTGTGCAACAAACGGCTTGAATAGTTTTATCTCAACTGGTCTATTTCTCATCCATCTGTCGGCGAATATATCACCGTGGTAATCCAAACTATCATTGAATCCCATTAATCATCAGTTGGAATCGCGCCAACCAAAAATATTTCCATTTGAGTACCTTTTCACTTAAGTTTTCCTGAAATTAATTCACTATTCATCTTTTGTTCTCGTGTAGTGTATTTCATTTATTGTGGTAACGGGAAATTTATTGTAAAATTCACTCGTTAATGCAATTAAATCCATTTGTGTACATTGATCAATTCGGACAGCGTCGGTTATTTCGCTTACAGCAATAAACTTTAATTGGAATACGGTGTGTTTATTATGTATTGCTACTTTTATAAGCGGTGATAGCCTAATAGAGCAGTGATAGCCTTTTTTTTTTTTTTTTTTTGTTTTCGAGGGGGAAACTTTCAAAAAGTACCCGACGTCGTGGGAGCGACGCGGGTTATGTGGGATTCTTACCGCACTAAAACCCCCCCGGTGGCCGACCTCGACGCTGCGAAGAGGACTCCGGGAACTCCGATTGACCGCCGCCGGAGTCCTCAGCGTGTGCCCCATCGGGCTCTTCCCTGGTGGGCGTGAACTGCTCACCGCACCTACTGGTTTTTACGGCAGCATGCAACCACACATGCCACCGTCCTTCCCGGGGTCGCTTGGCCGGACGGGTCGAGCTCCCACTCTTCCCGCCCGCAACCCCGGAAGCCTCTTTTAGTCGCCTCTTACGACAGGCAGAGGGTACCGTAGACCTATTCTGGTCCCGGAACTACAGGGACAAGAGCAGTGATAGCCTAATGGTTGGAACTTGCCCTCTCAATCTGGAGGTCCGAGGTTCAAACCCAGGCGCGCACCAATGATTTATGTGCGTATTAGAAATTTATTATCACTGCTTTTCGGTGAAGACAAAAATCGTGAGGAAACCTACACACCCGAGAGTTATTAAAAAAAAAAAAGTTCTCGGAGGTGTGTGAAGTCCACCAAATCGCACTTGGCCAACGCGGTGGACTATGGCCTAAACTCTCTCATTCTGGGAGAAGACCCGTGCCCAGCAGTGGGCCAATAATGGGTTGATGCGACTTTTATAAAGTTGTTTGTTCTTTCAAGTATTAAAAAATATAATTTTACTGTAGGGAGGTTGTTGGTAGTTCGAACGGGGTAAGTACAACCGCCATACCTAGTTCTAGCGTGAAGCATTTCTTGCGTTTCGATGGAAGGGTGTGGTTACCGGCGGTGTCCATGGTACCCGCGACACAGGAGAAAATCCTACTGTGGGACTATGAGTGTAGAAACCGTATTTAATAAAGCCGAACGCAATCCAGATGAAACATTGTGCTAATTAGACAGGAAACATTTAAAGCAATAGGTGGCTAGGTAGTTTAGATAATTCCCGACTGTTTGCACTATGCGGCACTTACCATTAGCGTATACCTTGCTTTAAAACACTACACATGGATTCCCGTTTTTCTCGAAATCTGCCGGCATATCTGGTGCCCTAATTGTCTAACTCGCTAACAATTGGGACAATGTTTCTCGGTAAATTGACTGGATTTTGTACAAATTGTTACATAATTGCGATATTAGATAACTGAGTAATGTAGCGTTAGCGATTTCAGAGCGTTTGTGAATTGTAGCGAATTGTCATCGAGCATTTATTTTAAGAAATTTGTCTTAAAACTATACTGTTG
Organism: Spicauda simplicius; assembly: GCA_949699795.1. NCBI lineage: Eukaryota > Metazoa > Arthropoda > Insecta > Lepidoptera > Hesperiidae > Spicauda > Spicauda simplicius. The sequence continues at coordinate 15,864,646 of OX453075.1, read as the reverse complement.
TTTGCTAATGTACGATCTACCGGTATGGGCATATGTCATCGTCAACCCATTACTGTCCCACTGCTGGGCACGGATCTTCTCTCAGAATGAGAGAGTTTAGGCCATAGTCCACCGCGCTGGCCAAGTGCGAATTGGTGGACTTCACACACCTCCGAGATTTTTTTTTTTTAAAGAACTCTCGGGTGTGTAGGTCTCCTCACGATGTTTTCCTTCACCGAAAAGCAGTGATAATTAATGTATAATACGCACATAAATCAGTGGTGCGTGCCTGGGTTTGAACCTCGGACCTCCCGATCGAGGGGGCAAGTTTTAACCATTAGGCTATCACTGCTCTTGGGCATATGTATAATGGATTATTTAAGGGGTCCGGACTTATCTCCTCCTATAGAATAGATTATTAAATCAAGCAACAGACCGACTTTTTTACCTCTATTAATTTCACACTATCTACTTCAAAACAATTAGAAATTTACCGACCATCTTCGTCGACCATGATTACATTACTGTCTCTTGACTTCCACCGATCTTAATATACCTACAGCCTAACCGACCGTGTCTACCAGCAAGAGTTTAGGAATCAGGGGTCTATCAGTAAATCGTGTAAACTGTATGATGGCGATCATTAGTAGCAACAGAATTTCTCTATCCTTCACTAAAAGATAGAGAGGATACATAGAGAGGAAGCCACTAAAGGATTATATCTAGAAGATGGGCAGCAGTGTCTTCTTGTGTAACATTTCACACTTTTATATGAGGTGACCAACATAGTCCTCGGGAATGGCAACACATCTGTGATTAACTTCGAGTAGAACCCATAGAAGTAGAAGTTGCTTACAGATGTCCATGGACGGCAGTAACCACTCACCATCAGGTGGATTGCATGCTCGTTTGCTTCAATCAGATAAAAAAAATGCATTTAGTTTTTGCCTTTGTCTACGGAACTCTTAAAAAGTCTTAACTATAATTCTAATATATAAAGCTGAAGATATTGTATTTTGTTTTGAAGCGCTAGTCTTTGAAAGTCAAGCGCAGTCAGGCGTAATGAAGGCTTTGTGAATTTTATAGAAAATTTCTTACGGTTTTAAACGCTTACTACTATTATTTATACATGTAAGTTAATGCGAAGAAATATATAACATTAATTAAAAAAAACACACGCATTCTACACTCATAGCCCCGCAGTAGGATTTTATCCTGTGTCGTGGGTGCCATGGACACACACAAAGACGAATACACAAACACCCAGACCCAGAACAAGAATATAAACTCATTATTCAGATACCTGTCTGGCCGGGAATCGAACCCGGGACCCACTGCGTGTCAAACCGATATGGTAACCGCTGCGCCACGCGGGTCGTCATTACGACCCGTATTATTTAGCGTTTTTCCACACCGGTTCACGTTTACCTTGGTAAAAATATCCTAAATGTGTTAATCCGAGTACGTGTATCGTAAATGTGTAATTTTTTGTCTAAATCCCACTAGTGTTATTACGTGAAAGAGAAACAAACATTCATCTTTAAAAAGTATTGCCCTAATAATAGGTACTAGTCACCTGTCGCAACGGTCGAAATTGGAACGTAATTTAAATGAAATACTGAACTTCATATTATTATTCTTCATATAAAGTAGCACGAATATTTGTCCAATTGAAATGAATTGTAATAATTTTCAAGTTATTTTGAACGCACCCGTTAAAGTGAAGAAGAGAATTAATTAGCTAAGTTGCATTTAAAAGCAATAGCGGGTATTTTGATAAAGACATCTGACATTTTTGACGTTATGTGTTTTCATTGTAAGACACTGAATGTTCTATTTCGTTTATTATGTATGTGTTTGTGTCAAATGCAAGAATGTATGTGTAATGTGATTTAGTTGATTTTATGAACGTTTTATGCATTATTCGAAAAAAATATTAGCATTGTGAAATCCTTTTCAACATAAACTGTAACCGTGCGTAATTTCATACTCCTACGTCTGTGGCAAGTATCTTAAAAACGAATCACAAGTTTTTGCTTCACGTATATATGTAGATTAGTAAAATATTTAAAAATCGGTTAGTCAGTAAAACGAAACTACAAAAGAAAACCACTCGAAGAATAATGACCGATTCATAGAAAACCACGCTGGAGTCGGGAACAACGGATACGGTATACATTAAAGATGGCCGAATTCTGGGGGTTGCGCGATAATGCATAATTGATGTCTCTGTCTTCATCTATGGCAGTATTGTGGCCTCTTGGAAACATTAAGATAGGAAATATAATTTTAGTGTTTAGTTTATAATATTAAACTTTTTTTTAGTGGTAGCTGTTTTTTTTTATATAGCTGAAGTAGTAAACGAGCATGCAGTCCACCTGATGGTAAGTGGTCACTGCCGCCCATAGACATCTGTAATCAACTAAATACAGAACATGTGTTCCATCTGAAGTCAATCACAGATGCGTTGCTACTTCCGAGGACTATGATGGTCACCTCATGCGAAAGTGTGCCGGCAACCACACCAATATGAAAAAATAATATTTAATAATATATTAATATTTCAATATATATCGAAACGCAAGAAATGCTTCACGTTAGAAATAGGTGTGGCACTGGTTCTACCACCTTCTATCACTTTGTACCTGAATTTGATACTGCGGGTAACTTGTGTTGTAGGAGAACTGCACCCATTTCAATTACGTGTCTATTTTATTTGTTTAATATATTTATTATACAAAATGAAACCGGCTAAGTGTGAGTCGGACGCATGCATGCAAAGTTCCGTACTAAGTATATAGTAGGTACGGTCTATAGTCTATAGTCTAAGTATATAGTACGGTATAAAATTCTCGACTCACAGACGAAGCTGCTGGGTTCAGCTAGTTTTGAAATAAACGCGTTAGTGCATCGAAACTTGGACATTGAGAAAGGCCCAATTCTACATCACTAGACAATGACACTTCTTTAGACTGACAGAATCCCATTTAGAACACGCGTCGCGATCGACTAGTCGTTACAACGACTTATAAATAGCTTTTGCTATAACTTCAAAGACGCCAGATGTAAGTGATGATTGTCTAGACTTTGTAGGCGTTTTAATATAAAACTTTTTTTTACTGAAGATTTGGGAATATATAAAGTGTATTTGGATTCACAATAACGCCAAGACTTCGATTTTCATTTTATATAAAAAAATTAAGAGATTCCACGAAAAAATACTTTTTCATGTCCAACTGACTGTAAGTTATGAATAAAACCATTAGCCATTAAAATCTATATGCGAATTCAAATAGAAATGCGGTTTTATGTGAAGTCAATTACAGATGGGTTGCTACTTTCAAGTACTAAGTTGCAACTTCAACCTTTAGACCTTTAGAATTGTTTCATGCTAGAAATAGGTCTGTTTTTTTATCTGACTGAAGTAGCAAACGAGCATGCAGTCCACCTGATGGTAAGTGGTCACTGCCGCCCATGGACATCTGTAATCAACTTCACGCGTTGCTACTCCCGAGGATTATGATCGTCGCCTCATGTGAAAGGGTGCCGGCAACCACACCCTTCTATGGAAGCGCAACAAATGCTTCACGGCAGAAATAGGTGTGGCGGTGGTACTTCCCCGGTTGAATTACACTTGTTCTACCACCTAGAGAATAGTCTGTTTATATCGTAATTGCCATAGAAATACACATCGACAATTTCAAATCCATCTAATTATACTACACTGCCTGGATTCAAACCTAGGACCTTGCGTGATGTACCAGGTTAACAAAAAGGTGTTCTGATTAAAAGCTGGTTCACTCGCACAGGCGACACGTCCACCTCAAATCCAAACATTTAATTTTACTACATTGTCCTGCCTGGATTCAAATCTAGGACCGTGCTCGACGGGCCAGGTCATGCAAAAGGAGTTCCGGTTAAAAGCTAGCCCACTCGCACAGGCCGTAAATCACATTCGTCGTTATCCCGGAAGAGGTCGCCAGATGCGTCCAGTTTGTACCAGAATTTGATACTGCGGGTAACTTGTGTAGGAGAACTGCACCCATTTCAAGTACGTGTCTATTTTCTTTGTATAATATGTTTAGTTTACAAAAAAAAAATATGCGTTTCTTCATAACGCCCATTTTCATCCAAAATAGCGTTAAATAAGAAAAATAAATAAAAATGTGTGCGTGTACTAGCGTACACTCGTAAGAAGTGAAACTTCTTTATGACGTTATTTATCAAAAAATAATTTACTATATGCAACTTTACAGAAATTGGTTAAATAAAGTTAAATTAGATAAAGTTTAATAAAAGGCTTTTATTAAACTTTATCTAATAATCTAATCTATAATAATCTATCTAATATCCCGCGTGGTAGGGATAAGAAAAAGATGGCGCGTAACAGAAAAAGATGGCGCGTAACGAAAAAATGTTACACAAATTTTTTTTCCAACCCCGATAAAGAAGTTTCACTTCAACAACCCAGATAAAGAAGTTTCACTTCAAAAATAATCTTAATAAGGGTAGACCTTTAAAGTTTATATATCGCTATAATTCTGGTCTTTCAACCTGGTTTTAATATTGTTTTCAAATTTGTGTAAGCCCCAAGTACACTTTAATTACCGCTCGTAGAGATCTTACTTAGCTTGCTTCTTACAGGATAAGGTTAAACTTTCCATTGTAAACTAGAGAAGTATTAGCTTAGATTTGTAGTAGTTTTAGGGTTATCTGAAGTAAATTTTGTAAGTTTTAAAAATTTTGTGTTCAGCTTTGATATGGATGGTCATGTGAAAATATTTTTTGGTTAAAAAATCATACTAATATTATAAAGGCGAAAATTTGTGAGTGTGTATGTTTGTTACTTCTTCACGTGTAAACGGTTGGAGCGATTTACATAAAATTTGGTAGGAAGTTGGCTGATACTCTGGATTAACATATAAGCTACTTTTTATTGTGAGATAATATCTTATTCCCACGGGACAATAGATTTTGTTAACGCGGGTGAAGCTGCGGGATTCAACTAGTTTAAAATAAATATGATAAACTTCATAACCTTTCTTCAGATCTTTGTTTTACTATCTTCAACGTTAAATGAACTGTAAAAAGATTTAGTTCTTTTTACTAGAATGGACACGACAGCCATCGAAAGTTCATTAAACGTGTCCACTACCAGCTGCGTTTGATTGTACAAATAAAAGTTTGAACAAACAACCATTGCTTCGTCCGTCCGACTAAAAGTTTTATTACCGAAACAACAGTTCGATTGCGAATGTAACTGCTCGGTTCGTTTCAGGGTTCCGTAGCGAATGTAGAAAATCCTTCCTGTTCCTGTTTGTTTGAATTTGAGCTGTCAGAATCTTAGCATCGATCGTAATGTTTTACAATCGATGCTAAGATTTGAAATTTATATCGGTAACCGTTATTTTCATACAAGAACTGATTCGAGCTAGAAATAAGTGTTGCTCATCTTCTTCTTCTTCTTTATCTTTTTCATCATTTTCATCTTCATTTTCATCATTTACTCGGTGAAACCAACCTCGTTCTATGATTATTGATTGTGGGGGGAGTACTTACCATCAGGCTAGTCATTAGATTAATAAATTAAGATGTCGTATTCATCATGCTTAAGGGTAACCAACCGCTTATGCTGAATATGGAAAGTTACCTAATATATGTAAATAAATATTATAATGTACGGAACCTTTTAGTGTGATTCGACTCGCACTTCGCAGTTCCATCTATTCAAAGTTAAAATTGTCAGGTGAATGAAAAACGCAACAATTTTTCAAATAAATTGCTTGTCCGCTTTGGTTCTTTCTATACGTTTTACGTTAACGATAAATCTTTTTTACTTAAAAGTAAATGCATAGAGTCTTAAGTTTATAACGTGGACAAAGGCCACCTACGTACATATGTGAAGGTGGTAGAACCAGTGTAGTTCGACCGGGGAAGTACCACCACTACACCTATTTCTAGCGTGAAGCAGTTCTTGCGTTTCGATAGAGGGGTGTGGTTGCCGGCACACTTTCACATGAGGCGACCATCATAGTCCTCGGGAGTAGCAACGCATCTGTGATTGACTTCAGATGGAACCCATGTTTTGTATGAAGTCGATTACAGACATCCATGGGCGGCAGTGACCACTTACCATCAGGTGGACTGCAAGCTCGTTTGCTACTTCAGCTAGATAAAAAAATGTGAGGTGTTCTAATATAATAAGCAGAGAGTAATACATTTAGAAAAAGTTGCACACAATAATACAATGTCGTGTATTTCGTGCGTGGAAGAGTAACATAGACTTACTTACAATCTTTCGTATTCATAATATTAATAAAATTAGATGATTTTGTAACAGCCAAAGTTCGTTAAAACAATTAACTAGTCGTCCTCGAGTTTCAACAAAACCATTTGTTCTCTTACATTGTTATTTACTGTCATTAAGACTGAAATCGACTAAGTATCCGAGCTCCGTAATCCGTATTACAGGGTATCATTTCCCGAGCACTTGAATATCCTATTAGAACTTTGTTCAACTGAGCATGTGCCGGAAAATAATGGTTTGGCGTTTGGGGTTGATGAAATGTACACGTGTAATTGTCTCTCAGTAAGCTGAGGGCCACGAAACTTGCTTTTTTATAGTTAGACCTATCAATAAGGCTGACGGGCGGACGAGTCGCCCATGCATCGCCGGCTTTGAAGGAGAGCTCTTTTTACACCTTTCTTGAAGAACCACATGTCATAGCGCCCCGGGAATATCTCAGGAGGAAGCTCAACGCTTGCAATGTCAGCGTTGATAGATATTAAAAAATCGCTGAAATTATTTTTTTTAGTTATGAAATTTCACTGCAAATTGTAGTTTAGTTTCAAAATTTATATTCGCTTAAAAGCAAATTCTAGGCGCGCGAATGTATTCGTATGAATTTGCAAGGTAGAAAGTGTAGGGATTGGCCGGGGAGGTATCACCACCACACCTATTTCTAGCGCCAAACAATTTTGCGTTTTGATGGAAAGGTGTTTGGTGGTTCATTATTATACGAGGCGATCATCTTAGTCCTCAGGAGCAGAAACGTATTTGTGAATGACTTCAGGTGGAAATCCTTTTCTGTATGTAGTTGCGTAAATGCGTACTAATATCCAGGGACGCAGTGACCACTTACCGTCAGCTGCACGCTCGTTTGTTACTTCAATTAGATTAAAAAAAAATGTTTCCCATAGGGTATAAGAGCGGACAGTATTTTGTTTTTAATTCTCAATGCTGGCGCTTGTTGCTTACGCTTATTTCGTGGCCATGGTATACAATTAAGTGCGTTAGGACGTAGATATGAAAATCGGTCGTCCTTGGATGGACTAATTCAGAATAGGTAATAGTGTTCACCACTAGAGAAAATGCAAAAGATAAATTAAAGATTATTTATCGATGGAGTAATAAAGTATAGATAATAATGTTAGTCGGAAATAAATTGAATTATTATATTTTTTTATTGACATTTAAACACATTAAAAAAGAAAAGAAAACGTGACAAACAAGAAAGAAAATGATACTCAACTATTACTTGACCACAACAATTAGGCGCATAAAACAAAAGTGGTTCAATACCCCGCATCTCGCTTGCAACCCCGCGCATCCCCTAGTGACGTGCAGTCGTGTATCGTCTAGGTGTTTACGTTAGCCAGCACGGGTTTAATGTTATTTCGTTATAATGTTAGTTTAATGAGTGATTGTTGAATTTTTAAAGTTATTATCAAATTAGTTGATTATTCGTCAATAAACCGCAAAATGGGTAGGAAAAAGACTAGTCGTGGAAGAGAAAGGACTCTTACATTCAAAATATGCATTTTTTTTAACAAGAGAACAGTATTAGGCTCAGTATTCCTGTCTCCAAAGTCGAAAGTCGAATGTGTGTGAAGAACATATTCCATGTCTGCGAATATATTAAACGCATGAAAGTGCTTTAATAAAACTCGGCTATTAAAAATACACCACTATTAATAATGGTATACCTACATACTTTTGGTATTTGGTAATAGAATATACTTCGTATCGGGATGGGAAATCCCTAGTTCTAATGACGTTTCAACTGTCGTGCGACTAATTGTTTAGGGCGAGTAGTACTTATTTGTCTTAAGATCCGATTCCCTTATTATAAGAATAAATATATTGTACGTGGGTTTTAGAAATAATATGTGATCGTAATAAATAATCATTACTTTTATGTTTATTGAAACGTTTTAATGCCTCTTGTTCATAACTTTGGCTTTATATTCGTCGGTAATTAAATTATTTATAGTTAATTAGAATTCAAAATTAAGGCAGCCCCGTTTGGTATGGTAATTACTGAAGATATTGTAATAAGGATATTACTTCATAAGTATGGGAATGCAGTTCTTTCATACGTGGATCCGCGTGGCGGAGCGGTTACTATACCGGTCTGACGCACAATGGGTCCCGGGTTCAATTCCCGGCCAGACTCTGAATGATGAGCTTAGATTCATGTTCTGGATCTGGGTGTTTGTGTATTCGTCATGTGTGTGTCCATGGTACCCACGACACAGGAGAAAATCCTAGTGGATGGTCCTGTGGGGCTATGAGTGTACAATGCGTGTGTGTTTTTTTTTAATTAATGCTATGTATTTCCTCGCATTAACTTACATGTATAAATAATTTACCTATAATTATCGCTAATGGAGTAATTTCGTTTTAAGTATGTTTTAATACAGTTTACTCTGTGCTTTGTACTCTAAAAGTTAGAAGCTATAAAAAGGATACTGTTGTTATGAAAATACTATTTGAAACAACAGCTATAAAAATGTTGTCTCTTTACAATTTTGTACATTCTGTACTTACTTATTTTGCACTAATTCTACTTTATTCTTATAGTTGTTTGTTTCTAATCTTTGTAATTAAGTTTATTAAAATTAAAATTCTAAAAGGCGTGTCAAGTCTACCAATTTGCATATGGCCACGGTTAGGTTAAGTAACCGTCGTCGTCGTCAACCCATTATTATCCCACTGCTGGGCACGGGTCTTCTCTCAGAATGAGTGTTTAGGCCATAGTCTACCGCGCTGCCCAAGTGCGAATTGGAGGACTTCACACACCTCCGAGAACATTTTTTTTAAAAGAACTCTCGGGTGTATAGGTATCCTCACGATGTTTTCCTTCACCTAAAAGCAGTGATAATTTGTAATACGCATAATTTTAGAAACATCTGTGGTATGTGCCTGGGTTTGAACCTCGGACCTCACGATCGAGGGGGGCAAGTTTCGACTATTAGGCTATCACTGCTCTTAAACGCTTTCTTGCAACTTAAAACGCTTTGTACACACGTAACCCCACAGTGGGATTTTTTCCTGTATCGTGGGTAGCATGGACACACACAAAGACGAATACACAAACACCCAGACCCAGAACGTGAATCTAAACTCATCATCTGATACCTGCCTGGCCGGGAATCGAACCCGGGACCCACTGCGTGTCTGACCGGTATGGTAACCGCTGCTCCACGCGGGTCGTCTCTTCCTGTTCCTAGCTTACTATTACACAATGATTGAATTTTGTTAAGGCCAGCGACCTAAATTTATATACATCTTTCGCAAGTTTCCTAATTGTCTTCCGTTATATATTCCGTTTCAACCATAATCTCGTTGTCTGCCGTATTTCAGCTCATCGTCTTTGACTAATGGAACGGAAACGTAGATAACGGAACTGAACGCTAAGCTTTGGTTTCTTTGCACAGTTTTATTCCGAAAATGAAGATATAAAGGCAGATTATCGGGTAATTTCTTATAAATCAATTCTTGTTATATAAGTAACTTGTTTATTAGTCTTTGTTTTGATGAATTTTTTCGTTAAGTTTTTTTTATTTTATTTATTTATGTTAATTTACCAATCATTATGTTGCTAGATAGATGGTAGAACCAGTGTAGTTCAACCCAGGAAGTACCACCGCATTTCATTGGAACTGGTAGCCTGCACATTTTTATATGACGCAACCATCTTAATCCTCGGAAGCAACGCATCTGTGATTGACTTCAGATAAAATCCATATTCTGCATGAAGTTGCGTCTATGGGCGGTAGCAACCACTTACTATCAGGTGGGCTGCGTTTCCTACTTCAATCAAACAAAAAAATCGGTTTTCTGTAAAGTCGGTTTACTGACGATAGTTGAACGTGACAACATCATAAGAAAATACTGATCGAATGGTTGCATTTTTCAAAAGAAAATTTTATTTGTTTCATAGATATTTTATATGGATATAGAGAAGGAGGTAAATGGAAATCACGATGGAATTGATCAAGTTACATTTATTTGCACGCATAAATACAATTGGGACTTTTTTTTCACTTCATACTTCACGAAAATATGTAAATGTATTGTATAGCTGTCCACGCGGACGCATCGCTTACTCAAGTAGGAGAGAGACAAATATCGAACGCTGACGAACGCGAAGACCGATTGAGCCTCTTTGTCGCTCGTTCCGTGCTTTCGCTTGCACGTCAAGCCTTAAAAAGAACGCCTCAGAGCGAGGTAGCGCCGCAGTCATGTTTTTTGGTGCGTTCAGGTGGCTCCTTCGAATTATAAGACGTTGTAACGTCAAAAAATGTTGGAATACTTCCTGTATACATTTTTAAAATAGGACACAACAGTATTTCTCCTTAGCTGGCTAAGTTAGAAATAGATGTAGATCTACAGTTAAGCCACAAAGGATTCTACCAGCTTTGAAGGCTTGGAAGGTGTTAGATATCCACAGACCAGATGGATTACCCAAATATATTATTAAATGTTATGATTCAGTGTGACACGTTCTGATTTAATCCTACTTATTTATTACTTAGATTCAAATGAGACTCTGATGTTAAATAATTTAAAATCACTAGGACTATACATTTTCTTCATTCTTAAATTGTTGAATTCTACTAAAATATAAATCTCTCATCAACCCATTATTGGCCTATTTTTTTTTTGCAAATATGTAAATTTCGTATTTTCTAACTATATTTTTATAAAACAGTAGATTTTTGGTTTATTTATTATATTTTTAGGTTTTATAGGTTTATAATTGCGCGAATAAAGTTTTCTACATCATAATTATGTGAATAAAGAAGGCCGGTGGTCGAATCCGGAACCCATCGCGTGACAGACCGTTTTGGTGATCGTTCCGCGCGCGTTTCATATTATCATAATCATGGTGGCGTGTGGTAATATATGTAAAGATTCCTTTATATAAATACTTTCATTTTTCACAATAATACCAGATTTGGTCAGGCAGATCAAATTTATCTGACCTTTGTTAATCTTAATTGGTAATTCAATCCTATAATTAAAAATGTCATTCAATTCACTACCTAAAACCTATATTCTCTACTTGAAACCTAATTAAAAATACAGCGTGTTAAAAACAGTGAAAATACAATAAACCGCGCTCTCAAAAAGACGACAATACTCTCGAAATCTCAGAAACAATCGAATTTCACAGTCAATTTATTCCAACCCAAGCTTCAAAACAGAAATACTCGTGTATCGGTTCCAAGTAAATCACTAAAATCCTATTCAATCCGCCTCCAAGACAATCTGTTGTTGCATCCGGACCTTTGGGAAATACAGGGTGATCTTTTTATTGAAAGTTTTTCTAGTATTGGCTCATAAGTCTGAGTATTTTGAATTGAGAGGCGAAAAAATAGACACACATATGTCTATAGCGAAATATTTCCCGTGTTTTGTTTGCAGGGTGTAGATGCCGGTTAACATAAATGAGGCAATTTTGGTCCTCAAAAGTGTGATTATTGACAAGAGTCAGAAGATATGAAACAGTACGCTCTCCAAGAGAAGAAAATACTCTCGAATTCTCGTTATTTTTTACGTTTTATTGCATAACCAAAGCTTACCAACGTGTTGCCGCTGTGTGGTGTAGTTGTTGTATGTGTATATTTATGGATTTGTGACAGTCCGTCGAACCACGAATTAATAAAAAAGTCGGCAGCTTTTTCGTCTATCTCTTCCGTTTCACTATCAGTAACACCCTGTACATGTTCCCTTGGGAAATACATAGGCCTATTGAAGTGTATAATATTGAAATGTCTACTTTTGTATATGTCACAGCTAAACCGTAGAATTAGTCAGTTATGTTGAGACAAATGCTACTTCAGAAAGTGTAATTATTTGTAACTTCACAAATTTTATATTATAAGCTATTGCATAGCTTTTATCGCGGGCTTTGAGCGCGGTGACCGAATCAAGAAATTCCGTAACGAAAAAACCTAATACCCTCTCTTCGCCTATCATGTATGTCGATCGAGACGAGCTGCTCGGAAATTGGACGAACATGTTAGCACCTGTTTGTGCGAAAGTATAGGACTCCGGTTGGGTTCCTTTGGAGATCCAGGAGTCCTCTGAGAACCTCGCGTCGCTCCCACGACGTCGGAAGAACACATACGTCGTCGACGTACCTTTTGAAGGTTTCCCTTCGAGATCAAAGAAAAAGGGTTACTATCTGAAGCCAATCACACAAGAGAACAAAAAAAGGGTTTCTATCTGAAGTCAATCAGATGATTGCTAAGGACTAAGATCTGTTAATCCACACTTAGTCAACGCCCACCGCGTTATAGCCTACTATAGCCTAATTCCCTCTTACTCTGAGAGGAAACCTGTGTTCAGTATTGCGAAAGTAATAGATAAAAGAAGACTTCTAACAAGAACACAGTACTGTTATAATGTCGTCAACCCATTATTGTCCCACTGCTGGGCACGGGTCTTCTCTCAGAATGAAAGAGTATTAGGCTATAGTCCATCGCGCTGGCCAAGTGCGAGTTGGTGGACCTCACACACCTCCGAGAACTTTTTTGTTTTTTAAAGAACTCTCGGGTGTGTAGGTTTCCTCACGATGTTTTCCTTCACCGAAAAGCAGTGATAATTAATTTCTAATACGCACATCATTTCAGAAAGATCAGTGGTGCGTGCCTGGGTTTGAACCTCGGACCACCCGATCGAGAGGGCAAGTTTCAACCATTAGGCTATCACTGCTCACTGTTATAATACGATAGAAAATTGCAACACAATTTCTAAGAAATAAAATCCTCAACAAAAGTACTTGAAACACTTTTCATCTATCCGAAACTTCCCGTTCAGGCCGTAACATCCTGTACTAGTGCCCTCGGGAAATATGGGAGCCTTCTTTGACTCGTTTCTGTCTTTATGTATCAATCTGTACATTTATAGAGAAATCGGTTTATGCCTTTAGTGAAGGACATTTCTCTGAAGTGCTGTATAGCAAACAAACGGTAAACTCAACTTTTAAAATTTGAAACTGTTACTTATATTTCATCTATCTTATATAACAGCATTGTTTGAGCTTATGATTAGATTCTTAGTATTGTATTTTTATGTAAGAGGTATATTATATCGTCAGTGGAAAAGAAATAATGCCAAAGAGCCAAAATAGCATTTCGTGGGAAATGAGGTTTGAAAAGTTCTTTTTTACAGAAAAAAAATCATGTTACCTTTATTTTGGTGGGATCATGTTGAGTAGGATGAACTCTCAACGATAACATCTCACCTAAAACAAAGGTGACAATCGTCTCGGTCTCATAATTTTACCCGCGTTTAAAAATGTAACGTAAATTTAAATTATAATAGCTTTTGAAAGATTACATGAATTTCGTCGCCACCCGTCGCCTCTTACGACAGGCAGGGGATGCCGTAGCCCTATTCTAATCCCGGACCTACAGGGACGGAGCCATTTGCCCTGTGTCGCGTGGCAAAGGTACATATGTACATACAAACATACATACTTACGCTCGAAAACATTACCCACCTTATGACGTAGTCGGGTAATAAAGTATTAACGACGGCGATGTTTAGCAAGCCAGTAACTTTGGTTTTCTATTTTGATTCGTACATCAGTGTTGCCAGTACCCGTCGCGTGTCTCGCACTAGTGGCAACGCTGCATTAGTGTTGCCACTATCTAACGGCGATCTCGCACGAAACGATAAGATGTCGAAACGAAATGTAGTTCCAAATAACCACCGCACAGTAGCGATTTGGAGTTTAAACTGTTTAAAATTACGCGATAATTCTTGCGTACTTTTTATTGTAGATTAAGTTTAGTATTTCGTAACATGAAACTTTTTGATATTAAATAAATTAATGTTTGAAAGGTTCATAAATAACATAAAGGTTCATATTTCATGCCCAGAACAATTATAATATTTGTAACCCCTTATAATAATGTATTTTTTCATATTTCTATTAATATGTTTGAAGGAAAAAAGCACAAAACTTGTGAGATTACAATAAAACCAGGCTTAGCATTATTATATAGCGTTATGACTGATAGGTAGAAGAAAGATTTACGTTCGACCGGCAATGGCCACACCGATTTCAAATGTAAAACGTTTCGGAGGAAAGGTAAAGTTAAGTTAGGTAGGTAGGTAAGTCCTCATTACTAACTAGTTAACTGAGGTGGAAATCAGTTGGAACACTCGTTCCTAAAGTTAAAGTTAAGTGATAGATGTCATTGGGTGACAGTGGCCACTTACCATCAGGTAAACTGTATGCTCGTTACTTTTTTATAATAATGAAGTAGCTAACGAGCATGGAGTCTGCCTGATGGTAAGTGGTCACTGCCGCTCATGGACATCTGTACGTAACTCTATATATAACATAGGTGTTATCTGAAGTCAATCACAGATTAGTTGCTACTCCCGAGAACTAGAATGGTCACCTCATATAAAAGTGTGCCGGCAACCACACCCTTCCATCAAAACGCAAGGAATGCTTCACGTTAGAAATAGGTCCCCCCCGGTCGAACTAAACTGGTTCTACCACCTTTTTACTATACTGCTTACTACAATTTTATAAAATTGTATACATTTTACCCGCGGCTCCGTCCGCATGGATTACGTTTATTACTGTAAAGAGTACAATACGTTTTAATTTATGTGCATTTCAGTAGGTTTTTGTAATAAAGCAATATACAGACACATCTCTACAAACTTTCGCATTTCAATTAATATATGTCATAATTACCTTAACAAATAAATGACGATCAATTTATCACAATAACATAAATATACACACGCGTAGGTTACCTATGTATTATATATTAATTACGGATTATTTCTGAGTACAATTTATACGAGAATGAAACGATAATAATCTGAAGATCGAGCAGACATTTTCGCGTTTAATTGAACCGTCTGTTTGCCTTCAATTAATTGGGTAGCGAAATGCCACGATCACGTTGGGCTAAGTGATCGATAATTGTAGTAATATAGTTCTAGATAATATATTTAGTTACAATGAGATCTCTAAGGATTTTATTGTGTATACCTATTATTTATAAGGATATTATTAATACAATATACATTAGTAAACAATTTTTAAAACATATTATTATTACGATAATAGAACACATCACAATCGCTTTAACTAATAAATGACAGGTTTCAACACAATAACGAAAATATGCACACGAGTAAGTAGGTTATTTATGTGTGTCGTCAACCCATTATTGTCCCACTGCTGGGCACGGGTCTTCTCTCAGAATGAGAGAGTTTAGGCCATAGTCCACCGCGCTGGCCAAGTGCGAATTGGTGGACTTCACACACCTCCGAGAACTTTTTTTTTTTTAAAGAACTCTCGGGTGTGTAGGTTTCCTCACGATGTTTTCCTTCACCGAAAAGCAGTGATAATTAATATATAATACGCACATAAATCAGTGGTGCGTGCCTGGGTTTGAACCTCGCACCTCCCGATTGAGAGGGCAAGTTTCAACCATTAGGCTATCACTGCTCTTGGTTATTTATGTATTATATATAATTTCCGATTATTTTGTACGAAAATGAAACAATAATAATCCGAATATCGAGCAGACATTTTTGCCTTTAATTGAACTGTATGTTTGCCTTCAATTAATTGGGTAGCGAAATGCCACGACCACGTTGGGCTAAGTGATTGATAATATAGTTCTAGATAACATATTTAGTTACAATAAGATCTCTCGGGATTTTGTTATGTATACCATATTATTGATTTGGATTTTATTAATACTATATTTGTTAATAAAGAAATTATAAAACATATTATTAATAAAGTAATATGATATATCATAATTACCTTTACAAATAAATGACAGCTTTTATCGCGATAACATAAATATGTACATAAGTAGCTAAGTTATGTATAATGTATTAATTCCCGATTATTCTTGAGAACATTTTGTATTCAAATGAAACGATAATAATCTGAAGATCGAGCAGACATTTTCCCGTTTAATTGAACCGTCTGTTTGCCTTCAATTAATTGGGTAGCGAAATGCCACGATCACGTTGGGCTAAGTGATCGAGAGTTGTAATAATATAGTTATAGATAACATCTTTAGTTACAATTAGATCTCTCGGGATTTTGCTGTGTATACCTATTATTGGTTTGGATATTATTAATACAATATTATCCACAGTGGGTGTAGATGTTATAAAAACAATTTCTACACTCATAGCTCCACAGGGTTTTATTCTGAGTCGTGGTTGCCATGGACGTATAAACCGACCGGTACGGTGACTGCTCCCGCATGCGGGTCGTAGTTTTTTTCCGATTGAAGTGGTAAACGAGTATGCAGTCCACCTGATGGTAGGTGGTCACTGCCGCCCATGGACATACCAGCAAGAGTTTAGGGATCCCCTTCATCCCTAAATTCTTGCTGGTAGTCATGGTTGGTAAGGCGGGAGCTTTATAGATAGACAGGAGTCAAATGACAGTAATGTAATGATGGTCGAAGAAGAATGTTGGTAATTTTGTAATTTATTCGAAGTAAATCGTGTGAAATTCATAGAGGTAAAGTTGCTCTGTTGTTTGAGAATATCTTTCTTTAGTAGATTTGGTAGATCGTACATTAGCAAATAAGCAACAGTACAGTTTGAAAACAAATTTCTTAAAATGATTGCTCGATGACAATTCGCTACAATTCACAAACGCTCTGAAATCGCTAACACTACATTACTCAGTTATCTAATAATGCAATTACGTAACAATTTGTACGAAATCCAGTCAATTTACCGAGAAACATGTCCCAATTGTTAGCGAGTTAGACAATTAGGGCAGCGGATATGCCGGCAGACTGTTGCAAGGAAAACGGGAATCCATGTGTAGTATTTTTAAAGCATAGGGTAGGTATATGGTCCCTGTAGCCTCGGGGTCAGAATAGGGCTACGGTATCCCCTGCCTGTCGTAAGAGGCGACTAAAAGGGGCTTCCGGGGTTGCAGACGGCTAGAGTGGGAGCTCGAACCGTTCGGTCAGGCAATCCCGGGAAGGACGGCGGTATGTGTGGTCGCATACCGTCGTAAAGACTAGACGGAGCGGTGGGCCCAGCTGCCCATCTGGGAGGAGCCCGATGGGGCAGCGCGCTCGGAGGATTCCGGTTGAAGTCGTTTCGAGATCCCGGAGTCCACCTTTTCAGCGCCGAGGACGGCCACCGGGGGGGTTAAAAAAAAAAGGGTAGGTATATGATTTAGACTAATATTATCGCGGAATTGACACATTTTAATACTTAACGGGTACTCACGATGTGCGGTTTTTGAATTCTTTTCGAATTCTTTTTGTCGATATTTCGACCCAGTTGCGAAACTGCAGCGGCGGGGAGAAACCGTTGACAATCACTAGTGATAGATTAACGTATCTACCCTACGTCTAGTTTGTATTTCTTTTTTAGGTTCCATATCACACACTACACAAACTGGGTCGAAATATCGGCAAAAAAAATTCGAAAAGAATTCAAAAACCGCACATCGTGAGTACCCGTTAAGTATTAAAAAGGGGTATACGCTAATGGTAAGTGCCTGCAAAGCGCAAACAGTCGGAAATTATCTAAGCTACCTAGCCAACTATTAGCTTAAATGTTTCCTGTCTAATCAGTACGTAATTGTGTACGTTTAGTTTATTTTTAAGAAATTTGTCAGGTTAATGAGATCTTTTGGGAATTACTTAAGAAAATGAAGCTATGGCGGACTCCGTGACGAGGTAGGTGTAATTTTAGAAATATGAAGCCAACCCCATGAATCATTGAATATCGCCCCATATCACAGACATCTTCTTTGTTAGAATAACTTTTTCGTCAACTTTCAAAGCCAATTCTTCGACTGCTAAAGGTCCTTCTTAACCTCAATTTTGGGTCTGCATGTGCTGTGAAGTGCGGTGGCATGTACTTGTGTGACTTACATGCCTACACTTTGGTGACTATAACCATTACATGTATATAAAAATATCAGGAGAAATAATCGACAGTTATGTTTGTGCGACATATTTGTTTTATGTATTGGTCTTGTTTCTTGGCAAAATAATATTTACTTTAATGATTATTAATAAGATCCCGTGTCATATTAGCTCTCGGTCTCACAAATTCACGACCCACCCCCTTTTTTTTTATTCTCGAGGGGGAAGCCTTCATAAGGTACCGACGCCGTGGGAGCGACGCAGGGTTATGTGGGAATTTTACCGCATTTCCCAGGTGGCCGTCCTCTGCGCATAAAAGGAGGATTCCGGGATATCCAAAGGAACGCAACCGAAACCCAACATACAAACAAACAAACGACCCAACCCTAACGGCATATGTTAATCTTATATATTCAATCTTATATAAACAGTTAACTATACCGGAAATAACCGTTCACCATCAGTATCTATATTGCTATTTCCAGGAAATAAATGTAACATTTCTCGGTATTCCCCTAACATTTTCTTTCCGCGAAATATCACAAAATGGCGTTCAGCCGTTTTCCTTGTAATGACCAGTCTACGTTTATTTCCGCCGCCCTAATTGTCTTACTCCGACAATCGAGTCGCTTCCTAGATGTCATTTTGGACGTCGTTTTTGAAAATTGTGTTATTGTTGATTTTATCAAGTGTGAGAATCCATGTTTACACAATACTATATATATCCATATTAATATGTAAAGCTGAAGAGTTTGTTTGTTTAAACGTGCTAATCTCAGGAACTACTGGTTCGAATTTAAAAATTCTTTTTGTATTGAATAGACCATTTATCGAGGAAGGCTTTAGACTATATAACATCACGCTGCAACTATTAGGAGCGAAGAAATAATGGAAAATGTGAAAAAACAGGGAAAATTGCTCATCCTTGAGGGCTTCCGTTGCGTGCGCTGCGAAAACGGTACAAGATACCAAAAATATATGTATGAAAGAATTATTTCTCTCGAAATTATCTAAAAAAATATCCGCGACAGTATATGTCTATCTTTTAAGATTAACTCACTAGAACCGTTTTCATGGTAATCAAATTCGGTCGAAATTAGTTAAGAGTTGTATCATTGTAATAATATTAATCTTTGACCAAATAAATGTGTTGTTGATTAAGAGTATTTAATTGAGAACAAAATTGTCTTTGACATCACTTAATTTCAATGAACATCTTAGAAGATATGACAATTTTAAAATAACACTGATATAAAATTCAGCCGCGCCGCATGATGTGCAAATCATGACGCTGCAAGGAGGAGGGGCGGTGGTTGTATGCAGCGTTATTTGTTTTTGCCTCATTTTATCGTCGTGTAATAATACTTTTTAAATACGCGGACGAAGTCGCGGGCACAGCTAGTATACTAATATTATAAAGGCGAAAGTTTGTGAGTGTGTATGTTTGTTACTTCTCCACGTCTAAACGGCTGGAGCGATTTTCATAAAATTTGGTAGGGAGATAGCTGACACTCTGGATTAACCTATAGGCTACTTTTTAATGTGGGTAAACATCTTATTCCCATGGGACAATCAACACATCACAACACATGCGGGGTTCAATTAATACAAAAAAAAATGTAATATGAAATTTCGTACAATTGATTTTTTTGCCATTTCTGAATAATTATGCTTTACTCATCTATATATCTATTTTCTACCCCATATAAAAGAAAGCTACAATTTATGAAACATAATATAATTAGATTGTTTGTAAAATATATTAACATTTTATTTTATAACTAAACAAACTATGAAAATTATCGCCTCGTCCCAGTTACTGGTTATGTTTAACCGTTACACAACGGTGTCTAATTCGGAACATTCTCCAGTATATATAGCTGATAATTAGGACGGTACTTTACATGGTAGAGATGCCTACGCACTGTCCGTGTTTTTGTTCTGAAGCTCTTGTTTATATTTTAACTAGGCTATTGAATATTAGTACTGTTAACCACAGATTTTTTGTTTGATAAAATGATTGTGATGTGTGTGTATCACAGTTATTTTCGATGCTACTGGTTTCAAAGAACTATGCAAAATTTATTTACGACTCTGCAGTATTGTGAAACACTTTTTTTAAACTTAACATCAGGTAGACTGGATGGTCATTTGCTACTTCATTATTTTAAAAAAGAATAAAAGATGGACTGCGTGCTCGTTTGCTACTTCAACCAAATAAAGAAAAGACATATTCTTAAATATTAAATTTATATTGATAAGTTGTAGAATTGTAGATAAAAAATTTAAAAATTCCAACTCTTAATCAAACACACACACGGTGTATAAACCCCTTTACAATTGCATAACTTCGAAAGGTTATCTGTCAACACGTATGTTTTAACGATGTCATGGTGGCTTCCCACAGTCTGTGATCCGCGGATTCATGTCTATTGAGAAAATAGAATAGAACACTAATCAGATGAAATGCATCCATTCTCCAAAGTACTAGACGCATTCTGAGACTGCTACGAGATGACTAAAAATAGACTTCGATAATCAGCCGACATTGCAACCTACTTGTTCCTTGTTTGTCTGCAAGTAAATTATCTGTAATGCTGTTGCATCTGATATGAGTTCTCATCGCTAAGCAAAGTAAGGTTATATGGGACTATTTGTGTAGGTTGCTATGATAGAATCTTTGTGTTGTGTCGTTATGTTTACGTTTTACTTCGGTTGTGTTGTCTACTTGTCTGACGTTTTTTCTATATAAGACCAGCTGTACCCTGTGCGCGTTACCACAGCCACGCCACACGCCATCAAAAAAAAAATACACCAGAAACCTTCGCGAGCTCATGAATAACAACTTTGTAAAGATAATCACATGATTAAATGAATAGTTTACGATACTATAAAGGATATACAGACAATATATATATATTCATTTTTATAAAGAAGAAGAAGATTGAAGTAGCGAACGAGCATGCAGTTCATCTGTTGGTAAGCTGTCTCTGCCGCCCATTAAAATCTGTTAGCAAATTTACATAGAACATAGGTTTCTACGCCCGAGGACTAAGATGGTCGCCTCATATAAAAGTGTGCCGGCAGGTACACCCTTCCATCAAAACGAAAGAATTGCTTAACGCTAAAAATAAGCGTTATGTAGTTTTATAATTAGAATGTTATATAGGTATAGTATAATAAATTAACTTTTAAAAGCATTTTTTTACGACTTGATATAACATTTTGGTAACATATTTTTTGTTTTTGTAGTGTCTGTCCAATAAAGTACAGGATTAAATAAGTAAATAATGCCTATAAAGCCTGTAAGTAGGTTTTGGTATCACGTTAGGATGCAATGGATAAAAATTAAAAATATTTCATAAATATCCAGAATAGAAATCTAAGTTCATCATTCAGATATTTGTCTGACCGAGGATCCACTGTGTCTCAAACAGGTATTCCAGATACCACGGAGACCGTCAGGTAAAATGATAAACTTCCTTTTCGAACTATTCAATCATGGAGCAGAAATGGCTCCAGCAGAGCCAGAATAATTTGTTTTTGGTTCTAGAGATTCCAAATTCCAAGGTTTTAGGTCAAATAGAATTTATGTTAGGGTATACTTTGTGCACCTGTCCGTGAAATTTCTGATCTATCCAAAAGTAAATTCAACATAACTATCCGATGAAATTACTGTAAGATTAAATTTTTCGGTCTTAAAGCCACACAAAGCACCGTCTTTCGTTTGACTATAGTGAATTCTTCGTAAAGACCGTTCAAAACAGACATAGCCTTAGGGATTTTGATCCAGATAAAACGCGCGCTCGGCATTTGGATGGGTGACCGATAGTAGCTTAATTTCATGCGTATTTTAGTGCCTAAATTGGTATGTTAGGTATTTGTTCCGGATACCTCCTTTTCAGCGCCGAGGACGGCCACCGGGGGGTTTTTAGTGCGGTAAAAATCCCACATAACCCTGCGTCGCTCCCACGGCGTCGGGTACCTTTTGAAGGTTTCCCCCTTGATAACAAAAAATAAAGGTCTTTGTTCCGGTCATCATTGTATCGTAAATACTTTCAACGCTCCTTAACTTATTTGATTCTTCTATCTATCCCCACAGAAATAATCTTGTTAGCGTGTTGTTTTTAAAGTTTGAAATAGCAAACGAGCATAAAGTCTTCTTGTGGAAGGTAGGCACTGTCGTGGATATCTGTAAGCCACATTTGAAGTTCATACAAAAGTAGAGTTCTATCAAAAGTCAATAACAGATGCGTTGTCAATTGATGAAAGGTGGTAGAACCAGTGTAGTTCGACCGGGGACGTACTACCGCTACACCTATTTCAGCGTGAAGCATTTCTTACATTTCGATAGAAGGGTGTGGTTGCCGGCACACTTTCATATGATGCGACCATCATAGTCCTCGGGAGTAGCAACGCATCTGTGATTGACTTCAGATGGAACCCATATTCTGTACGTAGTTGATTACAGATGTCCATGGGCGGCGTGACCACTTACCATCAGGTGGACTGCATGCTCGTTTGCTACTTTAGTCAGATAAAAAAAAATACATAAAATTAAATAAAAAAATTATATAAAAGTGAAAGCACCCAAATAATCCGGGACTATTCTTACAAGTATAATTATTATACTTATTATGAGTACCTTGTTCCTTATTGAGCCTGGGTCACGTTGTTAATTTTAATAATGAGATGAAAACCGTGTTCCTTTCACAATAAAAAGAGATTGAGGAAACATAACAGATGTATTTTAATGTAAACAATTTTTTGTTATGATAATACTAACGAGTTGCTTCGTTACGCTAAGATACTTTTCTTACGACAGGTATTTTTTATGTTAATCATTACCTAAGATTAGATAAAGTAGCTAGCTAGAAAGGTTTAAGCAATTTATTCTTAAATAAGACTAATGAGTTGATCATGCAGTCCACCTGATGGTAAGTGGTCACTGCCGTTCATGGACATCTGTTATCAACTTCATACAAGGCATGGGATCTACCTGAAGTCAATCACAGATGCGTTGCTACTCCCGAGGACTATGATGGTCGCCTCATGTAAAAGTGTGCCGGCAACCACACCCTTCTATCGAAACGCAAGAAATGCTTCACGCTAGAAATAAGCGTGTTAATCAGTTACCTAAGATAAGTAAAGTAGCTAGCTAGTAAGGTTTAAAGAATTTCTTCTCAAATAAGACTAATACGTCACATCTATGAGAACAAAGCTGGACATCAAATTATCTTAAGCTATCATCGGTTCACACAGATAGACATATAGTATGATCAAATACCCATTTAACCTTTTAGTATTTAGATTAATAAATTGGATGACCACGTTTGAAGTGAAACTTCTTTAGGCGCATGAGGGTAAAATTTTTACAGTTGAAACGTCACGCCGGTATGCAACGGAAGTGTCGGAAAAGAGAGAGAGAGTGATCGAGACCGATTGAGAGAGAGTAAGACAGGGCGAACGTAGCATGAGCAACTAGCCGTGGAGTGAGAGTAGGGAGCAAGCGAGTGAGAAAGATTGAGAGAAAAAGTGAGACAGAGCGAACGTCGTATCACGCCTTTTTCCCTTCCTCTTAATCTTGGAAATTTAAAGTTTTAGATTTGTATAAATATAAACAAGATTTATAAATTAGTTCGCCAAAGAAGTTTCACTTCTGAAATGTGTACTTTGTACGCACGCATGTTTTTTTTATCTGACTGAAGTAGCAAACGAGCATGCAGACAACCATATATGGTACCACACACGAGATGGTAAGTGATATTGCCGCTCATGGACATCTGTAATCAACTTCATACAGAACATAAGTTTTATTTGAAGTCAATCACAGATACGTTGCTACTCCCAAAGACTATGATAGTCACCTCGTATTAAAGTGTGCTGGAACCACACCCTTCTAACAAAACACAAGAAATGCTTCACGCTAGAAATAGGTGTGGCGGTCAATTAATTCATTAATCAATTAGTATTTTCGCCGCTAGTCGTCGACTACTTCGACTTTCTTCATTGCATTTACATATTAATCTATTATCGAAATAGCTGCTACACAGTCATGATAAATCACATGGCTCTACAATCAACCTCATAAAATGAACATAAAACAAATTGCCTTGTTTTAGACACGGACGTGCAAGTTATGGAATGAGGGAATACCTCAGGAGGAAGCTCCTGAGGTATTCCCGGAGTGCTATGACATGGGGTTCTTCAAGAAAGGTGCGAAAAGAGCTCTCCTTCAAAGCCGGCGATGCATTGGCGACTCCTCTGGTGTTGCGAATGTCCATAGGCGACGGTGACTACTTTCCATCAGGTAGGCCGTCTGCCTTATCGTTAGGTTAAAGTATAAAAAAATGTAACAAGAAAAATACTTCACTCATCGAAATTCTTCAAAATTCAATCTCATAAACTCGTTAGTCATTTGTTTTGATGTAATTTGATTAAAATTTCTTCTAAGGTTGATTTCTGGAACGTAGTTAGCCGGATTTGATTAATTACGAAAGTTGCTAATTGAGTTGTTGCTTTCTGTATCGGGTCGACCCTTTATCTTTGGTTTCCATAGTACCCGCAGATTAGGGTGTAGGAGAGCCTTCCGAGTTTTTCGTGATATAAAAAAGTATAGAAAATGGGAATAATATTTACTTTATATTTAGTGTTTTTCACTTTTTCCAAATGGAATTAGAAGTGAACAATTGAATCTTGAATATTAAGTAGTCAGAGCTGCCCTGCCACGATACCTTTCATCAATTTCTAAGCCATATGGTGTCATTTATTGTTATTTTACACAATAAAAGTAGCAAAGGTGTCATCATGCCTGATAGCATGTGACCACTGCCACCCTTGTAAATTTATAAGCAACTTCATATATAACATGGGTTCTATCTGAAGTAAATCACAGATACGTATCGTACGCTCAGACTATGATGGTGTCACCTCATATAAAAGTGTGCCGGCAACCACACCCTTTCATCGAAACGCAAGAAATGCTTCACGTTGGAAATAGGTCTGGCGGTGGTACTTCCCTGATAGAACTACACTAGTTTTACCACCAATAAACTTACAGCAAATCCGTGTATCAAAACATACTAGTCACCCGTAGCATCGGCCGAAATTCGACCGTAATTTAAATTAAAAATCAAATGTCATCTGACATTCTTGACGTTGTGTCTTTTCATTTTCATTTACTAAGTACATATGTGTTTGTGACAAATGCAAGGCAGTGTGTGTAATGTGTTTTTAGTTGATTTTATGTATGAAAAATGCATTATTTGAAAAAAATATTAACATTCTGCACTCCTTCTCTACGTCCACTATAACCGTGCAAAATTTCATACTAATCCGTCCTCGGCATATTACTTAAAAATCCGTCACAAATTTTTGCTTCACGTATTAATATAATAATCTCAGAACTATTTTATCTGCCTTCTCTAATATGGAAACACGCATACTCGAATGAATGTGTCCGCTGTGGAGGAAGTAATTTGGTAATTTCCTCTATGTCGGTGAACATTGTTAACATCAGCGTGGGCGCACACTCTTAAACTATAAAATAGTTTTTATTTCACATAAGAACAGATATTCGTTATCAGGCACTCTGACTATGCTATTAGAAATAATTTCAAGCGTTCTAAACGTATTCGTTATAACTAGCATATTTTTTATGATTTACAAGGTCGACCACGTAAAGGGTTCGAAGGGCGATATTACCGTCACACGAAAAAAATCTTTATCATACGTCATACTAATATTATAAAGGCGAAAGTTTGTGAGTGTGTATGTTTGTTACTTCTTCACGTCTAAATGGCTGGAGCGATTTTCATAAAATTTGGTAGCGAGTTAGCTGACACTTTGGTTTTACATATAGGCTACTTTTTCTGTGGGAAATATCTTATTCCCACGGGACAGTCGATACATTGATTTTGTTAACGCGGACGTAGCTGCGGGGTTCATTTAGTTATTTTTATATTTATCTCTGAAGTAGTAAACGAGCATGCATTTACTGCCACCTGACGGCAAGTGATCACGGAAACCTCGGGATCTCGAGACCTATAAAAACCTAGGTTTTAATAGGCAATAATTACCTAAAAAATAGGCCTTAGTGTGAAACCCTGTGTGGGTTTAATAAAGGTGGATTTTCGTCCACGGCGACGTGCGAATAATCAAAATAAAAGTCAATAGTCAAACACCAGTATAAGTAAACACGAATATTTAAATATTTCCTTAACTTTTATCGTATCGTAGTAATTCCTCTCCTTAAAAAATATATTTTTCCAAAAGAACAAACTAAATAAACTTAACAAACATCCTTATTGGACGTTAAAACGAAATCGCGTGTTTTCATTTTAATTAACTTTCCAAAATACACAACGAATTAAGGGAGTTCCTACATTTATCAACATACAGTCGATGTGATCGGTGAAATGTTTTTTTTTTTGCGAAAGATGGTAGATTTTTTTATAGCGCAAATAAGTATTGTTTAGATTGAGGTTCGAACTTAGAAGTACCAGCCACCTTTGTATAAGTATTTGTATGTGTTTTGAGCGTATCTATGAATGTTGATTTCTTTGGTACACCTTTCAGCACAAACAGTTTAATGGATTTTAATATACTAGTTTCTTTGGCATAGGCATTGGATAATATATATTTTTGAATATGGTACCTGAAAATACAAAAATGGAGATGAATTTTATTATTATAATTATTCATGTCAAAAGAACTCTTCTCATTTTACCTTTACAAAAATATGTATTTTATGATACTGTTTGCACGCTAACTTCTTAAAACGTTATAACGTTAAAACGTCTTAAACCGTTAAAACGGAAAACGAGAAATTCAATAATAATAAAAAAGACATTAAAATAAACATTATATAGTACTAGCTGTTTTTACACCACCACAAAAAACAGATACCTTTATGGGCTCATGCACAACAACTTTCTTTAAAAGACATGCGGACAAACATTAATTTACATGTATAGGTGAGGTGCGGGCGGAAATAAACAAAAACGCTAGAACAGTGGTTCCCAAACGGTGGTCCGCGGATTACTGACGGTCCCTGGAAGCACCCGAAGAGGTCCTAGAGGCCATCCAAAAAATATTGTAATATAAGAAGTCAACACAGTGACAGTCAAGTAGCGGTTAACCATGACTGAACCAAGGATCAGGAATAAGTAAAGAGTATACAGAAATCGCACTAAATATTGTTTGCTTTGAACAACAATGTACGCGTGTTTTATTAAAAAAAAATAACCCCATATTAATTTTCAGATTTATTTTTATCTTAAATTACACCCTCATACCGGTGGTCCATGGGTCGACAGTTATTTTGCCAAATGGTCCTTCGTCACCAAAAGTTTAGGAACCATTGCGCTAGAAAATAAGTACTAAAACTAGGTACGTCCTTCACCGCCTGCAGCCCCTAATCGATTGGCATAACCGATTTAAGCCAGTCTGAAATAATAAACTGAGCTGTTTCATTGGCTCGTAATATCAAATTTCATGACGGTAAAATAATAGAGAGCGGTTGGATAGATCCGAAGCGAGATCTTTATTTAATTTAATTGCGTTATCCATATACCAAGATTATACGTTTGTATATAATATTTTAATATTGTGTTTTTGTAATAGGTTCCTCATCCTAATCCTTAGGTGAGGTAATTTTGAACATTTATTCTATTACCACTCCCCACTTGGTGATATTTTGTAGTGTGTTATGTTTTTACTACTTACTTGATAGAAATTTTTACTTCATTTTATCTGGCCTCCTTGCAAATCTCAATTTCTTCCAAAAAAGACAAATAAAATCCCTGATGTTAAGCTACCCGGCTTCTCTCAACTCAACCCCTCCCCCCCTTTCCCTGTAATGCCTGTCATGATAAATGTATGTCTCCTTAAATATTTTAATGGAATAAGCGAGGTGACTATCGCATGTAAGATTGTTTAAAATGAGAAGAAAAACATTATTAAATGACTTTAGTCATTCTATAAACATATACTATTTGTTCCAAAAAAATATATATGAAGCTAGACCTCCTCCCTCCTCCCTAGCAGAAAATTTCCCCTTGTGTATGTGGTGTTTGATTTGATTCGACTTATCCCCCCTTTCTTTTTAATGTCACTCGTAATTAATTTAATGTATATAATGGGATACCTTAAATATAAGTAAGGCGAGCATCCTTGCGAAGTCCTATCCGATTAAATGAGGCGACACCCCCACTCAATGTAATCGGTTACGTGACAATACATCGTTATTGTGTCTTTGTACCAGTTATGTACACTGTTAATGAACTTCGCATCGAGTCTTTCAATTAATATTGAAGGTACAGTGCTGTTAATTGGTTGTATTCAGGCTCAGAGCGTGTTTAAAATGGAAACTATACACGGTGAGTGTAAAGGGGATGTAATGCGGTATGCATTTTGTTGCAATAACATTGTGTAAGCATTTTCGGGCAAATCTTTACTCCTAGTTATTAGGAGGACTTAATATTTATGTTTGTCCTTTTTTTCAAGAAATGATGATTTTCAACCCGCTACGCTATATTATTAGGAGTAGTTTAAATAATTTAACTCCATTTTTCAAAATTTTAAGATCGTTTTCTTTGGTTCTCAATTTGACATATGGTAGTGTTAAAAATGCTAAAAATACCATGGACAGCTCACAGAACCAACGCCTCTATTCTCAAAGACCTTAAAATAACATGTAGACTGTCAACCATCTGCCTCCGTAGGATCTTTGAGTTTTTCGGTCACATTGCTAGAAGAAAAGGAGATAACCTGGAAAAACTTCTGGTGACCGGAAAAATACAAGGCAAGAGGCCACGGCAAGAGGCCGGTAGAACCAGAGTAGTTCGACCGGGGAAGTACGACAGCCACACCTATTTCTACTGTGAAGCATTTCTTGGGTTTCGATGGAAGGGTGTGCTTGTCGGTACACTTTTACATGAGGCGACCGTGATAGCCGGGAGTAGCAACGCATCTGTGATTGACTTCAGATAGAACCCATGTTCTGTATGAAATTGATTACAGATGTGTCCAGAGCAGCAGTGACCACTTACCATCAGGTGGACTGCATGCTCGTTTGCTACTACAGTCAGATAAAAAAAGAAAAGGCATTTCATTTTACTAAAAATCTTAGTTTTTTTTTTATAATAAACGAGTATGCAGTCTACTTGCTAGTGGTCTCTCTCATCTCTTTCATCTGTAAGCAACCTTCAAACTGAACAAGGATTCTTTTTGAAGTTAATCACAAAAGCGGTGCTATTCCCGAGAACATACATACAGTCGCCATATGAAAATGAACCGAAAGTAGTGTAGAAACAGACACAGAAAAAGTTATTTATTTGAAGAAAACACGTTAGCCTAATGAGATGATAATATAATTTAATGTTGTTTAGTTTTCTTTGTTATTTTATGAACCATTATTATTTTAGTCTGCAACATTAGCTCAGACGAATAATGGCAAAACAAACATAATTCTATTGATTTATTATGGCCCGGGTTCACTTCAATGTTACAACGACCTTTGTCAAGTTCAGTGGCAATCGATTTTATATAAACATCTCATTACTCGAATAAAATGTAGTGATTTGGATATTATAATTGTACTAGGTTATTTACGGCTTCACCCTGTAGTCGGGGAGTAGAATACCCGCTTTCTAAACTCATAGCTCTACAGTAGGATTTTCTCCTGTGTTGTGGGTACAATGGACACACACAAGACGAATACACAAACACCCAGACCCAGAACAGGAATCTAAACTCATCATTTAGATACCTGTCTGGCCGGGAATCGAACCCGGGACCCATTGTGCATCAGACCGGTATGGTAACCGCTGCGCCACGCGGGTTGTCAAAAGAATACGGCTACAATATCTCCTGCCTGTCGTAAGAGGCGACTAAAGGGGGCTTCTGGGGTTGCGGACGGCTAGAGCGGGATCTCGAACCGTCCAACAAGCAATCCCGAGTAGAACGGCGGTATGTGTGGCTGCATCTCGCCGTAAGCACCGGATGGTAAAGGGGGATGGTACACGTCCCCCAAAAGATGAGCCCGTGAGGGGCGCCGCGTTAGGGGACACCGGTGCGTTCCATTGGATACCCCGGGGTCCTGACAAGCGCTGAGGAAGACCACCGAGGAGGTTTTATGGATAAAATCCCACATAACCTGGAGTCACTCCCAAGGCTTCGGTGTACCTTTTGAAAGTTTCCTCCCCGTCACGAGTGATAGTCATCGAGGGTAGTGAGGGAGATTGACTTCAGATAAAACCAATGATCTATTGCGTTGCTTACAGATATTCGTGGGGGGCAGTAATCACTTACCATCATATGGATTGCATGCTAGGTTGCTAATTCAGTCTTTAAAAAATCGGGAATCGTCAACTCTACCCAGCGATTAATTTGTCGTTCGTGTGTAACCTCCCTTAAGCTGTAATTAAGCTGATTACACACATCGCAATCCAACCACAATACATATTTGTTCATAAAGTTTCTATGTAGCCGAATAGTTTTCAGATAGCTTTAAGCTGGGATAGCTTTTTCGAAACAAAAAGGACCAAAGGCATTGGGCGCTCGAAATTAAGCAGACGTTTAGGATGCCTACGTGTTTGGAATAGGTAGTGGACGCAGAGTTAAAAACGTGTAGAGATACTATTGATTTTGGTAAAGACAATATGAGACTCGTTTATATTTACTTTCATAGTTTTTTGATTAAAAAAAATACAACATAACAAAAAGACAAACCGGCTGAGTTTCTTGCCGAATCTTCTCAGTTGAGGTGTTCCGATCCGGTGGTAGTGTAAAAAAAAATAAAAAAAATGTGTAACTGACAATTTGTAAGTGCCCCCGTAGGCCTATACAAAAATAAATTTCATTTCATTTCATTTTATTCAGTTGAAGTACGAAACATGGCTGTGTGTTTATATAGAACATGGGCTCTATCTGAAGTCTAATAGATGCGTTGCTATTCCCGAGGACTAAGATGGTCGTCCCGTATAAAAGTTTGCCGCCGGCAACCATACACTTCCATCGAAATGCAAGAACTGCTTCACGCTAGAACCAATTATGTCGGTAGAGCCTTTTCGGTAGAACTACCCTGGTAACATTTCCTCAGAGGACTGAGTTGGAATACGTCGGATAAGTGTGTCCCTTAACATATTAATTAGAGCAGAAAAACAGCAGCACTTGACATTGCTGTTATTAGGTACAACCCATTATTGTCCCACTGCTGGGCACGGGTCTTCTCACAGAATGAGAGAGTTTTAGGCCATAGTCCAAAGCGCTGGCCAAGTGCGAATTGGTGGACTTCACACACCTCCGAGAACTTTTTTTAAAGAACTCTCGGGTGTATAGGATGTTTTCCTTCAACGAAAAGCAGTGATAATTAATTTCTAATACGCACACAAATTATTGGTGCTTGCCTGGGTTTGAACCTTGCTCCTCCCGATAGAGAGGGCAAGCTTCAACCATTAGGCTATCACTGCTCGCTGTTTTAGGTAAAAATAAGTATGCCGGTTTAGCCTTCAGAGTTGAACTCTATTTATTTCTACCACTTTCAAAACTCGCTCACACAAGCGTAAAGTCAGGACGTTCTTTCTACAGTGTGGTTATTGTTAACTCTATGGACGCACTTGCGATATTTGGGGAACAAAGTGTGCTCGGGTTGCCAAAAGTATTAGACGCATTTGTTTTACAAACTGTTAGATTTTGATACGTTGTAGGAGAGATAATATATTATTAAGATTAAAATTGCGAGAACTTGTGAGGATCTATGTGTTTGTTACTCTTTCACACAAAGACGTCTTTGAAACTCCCTCCCTGTATGTATAAGAAATGCCTAATCATTATACTCCTTTAAAAACCTAGTAAAATCTTTTTATCTTCAGTACTAACTTCGTCTTCTCTAATTCTAATTTTATAACAAAATTACTTTTCTTTTCTTTAATCATAAATCTCTTATAAATATTTTAACTTGCTATCTTCGATATTTGATTTGATTTATGATAGAATGTTTACTTCCTTTGTTATCTTGTTATTTGGTTAAGCTATTCTTTAAATTAATTTACTGCACCTTACCTATTCTTTATATTTATTGTTACTTTAACTCCTTACCCAAAGGTTGCCTGGAAGAAATCGCTGTTTAGCGATAAGGCCGCCTTTTGTATCGTTCTTTTAATTTGTATAATTCTATGCTATGTATACTTTATGCGTACAATAAAGAGTATTTATTTAAAGACTACTAGTCGGATTTCGGAGAAATTTGACACACATGATTGCAGTTTTTATCTGTTTGAAGTAGCAATGGAACATGCAGTCGACCTGATAATAAGTGGTCACTGCCGCCCATGGACATCTGTAAGTAACTTCAAACATAACATAGTTTCTATCTGAAGTCAATCACAGATGCGTTGGACTATGATGGTGGCTTCATATAAAAGTGTGCCGGCGGCAACCACATCTTTCTACCGAAACGCAACTACTTCTCGCTAGAAATAGGTGTGGCGGTGGTACTTCCCCGGTCGATCGATTGTTCTACCACATTTATCCTACATCCTACGTCGCCTGTCTTTGTATTATTTATAAAATTTCTTGATATTTACGAAGAATGATGACAAACACTGTATTTTTATCTGCATTAATAATTCTCGTTCGTAGTTTCTGAAGCGATTTTACAAAACACAAATTGTTTTGACATTTTCTAGTTAAAATGGAAGTTGTATTGCGTTTGATCGCCTCTGTGTTATGCTCTGTGCTAGTTTATAAGCAAATGTGGCCTCAATTTACTCTTACATTAAAATTTCTAAACATTTTGAAACTTACTTGAATTTAGATTATATTTCCGGTATTTGTTGTATGTTGGTAATATACAGAGTTGTTCTTTCCTCATCTTAAAAACAAGATTACCTTTTAAACATTAGGAGAAACATTAGAATTAATCAATTTAAAGTAAGGGATTGATAAATATATTTATAGAATAACAGCTGTTTGTTATATATTGAAAAGGTGGTAGAACCAGTGTAGTTCGACCGGGGAGGTACCACCGCCACACTTATTTCTAACGTTGCCGGAACACTTCATATGGGGCGACCATCATAGTCCTCAGGAGTAGCAACGCATCCGTGATTGACTTCAGCTAAAACTTATGTTCTATATGAAGTTGCTTACAGATGTCCATGGGCGGCAGTGACCACTAACCATCAGGTGGACTGCATGCTCGTTTGCTACTTCATTGTTATAAAAAAAAAAAACATTGGTAACATTTTACACACAACTTAATAGTTAGGTCTCTTCCAAACATGAACCTTTTGCAAGCAATAATTTTCTTTTCAAAACAACTTTTTCTAATGTCACAATGTCTTCATAATTCTTCTAAAAACCCTGTCATTATCACAACGAGAAGGATGTTTTCAGGCGTGTAATGAACTTAAGCGCATTAACGAAACTGATTTTGATACGAAAACACGCTTTCTACAATCGTAGCCCCACAGTAGGATTTTCTCCTGTGTCGTGGGTACCATGGACACACACAAGACGAATACACAAACACCTAGACCCAGAACAGGAATCTAAACTCATTATTTTCGCGGACGAGTGGAAGACTATTTTGACAGAATGCCTGCAATACTGTGAAGAGAATGCGTGATGTATGTTTGAATTTGAATGATATTAATATGACATGTTTCTATTTTTGTTTTTATTTTGTTCTTGATTTTTTTTTATTTTTCACTTATCATTGACATTTACATTATATTACAATCGATTTAATTTATTCATGATTAATATTTTTGACTATTTGTAATGATTTTTTTTTAATTTTTTTTTATAAGTATAATGATTGTTAATAATTCTTAATTATGATTTTTAGATATATTTTATATTAATGCCTAATATTACGAGTATAATTAGTGTAATTGGTTTAAGCCGTGCTAATTATTATAAAAACAAATAAATAAATAAATCTTTCAGATACCTGTCCGGCCGGAAATCGGACCCGGGACCAATGTCTCGTTTTAAAATTTCCCATTCGATTACATTATCAACAATCACTGAAAATAATAGCGATTTTGCTTTAAAATAAGTTTCCCGTTCCCTATTCCGAGCACACGCCCTGTCATATCCACGCCCTGCGAGCTGTTCAAGCGAGTGCACAGTTTAATTGTAATGCCGTTTTACGGCTATTTTTTAAAATCATTCTTTTTAAGTTTTCGTACCCAAAGTTATAATACCCTATTACTAAGTCTCAGCTGTCCGTCTGTCTGTCAATAGGCTGTATCTTATGAACCATGACAGCTAAACAATTGAAATGTTTATAGATAGTTTATTTCTATTGCCGCTATAATACCAAATACTAAAAAAAATATTTAGGGGGGCTCCCGTATAACAAACGATTTTGTTTGCTGTTTTTTTTTTAAAGATAATGTTACGGAACCCTTCGTTCGCGAATTTGAATCGCACTTGGCCGGTTTTATTTAATTTTGTTTTTAAAATTTTCTGTACATATTCACTGTTCTATTTGTATTCCGAGCACACGCCCTGTCATATCCACGCCCTGCGAGCTGTTCAAGCGAGTGCACAGTTTAATTGTAATGCCGTTTTACGGCTAGTTTTTTAAATCATTCTTTTTAAGTTTTCGTAACCAAAGTTATAATACCCTGTTACTAAGTCTCCGCTGCCCGTCTGTCTGTCACCAGGCTGTATCTTATGAACCATGACAGCTAAATAGTTGAAATTTTTATAGATAGTTTATTTCTATTGCTCTATAATACCAAATACTAAAAAAATATTTAGGGGGGCTCCCGTATAACACACGATTTTATTTGCTGTTTTTTTTAAAGATAATGTTACGGAACCCTTCGTGCGCGAATTTGAATCGCACTTTTATTTAATTTTGCTTTTAAAATTAGTTTCCTGTACATATTCACTGTTCCATTTGTCTTCCGATACACGCCCTGTCACATCCACGCCCTGCGAGCTGTTGAGGCGAGTGCACAGTTTAATTGTAATGCCGTTTTTGCGGCAATTTTTAAAAATCAGACTTTGTATTTCTATTATTTTTTATAATATGAATGTAGCGAACTTGTAACCAGTCCACCTGGTGGTAAGTGTCATTGCCATCTATGGACTTCTGAATTAATTCTCAAGGAAGACAGATACCTCCCGGATCCGTACCTTCGCTGCATAGCATAAAACAAAGTCGCTTCCAGCTGTCTCTCCCTATGTATGCTTAGATCTATAAAAACTACGCTACGCTTTAATAGATAGAGTGGTTCAAGAGGAACGTCTTCATGTATAATACATGTTTATTATAGGTATAGAAGAAACACAGATAATTTCGATTTTTGACTTTTAGGCGGAACGGAGTTCGCCGGGTCAGCTAGTATGGTGTCAATAAAAACATTGGCCGCAGCTGCCTATGGATTTTAGTAAAAAAATCCCAAAAAAGTCAATTATCTGCGAGTTTTAGGTCATAGTCCACCGCGTTGGCCAAGTGCGAATTGGTGGACTTCACACACCTCCGAGAACTTTTTTTTAAAGAACTTTCGGGTGTGTAGGTTTCCTCACGATGTTTTCCTTCACCGAAAAGCAGTGATAATTAATTTCTAATACGCACATAAATTTGAGTTTCAAATCCAGACACGCACCGCGTGCCTGGGTTTGAACCTCGGACCTTCCGATTGAGAGGGCAAGTTTCAACCATTAGGCTATCACTGCCATGGATTTATACCTACATGTAATATGTCTAAAACCTATGTGTCTACACAAGTTCCAAAAGTTATAGCGTTGAAACACTACACACCTTCTGCAGTCAGATAAAATACACAAGATACTCATTTGTATACGTAGGCAAATATCTCAATATTCAACGATATTTTATAATTGTAGTTATAATTAATTTTGAAGACAGATATCGTTATGAGCGCGTCGCAATTTCGTACATTACTCAGAAATTTACTTTTCATTTCGTGGTTTGTGGTTTTAATAGTCTTATAACATTCCTATAATTTCGTTTAGCGATGGCACAATTAATTTAATTAAATTTACTTTCTAAACGAAGTATTAGTCAATTTTTTTGCGGGATAAGTGTCCGCCCCATTCAAAATACATTAAAAATGTCGAAGTCTATAATAATTTTTGGAAGGTGGTAGAACCAGTGTAGTTCGACCGGAGAAGTACCACCGCTACACCTATTTCTAGCATCAAGCATTTCTTGTATTTCGATAGAAGGGTGTGGTTGCCGACACACTTTGATATGAGGCGCCCATCATAGTCCTCGGGAGTAGCAACGGATCTGTGATTGACTTCAGGTAGTCCCCTATTTGAAGTTGCTTACAGATGTCCATGGGTGGCGGTGAGCACTTAACATCAGGTGGACTGCATGCGCATTTGCCACTTCAACCAGATAAAAAAATAGGTCGAAATATAGGCAAAAAACGCTTCTCGTGCATAACCGAATATCAACACTGCGACAATATTAGTCTCATTTACAAGTAGTAAGTAAGTTTCACTACTTAATGTAAGATGGAACATCACATGTGTCAAAGTTGTTACTAAGCTGTCTTTAATCTTTCTTCGGGCTTTAGGCTATGTGACGTCCTTGGGTGTTAAAATGGTATAATAATGTTTCCTAAGGGTCGAACTTATCTATATTTTGTATCTATAGGTATGCGGCTGATGTTATCTTATTTTGCTCAAATATTTTCAGACACTTGTTTTGAAGATGCGTACATCTTAATCATTTACATTTTATCTGTTTGACAGTACGTTAGTACACACTCTTAGTGTTAATGTTTTAGGGCATAGTAGTCTCACAAAAGCTTAAAGATTTCTTGAAATGACTATTATATTTTATTAGGCTTGAAATATAATTATAGTCCCTGTCTTGTGGTAAGATTTGGTCTTTATTGTATACAGTAATACCCCGAACTTACGCGATAGGTGGGACTGACTGATAGCCGCGTAAGTCGGGGTACAAGAAGTACGTAACACAAAATAAAATGTAGCTGTCATACATAGTACATAGTCTTACTATTCCACACTCTTATTTAATAGTGTCGTGTAGTAAGGCTATCTAATCCATAATATAGAGATTGTGTGACGCAGCTGGCACTCAATAAAAGATAAATTGATGAGATTTGAAAACTGCGTAACTCCGAGTTCGCGTAACTCGGGGTAGCGTAAGTCGAAGTGTTACTGGACTCGTGTTTATCTACGTGTAATAAAAAAAATACTCGCCATCTTTAAATCAAAAATAGTAGGAAAATATAGAAATCAAAAGTAGCATTTATACTGGCCACATAAATAAGTATGTTACTTATTTAACTGGCCAAAATTTTATGTACTCGTAAATCGGTCCTGTGGTTTCTGCGTGATTAAGTAACCAACACACATTAATTCATTTTTATATATTAGTATATAGATAAATGCATCTAATCTAACTAATCTAATAAAAATGTGTGCGTGTACTAGCGTACACTCGTAAGAAGTGAAACTTCTTTATGACGTTATTTTTTCAAAAAATAATTGATTATATGCAACTTTACAGAAATTGGTTAAATAAAGTTAAATTAGATAAAGTTTAATAAAAGCCTTTTATATATAAATAATCTAATCTATAATAATCTATCTAATATCACGCGTGGTAGGGATAAGAAAAAGATGGCGCGTAACGGAAAAAAAGATGGCGCGTAACAGAAAAAGATGGCGCATAACGAAAAAAAAAGATGGCGCGTAACAGAAAAGATGGCGCGTAACGAAAAAATGTTACACTAAATTTTTTTCCAACCCCGATAAAGAAGTTTCACTTCAACAAGTTATTTTCAAGCTATGTTACATTTTAAAATGTCTACCTTCTAAGGTTTGCATGATATTGAAAAGTGACAGGACGAAATTAATACGACGATGACTAAATTTAACTGTTTAAGCTAGACTTAATACTAACATTTTATTTGTGGCCCAGTAAATGCAATTTCCGTGTAAACCCAGCGGAGTTTTAATCAAATTGAAGCACGTAGGGCGCGGTCGCTATCTGTCGAATGAATCACGTCCGTTTTTATTGAAAAATTAACTAAATTTCACCCTTGTGTATGTTGAAACGGAAACGCGACGTTTATTACATGTATTTTATTTATATTAACAAACATTACGACAGTCGAGTTGTAAATGTAAACACATTTTTAGATATGCTTTCCATTAACTGATGTAATAATGTAGTAGAAAGTAATGGCTTTCTATCTATTAACTTTCTAATAAATGTAGCGCAGGATACTGGTGCTAACTTTTGTTACCCATGTAAAAACAAGATGGTAATAAAAAAGATATACAAAGAAAACAGACAAACCCACTGAGTTTCTTGCCGAATCTTCTCAGTTGAGGTCAAGTTCCGATCCGGCGGTAGTGTAAAAAAATATATAATTATATGTAACTGACATTAACACTGACGAATAAAGACATTTCATTTCATTTTAACGCTATGGCATTACTGTGAATTACTATTACTTTAATTATACCTATGGTAATCTTGTGATAAAATTTTAATTAATACTTTCAATTTACTTATGAAATAAACATTTGTTTTTTAGATTTTTCAGTAACACTAGATGAAAGCTCGGCTTCGCTCGGGTGAAATGTGACTTTAGAAGTGACTATCTTAACTCTGATAAGATTAAGATCTGTGGTAGCTTAATGGTAGAAACTTGGCCTTTGGATCGAGACTCCGAAGCTCAAATCTCAGTACAACCCATTCTTCTCCCACTGCTGGGTACCGGTCTTCTCTCAGAATGAGAGAGTTTAGGCCATAGTCCACCGCGCTGACCAAGTGCGAATTGGTGGACTTCACACACCTCTAAGAACTTTTTTTTAAGTAACTCTCGGGTGTGTAGGTTTTCTCACGATGTGACAATTCACCAAAAGCAGTGACAATTAATTTCTAATACGCACATAAATCATTGGTGCGTGCCTGGGTTTGAACCTCGAACCTCCCGATTGAGAGTGCAAGTTTTAACCAGTATGCTATCACTGCTCTTGCTATGATTACTCTCGAAATTATGTGTGTTTAAGAAGTGAATTATCGCTGCTTTAACGTAAAGAAAAATATCGTGAGGATTCATTCGTAAATCGTTAGGAGGATAGGAGGAGGATGAATTCTCTAAAATAAGTTCTTAAAGATGTGTGAAGTGTACCAATTCGCACTTAATTGGTACGGTAATAGGTATTACTTAATTTCGCAGTTTTATAGGTGGTAGACCCAGTGTAGTTCGCCCGGGGAAGTACCACCTCCCCTACTACTACTCCTCAGTTTCTAGCGTGAAGCAGTTCTTGCGTTTCGATGAAAGGATATGGTTGCCGGTACACATTTATAGGAGGCGACCATCATAACCCTCGGGAGTAGCGACGCATCTGTATTAGATTTCAGAGAGAACCCCCATGTTCTGTATGAAGTTGCTTACAGATGTCCATGGGCGGCAGTGACCACTTACCATCAGGTGGACAGCATGCTCGTTTGCTTCGTCAACTTTATTAAAAAAAACCTTAAACTCATCTCATCTCATTGAGTGAGGACTCGTGCCCAACAGTGGGGCAATAACGAGTTGACCAGACGAATCACCCAATACCAAGAGATAAATAAATAGGGACAATGTACAGATGAAAACGAACACGTGTGACTGGAATTCGATTAAAATTCGCTCTTGTAACGGTTCGGTGGCACGCAGAAATTGTTCAAATTGTATTACGTTCAGTACACGAGGCGTTCCTAACGTGCTCCGTATTTCTGACACCTTTTTAAATTACCTCTGAGTAAATTTTAGATGTATGATTTAATGCTTGAATCCGCGTGTTTATGGCCACTGGCGGATTCAGTATTTTTATTTACGAGGCTTGTTTTAACTGACGGTAGAAAGGTTGCGAAATTCATACTCATATTGTAAAGGCGAAAGTTTGTGAGTGTGTTTGTTACTTCTTCACGTTTAAACGGCTGGAGCGATTTTCATAAAATTTGGTAGGGAGTTAGCTGATACTCTGGATTAACATATAGGCTATTTTTTACTGTGGGAAAAGATCTTATTCCCACGGTACAATCGATATATCGATGTTCAACGCGGGTGAAGCTGCGGGGTTCACCTAGTAAAGTCATAAAGGGATGATTTTTTTTTAATTGTGCGTGTTCTAAAATGTTTATGGGTGGACATTTAGGTTTTGATTTAGGTACCTTGAGCCAACTATCTTTCAAAGACCCGTTACTGTATAACAATGTAATTTTTTTTTTGTTTGAGCCTCCGATTTTTTTTCCCAATTTACTTTGTATTTACTTTACGGATTAAACTACCATTTATCCTACGAGGTCAAGTTGTTTCATTTGCAAAGGGTGCGATCCCTGGCCAAGTGAACATCTAAGTATTTAATGCTGGATTTAATCCTTTTTTCTTTATAAAAAGTACCTAACGAGCACTCACCCCACCACAGCAGTTAAGAGGTGACTCAATTCTTTGAGCAGCAGCTTTGTGCAGAACAAGGATTTATCTAACATTAATTATAAATAAGTTTGTGCTCTTAAGAACTAAGATGGTCGCCTAGATAAGAGAGCGGGTAACCATATCTACCCTTCGGACGAAACGGAAGAACTGTTTCACTCTTGAAATAGTATGACGGTAGTACCTCCCTGGTTGAACCATACTCATTCTACCTGGTAGTATATACTGCTAATGAAATAAATTAAACGTATCATTTGTTGCTTCTATTTTGAATATTTCACTCATCAATATTTTGCAACTAATTTCATTTCGATTTTGTTAATTATCACCATATTTAATTTTTTTGCCATAAAACTTGCGATGTATTGCATGCAGTTGCATAATTGTACTGCCACTTATGTTAACTTACTTACTTACTTAAATAAATAAATAAATAAGAAAAATTTAAGTCAATACGAAAGGTAACTTATCGCTATTTCGTTTATAAGTAAATTCAATTTTTTACATGGAGCTACGAGTGTCATAAAGTATTCCGCCTGCCAAATTTCTCGTTTTCACAAAATTAACGCCTAATTTTTCAAGGCGATGCTGTAATTTATAACGGTTTCTGTGTAAGTGGAGGGTTTGGTTACAGTGTAAGCGGGTAACTTAGCGTTTTTAAAAGTACACTTATTTTATACGGATACATTGATTCGAGAAATAGGTACATCTTAGTCCTCAGCGGGAGCAAAGCATTTGTTGCCAATCTCATGTCTTTAATCGTATCTGATAACAGATATTCATGAGGGCAGTGATCACATACTTACCATCAGGTGAGATTGCGATCAAATGTCTGCCTATAAATTATAAAAAAAAAATACATAGTTCGTCAGATGGTAGAACCAGTGTAGATCAATTGAGGAAACCAACGCTACACTTATTTCTAGCGTAAAGTGTTTTTTGCGTTTTGTGTGATTGTCGGCTCACTTTTGTACGTGGCACATTTTAGCACTCCGAAGTAACTATGCATCAGTGATTGACAGATAGAAACCTTGTTTTACATGACGTTGAATACAGATGTCCAAGGGCGGTAGTAACTTATCTTCAGATTAACTGCTTATTTACTACCTTTATATTATAAAAACGGACTTATTTAATACAATAATATATTTAATACAAATACACTTTTCAGGGTGGGAGATTTAGGTCAAAAACTACATGCGTGCCAAATACACAAGGTGGTAGAACCAGTGTAGTTCGACTTATGAAGTACCACCGCCACACCTATTTCTAGCGTGAAATATTTCTTGCATTTCGATAAAAGGGTGTGGTTGCCGGCATACGTTCTCATGAGGCGACCACCATAGTCCTCGGGAGTAGCAATACATCTGTCGTTGACTTCAGATAAAACCACTATCATAGTGATCACTTACCATCAGGTGGACTGCATGCTCGTTTGCTACTTCAGTTAGATAAAAAAAATGTCTGGACACTAAGGCTCGCTTGCATTTCAATTTCATAATTGTGTATTTAAACCCATAAAACATTGCTAGGAAAGTCCTACAAAAGTTTACGGTTTTCAGTGTTATGTCGGCTTCAAACAAGCGTAAAACCGTACGAACACTCAAGTGTCATTATGTGGGCGAGTGTTATAAAATATAATAAGCAGGGTTGCCAGTTGAAAAATGTAAAAAAATTAGAAAAAATATGATTTAGACTAAAAAGATGTTAATGATAATCATTATGTTAATTATTAAGCTGTGGGAAAAATGGTTGTGCCTTACATACAGAATGGATTGATATTATACAATAACCGGCTAAGTGCGTGTCGGCCTCACACACGAGGGTTCCGTACCATAATTTATAAAAGCGGCAAAATTTACGTTTGTCGCATGGGCGCCCCCGTAAATATTTATTTTATTTTGTTTTTAGTATTTGTGATTATAGCGGCAAAAAACACACATCATCTGTGAAAATTTCAATTGTCCAGCTGTCCTGCTTCATGAGATACATGACAGACAGACGCACAGTGGAGTCTTAGGATCGAGGCGAATTATACAATTTTGTCAATTAAACACTACAATGTATTAAAAAAAAATACCCGAATACTATTTAATTTTGTAAATATGGTGCCTGTGGGAGGTAAAATGGGAGGAAGGGACTTTTTTTATTATCAAAACAATATGGGTATCAAATGAAACTTTGTAAGTGGACCATTAAAACGTTTTTCTTCTACAATTTTGCCCAAAGTAATTTATTACAAAAACCAAAAAAAACATGTTTTTAAACAATCGTTTTTTTATATAAATGTTACATAATACAATTTGACAGCCCTGATAATAATATACAGTGGAGTAACTTCAAATAGAGTTTATTGCACGTTTATATTTAATAGAGTAATATGAACTTATGCTTTCATTCCCTATTTAGCTATTTAGGGGA
The DNA here is from genome assembly GCA_949699795.1 of Spicauda simplicius. Classification (NCBI taxonomy): domain Eukaryota; kingdom Metazoa; phylum Arthropoda; class Insecta; order Lepidoptera; family Hesperiidae; genus Spicauda; species Spicauda simplicius. Next base: position 15,821,597 of record OX453075.1, on the reverse strand, counting down.
TGAATTTTCAACAAGAAATTTTTATGAAAACATTAAACCTCTACTGCTATAACTAACAAATTTTAGAAGTGAGTGTTTTGATTATGTTATAATATATTTAACTTACACTTTTTATGAGTTTTTGTCACGATAGTAACATAAAATTATTATACAGCGCTCCCCTCCTTCCGGTGTCAGATATTTACAGGTGTCATTTAAAAAAATATTTTCTAAGTCGGGTAAAAGCAATTTATTAATGCACTTCATTAATATATGCATGACATATTAATTAATGTCCACCAATTCGCACTTGGCCAGCGCGGTGGGCTATGGCCTAAACTCTCTCATTCCAAGAGAAGACCCGTGCCCAGCAGTGGGACAATAATAGGTAGACGACGATATTAATTAAAAAAAAAACATTTTCGTTCATAGCCCTATAGTACGATATTTGTGTCTTTGGTGCCACGAAAGCATAACACACACACACATAAACATCCTGACTAAGAACAAATACCTTTATTATTTTTAGACATCTGTCTGGTTGACAATCAAACCCGACTGCCACTGCGTGTTAGATAGGTATGGTGTACGCTTATTAACGCAGGTCGTCCAAAAATAACGTACTTTCTACACTCACAGCCCCACAGTAGGATTCCTCTGCGCCGTGGGTGCCATGGACTTACAAAGATGAATACACAAACACCCAGACTCAGAACGGAAATCTAAATTCATAATTCAGATACCTGTCTGGCTGGGAGTCCAACCCAGAACCCACTACATGTCAAACCGGTATGGTTACCGCTCCACCATGTGGGTGTCATAATATGAAACTAATGCACAAAGTGTAGAAGTACTACAACAGTACTAGTATCATACAGTAATCTAACTCTGCCCTGTTCTTGAATTTTATACCTACAGACGCGCTGGACGAGAGTATGCGTTAGGGCTATCCGTCTAAAGTATTTTAATTACATCTGCATACTTGACTTTCTTTATTACTTGTTATGTATTTTATTCAGTAGATTAAGGAAAAAAACAACGCGTTCTTTTAATATTTGAGAGACTTAATAACAAATCATATACAAATAATAGTTATAAATTTCACACTGAATAATATTTTACCAACCAAAATAAAAAATATGAACACTGGACATGTTTATGCACAATTAAAGCAATCAAACACAGCCTAATATAGTTTACAACTGCTCTTCGCTACATTATTATTTAAATAAAAAGATCCACTGCTTAAAAAAACGTCACACTGCCTGCTCGTCACTACGGCACATTCGTTGTCTGTTGCATACCGAGTGCATACCGAAATCGAGGAGCGTAGGTACTTGCGTTTCGTGCGTTTGTAAGAGGTTAGAATACTGTAGATACCATTACCGTGGTACTACTAAGGAACTGATGTGAAAACTTACGTCCCTTTGAAAGATATAGATATGGCACACCAGGCATTCCAATTTAATCCCCAGCGCTGGAGTTATCTGTTCGATGTCAGCTGGAACCCAATATAAAAATTCTTGGCGGATCTTTTATTTGAGGTCGTGTTTTGATCCGGTGGTGTAAGAAAAAATTTTAACCGACAATTTATAAGTCCCCCCGTAGGCTTCTACAAAAAAAACATTTCGTTTCAAATATATTTGAAATATTTATTAACATAATAATAGTTAACATGTAAGTCTGATTATAAATAGCAGAAAATAGTCATTTGTTATCAAGTTAAAAAACGCTATTGAATATGAAAATAAAAAAACTGGCACTTTGAACTAGATTTTGCATTTATTTATCATCATATTTTGCTGGATCACGACGAAACTACATGTGTCTTATATGAGCGCCGACTTCGGGACTATGTACTAAGTACTGTGTTTGCTCTAAACCAACATGTAATAAAATTATTTTTTACTTTTATGTGGCATGGAAGTCGGTTGTATTTTTTTGTTTAAATTTTTTTTTCACGCTTTTTAGTGACGATAAGTTCACTTATACGAGACCGTGTAATACATAGTATCAATAAGACTACATAGTGCATGCATAAATGGAAATTTTAATTCAAACTCAACCTTATATGACACGTCAAACAAAAGCGTAAGCGATATCTTACATTACCGTTACAATGCGTATGAACTGAGCGCAACCGCTCGCAGGGCGCTGCCGCGCCCTGCTCGCTTAGTTTTTATCTTTTCTTTTAAGTTCCAACCTAACCTAACCCATTCTATTTAAAAAAGTTGGTAGTACTCTTGCATCGTCCAGGTAATTGTATTCAAAATGGAATTTTTGATCATAATTATTTCCTCTCCGAAACTCATTGTTAGTATTGTGAACAATAAGATTATATATACGTAAGCACGGTATGGCCAATGTCTATGGTTTAAACTTGTAGTTGAGGAGATGAAGGTCAATTTTCTTATCATACGTCTTTGCTTTGTAAATATATTACATATTCATAAATACTGTTTAAACTGAAGTACCCCTGCATCATCAGGGCCGAAGAGCTGAAGGTCAAAATTATCATTTTATATCTTTGTTTAGTAATTTCATTACATATACGTAAACACCATATGGCCAAACGCCTATGGTTAAAGCTTGAAGGAAACGAGCATTATCAGGGTTGAGGAGTTGAAGGTCAAAATTTTCATGTCCTATCTTTTCTATGTAATCTCATCACATGCACGTAAGCAACAGATGGCCAACTTCTATGGCTTGGGCTTGCAGTACCCTGCATCGTCAGGGTTGAGGAGTTGAAGGTCAACTTTTTATCATACGTCTTTGCTTTGTAAATATATTACATAACCATAAGCATCAAATGGCCAACGCCTATAGTTTAAGCCTGAAATACCCCTGCATCATCAGAGTTGAGGAGTTAAAGGTCATTTTTTTCATTTTTTTATGTTTGCTTAGTAATCTTATCAGATATACGTAAGCACCATATGGCTAACGCCTATAGTTTAAGCTTGAAGCACCCCAGCATCATTAGGATTGAGGAGTTGAATTTTCCACCCTATACAACCATGTGTAAAAAAATGTAAGGTATAACATTAGATACCTTAAATTTTTTTAATCTCCTTTTAAATGCGTACGGATGAAATAGCTAAGTTTTATGGCTTAGGCATTCAATACCCCTGCATCATCAGGATTGAGGAGTTGAAGGTCCAATTTTTCGTCGTATACCTTTGTTATTACAAATTCGTGAGCAACAAATGTCTAACGTTTATGGTTTAGGCCTGCAGTATCCCTGCATCATCAGGGTTGAGGTGTCTTTGCTTAGTATTGTTCTTACAAATTCATAAGCACCAAATGGCTAACCCCTATGGTTTAGGCTTGAAGCACCCCTGCATTATCAGGATTGAAGAGTTGAAGGTCAAATTTTTCATCACATGTCTCTGCTTAGTAGTTTTATTACATACATGTAAACACCAAATAGTTAACTGTTATAGTTTAGGATAGCAGTAACCCTGCATCATCAGGATCGAGGAGTTGAAGGTCTAATTTTCGTCAACCTATATAAGCGTAGATATATATTATATATTCCAAGTTTCATAAGAATCGATCTGGCAGAAGTCGAGTTATCTTAAATTATCTAAAAAACTTGAGGAGTGGTGGTGGTTTCCACCCCATAACTCAAAGATATCGATAATATTAATGTTATTCTGTTTTTATTTTATTTCTTTGTGAGTCTTTTAACGTTACATTTTATTTCTTTTTTATTGTTTTAGATTTAGCGGAATTCGTTTTTTTTTCTTTTTTTTTCTCTAATATTGTTACTTTTAACCATAATAATTTCTAATTTAAATGTATGTGTTTATTCTGTCTTTGTGTCGATGGACCGAAATAAATGTTTTTCTTTCTTTCTTTCTTTCAATGGTTGTAAAGAAGTTTCACTTCAAAAATATATAAGTACATTTGTAGAGTTTTTAAGGAAAATAATAAATATTCAGAACAGTGGCAACCCACCCTACAGGCTAGACCCCAGCTACATCGCTACATCCTCAGGATTACGTGATATGAATTTAAGTAATCCGCTTACGTTTTTTTCATACGCAAAGGCTTTATCGGAATCCTTCTAGTCACTTTATTCACTCTTAGAAATATATTACACGCAATAAGACAGATTTATATTGCCAACTATTATATAAATAGGCAGGGATTAAATATTTCAGTATCTCTTACATTTATTAAGATCAAAAACTTTTTATTATTTAATAGTTACATTTTTATAACATTGAAATGAAATGAAATGTCTTTATTTTGTATAGGCCTACGGGGGCACTTACAAATTGTCAGTTACATTTTTTTTCTTACACTACCACCGGATCGGAATACGACCTCAACTGAGAAGATCCGGCAAGGAACTCGGCGGGTTTGTCTTTTTTCTTATTTATATCCATTTTTTTATTTTTTTTTATATAATTACAATCATGTTTTTTTACATGGTAATGAAAGTTGAAGTAGCAATTAAACAAACACGCAAACTACTCAATACATAAGATAAGGAACGTCCGTTTTGATATGCAACTATCCAACCATAGTCATATGATTCCTTCTTAATGCTTACAATCCACCACATCATTTGACCACCCATTCGCATCATCCGTTCCATCATCCATATTTGTCCACCAATTCACACTTGGCCAGCGCGGTGGACTGTGGCCTAATCTCATTCTGAGAGTAGACCCGTGCCCGGCAATGGGACCATAATGGGTTGACGAGAATGCTTACAAAATACCACATTGCAATGTTGACCTTCGATTTTTGATTGCTTTCCATTGAAGATGTCGGAGTTCTCTTCGCAATGCCGAGGACGGCTACCGGGTAAGCGGGTAAGAATCCCACAAAACCAGGCGTAGCTCCGACGTACCTTCTTCCTAATTTCCGATTTCCTAACAATATTTACGTGCCATAAAATAAAATAAATCACTAGACAAACTGCTTATTTCTATTACCATTATCCAAAATGAATTCAAATTCTTTTGGGATTACGTTCAAAATGTAGAGTTAATTTTTCTTACACTTTATTAGGGTTGAAGCCTTTACATAAAGACTTTATAGGCTATTACACGTGGACCCTCTTCAGATTCTTTCTTTTGGCCAGATATTTTTCCAGGTTTTTTCAGACTTTTATTGGTTATCTTAAAACGATTGCGCCTATTGAGGTAGAGCAATGATTTGAATATCGTTTGTAGGTGTTAAAACTTATACTTATTTGATACTAAAGGTGCCACCGTCATATTCATTTCAGGCTTAATTATTTGGTTGCTTTCGTGGTATTAATTACAGATTCGTAGCGAGCAATTATCATCAGGGATTCAATGTTTGTCAGTTCTGTTTAAAAATACCTAATACGTATAATAAATAATACGATTCTACAGAAAGACATACAGATCGATAGACATACATAAGACGGCTGACCAAACTTATGGCACGCCTATTTGCGTCAGGGTTAAAAAAACTCTCAATAGAGGAGGTGTCACAAAGCGCTATTTCTATTAAACTAATAAACTTATAAGTATCCCAAATCTAGAAGAAACTAAATTAGCAGTGTCACCCTGAAGTCGGGGTGTAGAATACGGCTACGGTATCCTCTGCCGTTGTCGGCCTCTGTGGTTGCGGATGGCTAGAGTGGGAGCTCCAACCGTCCAACAAGCAACCCTGAGAAGGACGGCGGTACGTGTGGCTGCATCTCGCCGTAAGCACCGGATGGTGAAAAGGGATGGTACACGTCCCCCAAGAAACGAGCCCGTGAAGGGGGCGCCGCGCTAGGAGACTCCGGTGCGTTCCATCGGAGATCCCGGGGTCCCCTATAAGCGCAGAGAAAGGCCACCGAGGAGGTTTTAGTGGGTAAAAATCCCACATAACCCGGAGTCTCTACCAAGGCTTCGGTGTACCTTTTGAAGGTTTCCTCCGCGTCACAAAAAAAATTACAGCATTGAAGAAAATATCCTTAGAAAATATCCAAATTAAACATATTGAGTTTCGTTTAAAATGTAGTTACATGATCTGTTTATGTATCGAACGTGCAAGATAGAGCAGTCTAGGCACGTATTGAGGCTAAATGTTACGGGCAGGCTTACTGGGTGATACAGTATACATTAGGTGTAACTGGGTGGGAACTGGAGAGTGGTATCCTAAATAATGGGTGTTTTCGTTTCACAAAAAACGATTCGCAGTTTGGTCATGATGGTCAGATTATGATATATTTTTTTTATGACTGAAGTACCACTTACCACCACGTGGACTACAAGCTCGTTTAGCTTTTAGTCCACGTTGATCCGTTCAGCCAAGCGATCTCGTGAAGGACGGCGGCATGTGTGGTCGCATGCCGCTTTAAATAACACAAGGTGCGGTGAGTGTATTCGCTCACCAGGGAAGAGCCTGAAATACGATTGCGCTTGGAGGACTCCAGTTGTGTTCCGATGAAGATCCCGGAGTCCTCCACGTAGCGCTGAGGACGGACATCGGAGGATTTTAGTGCGGTAAGAATATCAAATAACCAGCGTTGCTTCCACGGCGTCGGGTACCTTTAGAAGATTTCCCCCTCGTAAGAAGTGAAACTTCTTTATGACGTTATTTTTCAAAAAATAATTTACTATATGCAACTTTACAGAAATTGGTTAAATAAAGTTAATTAGATAAAGTTTAATAAAAGGCTTTTATTAAATTTTATCTAATAATCTAATCTATAATAATCTATCTAATATCACGCGTGGTAGAGATAAGAAAAAGATGGCGCGTAACGGAAAAAGATGGCGCGTAATGAAATAATGTTACATTAAATTTTTTTCCAACCCCGATAAAGAAGTTTCACTTCAAAGATATATATTATCATTGGCAGCGGATTTTTGCGTAGTAGGTTTCTTCCTTTATAGTGTTAGCATTCATTTCCACAATAATATTATTTACTCATTAAGTATATTAATCATTTACAGATAATAAGACAACTGGGCATGAGTTTTTGCTTAGAATATGCTTAGTCCGTAATCAATCAACGGTATATAAGTACGCACATTTGATGAATATACATGAAATAAATGAATGAATTTTACGTGTACATTTTCTTTGTAGGTAAAGAAATAATTATATTTTCGCTAGTAACTTCGATAAAATAATCAGCTAGAGGAGTCTTTTTCACGAACGGTACTCATTAATGTTTGGAGTGAGCCTTATTAACAGTTTTAAAAGGCTTGCGGCTATATCTATAATCTAGCTATAATGATTAATGAAAACATCGAAAGGAAACCGATATGATAGAATTTTAACAAAAGTCTTATCGATTCACACTTGGCCAGCGAGGTAGATTATGGCTTATCCTCTATAACTTTGAGAATCATGCCCAGTAATGTAGCACCAAATGGGTTGAAAACGTTCACTAAGAGACTAAGACCAATAAGAGACTTCTTAATATCCGGCCTCGCCTCATTTTATCTGTCTCGCTTTAACTTTATACATAGAAAAAACTAAACACTTTCAGTGAAAGTATTGTACAAAACGTCGGACTATGGTTAAGTCCTCTTACTTTGAGACTCATGTCCAGCGGTGACGACATTGATCGTACGTAATTTCTATTTTATATATAAATAAATAATAGTTTAAAAAACTAAAAAACACGCTTTTTATAGAAAACCGAACTAAAAAATAGAAAATAAATTTAAATGAATTTAAATTAAGAAAATAGTGTTAATAATTTCAATGAATAAAAATTAATATTAGTGTGAATAAAAAAAATATTTTATTTTAAAAAAAGCGGGGGTGCATGGTGTCAATGGTTATAGATATTTTATTGACAGATATGAGTAGAGTGATTATCATTTCGATAATATCTTAAAAAAGCACCCCACGCTTTTTTTTAAATAAAATATTTTTTTTATTCACACTATTATTAATTTATATTCATTTAATTTTGTAACACTATTTCCTAATTTAAATTCATTTAAATTTATTTTCTATTTTTAGTTCGGTTTTCTATAAAAAGCGTGTTTTTTAGTTTATTAAACTATTATTTATTTTCTACTTTTTAGTCAAATTAAAAACTGGAATAATTTTATCAAATTAGTGTATTGTCATCGGTCCTCAATAAATCTACAAAGTTTGAACGAAATCTGGCCGTTTAAAGTGGGTCAAAATCGCGCCCAAAGAAGTCGGTTACAAACATACAAACAAACATACAGGCGAAGCTAATAAAAAGCTAATAAAAAAACTAGAATTGTCCTCTGTGAACTAACAGAGCTAACATTTTATCCTTTTCAAAGTGGATATAACGCTGCCATCTCAGTCGCAAATATAATTATGTCACCTTCAAAAGTCGGGAGCTTTATGAAATAAGTCTGTTTCTATTATTTTTCGAAAGAAAAGGTTATCTTTTATTTCCACTCTAAATACCACGCCTGAAGGGGTTTAACGTAGGGTTGCTACCAATATTAAAATATTTTATATTTTATATATTATGCAATACTATTGTACTATTGTCAACCCATTATTGTCTCACTGCTGGGCACGGGTCTTCTCTCGGAATTACAGAGTTATAGGCCATAGTCCACCGCGCTGGCCATGTGCGAATTGGTGCACTTCACACACTTTCGAGAACTTTTTAATAAGAACTCTCGGGTGTGTAGGTTTCCTCACGATGTTTTCTTTCACGGAAAAGCAGTGATAATTATTTTTCTAATACGCACATAAGTCAGTGTTGCGTGCCTGGGTTTGAATGTCGGTCCTCCCGATTGGGAGGGCAAGTTTCAACCATTAGATTATCATTGCTCTATACTATAATTCTATTGTACTAATGCTATCCTAATACAAAATATGCAATATTTTATGGGTAAATCAGATGACGCGATTTTAACGACCCTCCCCAGAAATCGTAACATAAGCATTGGTTGGTTCATAAGAAAAGGGTCGCCATAAAAGTATAAAGTATTTCGTCTTAACTTACTCGTATATGGGTAAACTATAGAAAATATATGCAGTCCTAGAGTATCGGTCGGTGAAAAATAAATGCGCACTTTATATTTTCGTGGAGTATTATTTCGTCAGAGCAGTGACAGTCTAATAGTTGAAACTTGCCCTCTCAATCAGGAGGTCCGAGGTTCAAACCCAGGCACGCACCACTGATTTATGTGCGTATTAGAAATTAATTATCACTGCTTTTCGGTGAAGGAAAACATCGTGGGGAAACCTACACACCCGAGAATTCTCTCAAAAAGAAAAAAGTTTTCGGAAGTGTGTGATTTCACCAATTTATACTTGGCCAGCGCGTTGGGTTATGGCCTAAACTCTCTGCTGAGTCCCACTGCTGAGCACGGTCCTCCTCTCATAGTGAAAAGGTTTTAGGCCATACTCTATTGCACTGGCCAAGTAGGAATTGATAAACTTCACTCAAAAGTGAAAAGTTTTTTAAAAACTCTTAGGTATAAGTGCTCGTCTCGCGATGTTTTCATTCACCATAAATCAGTGGTAATTAATTCCTATTACACACAAAATTAAAAAAAAATGATAAAGGTGAGTGTCTGTGTTTTAAACCTTAAACCTTCCGATTGAAAGGTTTTAAGCATTACGGTTTCGCTAATATACTATATTAATGAAATATTAAATACTACAAAGGTAGCAACCCTAGTTTAACGCAATAAGACAATGAAACGAAACAGTGCCGTTCGAGACGAGAATGTCGGAAATAGTCGGAAAATTAGGAAAAATATTGCGGAAAAGGGAAAATACTTAGCAATAACATAATTAACATCTGCCGCGGGACAGAGTTATTCGATGGTTATTACAATGTAAGAGTAAGCGTTAGATATTGTGTAATGGAAAAGCTGTGATTTCCACTTATGTTGTCAATGCCTCCCATGGATATCTGGAATCTATTTATATACGATATATAACTTGTATTCAAATATGGAAGAAAATAAATAATAAATTATATTCAACTAGTTGACCGTGCGTAGAGCGTGCTTCGTTCCAGCTAAAAATCAAAATCTAAAATTATCAGTGTTCCTCCACTATATTATCCATGTATTTTACATACAAACCTTCCTCTTGAATCATTCTATCTACTAAAAAAACTGCATTAAAATCCGTAGCGTAGTTTTACAGATCTAAGTATACATAGGGACAGACAACGGGAAGCGACTTTGTTTTATACAATGCAGTGATAAATATTAAATAAATATTTTATTATATGATTATTTACATATTTAAAATAAATATATTAAAGTCTAAATACACACTAGTAATGTAACGAATATTTGCATTCGCATTCGTGAATATACTTACGTATGTTTTTAGACATTCACGAGAATTGTGCAAATGTTGCGAAAATTGAATTGCAGTGCTTTACAATAAAAGGTCGCCAATACTATCCAAATAGAAATCGCGATTTGTCAACCAAAAAAACGTTACCAAATCTAGATCCTTTAGCCCCCCTACACCAAAAAGTGAAAAAGAAACAACATTCGCGAATGGTCAAATATCATCATTCGTTAGGCCACTCATACACACACATATGTGTATGTTTGGGTATGTGTGGCAAAGAAAAAAAATCCTATTAAGCCTAGATAACACTTACGTATCCCGTCACCAACACCGCAGGCACACTTGACACGGCTTGTCGCCACGACCAGTGTATCGGCGATGGTCACGGCGGGAAAATTAGTGGAGATAAGAAATGAATACAAATAATAACTTAAGAAACAAAAAAGGCACGGACGAACAGTCTGTGGAGTTTTAATATTACTAATAAAAAAAAAAACAAAACGCAAGAACCTTTCACGCTAGAAATAGGTGTGGCGGTGGTACCTAATCTAGTAATAAACAAAACATCGGACTATATTCAATATGGCCGCTAAAAGGTAACGTGATGTATTAAAAAGATAATGTTAGGCGAGAATATTTTATCGTTTCATAATTCTTCGTAGTCGGATATAAAACCGACAAAGTCTTATTTTTAAGCTATTGCATAGCTTTTATTGCGGGCTTTGAGCGCGGTGACCGAATTAAGAAATTCCGTAACGAATAAACCTAATACTTCCACTCCGCCTACAATGTAGCGTGGCCGAGCGTTCGCCTAACATATATGTACATATATGGTACGACAGTACGAAACTCGCATGGATCGAGACGAGCTGCTCGAAAATCGGAAGAATATGTAAGCAGCTGTTTGTGAGAAAGTATACAGTATCAAAGAAAAAACTTGAGTTTATACCAAAGAAAAAAAAACAGCATAAATAATTATGTTATTTTATTGCATAAGTCGATAAAAAATGCTATGCAATAGCTTCACCGCGGCAGTCCCCGAGTGCCACACGATTTTTTTCGTAATTAATTTGCCCGCTTCGGTTATTTCTACCACGGTATATTATGTATTAATCCATGATTCTAAGTAACTAAACTATCTATGTACCGAAATCTAACTAGTAGTTTTTGCGTGAAAGAGTAATAAACACAATGAATGAACAAGATTGTTAATTAATAATGACAGTTATCATGTACTTGTGACCTAAATTGTAAATTACAATAAAACCGTACATCCTTACTTTTAGATACTCAATACTATGGTAGATATTACTAAAGTGGAAGAAGAAAGAAAGAAAGAAGAACTTAAATTATGAATTTGAATGTAAGTTTCTTGGTTACGCTTTCAGGCAAAATCTACCGGTTGGATTTCGCTGAATTTTTTTTATTTTTTTTTTTATTTGACTAAAGTAGCAACCGAGCATGCAGTCCACCTGATGGTAAGTGGTCACTGCTGCCCATGGACATCTGTAATCAACTTCATACAGAACATGAGTTCCATCTGAAGTCAATCACAGATGCGTTGCCACTCCCGAGGACTATGCTGGTCGCTTCATGTGAAAGTGTGCCGGCAACCACACCCTTCTATCGAAACGCAAGAAATGCTTCACGCTAGAAATAGGTGTGGCGGTGGTACTTCCCCGGTCGACCGACACTGGTTCTACCACCTTGAGATAAAAAAAAATTGCCACACACTTAGTGTATGGCTCACAGAAGGTCATAGGATATTCAATACTATAGTAGACCTGACTAAAGTAGATGAAGCCGCAGGACTGAGCTGGTTAAATTATAAATTTGAATGTAAGTTGTTGTTGCGTTTTCATGCAAAAATTACCGGTCGGATTTCGCTGAAATTTACCACACATATAGCCAATGACATAGAATAAAACATAAGATACTCAACACCGTAGTAGACATGATTAAAGTGGACGAATCCCCGGCACTAAGCTAGTATTTAAAAATATTAAGCCCCTACTTGATATAACAGTACATAATCCAGCATTACATTAGTAATGTACGCCATTCTTTACAACGGACACTAATGGCCTCTTGCACGTGGAAATATCGATTCTCGATTCCGACAATTGGAGATTTATAAATATTTAAGAGTCCTACGGAGTTTGGAATTTTCGAACAAATTTTTCTTCTATGCTTTAGACTTCGTCCCTGTAGTTCCGGGATCAGAATACGACTACGGTATCTCCTGCCTGTCTTAAAAGGCGACTAAAATGGGCTTCCGGCTATCTAAATGGTTATGCAAAAAAAATCCGTCCTGTTTCCCCTTTTTATCTGATTGCAGTCGCCATTTCAAAATATATATATATCTATAACGTATGCCACTTTTACAACAGAGTCGATTTCAAAACTATGTCATAATTATGTTACAATCCGTTACGCTGATTAGGCTATTGCGGTTATCAAAAAAAAATAATATGTATAAGTATATGTTAATAGTCTATATAGTGTCGAAAAATAATACCTTTCAAACGCAGTTGGGTAAAACTAACCTCAATGCAATAAAACTTTAATTTAATTTAAAAAATTTGATTACCTTAAACTTAATCAAGAACAAGTTGCAATAAATAAGCTTATTAAGGACACCAGAGCAAGACTAAGTTTTCTAAAGTACGACCGCTCCGGGAATTATTTAAGAAATGTAAAGCTGGAAATTCCCAACTTCTCCATCCGGACGTATTTTGTTGAATTGTGCGAATCCGACGCTTGTTTCACAACTATTTCGAGTAATGCAGTGATGTTAACTATGTTTTGAAGGACAGACTTGAATATAAAGTTCTACTTTATGTTAGAGATAATTAATCAAACTAGTCACCCGTAGCATCGGCCGAAATTCGACCGTAATTTAAATTAAAAATCAAATGTCATCTGACATTCTTGACGTTGTGTCTTTTCATTTTCATTTACTAAGTACATATGTGTTTGTGACAAATGCAAGGCAGTGTGTGTAATGTGTTTTTAGTTGATATTATGTATGAAAAATGCATTATTTGAAAAAAATATTAACATTCTGCACTCCTTCTCTACGTCCACTATAACCGTGCAAAATTTCATACTAATCCGTCCGCGGCATATTACTTAAAAATCCGTCACAAATTTTTGCTTCACGTATTAATATAATAATTACCATAGTATACGGCCTCTTTCATATTATAAGAATTACCACGTCAGTTGTCAATGTCAGGGAATCAGCCTATAGAGCGTGTGATGGTTTTGTCAATAAATACGTACACTTATCTGGAATTAAACAAATATCTATATGTTGGACGACAATGGCGACCAGTCGATAACAATCCATTGGATTCTGCGACATTTATGAGTCACATCAGTCACATGAAATGATTCAAAGACGTACAAAGACCTGAGCTGCACTGATTTTCAGTCACCCCAATTTGCCTGAGATGTTAAGCGGGAATTGTTGGTCAAGGGTAGCTGCTGCTGTAGCTTACTTACTGTGGTGCCAACACATTACTGTCCCACTGCTGGGCACGGGTCTTCTCTCCGAATGAGAGAGTTCGAGACCATAGTCCACCACGCTGGCCAAGTGCGAATTGGTGGATTTCACACACCTCCGAGTTTTTTTTTAAGAAGTCTCGGGTGGGCAGGTTTCCTGTGTTTTCCTTCACCGAACTTACTGTACGCATAGCTATATACCTTTCAACATGTTAGTGTTACTTATCATAACTATAGATATACCTTATATCTAAGTAATATTAAATAGCCGAATGTTTGCGAGGACGAAGGTTTGTCACTTAATCCATTATGATGTCCATGGTGGTGATAGTGAAGATGATGGTGATGTTAGCCTTATGGTGACGATGGTGTTGTTAATGGTAGTATTGGTGTTGGTGCTTAAGTCGGTACTGAAAGTAGAGATGCCGATGATAGGCGTTCGTATGTATGATTGTGATTTTATTGTTGCTTATGATATCAATATCAATGAGAAAAAAAGAGATTGAAAAAGAAAACAAAAAAAAATCTCTAAACTATGATTTTCAAATGATGATGATTAAAAAACAACGGTAGAGCATACTTTGCATTAATAAGTTAAAACCTAAGCAACAAAATCGACCCGAATTAAGGTCATAGTTCTAAACACTATGAAAGCAAAAATACATAATAATTCCAACACAGTGGACCACTAGAGGAACCTTTACAGCTTTACATTTAAATCCCCGTAAACTCTTATCGTTGATCGAACAAGCAATTGAATTCTATACTTCAACCACAGTTTAACTAAATGCTTCGCTACAGAGCACTTACGAGCGTATTGTAGAACTTGGGAATTTCCAGCTTTATATTCCACAGTTCCCACAGTTCTGTAGGAAACTTCGTAAAAATCCCTATCGAAATACATTTATTCTGATTCTTTTCAGAATTCTACATTAATGTTTTTAAAAAACTGACGGTTTGCAAAGTTTTGTTTATAAAAAAATAATCTATGTAAGAATTTGATGTAAAATATTTTAGAATCGTTGTGTTTTGAAACTCGATAAAACGAAAATGCGTTGCAAAAGTAGTTATCGGCGGTATAACTAGATGGCGCTGTACCACTTTCTGAATCACGCTAACGATTTTACTTCATAGCTTCTAAAAGAACAGAAGAAGAATATACGAGAAATAATTATTAAATTTCACTACTATTGTGTGTGAATTGCACAGAAATTTATTTGTTTACGTTTTGTACATCTTTGTATGATTTGCTTTGTATGATATGATAATATAAAGTAGAATTTTATATTAAAGCTGGTTCTGCATTATCTGAGACACTTCCTTTTGCTCTCAACAATGTTATTTAGCTAACCTACATTAATTGTTACTTTTTATTTGTAATGCATTTTGAGGCAATAAACCATTATTATTATTATTATTTTGATGATGTAAACGTCGCGAACCCATAAGTTTTCTCACGAGAATCACTGAACGCGCCTAAATATTTTTTCCCTAACAAAACCATTAAAAATTAATACGAAAAGTGGAAAATTCACCCCGATTAAAATCTTAATATTTTATGGACTTGCCTTGCTAATGGACGGCTAAATTTAACCATCGCATGCAACGCTTCTAATTAACTCGTTAACATTCCACGCGTCCAATCTGTTTATGTTACCTGATGAAATATTCTCGTAAACAGTGACCTTCAATTTATTTGAACCCTTTAGATCAGGTGGCAGGATTTAATTGAAACCTTGACCAATATTTTGATATATGTTATTTTTTTTTTAAATCGATTTAAAATGCAAACAAGAATGATGTGCCTACACTAGATGTAAGTGGTCACTGCCACCTATGGACTTCTATAAGCAACTTTTTAATAATGGACAATAATGGGTTGCAGACGAACGTACAGGCAATTTTAAGTAATATTTTTTTTTTTTTTTTTTTTTTTTATATTAAGACCTAACGATAAGGCTGACGGGCCACCTGATGGAAAGTAGTCACCGTCGCCTATGGACATTTGCAACACCAGAGGAGTCGCCAATGCATCGCCGGCTTTGGAGGAGAGCTCTTTTTACACCTTTCTTGAAGAAACCCATGTTGTAGCGCTCCGGGAATACCTCAGGAGGAAGTTCATTCCACATCTTGCACGTCCGCGGCAGGAACGAGCGCGCAAACCGAACCGTGGAGGACCGCCACGAGTCCAGTTGATGCGGATGGAACCTCATCCGTCGGCGAGTGGTGCGATAAAGGAAGGGTGATGTGGGCACCAGATCAAACAGTTCCTCGGAACACTCACCATTATAAAGCCGGTAGAACACGCAAAGGGAACCTATGTCCCTCCGCAAGCTTAAGGGTTCTAACCGATCGGCGATCCTTGGGTCGTTGACGATTCGGACCGCTCGCTTCTGTACGGAGTCAAGTGGGGTAAGTTGGTACTGTGGCGCTCCAGCCCAGAGATGCGAGCAGTACTCCATGTGGGGCCTTACTTGTGCCTTATAAAGCAGAAGAAGATGCCCCCCAGTGAAGTACTGCTTGGCTCTGTTAAGAACGCCCAGTTTTTTAGACGCCAACTTGGCTTTGCCTTCCAAATGACTCCGGTACTGCACATCACACGAGATGTCAACTCCCAGGATCCCCAAGCTTTTATTAATGGTGAGCGGAATTTCCTGAAACTTTGGCGCTACAACAAATGGGGTTTTTTTAGCGGTAAACGCGCAGACTTGTGTCTTCGTGGGGTTGAACTCAACAAGATTAAGTCGACCCCATGTCGAGACCCGCTCCAGAGAATTCTCGATTTCAGACACAAGTCGGATTCTACTTTCTTCCACGAGTGTCCGAGAGGCGTTCGCACGGCCTGTGTATGCAACATCCCCCGTGCTGTCATCTGCATAGCAATGCATGTTGCTGATTTGTTGCAACATGTCATTGATATGCAGAATAAACAGTGTGGGAGAGAGGACGGAACCTTGAGGTACACCAGCATTAATGGGTTTCGTGTCTGAGCAGCACCCGTCGACTACGACCTTGATGTACCGCTCAGACAAGAAGCTAGCCGTCCACGTGCACAGCCTCTCGGGGAGACCGTAAGATGGAAGCTTCGCGAGAAGGGCCCTGTGCCAGACCCGGTCGAAAGCCTTGGCAATATCTAGGCTTACTGCCAATGCCTCTCCATTGCTCTCAATGGCTTGCGCCCAGCGGTGTGTGAGATATACCAGAAGATCACCAGTTGAACGGCCCTTGCGAAAACCGTATTGGTGGTCGCTGATCAACTGGTGGTCCTCGAGGTACCTGAGGAGCTGTGTGTTTATAACACGCTCCATTACCTTTGAGAGCAAGGAGGTTATTGCTATTGGCCTATAATTGGCCGGGTCACTTTGGTCACCTTTTTTGGGTACAGGGTGAACAAGGGCTACCTTCCACGAAGACGGTACTTGTCCTGTGGTGTAAGAAAGCGAGAATAAGCGCGTTAAGATGGGAGTCAACTCGGGAGCGCACGTCCTCAACACCACTGCGGGAATTCCGTCTGGCCCACTCGACTTCTTGACATCAAGGGACAGTAGAGCTCGCCTTACGGCCTTTTGGGTGAAGCGTATATTAGGCATAGAGCTCCCACACCGCGGGATGGTAGGCGGTGTGGCTCCCCCGTCATCGAGAGTCGAGTTTGAGGCAAAGTGGGTGCCCAGAAGATCGGCTTTTCCCTTTGCCGTATGGGCCAGAGAGTTGTCGAGATTCCGAAGGGGTGGAAGTGAGGATCGGCAGAAATTACCCTCGACAGCTTTGGCCAGCGACCAGAAGGCACGACTCCCGGAGGGGTAACCTAGTAGTCGCTCGCCAATTCTGCCGACGTGCCTAGACTTCGCCTTAGCCATATGCTTCTTTGCTGACCTGGAAGCAGCATTGAAAGCAGTTCGAAGCTCGGGGTACTTCGGATCCTTGCACGCGTGCGCAGACGCCCAGGCTTGATATGCATCTTGCTTAAGACTTAACGCCTTAGCGCAAGATGCATCAAACCAGGGCTGACTCCGCCCTCCGACGGCCACGACAGAGTTCGGAATGAAGCACTCCATACCCTGCCGCAACACATCGGTCACAGAGTTAGCGCACGTGCTAGGATCACCCGAGACGAAACACAGCTGCCTCCATGGGTACGAAGCCAGGAATTCCCGGAGTCCGTCCCAGTCTGCTGACTTATAGTGCCAAACTTGTCGCCTACCGGGGGGACGAGTCCCTACGGGCGGCGACAAGGGCACCGCAGAGCTCACCAAGCAATGGTCAGAAGTGCCTAGTGGGGCCCCGACCTTCACTTGGTAATCCGCAGGGTGGGTAGTCAGCAGAAGGTCTAGCAAGGAAGCAGTATGGGTCTCTATATCAGGTACCCTAGTAAAACCGGGTACAACTTGAGAGAGCCCATATGCCAAGGAGAAGTCGTATGCAGTCCTCCCGGCGAAGTCAGTGACACGGGAACCAAGCCAGTCAACATGGTGAGCGTTGAAGTCACCCAAAATCACTAACTCCGCCGAAGGGCACTGCTGCAGCACTCTGTCGGTCGCCCACTGGACGTGCTCGAATAGTCGAGTTGTCTCTACATCTCCGCTGTAGGACCTATATAGGCACGCGTAGATACGGGTATGCCCCCCAACGTCTACGCGCAGCCACAACAAGGATAGGTCCTTGTCTTCCAGGCAGGCGAGACGGCGACAGCAGATATCTCCCCGAACATACACACAAACCCCGGCTCGACGCCTAAAAGCGTGCTCTAGATTATAGCCGGGGTACTGAAGATACGATGTGTCGTCCGGAGTTGATATTTGCGTCTCCGTCAAAAAGAGAAAAGCCGGCTTTGCCGCCTCGAGATGGTGATGGACAGCATTCAGATTTGAATGGACCCCCCTGATATTGCACATGTCCACAATAAGTGTGGAGGGAGTAGCCGCTGTGCATACTTTTTCCTTTTTTCGCCTTGCCATTGTTTTTTTTTTTTTTTTTTTTTTTTTTAAAAGAGTAGGGACTAGAAAGGATTTGCAATGCTCCGTCAACGCTTCACAGGTCAAGATGTGGGTCTCCTAACACCGTGCCTACGGAAGTGATGTGGGATGCTGGCGCGGGGGACGGAAGGGCCCCCGGTCCCCCCCGTGCACGACTGCCTGGCTCCACACCGGTCTCTTACTCCGGCAAGGCAGCCATGCAACGGGACTTTACACCGGTTGGCGGGACAGCCTCCCGGGCCAGAGGTTGACAGTGTTGCCCGGGTTCGGGTCCCCAACTAACCAGCGGGCGGCCAGCGGAAAACCGTTTCACCGGGTCTCCCTGGCCCCCGCGCCAATACACCACGCCCCCGAGGGCATCGGTGCCTAAAGCACCCAGCGGCCCTGGAAGATACGAGGTTGGAGGCACCGCAAAAGGAGGGGAAAGGGGAGAGGAAGGGGGATAAACTGGCTCCCAGGTACGCTACCGAAACACGACGAGTCGCTATTAACGGTAGATTCCGACCTGGGGGTGGTAGCTAGCCAGGCAGATCCAACAGAGATCTTACCACCTTAGGGAATTACGCTAGGCAGTGTCAGACCCAGCAACCAATGGGACCGTCGCAGTGAGATGATGAATGCCCATGTAGACGCTGCTGCCCATCTACCTGGTGTATAAACCCTTAGTCGCCTTCTACGACACCCACGGGTAGGTATGGGGTGGTCTATTCTGTATCGCCGGAGCCACACGGCACCTATAGACAGCTATTATGTTAGTCCGTTGTCCGCGTACAAATCCATATAAATACCAACCGTAGAATCCCGACGTAACTGTGCGTGATATATTTTTATTTTAACTCGAATTGGTTTAATCGGCACGTAAAGCTAACGGGACAAACCGCATGTTGCATGCAGATACTGTGTTTATATAAATTGAAATTTGATCGTTTAATTTGTATCGAAATTCTGGCCTGCCAATAATATTCCAGTGTACGCAATTCAGTTACCAAAATTTATGAAATTCAAATGGATATTTAAATTATTGATTACCTACATTATTAACCTATCATTGATCCTCTGTGGAGTGTATGGTATATATAGGTCTGAATCATAATCGTCCCTGTAGTTCCGGGATCAGAATACGGCTACGGCATCCCCTACCTGTCGTAAGAGGCGAGGGTAATTGGGGCGGGCGGCTAGAGTGGGCGCTCGAACCGTTCGTTCAGGCGACCCCGGCAAGGACGGCGGTATGTGTGGTCGCATACCGTCGTAAAGACTAGACGGGGCGGTGGGCCCACCTGGGAGGAACCCGATGGGGCAACGCGCTGAGAGGATTCCGGCTGCAGTCCTTTGGAGGTCCTGGAGTCCTCTTTATAGCGCCGAAGACGGCCACCGGGGGGGTTTTAGCGCGGTAAAAATCCCACATAACCCTGCGTTGCTCCCACGGCGTTGGGTACCTTTTGAAGGTTTCCCCCTCGAGAACAAAAAAAGGCCTGTATCATAATAAGAATAAACCGATTTCGTATTAGGTACCTGTTAAATATCTCATATATTTAATACCTTCATTCTCTGAAATTACGAGTTATACTTTTATCACTACATAGTACAAAACAAAGTCGCTTCCCGCTGTCTGTCCCTATGTATGTTTAGATCTCTAAAACTACGCAACGGATTTTAATGCAGTTTTTTTAATAGATAGATTGATTCGAAAGGAAGGTTTTATGTATAATACATGCATAATATTTTTGACTTTTAGGCGTAACGAAGTTCGCCGGGTCAACTAGTACTTTATAACATATAATTGGGTAAATATGCTTTATTGACATGTCGAATATGAATATTTTTCATAATTTTAGATTAAATACATTTTTATAATCCTAGAATATAGACCTTTCCCATTAAAGATCTTCTAATATATATTTATAACATTTACATAATGTAATGTCCGTAGTTGTCATGTAAGCACTGGTTTACTTCTATACTAGCTCCGAGCATGGGCGCACGTCTGTCCTTTACATCGTCCTGTACGAGACTGACTATTTGACAGCTACCAACTCAACTAGTAACACTATTTAATATTATCCGTAATTGGGGATCACACACTAACATTTCAAAACTATCCTATTTTGGTAAAAAGCACGCAATCAGATACCAAGCACGCAATCAGAAAGGATCATTGCGCGAAAAATCGAAAAGAGCGGATAAGTAAAGGCAAAGAGGGTCGTAGAGCCGAAAGGCGAAAACATGTACCTAACTGCAAATATCGGGCGAGATTGCGTTTCAACTTTGATTAAAAAGTTTTTACTGACAGCCCAATGGCCGCTCGGATTGCCGGAAAGTTTGCCGGATTACGATCGTGTGTACACGCTTGCCAATTTCGGTTTTTTTATGTGACTCCTATTTGGGCCCGGACGTTGCAATCGCGAAAGGATAGTCCGTGATTTTTATTGTTACTACTAAATCGATGAAATCTCTAATGGTTGAAACTTGCCCTCTCGATCGGGAGGTCTGAGGTTCAAACCCAGGCACGCACCACTGATTCATGTGCGTATTATAAATTATCACTGCTTTTCGGTGAAGGAAAACATCGTGAGGAAACCTACACACCCGAGAGTTCTTTAAAAAAAAAAGTTCTCAGAGGTGTGTGAAGTCCACCAATTCGCACTTGGCCAGCGCGGTGGACTATGGCCTAAAACTCGCTCATACTGAGAGGAGACCCGTGTCCAGCAGTGGGACAATAATGGGTTGACGACGAATGAAGAGGACAGCGGAAAACCGTTGGATTCAGAAGGCACAGGACCGTTTGGAGTGGCGCCATTTAGGGGAAGCCTATGTCCAGTAGTGGACCTCAAAGGGCTGATGGATGGATGGATAGAATGTAGTGTTAGAGTTGTTCTGTTCTAGTCTGAAGGATGTGATAAGCATGTTATAATTATCGAACTTAATGCCTCTCGATGATAAATCTTCAAATATATCTGTTTTTTTATCTGTGATAGCGAACGAGTGGTCTCACGTGTCTTGTTTTTTAATTGGTCACTGCCGCCCATAAGCCAGCAGAGCAGTTTCATATAGAACAGGTGTTTCGACCGAGGAGGTACCACCACTACACTTATTTCTAGCGTGAAGCATTTCTTGCGTTTTGACGAAAGGGTGTGGTTTCTGGCACACTTTTATTAGACGACCATCTTAGTTCTCAAGAGCAGCAATGCATCTGTGATTGACTTCAGATAGAACCCAAATTTACATGAGGTTACAGATGTCCAGTGTGTCCAGGTGGGCGGCAGTGACCACTTATCATCAGGTGAACTGCATGCTTGTTTGCTACTTCAGACAGACATAAAAAATGCTACACGGCACAAATAGGTAGGGCGGTTATAACTTGTCGGTCAATACTAGTTCTACCACTTGTGTTGAATTTATTGATAACCGTGATTCATGTTGAGTAGAACTTTCTGGTCGTTTGCTGATCCAAACTATTAAAAATATATATTACTGTTTTAATTACATATTGAGTACCAGAACCTGAAAGTCAAATTTCGTTTTTACATATTTTTGGTTAACAAATGGCTTCTTTGAGATTCGAGGAGTTTGATTTCGGATCGTATTATTAACGTCATGCCATTATTTCACTTAATAAATCCTTAATTTATTGATATATGAGGTTATTTATATTGGTTTATTTTTATGCTTCTATTTTTTTATCAGATTAAAGTAGCAAATGTTCATGTAGTCTACCCGCTCTTGGACATCCGTAAGCAACTCCGTATAGGACAAAGATTTTATGTGTAGTTAATAACAGATGATTTGCTACTCCCAAGGACTAAAATAATTCCCGCATTAAGGGCGCTGGCAACCATACCTACTTTTTTTAGTTATCGAGGGGGAAACCTCTTAAAGCTATCCGCTGCCGAGGGAGCAACACCGGGTTATGTGGGATTTTTACCACACTAAAAACCCCTCGGTGGCCGTCCTTAACGCTACGTGGAGGACTCCGGGATCTCCAATGGAACACAACCGGAGTCCTTCAAGCGCAATGCCCCTTTCGGGCCCTCCCTCGGTGACCAATTGATGCTCCGTGCCTCTCGGTGTTTACGACGCCATGCAGCCACACATGCCATCGTCCTTCCCGAGGTCACTTGGCTAGACGGTCCGAGCTCCCACTCACTCAGGCAGAGGATACCGTAGCCCTATTAGGGTCCCAGAACTGCAGCGAGAAACCATACCTACCTATATTAAATCCCAAATTCCAGTAGTCTAATAGTCAGCTCCAGATAAAGTACCCTTAGTACAAGTATTATGTTAAGTTTATTATATTTCTCATAAAAACAAGCATTTTTCTTGTTCGCTACTTCGTTACAATGTAAGTTACACATTAAGTTTTCGACCATAACTTGCTAGTTTTAAAAGATGAGGGAAAACAAGAACAACGCTTGTTTTGAGGAAACATTGGGTAAAACCCATTATCGTCACACTGTTGGGCACGGGTCTTCTCTCAAAATGAGAGAGTTTAGGCCATAGCCCACCGCGCTTGCCAAATGCGAATTAGTTCACACACCTACGGGTACTTTTTTTTTAAAGAACTCTCGGGTATGTAGGTTTCCTCACGATGTTTTCCTTCACCGAAAAGCAGTGATAATTAATTTCTAATGCGCACATAAATCAGTGGTGCGTACCAGGGTTTGAAACTCGGACATTCAAATTGAGAGAGCAAGTTTCAACCATTGAGCTATCACTGCTCTATATCTAATAAACTCATATAAGGGTACATAAGTCTTAGTGCTCCTAAAAGCAAACTCGTTTGTCTTACGTCCTATGTATCGGCCATCGGGTCTATGTTAAAATTAATCTAACCGAACATGTTGTCTTATAATAATTGCACGGAGCAATCAAGGGTGTTAAATGATTGAGCGCAGCGACCGTACCACGTGCATTCAGGGGGGTCACTCTGTCACATATGACTTGCAACTTGTAAAAGGGTCTGACCCTTTCAGTGTATATTTAAGTTTGTTTGTTAGTAAAATCTTAATGTTCGCTTTCTGAGTATGTGGGAGTGTGTGTCTAATGATATAAGTATAATGTGCGTGTCTGCGTGTGACAGACAAAGACAGTGTGTAAAGACACACATGCAAATACTAACAAATATAGATTTCATAGAGTACTAATGTCTAATCCCATTGCAATTACTATCTGAACGGCATCTATTAATCTCTATCTAAATCATACTTAATAAGTCAATTTGATTCTTACCTACATGTTGATTGTTAAAGTTTTTACCTACAATTTGTAATATTCCACCATTCGTCATAATAATGTTCTCCTACCTACTGAATTTTGTATGTTCCTTTGCTTGATGAATTTCGTTTATTTATACAGATATGAACATATTGTATTTTCTATTATAAGTTAGTTGTACTCTTTTTAGAAAATAAATATCTTAAACATTAATACAGTCTCACATCACAATTATTTATATCAGAATCTAAGTTTTCAACTATCTTTTCAATATTTCTCTAACAACCCACTATTGACAACGCGTGACAATTTTTTTTTTTCTTCATAAGGTTTTATTATTGAAATACTTTTAATAAGTTTTGATATAAATATTACCGTACATGTATAATACATTAATTTCAATATTTTGAGAATGCTAACAATGTAGTTTTAAGACCAGAATAGATTATGTATTCCAAGCCTGTTGAAACTCGCAAGAGACGACAAAAAGAGGCCTTCCGAGGTTACAGACGGCAAAAGTAGAAGCTCGGACCGTCCAGGCAGCGATACGGGGAAGGACGACAGAATGAGTGGCCGCATACCATCCTAAATACTAGATAATGCGGTAGACTTAAACGCCCGTCAGAGCAAAGCCCAAGGGAGCTAAGACCTCAGAGGACTCTATTTGGATTATTCTGGAGATTTCGGAGTCCTCTTCGCAACGCTGAGGATAACATGAAAGGGTTCCATCAACATAAGCAGCCATAAAACTATACAAGTAAATTACTTTCAGTACATATAAAATTCACCTCAGCACTTAATAGTATCCTTACTTTTAGATTCTAGTTAAAGATTAGGCTGACGTCAGCGATGACGGCCTCCGAGCGTGACGTGTGCGGACGGCTTTATGGCTGGTCATTTAAGTGGAATTTCTGTATGAGCGAGTCATTAAGATTAGGGGCTGGTAAGTTAATTAGGGGAATATAGGTCAGATCGTTGGGAGGTTTCATGATATAGGATATCAATGGAAGTATTAGTTTACTCAAGAATATTGTTTTACACTTTGGTGACTAAAATATCTGTTACTAATAACAATTTTGTGTTTTTATTTAGAAGTAGCAGTACCCGGGGATTTACCCATGTTTATACGAAAGTAACTTTGAATTTCTTAATAACTTTTGATAGAATTATGTATTTTAATTAATTAACTACTGAATTTTACCTTAATTAATGGACATTAAATTATTATAAATTCTTTATATTGAATCAAGTAATTAAAGTTTGATGCGATGTCACAAACATATACAAATGGACAGATATAAATTCGAAATAGTATCTGTTTTTAAACTCCAATGTATTTTTTTGCAAATGTGTGAGGTTTACAGACACACGAAACTACTTTTTAATATTCGAATATACATGGATATCTCTTTAGGTTTCATTATATTATAAGTAGAAACAATAAACAATTATTCTAAAGACTGACTGACCCGGCGAACTTCATTCCGCCTAAAAGTAAAAAATCTAAAATTATCAGTGTTCTTCCACTATATTATGCATGAATTTTACATAAAAACCTTCCTCTTCAATCACTCAATACATTAAAAAAACTGCATTAAAATCCATTGCGTAGTTTTCAAGATCTAAGCATACAAAGGGACAGACAGCGCCAAGACTTTGTTTTACTATGTAGTAATAGTGACAAAAGATAAGATAGTATCTGTTACAATGGAAGTTTTTACTCCCTCAAAAATATATTAGATTTTTTACTTTGCCGGGGATTGAACGTGGAAGACTCAGCGTTAGTGAAATTTCAAAGAATTCCTGAGGGTTTTGCAACTTAATTTCTCAAGCAATTATGTTTTATAGCACACATTTCTACCTTATTGAAGCATCCAAAAAGCTTAATGCTCCATCATCCCCTGTGCCCCATCTGCCCCATAAATATCGTCAAATATCGACAAACAATACAATTGGGAGCAATATCTGAAAAACGAAAATATATATTTTATGACTAAGTATATATTTTTTCAAAAATACCTGTGTTGCTTATTTGTATCTAAAGAAAAAGGATATAACGTCTTAGTAACATTTTTTTTTAATTTTCAAGATTGTTGTAATTATACCAAATTCTACGTTAAACGATGGAAAGGTGTGGTTGCACACTTTTATATAAGGCGACCATCTCAGTCCTCGGAAGTAGCGAGGCTGTGATTGACTTCAGATAGAACCCCATGTTTTGTATGAAGTTGCTTACAGATGTCCATGGGCGGCAGTGATCACTTACCATCAGGTGGACTGCATGCTCGTTTGCTACTTTAATCTTATAAAAAAAATGCAATAACGAGCGAAAATAAAATCGATGAACGTTTTCGAAATTGTAATAAACTCATACTAAGGCACAGACGATAGGATTTGGAAAGCAGTAATGAGAATCTCTTTAAGGAACCCTAAAGAGGAAAATGGGATCCCAATAGTAAAAGTAACATTCAACCAGTTGTTATATAAAGTATCAAAGATCCGGATAAAGAGATAACTCAGCTCATAAGCCCCACTTTACACCCGGTTCTGACATTTTTACCCGGTTTATCGTTGGCCGAAGGTTTTGATTACACCTATATTTCTAGTTTATATCGTTTATGAGGCTCAAATGTTATAGCTGTATTAAAAAGTGTAGCGTCTTCTTTTGTAATTCCAGCACCTACTCACTAGAAGGTATGGTAGTCACGGAGACTATTAAACTCAAAGACTCATCACTACGTAGTATAAAACAAAGTCGCTTCTCGTCTGACCCTATGTATGCTTAGATCTTTAAAACTACGCTACGGATTTTAATGCAGTTTTTTTAAATAGATAGTGTGATCCAAGAGGTTTTTATGTATATTATATGTGTAATATAGTGAAGGAACACTGATAATTTTTGATTTTTTTACTTTTAAGCGGAACGAAGTCTGCCGGGTTAACTAGTATTTTCTATGATCAACAGTAGTAGTAGTTCTCAAAAGAATGAAGAACGGAATATCATTTCTCTCATTTCATTTTGTGTTTTTGATGCTGGTTCTCTTTCATTTGAGGCGACCATGTTAGTTCTCAAGAGTAGCAACGATAGAACTCCTGTTTTGTGTGAAGTTGCTTACAGATGACAGTCACCGCTTAATTTTAGGTGGATTGCTTGTTTGCTTATTAGTCTTATATTTTTTTTCGTCATGTGGCTGTGCAAATTCACTTCAATTTTTTTTTATTTCTGGTTTATTGTTATGTTTTTTTTCTGTCATTTTTTTGTAATTCTGTTCTTTGTTTCGTTTTATTTTTTGTTAATCACTCTGTACGAAAAACTAAAGGTCTTTTCTTTCTTTCTTTCTTTCTTTCTTGTTTACTCGTAAATAAAAAGTAAATGAATAACCGGATAAGATATATTTTATTATATTTGTATCCGTAAAACGTTCCGTAGATCCGTGTAACACGCACAATTTAACATCCGGGTTTAACATTTGTACTCGGTTTTATCGCTATGTTAAAGGAAGCTTCCACTATATTACTAGTTTTTACGATTTTCTGTTTCTTTAGAACGTTGCTTGTTCTAATACTTGAAATGTTCTTACAAAAATGTTTAATACGCTGTAGATCTTTGTTTGTATTTTTATAATCATTTTTTAATTTTGTTCTAATAAATTTTACATTGAATATTCAAATTTTTTAAATATTTAAATTTTTAAATGTCCAAGGTGGTAGAACCAGTGTAGTTCGACCGGGGATGTACGACCGCCACACATATTTCTAGCGTGAAGCATTTCTTGCGTTTCGTTAGAAGGGTGTGGTCGCCGGTACATTTTCACATGAGGCGACCATCATAGTCCTCCGGAGTAGCAACTCATCTGTGATTGATTTGAGATGGAACCCATGAGTTTTCTGAATTTCTAAATGAATGAAGTTGTTTACAGATGTCCATGTGCTGCAGTGACCACTTACCATCAGGTGGACTGCTTGCTCGTTTGCTACTTTGGTCAAATAAAAAAAAAAGTCACATTGTTATTTCATTAAAAGTGTAGAGTAGAAAATATTATTTTTATGTATACCGTCCTTAATACGGAATAAATTACCTTAAATAACGGGTAGACAAACTATCAAAGGTCAATAAAAGATATCTCTCAGCTCATCCGGGTATAAGCTCGCGGCGGATCCGGGTAAAGCCGCAACTTTTCATGTTTATCCGGTTTTATCGCGCTTCAAAAAGAAACCTTTGCTTTATATTTCTAACTTTGCGGTCTCGTGTTTTAGGTGAAATCTGAATGCGACAGCAATTAAAGTCCATTAAATAAATAAAGTCTACAAGTCGTTAGCCAATTATTATCTCTTCTTACTTATGTGTACTGTCTGTCTGTCTATCTTACATTACTTCTGTTCCTTTTATTTCTGTTCTTGTTACCTATTTCATGCATAGGTTGTAGTGTTGCCCAAATTCAGTCTTGGTCTTGCAGTCTTGGTCTTGTTCTTGCGTTTTTGCAAGACCAAGACCAAGAACAAGACCGCGTATTTTTAGCAAGACCAAGACCAAGACTGACCGTGCAAGACTTGAGCAAGAACAAGACATAGCCTGCAAGACTCTTGCGTCTTGCAGCTAGGACTTAGCACTATTTAACTGAGTAGTTAGGTGTAACAGTTCGGTGTATAGGTAGGTACGCTTAGGAATTCTATGAGACGCAAAAAACTGTATCAAAGAATATGAAAAACTGGACCTATGCGCATTACGACTAATACCATAAACATAGCGAATAAAAAAATATATTTATAATATAAATCATAAATGTCTATTAAGAAACAGTTACTTCCATGGAAAACGACATATAGGTCAGTTGATTTTTCGAATTTCTTATCAAATCTTCAGTTATTTATTAATCTGCTTGATCTTTACTATGGCTATGTTAATTCAAGCTCACAATGTTCCAATTCTAATACGTTTTTCTAAGATTTAAAGTAAACTTTAATAAATAGTAATGCATTTGGGCAACACTAATAGGTTGTCTGGAAGAGATCGCTTCCTAGCGATAAGACCGCCTATTGCATACAACTTGTCTTCATTGAATTTAATGGTTTTCGAATATTTTATAATGTGAAAAAGAGTGTAATAAAAAGTGTTCTGTTCTATTCTATTCTATTCTAACTCAATACTGCAGATGAGTCTACTATTAGAGAGAGAGGACGTATGGTTATAGTCCACCGGGTTGGCTGAGTGCTTTTTTAAGACTTTGCAAACCTTAGAAAATATCTTTATTACTACATATACTGTTATGCTTTTTTTATCTGACTGAAGTAGCAAACGAGCATTCAGTCCCCGGTCGAACTACACTGGTTCTACCACCTTGAATGATGATGCCATAGTAAGCGGAAAATATAATAAATATTTAGTATGCAAATAAGTGATAAGTCCTTACATGGGTTTTCAACCACGATCCCTTGGATTAAGAGGCCGCGTTTAAATTACCCGACTATCACAAACTACATAACTATTGTCGCTCAATTAAGCGATGTTGTTTTTATAGGATAAAACTGCCTATTGTTATAAAACCTAAAGTAGTAATACTTAATTGGTAGCTTAATAGATACTGTGTCAGTCCTCTTCGGTTGGCACGCTCGTTTTTTGCCACGAACTTGCAAGATGTGGAACAAGCTTCCTCCTGAGGTATTCCCGGACGTTATGACATGGAGCTCTTCAAGAAAGGTGCGAAAGAGCTCTCCTTCAAATCCGATGCAATGGCGACTTCTCTGATGTTGCAAATGTCCATAGGCGACGGTGACTACTTCCTATCATCTCGTCTACTATCGTCAGGTTTAAGTATAAATAAATAAAACTAATCAATTGTGGTAGCTTTAAGGCTGACAGCGTACTATCGCTTGAGCAATAATTGCTATAGCTACAGCATTGTTGCTTAAGCTATTGCACATAATCCCGCTGGCGCTTGGGTTTCCAGTTTGTTCCTACGGACGAATGGCACATACTTGATTTTATTTGAAAAATCTGTCAATCAACATTCGATTCATTATGCTTTATGCCTCTTGTTATATTATATCTGATTTTGGTGTACATACAATAAAGTTGTTTGTATTGTATAGTATAGTTTGTATAATAGAAATTGCATATACGAAGTAGCCGAACAGTATAACTTCAGTAATAAAGTCGCTTTAAAATGGTCAGCCTTAGGTGTTTTAATGCTTAAGTATACTTTAAAATTCTGTTATAATTACCATGTTATTTCGTAAAACGTAAGTCGCAATCATGAACAAAAATTTCAAAAAAGATAAAACGTGATAACTTCTCCTTAACTACCTCTCAAAAGTAGAACGTTGCCTCAATAAATCTTAATTCACGAGAAGCGGCAATTATATCGAAATTTAAGAAGACGGGGAATAATTTTGGCATTTTTAATTGCGGCACTAAATTTCGGAAGCCTTAGGTAAAATCAGTAAGGTATCTTTAGAGAGCAAAGAGGAAAATTGACTTGCAAATTTACCAACAATCTTCAATAGGGCATAATGGATGAAACTGTCGAACTTTGTTAAATTTTCTTTCTGAGATTATGATAAAAAGAAACCTATTATAAGTATACCTACTGCCTGCATGAATCCTCGTCAACCCATTATTGTCCCACTGCTGGGCACGGGTCTTCTCTCAGAATGAGAGAATTTAGGCCATAGTCCACCGCGCTGGCCAAGTGCGAATTGGTGGACTGCACACACCTCCGAGATTTTTTAAGTGAAACTTCTTTAGGCGCATGAGGGTAAAATTTTTACAGATGAAACGTCACGCCGGTATGCAACGGAAATGTCGGAAAAGAGAGAGAGAGTGATCGAGACTGATTGAGAGAGAGTAAGACAGGGCGAACGTCGTATCACGCCTTTTTCCCTTCCTCTTAATCTTGGAAATTTAAAGTTTTAGATTTGTATAAATATAGACAAGATTTATAAATTAGTTCGCCAAAGAAGTTTCACTTCTGACATGTGTACTTTGTACGCACGCATTTTTTTTTTTTTAAAGAACGGTTGGGTGTTTAGGTTTCCTCACGATGTTTTATTCTACCGAAAAGCAGTGATAATTAATTTATTGCCTGCATGAATAAAATTCCCAAATAGACTACCAATATCGCAATTTCTGATAATTTAACTTATTGTTTGGACACCGTTTTTTATATACTTGTAACTAGTACCCTGCACGCTTTGCTACGCCATCACAAAAATACACCAGAAACCTTCGCGAGCTTATGAATAACAACTTTGATAAAGAT
This sequence comes from Spicauda simplicius, assembly GCA_949699795.1. Classification (NCBI taxonomy): domain Eukaryota; kingdom Metazoa; phylum Arthropoda; class Insecta; order Lepidoptera; family Hesperiidae; genus Spicauda; species Spicauda simplicius. The sequence continues at coordinate 15,790,423 of OX453075.1, read as the reverse complement.
CATCACATGATCAAATGGATAGTTCACGATTCTATAAAGGACATACAGAAAAACATTCATTTTTATATATAAGAAGAAAGAAGATTTTATATAGATATTTCCTAAGATATTTAACACGTATAAGACTGATAATATATTATGGTGTATTCTTAAGGTAATTTCAAATTCATAAATTAAAAAAACCTGTGGATATTGTCACGGTGAGATGTTACTAGACTAAGATTTTTCAATTATCTAAAAAAGTGAATATATTATTTTATTAGTATGTGTATTTTAGTAGTATGAATATATTATAGTGTGTATATTATTTTGCTTCAACCTTTATATGTCACTTGATGTGCAAGATGGGAACTGAAATTAACACACGCTAAACACGCTTTCTACACTCATAGCCCCACATTAGAACTCTCTCCTGTGTCGTGGGTACCGTGGACACACACAAGACGAATACAGGAACACCCAGACCCAGAACATGAATCTAAACTCATCATTCAGATACCTGTCTGGCCGGGAATCGAACCCGGGACCCATTGCGCGTCAGACCGGTATGGTAACCGCTCCGCCACGCGGGTCGTCAAATAAGTGAATATACTCTAATTGTCTCTGAGTATATGAAATCTAAGTAAGAAAAATTGTCAAAAGGATTAATAACGCATTTTCTGACAACACATCAATTGATCTTAATTAAATGGCACGTTTATTATGTAACATTCAACTATTGTTTCGTTCTGTATGCGGTATAATAATCTAAATTTAAAATGCTAACAATATTGAGCATACTTAGAAGAAAAATTCAAATGTTCGGGCCACCTCTATCCATGTACAGTTGCGAACAGATGAACCTCCCTATCGATCTTAAATGCCAATAGTGTTAAAGTATACAGTATTATAACGGGCCAGTAGTTCACGTGGCGATAAAATGGATTAGCGAGCACCGTGCGTCACTGGGCCAAGTTTAAATTACTTATATGGCGGTGTGTGCATGTATGTGTGCATATGTACATGCAAGCGTGTGTAGGGTATGTTTAAAGCACAGTATTCATATCATATAGTATTCTAACTCAGCCCTGTCCTTGAATTTTATACCTACAGTCGCGCTGGACGAGACTTCGCATTAGGGCTACCCGCCTACAGTATTTTAATTACATCTGCATACTTAAATTTCTTTATTACTTATTATGTTTTTATTTAGTGGCTTAAGGTAATAAACAACCCGTTCTTTTAATATTTGAGAGCCTTAATAATAAATCCTACACAAATAATTAATAGTTATAAATTTGACACTGAATAATATTTCACCAACTACTTAATATTAAAATAATTAAAACAGGGCGTATTTATGTGTAATTAAAGTAATCAAAAACAGACCAATATAGTTTACAACAGCTCTTCCCTACATTATTATTTAAATAAAAAGAACTACTGCTTAAAAAACAGTCACACCGCCCACTCGACACTACGGCACATTCGCTGGCTGTTACCGAGTGCATACCGAAATCGAGGCGCGTAGGTACAAGCTGCGTTTGTGCGTTTGTATGAAGTCAGAATACTGTAGATACTAATACGTAATACCGTGTTTAAAGTATATTTATGATTATGTAGTGTGAATGTGTGTGCAAGTATGAGAGTGTATGAGTGAGTAACCCTCGAAACGATCAGAGTTTTACTGGAGGCTTCTTAAAGATCTGTACACATCCTTAAAAGTACACAGCAGCGCTTAACACTGCAGCTATTAGTCAGAAATAGGTACTTTATTTAATCCTATCTTCTTTATAAGAATGAATGTTCGTCTGTATGTCCTCTATAGAATCGTAAACTATTCATTTGATTATGTGATGATCTTTAGGAATGTAGTTATTCATGAGCTCGCGGAGGTTTCTGATGTTTTTTTTTGTGATGGCGTAGCAACGATGGCGTGGCGTATTATAAATGTGAAAGTGTGTGTGTAGATTTATATGTAGGTACTCTGACGCAAATAGTACGGATCGGACTTCAATACAATTTACACTCTCATAGTTTATATCCAAATATAATACTTTTTTTGTTTACGAGGGGGAAACCTTCAAAAGGTACCCGACGTCATGGGAGCGAGAATAACCTAGTTACTTATAAAAATAAGAATAAACGTAGATGCCAGACATTTGAACACTCGGTATTAACTTAAGTATTAACTTAACTTTAGGTGTAACTTAAGTATTAACTTCAGTAATTGATGAAGCTGTTACTATTTCGTAAGTGTCCTCGCAGGCTTACAAAATACACACATTTCATTTACATAAGCGTTAGGTGACGGTAATACGGCATTATGGGAACTATGCGATAATTAAACTTCCGCCGTTTGATTTATTAGACGCAGCATTAGTTCAAGATAATACTGCTCTGAATTGTGTGTATATGGTAGGTATAAAGTGAACAGTATAATACGATAATAATATGTGGAACTGTATGCGTCCTTTAGTTATTACAGATTATTATCTAAATATTACCACGATAATGGTATGATACTAGTACTGTGGTATTACTAGGTTATTTTGACAGCTTCATCCGCTTTGGTCACATCTACTACGATATTTTCTTATATGTTAATCTAGCTCACAAACTATGTGTGTGTGCTAGATTATCATATACCGGTCCCTGTAGCCTCGGGGTCAGAATAGGGCTACGGTATCCCCTGCTTGTCGTAAGAGGCGACTAAAAGGGGCTTCCGGGGTTGCAGACGGCTAGAGTGGGAGCTCGAACCGTTCGGTCAGGCAATCCCGGGAAGGACGGCGGTATGTGTGGTCGCATACCGTCGTAAAGACTAGACGGAGCGGTGGGACCAGCCGCCCATCTGAGAGGAGCCCGATGGGGCAGCGCGCTCTGAGGATTCCGGTTGAAGTCGTTTCGAGATCCCGGAGTCCTCCTTTTCAGCGCCGAGGACGGCCACCGGGGGGGTTTTAGTGCGGTAAAAATCCCACATAACCCTGCGTCACTCCCACGGCGTCGGGTACCTTTTGAAGGTTTCCCCCTCGAAAACAAAAAAAAAAAAGATTAACAAACACGTACTTTCACATATTTTTTTAAACACACTTTCTACACTCATAGCCCCACATTAGGAGTTCGAGTGTCGTGGGTACCTTGGCCACATACACAAACACTCAGACCTAGAACATGAATCTAAACTCATCATTCAGATGCCAGTCTGGCCGGGAATCGAACCCAGGACTCATTGCGCGTCAGACCGGTATGGTAACCGCTCCGCCGCGTGCCGCGCCGCCGCCGCCGCCGCCGTCAAAATTGAAATTGTTAAGAATACGATAATTACATTATGTAATAAAAATAAACGTAGATGCTAGTCGGTCACACGCGTAGTACTATTGACTTGGTAATGGATGAAGCTGTTACTATTTTGTGTTCTCACACGCTTACGAAACACATACATTTCATTTATGTAAGCGTTAGGTGACGGAGGGTAATACGGCATTATGGGAACTATGCGGTAATTAAACTTCCGCCGTTTGATTTATTAGACGCAGCATTAGTTCAAGATAATGCTACTCTGAATTATGTGTGGTGGATGTAAACTCACAGAGTAATACGTCGTATACGCGATACCTTTTCTGCCTAATAGCAGTAGTATTAAGCGCTGCTGTGTTTTTTTAAGGATGTGTACAGATCTTTAAGAAGCCTCCAGTAAAACTTTGATCGTATCGAGGGTTACTCACTCACGCACACTCATACTTGCACACACATTCACACTACATAATCATAAAAATACTTTAAACACGGTAATAGTATCTACAGTATTCTGACTTCATACAAACGCACAAACGCAAGTTGTACCTACGCGCCTCGATTTCGGTATGCACTCGGTAACAGCCAGCGAATGTGCCGTAGTGTCGAGCGGGCGATGTGACGGTAATACGGCATTATGGGAACTATGCGGTAATTAAACTTCCGCCGTTTGATTTATTAGATGCAGCATTAGTTCAAGATAATGCTACTCTGAATTATGTGTGGTAGATGTAAACTCACAGAGAAATGCGATACTAATGTATCGAACTGTATACGTAGGTACTTTAGTAATTACAGATTATTATTTGTGCCGTCTAGTGTTACTATATGGTACTAGCTGTCCCAGCGAACTTCGTTCCGCCAAAAAGTCAAAAATCTGAAATTATAAGTATTACTCCACTATATTATGCATGTATTATAAAGACCTTCCTCTTGAATCACTCTATTTAAAAAAATATGTATTATTAAAAATGTATTAACATCCGTAGCGTATTTAGTTTTAAAGATGTGAGCATACATAGGGACAGACAGCGGGAAGTGACTTTGTGTTATATTAAGTAGTGATAACCCTTCCGTTCCTTTGCAAGAAGCAACTAAGAAACCATATCAAGGAGATGGAGTTTTTTCTGTGTAACATTTTACCAGGTGGTAGGTGGTAGAACCAGTGCACCCTGTAGTTCCGGGACCAGAATAGGGCTACGGCATCCCCTGCCTGTCGTAAGAGGCGACTAAAAGGGGCTTCCGGGGTTACGAGCGGCTAGAGTGGGAGCTCGAACCGTCCAGTCAGGTGATCCCGGGAAGGACGGCGGTAAGTGTGGTCGCATACCGTCGTAAAGACTAGACGGAGCGGTGGGCCCAGCCGCCCATCTGTGAGGAGCCCGATGGGGCAACGCGCTCAGAGGATTCCGGTTGAAGTCGTTTCGAGATCCCGGAGTCCTCCTTTTTAGCGCCGAGAACGGCCACCGGGGGGGTTTTAGTGCGGTAAAAATCCCACATAACCCTGCGTCGCTCCCACGGCGTCGGGTACCTTTTGAAGGTTTCCCCCTCGACAACAAAAAAAAAAAAAAAAGGTGGTAGAACCAGTGGAGTTCGAACGGAGAGGAGGTTGGGGGTACACCGCCACACCTATTTGTGTTTTTTTGTTTGTTTGTGCTTGGATGGTAGGGTATGGTTGCCGTATCGGTACTCATATGTACCTACGTATTAGGGTGACCAACGCATCTGTAATTCACCTTGACATCGCCATATCAGTCTCTCATATCAGTGTACCTACACATCAGTGTACTTCATACATACAGGGGGTATGTATGAAGTTACTTGCAGAAGTTACTAAAGTTACTGTTCATGGACTGCAGTGGTTACTTATCAGGGAGTAAGCACATTTGCTACTTCAATGTCAATTCGCCTAGCGCCATCTTTTATAAAAAACCGAAGCTATGACATATCAATTCATTTCTAATACGTATTTTTCCATTACTGATTCTCATCGATATCTCATACTCCAAACGACAGGTTATTGACAAATGGACTGCTGAGTGTCATCAATCATGACGTGAACGTTATGAGCTGACCTCTCAGTACTCAACCCTCCTTGTATATTGTGGAAGTAAATTAAATAATAATAATAACTTGTATTAATAATAGGCACTCTTCTGATAGCTTAGTTTCGGCTGTAAAACTTTTTAGCGTTGGTACGGAACCCTAAAAAGTTTTAGGGACCCTTTTACTAAGGCTCCGTTGTCCGTCCGTCCGTCCGCTAGACAGTTGAAATTTTTACTAATGATGTAGTTCTGATGACGCTATGATAACAGATACTAAAAACGGAATGAAATAAAATAATAAAATAAATTAAAAGTATTCCTGAGGACTATATTCCTGAACACAAAAATGAAATTTGTACAAGTTTAACGGGAGAACCAGGTAAAAATTAAACTGTGTTATTATCTTTTTAATGTCGTCATCAACCCATTATTGTCCCACAGCTGGGCACGGGTCTTTTCCCGAAATGAGATAGTTATAGGCCATAGTCCACCGCATTGCCTAAGTTCCGAATTGGTGGACTTCATACACCTACGAGACTTTTTTTAAAGAACTCTCCGATGTGTAGGTTTCCTCACGATGTTTTCTTTCACCGAAAAGCATTGATAATTAAATTCTAATACGCACATAATTTTAGAAAAATCAGAGGCGCATGCCTGGGTTTGAACCTCGGACCTCTCGATCGAGAAGGCAAGTTTCAATCATTAGGCTATCACTAGCTTTTTAATGAATGAAGTTAAAATATGGAAAAAATGTATCCATTTATCACAGTATAGTTAAAGAACCAACTTTATAATTTTAGGCATCTTTTGGGTAAAACTGTATCTTTAATGTAAAAAAGACAAATTTTGATTTATGTCGTTATTAATTCAAAGCAGCAAATTATGTATTCCTTCCTGCGTCTCCTCTCAACCCTTACACACAGAAATGCAAGTCTCTTCACGTTAGGAATCTTCTTAACATTCAGTTATTAATTAGATATTGAAGAATGCGATATATGTATTTGAAACATAAACTTATTGGTTTACGTATTAATATATAGATTCCGAAACATAAGGCAAAGTTTTTACGCTATAAAACTCCTGGCAACACTAAGTCTTTCTGAAGCATGAAAAATCGCCCGCAAATACCGCTCAATCATCCCCGCGTTTGAGTGGTTCGCATACAAAGAGCCTTTTATATCTCCACGCTACTGCATATTCTCAAACGATTCAGAACGCTCATATAGTGTGTGATTTTGTGTAAGGAAATGGATTTTCCTTAGCCTTTGTTTTATAAACGCGTTTTATGAAGATTATCATTGACAATACTTCGTAGACTTATCTTCTCATAAGTTTCATTTTTTTAGATCTTAGATTTAAACAAAGCGCTTCCCGCTGTCTGTCCTTATGTATGCTTAGATCTTTAAAATTACGCTACGGATTTTAATGCGGTTTTTATTAGATAGAGTGATTCAAGAGGAAGGTTTTTATGTATAATATAGCATAATATAGTAAATATTATACTATATTATATAGTAAAGGAACACTGATAATTTTAGATTTTTGACTTTTAGGCGGAAAGTAGTTCGCCGGGTCACCTAGTTACAAATAAAGGAGTAAACAAAAATCACATACGATGGTAAGTGGCCACTGCCGTCCATTAATATTTATAATTAAGGACAGATATGTTGCCACTCTTAAAGACTAAGTTGGAACGCCCTTCAAACTAGTCTCTGTCGTCATTAGGCAGAAATAGATGTGCAGGAGGTATTTTTGGAGTCACCCTTTCGATTTTTTTATTCAGTCATAGTAGCAAACGTGCATTTAATTCAACCGATATTGACTTGTCACTGTTGTCCATCGCCTCTTTAGAAGAACAATGTGTTATCTTGAAAACAATAATTTATATTAGAGGCTAATTGTTGAGTTACACTAAATAGAATTCCTTAAAATGAGTGGACTTTTAAGCTAATACAATCAGCTATATATTAAAACGTGAAGCAAAAACTTGTGATTCGTTTTTAAGATACTTGCCGCAGGCGGAGGAGTATGAATTACGTACGGTTATAGTTGATGTAGAGAAGGAATGCGCAATGCTAATATTTTTTTCAAATAATCCATATAACATAGATATAATCAACTCAAAACACATTACACTCACTACCTTACATTTGCCACAAACACATACGTAATAAACGAAATAAAACATTCAATGTCTTACTATGAAAACACATAACGTCAAAAATGTCAGATGTGTTCGTCAAAATACTCGGTATTGCATTTAAATGCAGCTAATAAACCTCTTTTTACCTTTAACGGATGCGTTTAAAATAACTTGAAATTATTACAATTTATTTAAATTAGAGAAATATTGGTGCTACTTTGGACAATATGAAGTTTAGTTTTCAATTTAAATTACGGTCGAATTTCAACCGTTGCGACGGGTGACTAGTTATAAATGTTACCTAATGACTTACAGCAAATTTAAGAAAAAACATGATAATTAAATTTAACAAAACATGTCAATTTGTACTTGCCACGTTTTTGCTGTAAAGAGGCAATATGTAGGTACTTCTGTAAGCCGCTTCATACAGAGTAAGTGTCCTATCTGAAAAGAATCATAGATGTGTTGCTACTCCCGAGGACTAAATGGTAGCCTCATATTAAAGAGAGCAACCACTGAAAAGCTTGTAAGGTATGGATTGACAGACCTCACCTTTGAAAAAGCTACGGAACTCATTTGCATATGTACGCTTTTGTGATATTTTCCTTCACTCATAAAGTATGCAAATGAGCTGGAAAATCAGAGATAGGCGCTTTTTTGTAGCTTGTTACTCATAACCAGATATGGGGCATCGTGGTTAAACATGATACAATCTTTGATTCTTTAAAAATTCCGTGCTTAGAACAAGGTAAGGAATAGATTTTAATCATAAGAAGACAAAATATAAAGTTATAGGTATATCTCGTAAGGTTAGGTAGTCCTTATAACAATGGTATAAATTATTGTGTATTATTTCGAAGGTAGGCAGGAAGGTAGTTTGACCTTAGAAGTACCACCTATTACACTACATCTATTTCAGCCTAATATTAGTAGTTTTAAGCACTGCATCGTTCTAATCATCAGACTACCTATGAAAGGCCCTAAAGGCGATAAATTTTAAAAAAACACACGCTTTCTACACTCATTTTCTCCTGTGTCGCGGGTACCATGGACACATACAAGACGAATACAGAAACCCCCAGACCCAGCACATGAATATAAACTCATCATTCAGATACCTGTCTGGCCGGGAATCGAATCCGGAACCCATTGCGCGTCAGACCGGTATGGTAACCGCTCCGCCACGCGGGTCGCCTATCTGTATAATTATCCAAGGTGTTCCAGGTTAATCCTATGGTGCAGCAATGCATCTGTGGCTACCCTCAGGTAAGACTCAGAATCTTATCTGGAGTTAAATACAGATGTCCATGGGCGGCAGTGGCCACTTATCATATAATTTATTACATTCCTTGCCATATAAAAAACCATACCATATTAAAAAACTAGATTTAGAAGATTTAGAAAAAAGTGAACCTTTAACCTTAAGGTTGCAAAACATGTGACTGAATTATGTTCCTACGTAATGACTACTTGCTATTAAGTGGAACAGTCATTCGTTGTCGCAAATAACAGATAGAAGAATGAGCAAAAAGCCGTTGAAATAGAGAGCCCTTTGTTTAGATTGCGCGCCACTCATGAGAACCCTCTCAACAAAGGGTGTAAATAGTGCAAACACTTTGCTAAGAGGCGATCGCTTCAGAAGGGTATATTTCCCTATTCATCTCGTGCTTAGATTTAGCCTTTTTACGATTTGATAAAACGTAAGCTAGCTAGCTTTGATAAAACGTAAACGTAGCTTCCTTCTGAGGTATTCCCGGGGCGTTTTGACATGGGGCTCTTCAAAAAGGGTGCGAAAAGAGCTCTCCTTCAAAGCCGGCGATGCATTGGCGACTCCTCTGGTGTTGCAAGTGTCCAAAGGCGACGGTGACTACTTTCCATCAGGTAGCCCGTCTGCCTTATCGTTAGGTTTACGTATAAAAAAAAACGTAAGCATTCTATGAAATCAAGTTTTAATAAATACTAGTAACACGTCGCAACGGTCGAAATTCGACCGTAATTCAACTCAAAAACTGAATTTGATATCTTATTCAAAATAGCACGAATATCTTTCAATTTCAATTAAATTGTATTAATTTTCAAGTTATTTTAAACACACCCGCTAACGACAAAAAGAGGTTTAATTAACTAAGCTGCATTTAAAAGCAATAGCGGGTATTTTGACAGACATCTGACATTTTTGACGTTATGTGTTTTCATAGTAAGACGTTGATTGTTTTATTTCGTATAATATATGTGTTTGTGTCAAGGTAGTGTGTGTAATGTGTTTTTAGGTGATTTTATGTGTGTTTTATGCATTATTTGAAAAAATATTAGCATTTCGTAATCCTTCACTACATATTACGAATATAACCGTGCGTAATCTTCATAATATCTTTTCAAGGTGGTAAAACCAGTGTAGTTACCAAGTACCACCGCCACACCTATTTCTAGCGTGAAGCATTTCTTGCGTTTTGATGGAAGGGTGTGGTTGTCAACACACTTTCACTTGAGGCGACCATCATAGTCCTCGGGAGTAGCAACGCATCTATGATTGACTTCAGATGGAACCCATGTTCTGTATGAAGTTGATTACATATGTCCATAGGATACAGTGACCAAATACTATCAGGTGGACTGCATGCTCGTTTGCTACTTCAATCAGATTAAAAAAAATATTGCTCTACCTTCGAAATAAAACACAGTAATTTATACCATTGTTATAAGGACTACCTAACTACGAGCAGCAGTGACCATTTACCATCAGGTGGACCTCATGCTCGTTTGCTACTTCAGCCAGATAAAAAAGAAAAAACCCTACCGCCGAGAGATCGAGTTAATAATGAGGCTATAATTGCTTACGCTTGCCTGTCGCTTGTCTAAAGCTTGGTTAATTAAAGCTACCCATACCGAAGTGAATTGAAATTCTTAGAAAACAAAGAACCGAGTAAATTGAATTTAAGACTTTACTTATCGTTTATATTGTTTTAACGAAACTAATTGACCCCTGGATTTATCTTTTCCACCTCTGTTTTTTTTATTTGACTGATGTAGCAAATGAGCATGCAGTCCATCTGATGGTAAGTAGTCACTGCCGCTCACCTGTAATCAACTTCATACAGAAGATGGGTTCTATCTGAAGTCAATCAGATGCGTTTCCACTCCCGAGGACTATGATGGTCGCGTTATATAAAAGTGTGCCAGTAACCACACCCTTCCATCGAAACGCAAAAAAATGCTTCACGCTAGGATAGGTGTTTTTCTTTTTTTAACGCGGAGAAATCCTCATGGATCCCCTTTCGCCCGGGGGAGCGCAAAGGGGTATGTCGGACTCTTACCGACTAAAACTCCGCGGCGTTCCTCTGGACGTTCGGTGCCGGGTCACGAGTAAAGCGTTAGCATTCCATTCGCGGCCCGGCAACGTCGGCCGGCGCTGATGTTAACGCCAGCCACGTCCTAAGAGGGATAGGTGTAGCGGTGGTACTTCGCCGGTCGAATTACACTGGATCTACCACCTTCAAATGCTTCTATAATATTAGTATTTTTTTATGAAATTTTACTATACCTAGTTTGTTTCCCTTCATTCATCCATCAGCCACCACTGCTGGACATATACCTCCCCTAAATGACGTCACTCTAGTCGTTCTATGCCTTCTGAAAACACCACTTTTCTACTGTCTTTTTCTGATTGCCCCACCTACTTGGGGTGATCTGTAGTCCTTTTAACTAAACATGTTCGCTACTCGACCTATCTTCCTCATTGGTTCTCGGTTCTTTTGGTGACTTGGCCATCCCACAGTCACTTCAGCCTTCTAATTTTAAGAGCACATAGCTTTCAAAATAATCATCCATCCATCAGCCATTTGAGGTCCACTGCTGGACGTAGGCCTCCCCTAAATGACGTCACTCCAACCGGCCCCGTGCCTTTTACGTACTGTTGTACGGGGTTAATAGTAACGAATTATATCGCGATCGAAGCCTTCAGTGAATGATCACGCTTCAGCGCCATAGGTCATCACTGGCAACGAATTTTCTCTCTTGACTTCAGGCACAGAGAAATTGTGAACGAGGAGAGATGAAATGAAATGTCTTTATTTTGTATAGGCCTACAGGGGCACCTACAAATTGTCAGTTACACATTTTTTACACTACCATCGGATCGGAACACGACCTCAACTGAGAAGATCCGGCAAGAAACTCAGCGGGTTTGTCTTTTTTGTTATGTTGTATTTTTTTTCAATCATGTTTTTTTTACATTGTAATGATGTGTAGTATGTTTATTTAGGCCTTAACCTCGAAACAATAAAAATATTATCCGCTCGGGACGGCGTGCGAACCGTCCTGTATCGATAAACGCTTATGTATATGTTACGGACGACGGCGTCAATACATAAAATAAGTTAGAATAAGATAGGCATGTATTGTTATCCCACTCTAAATATACACAATGTCAATAGATGTAAGAAAGAGACAGCGCTATAGGAAAGAAAGAGATGCAGAGTGGTGCCGTGTGCAAAAGTGGCTCGCACGTGATTGGTGGAGAGGCCGGTACCGCTGACTACCATACCCTGCTAATGTAAGAATCTTAATAGTACTTAAGCACGCCTAATGCATTGTTGATCATGTATCCTTTTGGCGCGGGCCCAGCCAGCGGACCCCGGGGCTCCATGCTGAAGCCCGGAACATCGGACTGACCCGCGGCACTGGTGCCGCCCACACAGACTCCTACACTAACACTACACACAACACCACTCACCCACATGCATTTACATACAACAGCACACAGTACACTTACTCTACACAAACAGTCACCTCCTGAACTCCACAAATTTATATGGTAAGTCAGGGGGTAAACCTACCGACCTGGCTTATCAACCCCCCCACGACCTGTTCGTCTCCACGGGCAGCGGCAGACATTCACGTGCGTAGGGCGCGGCCCTCAACATGTTTCCCCGCTGGGACAAACCCCCAGCGAGAAGAAAACCCCTTATAGTTGATCATGTTGGGTACTTGGCATACATCAATAAATAAGATTGAAGAGCGAAATACGAAGTTTTTATTGAGACGCTACAATCTACACTCTACAGTATACGTATATTCCTAGAAAATTATATTGTTAAATATAATATTTATAAGTTCTGTCGGCCGAAGATGAATTAATGATATCGTCTATAAGGTTCGATACACTTAATTTACTTTGAGCTTTGACCTTTTTCTTCGGCGGATCACAAATATCACTACATAGTATAAAACAAAGTCGCTTCTCGCTGTCTGTCCCTATGTATGCTTAGATCTTTAAAACTACGCTACGGTTTTAAATGCAGCTTTTTTAATAGATAGAGTGATTCAAGAGAAAGGTTTTTATGTATAATATTGTATAAAATAGTAAAGAAACACTGATAATTGTAGATTTTTGACTTTTAGGCGGAACGAAGTTCGCCGGGTCAACAAGTAATCGTTAAACAGTTTTAATTATGATGACGCCTGACTGTTTAAATGTTGTCGACAAAAACGGTTAACACAAAAACTCCACAGACTGATCGTCCGTGCCTTTTGTCACAATAGTTCTTCTTTTTTTTAACAATAAGTCTTTATATCTTAGCTCCACGTTAGGCCATCGCTGTCACCATCACACTGTCGTGTGCGGTGGTGACAACGTTGGCAATTAAAGAAATCTTACAATTACGCTTAATATATATATAGGACCATTTATCCTTTTTATTTACGTGGTATGTATAATTCGGTGCATTGTACATAGATGTATAAGTGTTGTGATTTTGTTTTTTTTTACGTAATGCTAAGCTATTGTATATAATTCTAAGGACACTACACTCTAATTACATTGTTATTACTGTATGTTGCGATTGAATTCTTTCCGGAGGCCACTTCGAACGTGCAATTTACCTTATCTATGATTTTTGATGACAAAAACGGTTATGTAATGGTACGAGCAAAGGTATATACTTCCTGTAAAACCGGTGAAAGCAGCAAACCACAATCAATGGCATATCGTTCGCTCGTTTTATAGCCGTTCGTAATTGCTTTACAGCAATTGATCATACAATACAGTTGATAATGAACATTATAGCAATTGGACATTGTAATCAAGTCCTTATTGAATTGGAGTTACCTGCTGTCCTCCACAGATGTTATAATCTGTATCAATGCGCTATTCTTAACTCTGGCCTATTCTGGGTATGATGGTTCCTTTGAAAAGAAGTCATAATTTAATTAAGCAGTACTTCATATATGTGCCAATGGAGAAAACGGGTAAGAGTAAGACTTTCGCTAAAAATGATTCCTTTGAACCGCCTTTCAAAAAGGAGGAAGTTCTGATCTTTCGAAAGATCTCCTTTTTGGCAAAGTGAATCTGTCAAAAAAAAAACTCGAATACTACTTCCATATAAAAAGTCATATCTAGTTCAATTTATGTACAAGTTTTCCGATTACGTATGTTTTAATAAACCTCTCAACATTGCAGTCGTTTTTATGTTTTTTATACCTTTTCATTCATTGATTGATGGATCTATTCATGGACACGTTTTCAGATGAAACAAATATAACGTGCAAATGCATACTCGTGTGGGTATCTGAAATGATTCTATGGATATTTTTTATCGGTTTTATGAAATACCCGGTTTATGCGATATCATATCATTCTTATATTAATTCGCGAAGCAAAAACTAGTGGCGCAAATTTAAGTCATATGCCGCGGACGGATTAATGCGAAATTTTGCACAGTTATAGTGGACGTAGAGGAGTGCAGAATGTTAATATTTTTTAAATAATGCGTAAATTATACACACAATCAACTAAAAACACATTACACATACTACCGTGCATTTTTCACAAACAAATACATAATAAACTAAACGGAACATTCAATGTCTTACTATGAAAACACATAACGTCAAAAATGTCAGAAGTCTTTGTCAAAATACCCGCTATTGCTTTTAAATGCAGTTTAGCTAATAAAACCTCTTTTTACCTTTAACGGGTGCGTTCAATATAACTTGAAAATTAAAAAAAAAAAAATGAATTTGAGCAATATTCATGCTACTTTGCACAAAATGAAGCTTAGTTTTTAATTTAAATTACGGTCGAATTTCGACCGTTGCGACGGGTGACGAGTTCGAGAATTACTACCTACGTATAAACAAAAGTTCACACGTTTGTATGTATTATTTTTTTATCCTAATCCATGTAAGAATATAAATAGGTATATCTACAAATAGACCTTCATTTGCTTTAAAGGGCATCTAACATTTTTAGAATACCTAGAATTCCGCCCTATAAAGAATGAATTGATGACAGCCAGTTATGAGCTATGGGGCAATCAATAGCGTTAATGATTAATATTAAAACATATTCAGTGACGAGTTATCATAAATCACATTATATATTCTGAGATATTTGACTTACTAATGAAATGGTGAATGATGAAATGGTAATTAACTGAGAATAATTTTAAATTTAAACTTCAATATATCACTGACATGTTTGCATGCCTTATAGGTAGAATAACAGGTTGAAAATATTTAATCATAAGACCAATTTGTGCGTCCCTGTAGTTCCGGGATCAGAATAGGGCTACGGTATCCTCTGCCTGTCGTAAGAGGCGACTAAAAGGGGCTTCCGGGGTTGCGGGCGGCTAGAGTGGGAGCTTGAACCGTCCAGCCAGGCGATCCCGGGAAGGACGGCGGTATGTGTGGTCGCATATCGTCGTATAGACTAGACGGAGCGGTGGGCCCAGCCGCCCATCTGGGAGGAGCCCGATGGGGCAACACGCTTAGAGGATTCCGGTGGTGTTTGTTGGAGATCCCGGAGTCCTCTTTTTAGCGCCGAGGATGGCCACCGGGGGGGTTTTAGTGCGGTAAAAATCCCACATAACCCTTCGTCGCTCCCACGGCGTCGGGTACCTTTTGAAGGTTTCCCCCTCGAAAACAAAAAAAAAAAAAAAAAAGACCAATTTGTGACAAACCATAATCAAAGAAAAATAAATAAATTATTATTATTCACTTGTCAAAAATGACTTACGTTGTGTAGTCTTGAAACTCAATTAGCTTAAATGGTATTATTTTTTGAAGATGGTAGAACAGTGTAGTTCGACCGTGGAAGTACCACCGCCACACTTATTTCTAGCGTGAATCATTGGTTTACAAGAGGAGTGTACGACAGGTTATGCGAGACCTTAATTAGTTGTTTTTTTATATTCTCTGTTATTATTTTCTTTCATTCTGTAAATTATTGTTAAGTATTGCTGGTTCTATTTTTTTTTTATTTGACTGAAGTAGCAAACGAGCATGCAGTCCACCTGATGGTAAGTGGTCACTGCCGCTCTTGGACACCTGTAATCAACTTCATACAGAACATGGGTTCTATCTGAAGTCAAACACAGATGCGTTGCTACTCCCGAGGACTATGATGGTCGCCTCATGTAAAAGTGTGCCGGCAACCACACCCTTCTATCGAAACGCAAGAAATGCTTCACGCTAGAAAATTATATATCTATTAACATTTGTTCTGTTTTTATGTAATATATAACAGTGGAAACTATGTTATTTCTAAGTGTAATATTTAAGTAAGATTTTTTTTTGTATTTATAAAGTGAATTGTTTGTTTCCCAAAAAAATAAATAAATAAATTCTTTACGTTTTGATGGAAGAGTGTGGTTGCCGGCACACTTTCACATGAGGCGACCATCATAGTCCTCGGGAGTAGCAAAGCATCTGTGATTGACTTCAGATAGAACCCATGTTCTGTATGAAATTGATTACAGATATTCATGAGCGGCAGTGACCACATATCATCAAGTGGGTTGCATGCTCGTTTTAGTCAGATTAAAGAAAATACTTACCAATATATGATAATGTAAAAGGCTTTTTAGCAGTTTGACTACAGACCCAAAAAATATTCAGCTACAACCAAACAAAGACGAAGGCCACAAAACGATTGCTTAGCGCAAGCGTCAGCGTTGAGCGAATTTATGAAATTTTGTGGCTTTATAAGATTTGGGACATTAATTAATTAATTAATTTAATACATGGGCTCATAACCAACGGCTTTGCCATGCATAGGCAATGCCAGTTCGTTAGTGCACCTAATTTTCTAATTAATGATTCAAGCAGATAATGTTAATTAATTCAATTAGCAACACGATAATTAATTAATAAATTTAATAAATATGAATTTGAAATTGAAAGAGATAATGTTTCCGAGTGATGTACCTGTAGGTATACAGTCATATGTATTGCATTTCGTTAGTACACGCTACAGCCAAAGTAGCTTGGCGTTTTATAACGTAACACATGACAAATAAAAAAAACCCTTTCTACACTCATAGCCCTACAGTAGGATTTTCTCCTGTGTCGTGGGTGCCATGGACATACA
Source organism: Spicauda simplicius (assembly GCA_949699795.1). Lineage (NCBI taxonomy): Eukaryota > Metazoa > Arthropoda > Insecta > Lepidoptera > Hesperiidae > Spicauda > Spicauda simplicius. The sequence continues at coordinate 15,773,598 of OX453075.1, read as the reverse complement.
CAAAGACGAATACACAAATACCTAGACCCAGAGCAAGAATCTAAACTCATCATTTAGATACCTGTCTGGCCAGGAATCGAACCCGGGGCCCACTGCGTGTCAGACCGGTTTGGTGACCGCTGCGCGACGCGGGTCGTATTATTGCAATTGCCTCAATTGTCAAGGCCCATGTCCAGTAGTGGGACAATAATGAGTTGACGTCGAAACAAAACAAATACCCCATTCTTAAGCACTAAGTTTTTAGTTGGATACATGGAGAAGAAGTTTTTGAGTGGCGACCACGTTTAGGCAAAAGGAGCACAGGTCGTCCCCAACCAGGTGGACCGATGACCTGAAGAAGACAGCGGAAAACTGTTGGATTCAGAGGGCACCGTACCAATCGGAATGGTGCCATTTTGGGGAAGCTTTTTTTGTGTTCGAGGGGGAAACCTTCAAAAGGTACCCGACGCCGTGGGAGCGACGCAATAAAATCCCTCCGGTGGCCGTCCTCGGCGCTATAAATAGAACTCCGGGATCTCCAAGGGAATGAAACCGGTATCCTCTAAGCGCGTTGCCCCATCGGGCTCCTCCCACATGGGCGGCTGGGCCCACCACCCCATCTAGTCTTTACGACAGTATGCGACCACACATACCGCAACCCCGGAAGCCCCTTTTAGTCGCGTCTTACGACAGGCAGGGGATGCCATAGCCCTATTCTGATCCCGGAAGTACAGGGACTTTGGGGAAGCCTATGTCCAGCAGTGGACCTTAAAAAGCTGTTGGATGGACAAAGTTAGACCTCGTTAATTGTACATAGGTTGCACTAATTTAAACTTGTTCCCGTTTGTTCAAGCACCTCGTTCAAATCCAAACTAATTCGGAAAAGCTTGCTAACTCCGAAAACTACTCGAATTAAGTTGGTACAGGTTGAGAAAAGAGAAAATAACACTGATGTTAACTTTTATTCGGACTTGACTGAGTTAGGAACAGAATCCAAAGTTTTAGTTTTCAAGAAGGTAAGGCGTGATTGGACTGCGTAGGCACTGTTACATCGTCCCTGTAGCCTCGGGGTCAGAATAGGGCTACGGTATCCCCTGCCTGTCGTAAGACGCGACTAAAAGGGTCTTCCGGGGTTGAAGACGGCTAGAGTGGGAGCTGGAACCGTTCGGTCAGGCAATCCCGGGAAGGACGGCGGTATGTGTGGTCGCATACCGTCGTAAAGACTAGACGGAGCGGTGGGCCCAGCCGCCCATCTGGGAGGAGCCCGATGGGGCAGCGCGCTCGGAGGATTCCAGTTTTCTTTTAATTTTTGAACGATTTACAAGTTATTTTATTTAAAGTTTTTCTTTAGGGTTCCGCACCCACATCGTAAAAACGGAACCCTATTACTAAGACTCCGCTGTCCGTCTGGTCACCAGGCTGTATCTCATGAACCATGATAGCTGGACAGTTGAATTTCTTACAGATTATGTTTTTCTGTCACAGCTATAACATAAATACAACAAAAGTCACGTTTAATCGTTTTGAAAAAAAAAATTTTTTCAAAGTATTTATAGTTTACTAGCTGAACCCCGCTGCTTTGCCCGCGTTAAAAAAAACAATGTATTGACTGTCCCGTGGGAATAACATATTTTCTCACAGTAAAACGTAGTCTATATGTTAATCCAGAGTGTCAGCTAACTCCCTACCAAATTTAATGAAAATCGCTCCAGCCGTTTAGACGTGAAGAAGTAACAAACATACTCACAAACTTTTGCCTTTATAATATTAAGTAGGAAAATATGTAAAAGTGAAATTTAGTCGTTATTTAATCCATTTTATCTACGAGTTTAAAACAATATTATGTACAAGTTTTTTTAATAAAATGTACATACATACGAAATGTAAAACGTAAATACAAATATTACCAAAAGCACTTACATAAAAATATCAGTTTCACCCTCTATGGGCAAGCTTCTCAGCTGTTGGGAGCATTCCCCATTCAAACGGCTACACCAATCCGTTGAGTAAAATTTTTTGAATCATCAGAAACGTTAACTACTTGACAGTAATCTAAAGGCCTACCTAGCATCTGGGCCTCATGGTCCCAAAATTTCAAGTATCACATTTTGTTTATGCTACATATTTTTCATATAAGTATATAAGCCAATTTATAAAAACACGGACATCTAACAAAGCTTTACTTAAACAAATTAAAGTGATCAAAAAATAAACTAAACTGTATTTTGTCTCTGTCCCACCATCTTGAGTCGTAAAGCTTAGATCATTATTTATCAAAACGATTTTCACGGAAAATCTGCGAAATTAATGGGTCGTTCGAAAAAGAAATGTTTTCTAACAATAAATCCTTGGCCTGTCTGAATTAATTTCCGTCTGTTGTACAAATCGAAACTTGGTAAAAGAAATGTGCAGGAAAAACAAAGTTAACACAAAGTTAGTGAAGATCTTGGTAACTTTTATACATAGTTATATTTCTGAATCATCGCCGACTCGAAAGAGAAAAATGTCTGATGAAATGTTTTTCGTTGACATCTATACTAATATATAAAGCTGAAGAGTTTGTTCGTTTGTTTGAACGTGCTAATCTCAGGAACTACTGGTTCGAATTTAAAAATTCTTTTTGTATTGAATAGACCATTTATCGAGGAAGGCTTTAGGCTATATAACATCACGCTGCAACTATTAGGAGCGAAGAAATAATGGAAAATGTGAAAAAAACGGGGAAAATTATTCATCCTTGAGGGCTTGCGTTGCGTGCCACGCGGACGAAGTCGCGGGCACAGGTAGTCTGTTATAATTGTTTCTTTTATACGATTGAAGATGCGAACCAGCATACAGTGTACCGAATGGTAAGTGACCACATCTGCCTAGAACATCATAGTAATTTCTAGCACAAAATTGTCTCTTTTTGTTCGCAATACGACAGACTACATTATTGGTAGTAGTTTATTTTTTATATAATAATGAAGTAGCAAACAAGCATGCCGTCCGCCTGATGGTAAGTGGTTACTGCCGCCCATGGACACCTGTAAGCCACTTTAAATAGAACATGGGTTCTATCGAACTCAATCACAGACGCGTTGCTACTCCCGAGAACTAGAATGTAACTGGGTCGTAATATCGGCAAAAAGAATTCTTAAAGAATTCAAAAACCGCATATCGTGAGTACCCGTTAATTATTAAAATGTACCAATTTCACTATAATATTAGTCTATAATCATATATTCAGCTAAATCTGTCAAACAACTGACATGTCAAATACATCAAGCCGTTTTAGCGTTTAAAAACGTATTGTACATAGAATAGGGAAGACAAGTTGCTGCTAGTAAGCGAGAATCATCGGTCAGAAAGAGAAAAAAAATTGCGGTGCCTATCTCTCTCGTAATTACGCGAAGAGTGAGTAGTTGGCGCAACTTTCTCTCTTGTTTTAAGCGAAGGACTGTTGGAAGCCCGGCTTTCCTGCTCTATAATACCTCTGTGGCTGTAGGTTCTACAGCCATACGCCCACCAGGGAAGAGCCCGAAAGGGGAATCGCGCTCGGAGGACTCCGGCTGTGTTCCGTTGGAGATCCGGTAGTCCTCCACGCTGTGCTGAGGACGGCAACCGGGGGGGTTTTAGTGCGGTAATAATTCCACATAACCCGCGCCGCTCTTACGACGTCGAGTACCTTTTGAAGGTCCCCCCCTCGTAAAAAAAGATTCCTCAGCTATAGAGGTATTATTGACACAGCTCGCATGTCTACACTGTAGAGCGTGCAACAAATGTCAAACGATCATATATAGATTTAAATATACATACATTCTCTTTAAAACATTTCCCTCGTTGAGAGGCAGATAAAACTATATACAATACGTAAATAAATAATCCAGATATAAAACACTCCCCCGGGAGCCACCGCTACAAGTCCTTAATAGCCGCAACAAAAGTCTTATTACTTCATTAGCGGTTACGGCCGGTTTATTGCAACCGTACATATTGGAAATAAAGGCGTATTACACGAATAAAATATATTTTACTACATAGTTAAGTTAAATGAGGTTGAATTTAGTTAACATGCGTGAATGTTATCTTTTGGTGCTGTTTTGCTACTACTGATTTGACTGCTTCTAGTTTGGAGAGTTTTATTCTGGGTGTTTTCGTAGTCGTTACTGTAACAGGTAAAATTTAAGCCATACGAATATTATAAGTTTGAAAGTGTGTTTGTTTGTTCTTCTTTTACATCGCCACATAGCTGTTATGCTATGATATGGTTTATATGATTTGGATTGGGAGATAGAAGGGCGGAGAGTGACGTAGGCTACTTTTTACCGCGCTCTTTCATTCCATTGAGAATATCGATGTTTTGCTAGACGATACATGTTTTGACTCTGTAGTCGGGGAGTAGAATACGGCTACGGTATCCCCTGCCTGTCGTAAGAGGCGACTAACAGGGGGCCTCTGGGGTTGCGGACGGCTAGAGTGGGAGCTCGAACCGTCCAATAAGCAACCCCGAGAAGGATGGCGGTATGTGTGGCTGCATCTCGCCGTAAGCACCGGATGATGAAGGGGGATGGTACACATCCGCCAATAGATGAGCCCGTGAGGGGCACTGCGCTAGGGGCCACCGGTTCGTTCCGTTGGAGTTTCCGAGTCCCCTACTACAAGCGCTGAGAAAGGCCACCGAGGAGGTTTTAGTGGGTAAAAATCCCACATAACCCTGAGTCTCTCCCAAGGATTCGGTGTACCTTTTGAAGGTTTCCTCCCCGTCACAAAAAAAAAGACGATACATGTTTAGTAGTTCCAGACGTTGTTAATAGATGGCGTTGTAAAATTCATTTGCAAGTTCTGATTCACATTATCAAATGCTAATGTTAATTCCCTTTGAGCGTACGGGCGAACCCGCGGGTAAGTGCTAAATGTATGGGTGTTTACTCTTTTATGCAAAATCCACAAGTCAGATTTCGCTGATATTTGGCACATACACAATTTTATTTATGATCTAGATTAATACATAGCATATTCGATACAGTAGCAGACGTAACCAAAGCAGGAAAAGTCGCAGGAATAACTTAGTATTTTATAATTATATTCGCCTTATCATATCCGTTAGTAACTTGGTAATAACAAAGTAAGATATCACATACGAAGGTCAAATCTATTTGTGGCATAGACGGTCCCCGATTGAATCAATACCATTAGTGATGCATAGGTCACCACTGACCGTACAGATCGATGTTGGGTTACCGTTTTAACGCACTGTATATTTTTATTTTATTTTTTTTATCCGACTGAAGTAGCAAACGAGCATGCAGTCCACCTGATAGTAAGTGGTCACTGCCGCCCATGGACATTTGTAATCAACTACATACAGGACATGGGTTCCATCTGAAGTCAATCACAGATGCATTGCTGCTCCTGAGGATTATGATGGTCGCCTCATGTGAAAGTGTGCCGGCAACCACACTTTTCCATCGAAACGCAAGAAATGCTTCACTTCCAACTACAGTATTCTTAGCTCAATACAAGTACAAATGGCGTCTATTAACGAAATGGCTAACAAACGGTGGCTGTCAATCGTACATTAATTCCACGTGACCCTTGAATTCGGGCTTCAATGAATTACGTGACTCGTGGCATAATGCGAGGAAAGGGAACTACCCCTTAACTGGATTAACAGATGTCCATAGACGGCAGTAATCACGATCAGGTGGACTGCATGCACCTTTGCTACTTCAGTTTAAAAAATATATTGAAACGCCTCAGTATGTCGTATCTCTCTCTTCAAAGGAGAACAACCCTGCTTACTTATTTGTTATAAGGTGGAAAGTATGGTCGTTATACCACAGTCGAATCACGTTGGGAAATCCCTTTAACCACCTTTAAATAGTTTCAGCATGTATTTATTTATTTATTTTTGATCACCTTTATATAGTTTACATAACTTAATAAATAAAAAATAATAGAAATAAAAAAATGAATAAAAATAATAAATGAATAAAACACGCTTTCTACACTCATAGCTCCACGCTAGAATTTTCTCCTATGTCGTCAGTACCAGGACACACACAAGACGAATACACAAACATCCAGACCCAGAACATGAATATAAACTCATCATTCAGATACATGTCTGGCCGGGAATCTAACCCGGGACCCGTTGCGCATCAGACCGGTATAGTAACCGCTTCGTCAAAAAACAAACACGAACAAACATGAACGTGTGTTTCTAATATTAAATCAAAACACTTGCAATTTTTAATTTTATGTTAGCACAATATTGTTCTTCATAGAATCAATACGAGTATATCGTAGAGATGTATTAATAGCTAGAAGATACAAGAGAATTTTGTAATAACTTGAAATCCTGCAGTAAATCACAGTGCACTATCGATGGACTGTCGAAACGATGTCCCGTCGAATACAGATTAATCCTGGACGTGACACAACGCTGTAAACGTATATCGAATATATGTTACGCAAAATCGAAAATGTATGGTCATTTTGTACTGGAATATATTAAACCATGTCAGTCATTATATGAAATGCAATGAAATAAAATGTCTTTATTTTGTATAGGCCTACGGTGGCACTTACAAATTGTCAGTTACATTTTTTTTTAATTATTGGAAACTATAATTACATGCATGCACAAGCTAATTATTGGAAACTATAAATACATGCATTGATATAAAATTTATTGGTTGTATGATTGGTGAACGGGTGGTGCCTAGAGGCATCTTAAACAGCAAAAAACGATGCTAGAGAAAATAATCTGAATATAATTGTAAATTTTACTCTCTTAAAAATATCCTTACAAATTTGAACCCCCTAAAAATGTCTGGAAATAAAAAAAAAACACCTAAATTTTTCGGAGAAATGCTCAATGTCCTATAATCCATGCCAGAGTTGGCAACACTGGCATGGATGTCGTAAGGGACGAATGAGAGAATAAAATCTGCCAACGTGGGTCAAACCGCAGATATTTCTACGACCTATCAAATTAATGAACACCAAGTGATACAAAGCCACAGGGTAGTCCCTTGATAGAACTCTGATAAAAAGGGTTTGGGAGCTTAAGAAACCCGTGAAATTCCATCAAAATGTGGCAAATGGATCGCCAGGATTGGATGGGAACCGAGCAGTGGCGCTATTACCTAAATTACACATGCCGGGAAATACAAAAACCCCGGAACACCCGGAGAATGTGTGGATTTTCCTTAATATACTCTTTTTCCGTGTAAATAAACATGGATACTATAGCATACGTCGACACCTTCACGTAATTAGAAAAAACGTTTGATATAAAAACTATTTTCCGCAATATTTTCAGTTGTTGCAGTTGATTAAAATGTAAATACTAATTTATTTTGCAATCGAGTTATTTTTACTAATAAAATGTTTACCCACTATAGAGGTTTTTCATGGATCAATATATATATTGTGCTCCCAGATTCTAATTTTATTCAAAATGGAATAAGCTTGTTAATACTGTAGCTTTTTCCCACGGCTCTGCCTATTTGGGACGCGTTTCCCACGATAAAGAGTACGCGAAAAGTTTCGCCGTGACCACGCGATAAGCAGGGGTTTTATCTACGAATATATAAAGTCGATCACAGATGCGTCGCCACTCACGAGGAATAAGATGGTCAGATTCGGTGAACAGCTTTACCGGTACCTCTCCGTTCGAACCATATTCGCTCTACTTAGAAGTTTTTTTTTTAATATTTTTTACATGAAGCATTCCTTGCGTTTCGATGGAAGGGCGTGGTTGCCGGCACACTTTATATGAGACGACTATCATAGTCCTCGGGAGCAGCAACGCATGTGATTGATTTCAGATAAAACCTATGTTCTGTATGAAGCTACTTACAGATGTGCATGGACGGCAGTAAACACCATCAGGTGGACTGCTTGCTCGTTTACTACTTCATTTTTATAAAAAAAAAATCAACATGTACTTCTAATTGAACAAAATATAATTATTACGGCTGTCATCACTGTAAATTCTCCATAACATTAATTTACATTCTTATTATTTGCTTGCATCTTTGTATAGCATCGGTAGTATCGGATTAAATACATTATTTATTTTACGTTGTGTATCTTGCACAAACAACGACGAAGCATCACATCAACTAATGTCTCGCATCCAAAGATGTGATACAGTTGGAAATTTCTAAGAAATGAGATGTAACTTCAATGGCACACAAACAAGTATACATTACTTATATTCTAGTAGTACCACTAGAATATAAGTAATGCAAGCTTTTTTGCTCAAGTCAGCATCCCAGGCGCTGTGAAGCGTAAATCTCCGATATTATTCTGCCATGTCATTAATCTTACGTACGCTGATTCGGGAAAGACATTTACGCTTTACGACCAAAGTAAACTCACGACCACGTGAAGTCGTAACAGTTTTATGGGGAAGTAAACGTTGACACAGGAAGTAACTGCAAACTAGTCATAGTATTTACTTCTGACGTCTATGTTATTTATATGTCTACGTCGATGTTATACAATATTTTAGGGATAACTAAAGTATCTCGTCAACCCATTATTGTCCCACTGCTGGGCACGGGTCTTCTCTTAGAATGAGAAAGTTTAAGGCCGTAGTCCACCGCGCTGGCTAAGTGCGAGTTGGTGGACTCTTAGGCCGTAGACCACCGCGCTGGCCAAGTGCGAGTTGGTGGAGCTAAAGTATTTTGTCGTATAATTCTGATAGGTTAATAAGAGTCGAACTAATTAATTTAATATCTTACATGAAGTAAGTAGTAAATAAAGTCTTCTTTTCTGATCCAAAAACGCTGTTATTTATTCGAAATCATTTCCTATAGAAACTACCCTCTAATATAGCTTTCCTGCCCTGAAGCAATTTGTTAGAATGATTCAGAAAAGTGGCTTTAATTGAATGCAGTACCTCTAGAAAACTCAACCATTAAATCATTGTTTTTTTTTTTGTTTTCGAGGGGGAAACCTGCAAAAGGTACCCGACGCCGTGGGAGCGACGCAGGGTTATGTGGGATTTTTACCGCACTAAAACTCCCCCGGTGGCCGTCCTCGGCGCTAAAAAGAGGACTCCGGGAACTCGGTCCGACCGCAACCGGAAAACCATATAATCATAGAGATCTTGTACCTTCAAATCGACTGATTGTAATCAATGAATTTTAGAAATAGGTCTTATCGAAAAATCGGTAACATGATTTTTCCGAATAATATTTATTTATTGTTTGCAGCTGGACCTAACGTAATAGAAATGCCATCCGTGTTACAAATTTTAGTTACAATAAAAAATGACGTAAATAATAGAATTTAAATATTGCAAAGAACAAAAATCGTGTCGTGGTCGGAAACACTAAAGTAATAATCGTAAGAGCGTATTCAAACTAACGTTATGTGGAAGTAATGGCCGCTTATGGAATCGTAGATTACTGAGTTTGTAATTTCGTACGCGAAGATTAACTGGGGATACGGAAATACGACTAGAAACAGAAGGATACGTAAATTGAGAATGTTCATTGTAAGGGATCATAAATATAAAATACGTTATGAGCCACTTTTACATCTTATAGGTAGGTATATATATTGTTTGTTTTATTGTTTAATGTATTGTATTGTATATAAATATCAAATAGTTACTTACGAACCTTTTTTATGTTGTACATGTTATTATTTTCCAAATTAATTAAATTGTAACCGATGCGTAGCATGCTCTCTGTACAAACTTAATGCATCGCACTCAAATCCTGGTCCATAGGTAAAATAAAACAACTATAAAAATAAATATAATAATAATTATAAATATAAATAATAAAATAATAAATAATAAATAATAAATAATTAAATAATAAATAATAAATAATAAATAATATAATAATAATAAATAATAAATAATAATAATAAATAATAATAAATAACTATAAAATAAACAACTTCAAGTGAACTGTATGAGAATGATTTATTTCATCAAATCCTGTGTACTTATATAAGCGCCACCGTTATTTCGTTAACGTGTTTCAGGAATCAGAATATCGCCATCTATTGATGGTTTGAAAAACATTATGTATAAACAACTTATACACTCTCTTTCTTTTAAACTGGTTGATTTAAGAGTTATTTAATATAATTTTTGATTTTAATTCTCTGAGGGTATATTTGTTATCTATATCAGAGTGATATTGAATTATATTTTAACCGCGATTTGATACGGTATTAAGACTCAAATCATTTCGACTATATGTTTTATGTATTATAATTTCGTTTGCTATCTCGCTTATCACGGGCATACAAGAGTAGAAGTAATTCTGATATTTCTCCAAAACCACTTGAGAAAAAGACACCCTTCCTGGTTTGTCTACAGCAACATTTCTGTATTGCCAACATGGTTAGGTGGTTTTAAGTATAATCAAAGTAAGACAATGCCTAAACCTCTCACCAGATCATTATCTGAAAGATATTAACCAACCCCATTGGGTTGGTTAGTATCTTTCACATTCCTACATTACATTACAGATATTTTTGTCAATATCTTTGTATTATTAATAAATGGTAAGGATCGGGGGATATTTGAATTCCTTGAGCATTTCCCGGGTAAAAACGAGACCCTCCGAGGACCGAAAATGTTTGCCAATCGCCGTTATATCGGTTCAAGCGAAGCATATTAGTAAGAGGGTAAAATCATACATGCAAGGCAGTGCCGAATGACAATTTTACTGTGGGCCTTGACCAGCGTGGACTATGATCTAATCCTAATCATCTTCAGAACAAACTTCGTGCCTATTAAAAGCCTGCTTAAAAGCGTGATAGACTTTCTAAATCTCATCATGCAAAGAAACTCGCGCCCAGAACTGGGGCAGCAATAAATTAATCATTGATCCCAACAAAATCCTAGAATTACGTAGTTTTTAGACTTCATTCAGAAATACTTTGCCCTCGCCTCCCACATCACATAATGGAATTATATCCAGACATACAAACACACTAATTTAATTACATGTACATGTGTGCTTTCCAAATGGACACAATCCTATAATAGAAGTTGTATAAGCATAGTATTAGTGGTCTAAGAATAACTGGTTTTGCCATTCATACGCATGTCGTGATCATTGTTATGTAATCAGAATCTGTGTGCATGACATGAGTACCATGTTTACGCGGACGAGATTCGAAGAATAAGGGAAACAATGGATTGTTAGGGTGTAGACTTATTTTTTAACCGACTTCCAAAAAGGAGGAGGTTATCAATTCGTCTGTATTTTTATTTTTATTTTTTTTTTTTTTTATATTTGTTACCTCATTTCTCCGGACTGGGTGAACCGATTTAGATGATTTTTTTTTTATTTGAAAGGTAGTGCGTGTCATAGGGTCCCATTTTTTTTTAGTATTTTTTTGACTAGGGCATCCATAAGAAAAACGAATAAGTCTTAAATTTGCATTTTCAATGTACGCGATAAATGTATGAATAACTCAATATCCCGCCAACCGATTTTGATGATTCTTTTTTTATTAGAAAGGATGTACTCCAGGGGTAGTCTGATAAGAGTTTGATAAGGTTCTAATCATAGGATCTTCAACTTTTTGGAGCAAAATAATAAAATTAGTGATAGTCGGCCGAACCTTAGCTGGAGAAGTCCAATTGAGTAAAATATAGAATAAAATTACTATGTAGGTATTTACTATGAAAAATTTGACCTTCAACTCTTCAATCCTGATGATGCAGGGGTACTTAAAGCCAAAACCATAGGAATAAGCCATTTGGTGCTTACGTATATGTTATAAGATTACTGAGCAAAAACATAAGATGAAAAATTTGACCTTCAACTCCTCAACCCTGATGATGGAGGGGTACTTCAATCCTAAACCATAGAAGTTGGCAATTTGGTGCTTACGGTTATGTAAAGAAAATACTAAGCAAAAAAATAAAATCAAAAATTTGACCTTCAACTCCTCAACCCTGATGATGAAGGGGTACTTCAATCCTAAACCATAGGAGTTGGCAATTTGGTGCTTACGGTTATGTAAAAATAATACTAAGCAGAGGCACAAAATTAAAATTTTGACCTTCAACTCCTCGACCCTGATGATGAAGGGGTACTTCAATTCTAAACCATAGGAGTTGGCAATTTGGTGCTTACGGGTATGTAAAAATAATACCAAACAGAGGCACAAAATTAAAATTTTGACCTTCAACTCCTAAACCCCGATGATGCAGGGTACTGCAAGCCTGAGCCATAGAAGTTAGCCACCTGGTACTAACGTATATGTTATAAGATTACTAAGCAACAATATAAGATGAAAAATTTGACCTTCAACTCCTCAACCCTGATGATGGAGGGGTACTTCCAGAGGGGGCGCCCTGTTTGTATGAATTGTAAAAGTGTTTTATGTTTAATTTTTGTGAATATGTAGATGCACAAAGCAAACTTAGAGGCTTTATTTAAATACAAACATAAAAATATAGTCACTAAAAAGTGTAAAATAAAAACTTTTTAACAAAAAATATCTACCGACTTCCATGTCACAAAAAAGTAAAAAATAATTTAAATATATTTTGGTCTAGAACATACTCAGTACTTAGTACATAGTTCTGAAGTCGGTGCTCATATAGGACGTAGTTACCGTCGTCCAGCGAAATATGTCGAGCACCGACTTCAGGACTATGTACTAAGTACTGAGTATGTTCTAGACCAAAATATATTTAAATTATTTTTTACTTTTTTGTGACATGGAAGTCGGTAGATATTTTTTGTTAAAAAGTTTTTATTGTACAATTGAAGTAGTAAAAAACTGTTTAACAAAAAATATCTACCGACTTTCATGTAACAAAAAAGTAAAAAATAATTTCAATTAATTTTGGTATAGAACATACTCTGTAGGTACTTAGTACATAGTTCCGAAGTCGGTGCACAACATATTTTGCTGGATGATGATAATGAAACTATGTCCTATCTGAGTATGAAAAAATGGGACCCCATGACACGCACTACCTTTCAAACAAAAAAAAATCATCCAACTCGGTTCACCCAGTCCGGAGTAATCAGGTAACTAACTTGGCAACATTGAAATCTAGGTCAAATTTCATTCCGCAGTTTACCATCCATGCCTAGTGTAAATTGGTTTACTCCATACGTAAAAATCCTTTGAAGAGTAGTATTTGATGACATGTACTTAGTATTTGCACTATAATCTAAACACGGAAAGTTCTAAACCGAAAATGTTAGAAGAACAATGCATTTCTCATAAAAGGAGTGGAAAACCTTAAAATCATAAGATACAATTTTCAGTCGCATAATACACGTATTTCATAAAGGACATTAGCACAATGGACGGCTTAGTCCATTATAGTTGTAGGAAGTCGTTTTGAGCTATTTCGCCCTCATGATAAAACTAGATAAGGTGTTGTTTAAATCAGAGCGACTGTTAATAAAATAGTTTATTTAAAAATATCTCGGTACTTAATGTTCTTGTAATAACGGGGCCAAAACAGAGTCACGATAAGCTCTGTCAAATAAAAGAGGGTTTTTGGGATTATGGGTAACAAGAGAGCGAGTTTTAATCGCCCAACCAGTGACAGTGATAATAAATTTGAGCACCTAAGGGCGTAAAAGAACGTAATGCCTATCCTTGTCTTTTGCCTTCTGAAGCAATGCACTCCGAGGATTGGTTTCCGTTCCGAAGTCCCATACGAAGACCCCGAAAAAGTCTTCAGTGCGGTATAAATCACAAAAACCCGGTGTTTTACCCGAGGCATAAGATTCCGGCCCACGGCATAATAAAAATGTATTCTGAACTGAGCGTTAAACATAATTTAATAAATGTGATATTTTGATATTTAAAAAGGGGGTTTAAGTCTAAATGATATCTAACTATTTATATAATATATTTAACTATTTGTAAATTGAAAGATGCTAATGAAGACATTAAGTGCTTAGCGTAACTGGCAAATAGCGTATCGATTTGAACGAATCCTTAAATGAATAAAATACGATTCATACGACTTTAAAAGGGAAGTCATATAACTTTTAATAACTGACTTTCCAAAGGAAGATGTTATCTATTCGTCGTATAAACGTATGTGTATACATTTATATAACTTTTAGATGAATGTCTACCGAGTTTTTCGCGATGCCTTAGGCTATTGAAATGATGTACACGGAATGTTACGGAAAGGGGTCCCATTTCGGTAAAATCAGATAATTTGAATGAGGTTTGGGAAATAAGTAAATGATTCGTCATCTACTCATTTCTCTCCCAATTGGGAACGTCTAGGGTTTGGCCGTAGTGTACGACAATGCAGTAGTGCAGTGATAGCCTAATGGTTGAAACTTGCCCCTTCAATCAAGGAGGACCAAGGTTCAAACCCAGGCAGGCACCACTGATTTATGTGCGTATTAGAAATTAAATATCACTGCTTTTCGGTGAAAACACCATGAGGAAACCTACATACCCGAAAATTCTTAAAAAAAAGTTGTCGGAGGCATGTGAAGTCCATAAATTTTTAAGGTCGCTTTTTAACCGAAGCCGAAGCCGAGTTTTGCTATCGCCTCAACCTTCGGCTGAAGCCCACGCCGAAGCCGAAAGTTTAAAAACCATCTAAGTACGAGTCCTAGAGGTGATTACGATTTCTTTGCAAATAAAATACGATGGCATTTGAAAAAAAAATACCAAACAATGCTTGCGAATCGCATTACGCGAGTGTGTGCTACCCCAGCCTATTACTATTTCCAGCGTTCCATTTTCATCATTTCATCTAGTTTAGTTAAATTCGACGCTTGATAGATACTCTTGATAGATATGATAGACAATAAAATTATTACTGGTATTAATGATACTCTCGGCTTCGGCAAAATTTCGGCTCATTGAAGCCGAAGTCCAAGCTTCGGTCGGTAACGATTTCTAATGCACTGTTATTCGAACACAAATCTTGCTATTGATGGCTATCATTGCTTCTAAGCAAATATTGAAATGTTTTTTTTTGGTTTCAGGAAATTCATTCCGCTTCACATCATAGAAGAGGACAGCTATGAGAAGGACGTACTGTTCTACGTCAACTTGGGCGAACCAGAGTTACTTGGAGGTATGTATTATTTCATTTCATTGCAGAGCGTTATAGGCTACATTATGTAACGAAGAGAACGGACATAAAGATATGAATCATACTAATATTATAAGGCGGAAGTTTGTGAGTGTGTTTGTTACTTCTTTACGTCTAAACGGCTGAATTGATTTTCATAAAATTTGGTAGGGAGTTAGCTGACACTCTGGATTAACATAAAGACTACTTTTTACTGTGGGAAAATATTATTCCCACGGGACAATCTATACATCGATTTATTAACGCGGGCGAAGCTGCGGGGTTCAGCTAGTATCTAATAAGAGCAAGTGATAAAATAATAGAAAATGTGCCATAACTACTTTTGTCACCGCGATTAGTACCTGTATATTTCGTGCCTGTACCTACCCCTACTACTACTTTTTTATTCAATGGTCCCACTTCTGGGCACGGGTCTTGTTTCAGATTAAGAGGGGTTTAAGCTAAAGTTACGATACGAGACATGATTCGCAACGATGAAATCCGTAGACAAACGAAGGTTACCGACATAGCTCTCGAAATCAGCAAGCTGAAGTGGCAGTGGGCTACATCGCTCGAAGGACCGATAACCGATGGGAAAGAAAGGTCCTCGAATGGCGACCACGTTTAGGCAAAAGGAGTACAGGTCGCCCCCCTACCAGGTCGACCGATGACCTGAAGAAGACAGCGGGAAACCGTTGGATTCAGAGGGCACAGGACTGGTTGGAGTGGCGCCATTTAGGGGAGGCCTATGTCCAGCAGTGGACATCAAAGGGCTGATAGATGGATGGAAACCAAAGTTCACCCACCGCGTTATGCAAGTTTGCGTTTGGAATGGTAGACTTCACACATCCATGAATACTTTTATATGAGCTCTCGTGTGTAGATTCCTGCACGATGCTTTCTTTATAAGCAAGTGCCACTTAATTTGCAATACGCCCATACCTTAGAAATATCAGAATAACTGCCTGAAATTCGAACCTCGAACTCCGATTGGGATGCCAAGTCCCTAACTACTAGGCTTCCTAAGTATATCGCATCAAGTATATTACGCTCCGAAGTATTTTCCGAAACTCGCACCAGTCTAAATTGAAATCATTATGAAAATGCGAGCAAAAGTTAAAACATTTATCAACATTGCGTGTCATACAGCCGGCGAGTAAATAAACGCTTTCTACACTCATAGCTCCCACAGTAGGATTTTCTCCTTTTAGTGTCGTGGGGACCATGGACACACACAAGACGAATACGCAAACACCCAGACCCAGAACAAGAATCTAAACTCATCATTCAGATACCTGTCTGGCCGGGAATCGAACCCAGGACCCACTGCGTGTCAGACTGTTATGGTAACCGCTGCGCCACGCGGGTCGTCAAAAATATGAACGATATCGCTATTAAAAATTCAAAAGTGTTTTTTTTATCTGCCTGAAGTAGCAAACGAGCATGCAATCCACCTGATGGAAAGTGGTCACTGCCGCTCATGGACATCTGTAATCAACTTCATACAGAACATGGGTTCCATCTGAAGTCAATCACAGATGCGTTGCGTCCTCGGGAGTAGACTATGATGGTCGCCTCATATAACAATGTGCCAACAACCACACCTTTACATCGAAAAGCAAATGTTTCACGCTAGAAATAAGTGTGGCGGTGATACTTCCCCGGGCGAACTACACTGGTTCTACCACCTTCAAAAGGCGGCAGTAGCCACTTTTCATTAAGAGCACAGCAGGCTCGTTTGCTTCTTCCATATTACGAAAAAGGTAGTAAAAGGGTATCTAAGAGTAACGTACACGGGAGCAACAGTAAGTCAATATACGAGCGATCGTTCATTTCGACCACCGTCGCTAATAGTCTTCGCCTGCCATTTGAGTGTATAAATCTGAAAGATTTGACGCATCTCAATAAAATAATTGAATAATTAATAAAGTAATTTGTTGATTATTTTATTCGCTTCTAACTACTCGTGGAGGCTCGTGTAAGTCCATTATAAATAACTTTGTGCTGACTCAGCGCACAACAATGTGGAAAGTTAAAAAGCTCTCATTGAAAAGCTTTAAGAAGTAATAAGGACTCGAGAGGTACATTAGAGTTTTAATGCCCATCTTTATATTAAGCTGTAGAATCAAATTGGGAGCTATTCTTGAGCATATTGTTTGAATGTCTATTATAATTTTATAATTTAGAATTTAAACGAGCATGCCAAATTAACAATAAGTGTACCTGGAATTTTAACAATCTTCTGGAATATTTTTTTTTGGATGAAGGGTTCTCTATGAAGCTGATCGTATACTACTACATTTTTAGTTTCAAGATGGTAATTTCATATGAAAGTTAGCCAGAATGTACTTCGTTAATCATAAATTATTATAGTAAGTGAATTAACACGTAATTGGTGGCACACAGGACGCAAATGTCCCCTGTGCGTGATAATTTACCTTAACCAATGCTACCCCCTTTTTTGGCGGGTGAAATCTTTAAAGCGTACCACAGTCCCTTAAGAGGGAAACTCCTGTGGGGTTTAAGGTGCCCAAAACTGCCTTGCTACGCGCTGCGCAGAGGACTCCGGGATCTCTAACGCAACCTAACCGGAGTTCTTTTATTAAGCTACGGAACAATTACGCTTTTTCAAGGCATCGGCTGTTTACGAATGTAGGGAGATGGCCACACATACTGTCATTTTCTTGCTTCATCGCTGGCTGGACAGTTCAAGCACCGACTCTTGCTGCTTGTAACCTCAGTAACTCCCTTTTAATCACCTCTTATGATAGGCAGGAAATACCGTACCATCTTTCTGATCCTGCACCTATAAGGACGAAATTCTACAACTAAGTTATGTTAAGATGTTTTATATTATGCTACCTAATATTATAACGTATACAAAGTATGCTTTTTTCAATCTCGTAATATAAGATAAGCAAAGTACCAAAGGTAAATTCACCTTGCAACCCTTACAAGAGTTACATTTATTCGAGTTTTTTGCGTCCCAGAAAGGGTTGTCTTGCGAGGGAAAAAGGGGAGATACGGCAAACGCTATTGAAGAGATTTTATGCGATTAGGTTTTTCAGATAGGGTTAAAAAGATTTAACAATCTCCTAAATGGTTCCCCCTGCGGCTATATTTAGATAAGAATGTACAAGTATAACAAATGGTTATTTTTTTAAGTTACATATAAATGACGACGCTCGTGGCTGAGCGGTTACCATACCGGTCTTACGCGCAATGGGTTCCGAGTTTGATTCCCGGCTGGACAGTTATCTGAATGCTGAGTTTAGAGTTCTGTTCTGGGTCTGGGTATTTGTGTGTGTGTCTTGTGTATGTCCATGGTACCCACGACACAGGAGAAAATCCTAGTGTGGGGCTATGAGTGTAGAAAGCGTATGTAAGAAATAGAAGGTTGACTATATGGTTGACTATTGGTTGAAGGTTGACTATAAGGTTGACTATACCCCTAACGACTAAGCTGCAACGCCTCTGACAAATATTTGTCCCTTACTTACCATTACCCTTTAAACCTAAACAATGCAGCACTTAACAGTGTTAAATATTGGTGAGGCGGTCGTGTCTTCGTAGTCACTACAAAAAGTCCTTGCGCATTTAAAATGCCACCCTCAAAATGGGTGGATACCGACTGACATACATTAAATAGCATAAAAAACGCAAATAAAATTTAACAGACGCATTAGGCTATAGAGAAAAATAATAAAAGATAAAGCCAGCATTATAAGAAGTAAATAAGAGACCGGGACCCTATTTAAACGTAACCACATATTGGTTACAAATACCCTCGGGCGAGTGAAGGATCAATTGTAAATATTGGCGAAACGCTCCGAGTACGTGATATTGGCGTTATGTTGACTTTAGCTGGGACCCAAGCATCGATTTTTTAATTCATGTTATAAGCGGTCTTTGTAGACCAGAGTGTAAGGCTAAGGCTACGTACTCACGGAGCGGTTTTCACCCGCGGCCGCCGAGGTTATAGTGCTTTAGCGTAAGGCACTAAAAGGCGCCCGGTGGCAGTCCTCGGTGCTACGTATAAAGTATAAGTATGTCGTCAACCCATTATTGTCCCACTGCTGGGCACGGGTCTTCTCTGAATGAGAGAGTTTTAGGCCATAGTCCACCGCGCTGGTCAAGTGCGAATTGGTAGACTTCACACACCTCCTAGAACTTTTTTTTTAAAGAACTCTCGGGTGTGTAGATTTCCTCACGATCTTTTCCTTTAACGAAAAGCAGTAATCATTAATTTCTTATACGCACATCATTTTGTATAATATAGCTTAAATACGAGTATTTTAATCTAAGTAACGCCGAAAGGGTTCTAGATTAATAGTGTCATCTATCACAAAATAGGTAGTTTCATGATAGCATAACGGATATTACAGGGAAAAGTGCAGCTTCAATAGAGTGGAAATACTCTGATAGAAGTCACGTTTTATGGACGTAAGGAAATCTTTTTTTTATCAATATTCAACAAAGAACTACGTATGTGTCGCTTTATGAATTACTAGCTTACTCTCGTGGCTTTGCTCGCTTCTGCGACTTCTATCACGATAATAAGTATTCCATATAAGTGACATTCATGTAATACCAAGTCGGTTATTCATTTATTCAGTCCCTTCTTTAAAGACCAGTTCAATATTAAAATTTTTAACGTTTTAAATAAATAGATTGACTGGGCAATCGCATGAAAGCACAATCTGTCTCACAAGTAATACATAATTATATACATTACAATGTTTATTGCGAATGCCAAGGTTCCATTCCAGATTCCTTTTTTACTTTCAAATGAATCATAGTAAGTACTCTTTTCGTAATTGTAATGATTTACAATTAGATTTTTCTATTTCTAGCGTGAAGCATTTCTTGCGTTTCGTCGGAAGGGTGTGGTTGCCGGCACACTTTCACTTGAGGCGACCATCATAGTCCTCGGGAGTAGCAACGCATCTGTGATTGACTTCAGATAGAACCCATATTCTGTATGAAGTTGATTACAGATGTCCATGAGCGGCAGTGACCACTTACCATCAGGTGGACTGCATGCTCGTTTGCTACTTCATTCAGATAAAAAAAATCTTTCAAATGAATCATAGTAGGTACTCTTTTCGTGATTGAAATGATTTACAAGTAAATGAGGTTGGGGCTAGAATTTACACTATTTAAATTTGGAGATAACCGTAGGATTTGCTAAACCACAAATTATTCGGGCTCTATCCTTTAGCAAACGCTGTCAGCCTTCAAAGGCACTAAAGCTGCTAATGAACGAATTATGCTCGGAAAATGGTAATAACATAGGAATTTCGCTAACTAAGATAGTTTTTGTTAAATTAGACTGACCATAGGTATACGGAACAAGTTTTTTGAAGTTATTCTTCTTCTCTTCTCTTCTTGAGTAAATTTTAATGATGCGCGCGCACACCGTCACGAAAATCTGACACTTTGAAGTTAGCTATAGTAAAAACTAAATTTTAAACATCGAGCAGCGATAGCTTACGAATTTTGACCACAAATACTTGTTAGAGGGTTCAAATCCCACATGACTTGCTGTATTTATTTGACAATTAGAGAGTTCCGAGTTTGATCACCGGTCAAACTGCCATCTTAATAATGAATTTAGGTAGCAATATTGAATTTGGTGTTTTTGTTTTTTGTCATTCTTTATATATATCATGACATCCATACATAAGCGATCTTAGTATTGAGCTATGAGCGTAGCAAGCCTCGTAAATAGAAGGTTAAAATATATCTATTTTATTCCGATTTTTTTTTGTTAGATTATATTATTATAATAAAAAAAACCAAACCGGATCCAAATAACAGGCGCCTTGACTACGAAATGATGACAATCAAATTAACCTAATTTGGTTGGTTAGTGCTAGTCGGAACATAACAATAGATTACATAATCGTTTTGTTGAAATACAAAACGAGTTTTTGGAGTGGCGCTATTTAGAAGAGGCCATTTTTTGTTTTCGTGGGGAAAACCTTCAAAAGATACACCACGCCGAGGGAACGACGCAGGGTTGGGACCTTGGGATCTCCAAAGGAACGGCACCGGATTAGAAGAGGCCTATGACTAGCAGTGGGTTAAAAGGCTGATAATGGTTGGGTGGATGGATGGTCAAGCCTGGCGGCAGATCTGCCATTGATAAAGACGTATTGACATTATTCAAACATATACAGACAGACACAATTAGAATATCGGCACTAACAGTTATAATACTATATATTATTAGGTTCCCACACCCAAAGTACCTTTCTTTTTTCTTACATTTCGATAGAAGGGTGAGGTTACCGGCACACTTGCTAATGAGGCGACCATCATAGTCCTCGGGAGTGCCGACGCATCTGTGATTGACTTCAGATGGAACCCATGTTCTGTATGTAGTTGATTACAGATGGCCATAGGTGGCAGTGACTGGTGCATGCTCGTTTGCTACTTTAATCAGATAAAAAAAGGGTAAAAACGGAAGTAACTACTAAGACATCGCTGTCCGTCTGTCTATCACCAGGCTATATCTTTTGAACCATGATAGCTAGACGGTTGAAATTTTCTCAGATGTATTTCTGTCTCAGATGTATTACATTAAAACCAAATAACATAAATATTCAAAACGACGATAAATTGCTAAGTCTAAAACAGTCGCCCTGTAGTTCCGGGATCAGAATAGGGCTACGGCATCCCCTGCCTGTCGTAAGAGGCGACTAAAAGGGGCTTCCGGGGTTGCAGACGGCTAGAGTGGGAACTCCAACCGTTCGGTAAGGCAATCCCGGGAAGGACAGCGGTATGTGTGGTCGCATACCGTCGTAAAGACTAGACGGAGCGGTGGGCCCAGCCGCCCATCTGGGAGAAGCCCGATGGGGCAACGCGCTCGGAGGATTCCGGTTGAAGTCGTTTCGAGATCCCGGAGTCCTCCTTTTCAGCGCCGAGGACGGCCACCGGGGGGGTTTTAATGCGGTAAAAATCCTACATAACCCTGCGTCGCTCCCACGGCGTCGGGTACCTTTTGAAGGTTTCCCCCTCGAAAACAAAAAAAAAAAAGTCCTAAACAATATTTATGAAACGACTTTATCGCAAAAATTCAATTTTCGTGGTAGATTAGTTTTTTAGTAGCAACAAACAAGCATTACGGTTGTAAAGTTGACACTGTTACTCATGGCACCATGTAACCAACTTCATATAGAATAGGGGTTCTATCTATTTATTTATTTATTTATTTATTTAGACATACAGACAGCATAGTATACGAAACATTTTCAATCAAATATTATGATATAGTAGTATTATACCCTATATACATGCCAATTATAAGTATGTACAGCATTCTCATAATAATGTGAAGACATGTTATTGCTTAGGTAATGTAAAAGTTATATAATGATAAGTAAGGCACATATACTAAAATTTAAGCCTGAAAAATTTTCAAAAAAAAAAAAAAACACCAAGATCTATATTTTATCAAACACATAAATAACTCAATAGTTTTTTTTTAAACGTAAAACAAGAATCATGAAAAATATCAATGGTTTCTATTGATGCACGTGCTTGGTTATATTCGTTGCATATTCTGCACAGAGGAGAATTTTTGTAGAGAATAGTTCTGCTTGGAGGTACACTAAAAACTTTGGTCAAGGGATGTCGTGGATATTGATAAGGTACGTTAATATTTATGTTTTGCAATAAGTGACTGCAATCTATGCTTCCAGATATAAGTTTTTTGAGAAACATTATACTCAACAGCAGACGACGGTTCTTAAGTGACATAATTCTAAAGTGTTTAAGACGCATGTCGTAGGTATTGCGATGAGATATGCCAGGTGAGAGATATGCCAAATGTCTCGTAAATGAGCGTTGTATTGTTTCTATACGCTGCGAATAAGTAACGTAATGGGGACACCAAACCACGGCCGCGAACTCTAATTGACTACGAACCAATGAATTATAAAGAATAATTTTCGTTTTTGGGGTCAAAAAACCTTTGCTGTTCCTTTTTAAAAAACCTAACATCTTTGCTGCTTTCCTAATAATTACGTCAATATGTCCTTTAAATTTCAGTTCACTGTCTATAATCACTCCTAAATCGCGGATTTCACCTACTCGTTGTAGTGTCTCTCCGTCTAGTCTATAGGAAGACTGTGTTGCTAATTTTTTTCTTGAAAACTTTATATGAAAAGATTTTTTCGTATTGATAATCATACCATTTAAACGGCACCACATGCTAATGTTATTTAAATCGCACTGAATAAGTACTATATCAGAAGAAGAGCTGACTGTCTTATATATTTTTAAATCATCAGCAAAGAGACAGTACTGACAGTTAGTTATTTCAGATGTTAAATCATTAATGAATGCAGAAAAGAGGATTGGACCTAAATGGGACCCCTGTGGTACACCTGAAGTTGCTAAATACTCATATGATGTGTAACCATTGACTACCACAAACTGGAGTCTCTTTGCCAGATATGATCTGAACCATTCTAATAGCGAGCCACTTATCCCATAATTATATAACTTGTTTATGAGACGTATATGACTGACTTTATCGAAGGCGCTAGAAAAGTCCATATAGACAGCGTCGACTTCATGACCCCTGTCCACTTCTTTGCAAAGATAGGACGTGAAAGTCACCAAATTCGTTTCAATAGAACGTCCTCTCCTAAACCCATGCTGATGATCCGAGATAAAATTATTTAAATGACGTGTGATGATGGGACAGACAAGCGATTCAAACAACTTTGACATACACGACAGTATCGATATGGGTCTGTAATTATTGACATTACTAACGTCTCCCTTTTTGAATACCGGGACTATCTTAGCCTTTTTCCATGTGTCTGGAAACACACCGTCATTAAGCGATCGATTAAATATAATTGACAACGGTAATGCTAAACCGGAACTACAGCGTTTGATAAAGACTGGGGGAATGTCATCCGGACCAGCTCCTTTAAATATATCGAGGTTCCTAATAGCGCGTGTAACGTCACGTTCCGATATTTTTACAGAACTTAAAACGGATTCAGTAGTCATTAAGTTTAGGTCATCGCCTAGTTCAACTCGGCTAAACACAGATGAAAAATTTTCGGCAAACATTTGTGCCATTTGCGGCCCAGTATTTGCAGTTCTATCACCCTGATGCATGACTGCTGGAATAGTCGACTCCCCATGTCGTCTATCCTTAATAAAGCGCCAGAAACTTTTGGGGTTTTTAATAATGTTGGATTCAAGTGTTTTTTTGTAATGAAGTAGGCATCTGTGGGTTAGTTTATGAGCGCGTTCTCGTAGAAGTTCATATTCGAGTAAGTCACGCGGATTTTTATATTTCTTATATTTACACCTTTTCTTGTATTTTTCTTTTATTATTTTTAATAATGGATTGCTGAACCATGTGGGATATTTATTATTTTTGGGCTTTGATATAGGAGTGAAATAGTCAATAGCCTTACTTAGGAAACTATAAAATATTTTAGTCATTTCGTTGACATTTAGGCAATCTCCCAATTCGGCGATCCAGTTTACTTTTTTTAAGTAGTCTAAAATTTTACAGTAGTCTGCTTTAAAGTAGTTATATCTAGACCGTGTAACAGGTTTGAGGTATTCAGGAGTAATGTAAGAGATTGTAACTAAAATTGGAGGATGTTTTTGATCGACTTTACTTAATGCATTCAAAGATTTAGTTACTTCCAAGCTGTTACTATCCGTGAGGACAAGATCCAATATTTTGCCATCGACATTATATATATTATTCATTTGCAACAAATTATTAACAGACATAAAGTCAATAAGTGACAATCCTAATTTAGAACCATAATTTGATGGCGTACAAGGACCAATATCTGCCTCGCGAGTCCAGCTAATAAAGCTTAAGTTAAAGTCTCCTAGTATTATGACATGATCAAAATTTTCTATTACATTAGAAGTATGTTCTACGAAGTGAGAAAAGGATTCCAAGTTGACAGGAGGAGGCAAATAAACAGCGCAAATAAGGATTTTTTTAAAAGAATTACTAGTTTTTACATCTATTGAGACCCATAAGTCCTCAGCGTCACTGTCCCAATTGTTATGTCTAAAAGAAGGTATTTGCTTGGATATCGCGACCATAACACCCCCTCCGTCTTTTTTGGAACTCTTTGAACATGAACGGTCTCTCCTATATATTATATAGCGATTATCTATGAATTCGTTATTTGATATATTATTATTTAACCATGTCTCGGTAAAAACGATTAAACTATAATTATTTATTAAAATATTTCTAAGTACATCTTCAGTTTTAGTTCGTAAACCTCGCACGTTTTGATAATAAATGCTAATATACATTTTTGTAAGAAAATTACAAGAACATTCAACATATAAGTTAATTAATTAATTTAAGTGATTCTTCATCTTTTATATAGATGGCATGGCTCTGTTCATCTTTTCTTACAAATATCCGACCGTCCCTAATCCATACAAACTTAGCGCCCGTCTCTTTTGCTCTCTTACGAGCTGCGGCATGTAGATGTTTATTAGCAGGTGACAAATGTTCAGATACAAAAACTGGCACCCGACGTCCGCCGATCCCCAGATGCTCAGAATTAAGTTTGTTTTCACGGTTATTTTTATTGAATTTAGTGACTGCAGCTAGTAACTCGTCACGGCGACGTTGGCTGCTTAGCTTGACTATCACCGATCGGGGACGGTCAGTCTCTTTATTGAGCTTAGCAATACGTGTTGCATGTAATATATCGGAGTCGCCAAGGGGGCTTTCGATTACTTTACCCAGCTGTTCTATTGTTTTGACCAGATTTTCTGTTTTATACTCCGGGATTCCATTGATCTCAATGTTGGTAGAACGCATGTTTTGTTCCACTTGACCCAATCTACTTGTTAAATTCTTGATTTGCGATGTAAGATTGTCATTTTTCGCGACTAGGTTGCTGATGATTTCATTTTTCTCTTTTATAGTCTTTGCAAGATCGTCGTATTGCTTGCTGAAGAAAGATAGAGAATCTTGAAAACCAGATATTTGACTTCCTATATTCTTTAATTCCTCGGATACCAAGTGCTTGATGGTTTCCGTTATTTCCTCCTTGAGAATAGCGCGTAACCTGTTCTCCGTCACATATGATTCATCGCCGTCGGATCTTGAGATCTGTTTTTTAGTTCGCATAGTGACATTCCGCTCTTCTCCAAGACATTGCCTATTATCGTCATCCGATGTAATTGGACGATTCATTGCGCGTACAGGGGTGTTAGAGTTGTCAGACTTGGGTTGCTTACTGCGACATTCTTGGCAAGTCCAATTGGTCTTTCGCTCTTGGTCCATGAGATGGAAGCGCTTAGATGTAATGTTGGCGCAAAGCAAGTCGTAACCTAGGTTACATGTCGCACAAATCATATACTCCTTTTTTGGTAAAGTGTTTTGACAACCCGAGCAAGTTTTCAAAACAGAGGCCATTTCTCAAACAAATTATGTTTTCAATTTTATGTGTAATATAAATGTTAAAAACTAAACAAAAAATATATTTGTTCCTTTTTGCTCTCTCCTTCTTTTCTCAATTAAAAACGAGAAAAAAAAATTAAATGAAAACAATTAAAATTATGAACGAAAAAAAAAAAAAAAAAAACAAAAACAAAAACTTTAAGAAACTGAGGATCGATCCTGCGCCTAGCGATCTCTTCATGTATCAGTTGTGCGAGTTCAATCACTAAGCCAATACACCACGCAGTATACACCGCCTGAGGACGAAATAAAGGAACTGCTTCTAAGTTAAAGTTGCTTAACTTTTAAGAATAATGATAATTTGCTTGGTGGTAACCAGTTCAAAGTCCAATCTATTGTTCACTTTGCATAGTTTTAACGGTGCAATGGAAGATTTTAAAATAGTTTTTTTAATATTTCACACGTTTACGACACTTTTTGATCACAATTTTTGCACAAGTCCGTAGCTCTTGATATGCTGATTACTGTGGTATAACTCAAGGGGCGATTACATTGATCTAGACACACTTTTATATTTTAAATAACTTAGAACTGCAATAACACGTCTTATCAGTTAGAAGTGACGACGACTTCCTATCTGAAGTCCATGACATACGCATTGGAACTCCTGAGGACTAAAACGATCGCCTCATATAAATGTGAGCCGGTCACCACACCCTTCCACCGAAATGCAAGAACTTCAAAGTAGAAATAAGTGTTTTTGGTACATTGAGGCACAACCCATTATTGTCCACTGCTGGGCAAGGGTCATCTCTCAGAATGAGAAAGTTTTAGGCCATAGTCCACCGCGCTGGCCAAGTGCGAATTGGTGGACTTCACACACCTCCGAGAACTGTTTTTGAAGTGAAACTTTTTTATCGGGGTTGGAAAAAAAATTGTGTAACATTTTTTCGTTACGCGCCATCGTTTTCAGTTACGCGCCATCTTTTTTTATTTTTCGTTACGCGCCATCTTTTTCTGTTACGCGCCATCTTTTTCTTATCCCTACCACGCGTGATATTAGATAGATTATTATAGATTAGATTATTAGATAAAGTTTAATAAAAGCCTTTTATTAAACTTTATCTAATTTAACTTTATTTAACCAATTTCTTAAAGTTGCATATAGTAAATTATTTTTTGAAAAATAACGTCATAAAGAAGCTTCACTTCTTACGAGTGTACGCTAAGTTTGAAGACCAAAGTCTTCGATCAGTGTGTCCTACCCGTCCGCAAAGTTTGAAGACCAAAGTCTTCGATCAGTGTGTCCTACCCGTCTTGACTTACGGAGCCCAGACGTGGACGCTTACAGTGGGACTGGTCCATAAGCTTAAAGTCGCTCAGCGAGCAATGGAGAGAGCTATGCTCGGTGTGTCCCTCAGGGATAAAATCCGGAACGAAGAAATTCGAATGAGGACCAAAGTCACCGACATAGCTCAAAAGGCCAGCAAGCTGAAGTGGCAGTGGGCCGGTCACATCTGCCGTACAACCGACAATCGTTGGAGTAAGCGGTTATTAGAGTGGAGACCGCGTCTGGGTAAACGTAGCGTAGGACGTCCTCCTGCTCGTTGGCGCGACGATCTGCGCCGGGCGGCGGGAAGTGCCTGGATGAGGATAGCCGAAGATCGGGCTCAGTGGCGCGCCATGGGAGAGGCCTATGTCCAGCAGTGGACTAAAACGGGCTGATGATGAGTGTACGCTAGTACACGCAAACATTTTTTTTAAAGAACCCTCGGGTGTGTAGGTTTCCCGATGTTTTCCTTCACCAATAAACAGTGATATTTAATTTCTAGTACGGACATAAATCAGTGGTTTTGAATGGCCTAGGTTTGAACCTCGGACCTCCCGATTGATACGGCAAGTTTCAACCATTAGGCTACCACTGCTCTATATTGGTAAATTGCTGGTATATATTTACTGCAACATAGCAGTGGACTTGCAGTAGAGATTTAGAAATAAAAACACTTCATCTCATCTCAAAACAATTATTTTGATAAAACCGCATTTTCCATTTCCGTTTAGAATATATGTGCACACCTCTAGGTATCATAATTAATAAAGACTTATATCTTCTTTTTACACAAAGAAAGCCGTAACAAGACAAATAGACGCCATTCCGGCGGTATTTTGTCATCAAATTAGCCTAATACTGGCTGATGGGCAGTTGAAATTATCCCGTTGCGTTATGTATGAGAAACAAAGTTGTTTTTGTAAGGACTCCATTAAGGGTGAGAAAATATGCCATGTATATTTTGGCAGGCGTGTTACTTTAGGTTATCCATAGTTCGGGGGTGCTGGAGTAGAATGACCCCAAGTTGATCCAACAGCACCCCATATATTAAGGCGGAGAGGGCAAATGTCAGGTTTTTAGTAAATGAAATGAAATGAAATGTCTTTTTTTTGTATAGGCCTACGGGGGCACTTACAAATTGTCAGTTATATTTTTTTTCTTACACTACCACCGGATCGGAATACGACCTCAACTGAGAAGATCCGGCAAGAAACTCAGCGGGTTTGTCTTTTTTCTTATTTATATCCATTTTTTTTATTTTTTTTTATATAATTACAATCATGTTTTTACGTGGTAATGAAAGTTAGCTCCAATATCTTGCGTTACTTAGTAGGTAGTCTGGTTTCTCAGGAGTCCTATATACCTATCGGACTCCCCTGTGTTCGATGGGATGCATAAAAGCATTATGCTGACGTTAAAAAAAAAGGTTATCCATAGTTGTTATTTTGTCATAGCTTAAAGATATTATATTGCTTAGAACTTAATCTTAATCTATATATTTATACGTGAAGCAAAAATTTCTAATTCGTTTTTAAGATACTTGCCGCAGCCGGAGGAGTATGAAATTACGCACGGTTATAGTTGATGTATAGAAGGATTACGCAATGATAATACTTTTTTCAAATAATGCATAAAACACATAAAATCAACTAAAAACACATTACCCACTACCTTGCATATGACACAAACACATACGTGATAAACGAAATAGAACATTCAATGTCTTACTATGAAAACACATAACGTCAAAAATGTCACATGTCTTTGTCAAAATACCCAATATTGCTTTTAAATGCAGCTTAGTTAAACCTCTTTTTACCTTTAACGGGTGCGTTCAAAATAACTTGAAAATTATTACGATTTCTTTAAATTTGAGAAATATTGGTGCTACTTTGGACAATATGAAGTTTAGATTTTTAATTTAAGTTACGGTCGAATTTCGACCGTTGCGATGGGTGACTAGTTCGATCAACGATTTGACTACAGTAGCACCAACGCAACACCTGTTTTGTCCTATAAGGGCATATCGGTGCTTGATAAATATAGAGGTGAGCAGACTAAGGAAGTCAAGGTTTTCTCTCCCAAGTAGAGATCGAAGGATCATCGGAAATTTCAGGGCTTGAAGAAAAGGGAACACACATTCTTTGAAGCTTGAGAGGTTTCCGGCTTATCGAGGTTTGACTTAAGGACGTTCTATTGTATTACTAAGACAAGAAAGATGATACGTTCTTCAACGTTGACGACCCGCGTGGAGGAGTGGTTACCATTCCGGTCTGACGCGCAATGGCTCCCAGGTTCGATTCCCGGCCAGACAGGTATCTGAATGATGAGTTTAGATTTATGTTCTAGGTCTGGGTGTTTGTGTATTCGTCTTGTGTGTGTCCATGGTGCCCACGACACAGGAGAAAATCCTATTGTGGGGCTATGAGTGTAGAAAGCGTGTAGCGTGTAACTTTGGTGGAATCGCGGGCACCCCTTATATCTCCGAGACCCGTGATTAGCCTAAATCAGCTTGCATAAATAAGGCTAAGATTTCAAACGAATACCATCAGGCTGAGTAATTCTTCTGCTAGCGAAATGACCTGTTAAATAATTCATCAGAAGGTTTGAATAACAAATTCGTCTTGTCTTTGTTGGGTTAACACCTTAGCCTACTTTATTATTTATTGTGAAGTAGCTTCGCAACGCGGTTTTACCGCCCCAGGCACGGTAGCTATTGCCAAAAGCTATTAGCCTATCTAGCAATATCCTTTTGTGTCTTTGTTTTGATATTTTGAGACAACTTAATACATTTCTAAAATGAAAAAAAAAAATGAATTTAATATTCAACACAAAGCTTCTTTTTTTCCAGAGTACCCAACTTTGTCCAACTTAAATACACACATTTTGAAATCATAGCGGAAACCTACGTACTGAACTTACTTTATATGTAGAAAATAGATACCTGTATAAATTGATGGTTTATTGAATTAAAATGTCTTATGGTCTACGTGTCACTTACAAGCTGTCAAATAAGATGTAATTTCTTACACTACCACCAGATCGAAACTGATTAATAAAACTCTTCTTACTTTGAAACGATCATATTGAGCATTGGGAAAATAATAAAGCGGTGTACCCTCCCCCATACTTGAGACTCTGGAAAAAAATACTTCAAATTCCGGTTAGTAAACTTACTTACTCCTTAAATTAAGAATAGGTAATCTTTTTTGCCGTCAAATTGCAGAGACACAGGTGTAAATTTTTTTCGGCGACTAATATTTCAACATGTGTGGGCGTAAAAGATACTACTCGGTTTCACAATTTATTGAAAAACTCGACTTAAAAATTGATTTTTTTATTTGGAACGCCTCTAGACCTATAAATCCGCTTTTTTTTGTTTTCGAGGGGGAAACCTTCCAAAGGTACCCGACGCCGTGGGAGCGACGCAGGTTTATGTGGGATTTTTACCGCACTAAAACCCCTCCGGTGGCCGTCCTCGGCGCTGAAAAGGAGGACTCCGGGATCTCGAAACGACTTCAACCGGAATCCTCCGAGCGCGCTGCCCCATCGGGCTCTTCCCAGATGGGCGGCTGGGCCCACCGCTCCGTCTAGTCTTTACGACGGTATGCGACCACACATACCGCCGTCCTTCCTGGGATTGCCTGGCCGAACGGTTCGAATAAATCCGCTTACCATAACCAAATACGTTACTCAAACAGCCCTGAAGCCAGCGTAGAATATCTATAAGCTACGCACGTTTCGCGTTAAGCTAATTTGGTTGCCACATTTCGTCAACGTGGCGTCTCCTCGTATTATCACATCAACTCATTATTGGCCCACTGCTGGGCACGGGTCTTCTCCCAGAATGAGAGAGTTTTAGGCCATAGTCCACCGCGCTGGCCAAGTGCGAATTGGTGGACTTCACACACCTCCGAGAACTTTTTTTTTTTTTTTTAAGAACTCTCGGGTGTGTAGGTTTCCTCACTGTGTTTTCCTTCACCGAAAAGCAGTGATAATTAATTTCTAATACGCACATAAATCATTGGTGCGTGCCTGGGTTTGAACCTCGGACCTCCCGATTGAGAGGGCAACCATTAGGCTATCACTGCTCGTATTATACCTATCGTAAACTATAGGAGAAAGGCCTGTCCAGGGCATTCCCGTACACCGTCCCCATCTGTAGAACCCGTTACAAATTCTTGCTATTAGTTTGGTCCTATTAGCTGCTCTTACTCATGTCCCTCCCCACCTTACTCCTACCAGTCTGGCCTTGGGAATAGGGATTGCAATCCGGCCTCATTTTCAATCCGGCCGGATCCGGCCGTTTTTTTCTAAATCCGGCCGGATCCGACCGGATCCGGCGGCATTAATCGAACGGTTAAAACAGTGTAAAAAAACGATTGATTTCTAACGGTAATTATTTTTGTAATGTGAAATTTTTGTCAAAATATACAATCACCGGATCTGGTGGCGGTCCGGATCCGGTGGTGAATTGATACCGGAACCGATATGTGTAAATTTGTGCCGGAGCCGCCGGATTACTGGATCCGGTTTTCCGGATTGCAATCCCTAGTTGGGGATCAACGCAAGCTACCTCACCACGACAAGATAGCAGTTCTTCGAAGTACCTCGAAACCTACCTGGTTTGACAGTAAATTATTTATTGAAAAAATCGATCAGAAGAAAATTGATAGATAAATTCCGGCTCTGACTTCACCTTAACCAAATACTTTACTCAAGCAATCCAGCCAGCGTAGGATATCAGATACACCGCTACGCACTTTTATCGCATTAGGCTAATTTGATTGCCACAATTTCGTCAACGTGGCGTCTCCTCATATTATATCTCTCGCAGATCCCTCGTGTTGCTAAGGAAGATATTTACAGGCAACGGTAGGTATGCAAACAAATTGTATATAACACTGGCAGTAAATAAGAGTGGTTCCTTGGATTTTAATTTATGGGTTCTACAAATGGGAGAACTATATTTATGATTTTTATTTATGGCGAAGCTAGGTGTAGGCGCAGTGGGCCATCGCTCACGGCCTCGCACTTATAGGGGCCTCGTGAGGCCTCTTTGAAGGAGAGCGAGGCATTTTCAAGGGCACCATCTACTGGAGTGAACAAAAAATAAAATTTTTGGGATTTCCTTTTTTATTTCTTTTCTTTTTGCAAAAAATAAGACCTTTTTTAAACTTTTTTACTATCATGAGTAAGATACATTGCGTCAAAGCACGTTTGTTAAGATAGATTTACTGTATAGTTCTTGGGAACTATAGAAAAGGGGCTTCTGATAGGAGTTCGCCCACGTCTAAGTTAGCGGTACGCCACTGGCCCGCTCCCTTTTAAATCAAGCGCGCATCTTAGTCCTCTGGAGTAGTAACGCATCTATGATTAATTTCAGATAGACCCTCTGTTTTATATATATCTGTTTATAGGTGTTCATGTTCGTCAGTGACCACTTATCATTAGGTGGATTGCATGCTCGTTTGCTACTTCAATAGTATAAAAAATTGAAGTAGGTAGAATAGAAGTAAAAGTAGAAAAAACACTATTTTTTTATCTGACTGAAGTAGCAAACGAGCATTCAGTCCTCCTGATGGCAAGTGGTCACTGCCGCCCACAGACATCTGTAATCAACTATATACAGAATATGGGTTCCATCTGAAGTCAATCACAGATGCGTTGCTAATTCTGAGGACTATGATGGTCGCCTCATATAATAATTGTAGTAAAAACTCAATTTCGAGAAAATGAAGGAAGTTTACTTATTCTTAACTATTGCGATATTTACAATACGTTCATTTCATTCTCCAGCGAACTTCGAAATGCAGTTCTACACAATTATCTAAAGAGGAATAGCAAGTCTTTGCTCGCAGACATTTATTTTTAAAAATCTGTACGTCAGTCGAGTGTAGTAAATCCTTCGGGGAGTTTGCTTTTCAAAATCACGTTCGCAAAAGGAAAGTCTTTGGAACGTGATGTCGCGAGCGATACGATGACACGTGTTTCTTTCGTAAAACTCTGATGTTTCTAGCTGGTTCACTAAAGTCTCAAAAATCATGAAACATCACATAGTATAAAACAAAGTCGCTTCCCGCTGTCTGTCTCTATGTATGCGTAGATCTTTAAAACTACGCTACGGATTTTAATGCAGTTTTATTAGTATATAGAGTGATTTAAGAGGAAGGTTTTTATATATATTACATACATGATATAGTGGAGGAACACTGATAATTTTTGATTTTTACTTTTAGGCAGAACGAAGTTCGTCCCTGTAGCCTTGGGGTCAGAATAGGGCTACGGTATCCCCTGCCTATCGTAAGAGGCGACTAAAAGGGGCTTCCGGGGTTGCAGGCAGCTAGAGTCGGAGCTCGAACCGTTCGGTCAGGCAATCCCGGGAAGGACGGCGGTATGTGTGGTCGCATACCGTCGCAAAGACTTGACGGAGCGGTGGGCCCAGCCGCCCATCTGGGAGGAGCCCGATGGGACAGCGCGTTCGGAGGATTCCGGTTGAAGTCGTTTCGAGATCCCGGCGTCCTCCTTTTCAGCGCCGAGGACGGCTACCAGGGGGGTTTTAGTGCGGTAAAAATACCCACATAACCCTGCGTCGCTCCCACGGCGTTGGGTGCCTTTTGAAGGTTTCCCCCTCAAAAACAAAAAAATGGGTCATGGGTCACTTATAAAAATGGGTTCATAGTGTTTGACGAGGCGTTCATAAGTCCCATGACGATTTTTAGACAGCTCTACACTAGGTTGATCTATTGGAGATGTCATGACACGTACAGGCGAATATTTGAAAACCCAGACAGTGTGTTTGATGACCCGCGTGGAGGAGCGGTTACCATACCGGTCTGACGCGCCATGGGTCCCGGGTTCGATTTCCGGTCCGACAGGTATCTGAATGATGAGTTTAGATTCATGTTCTGGGTCTGGGTGTTTGTGTATTTGTCTTGTGTGTGTCCATGGTACCCACGACACAGGAGAAGATCCTAGTGTGAGGCTATGAGCGTAGAAAGTGCGTGTGTGAGTGCCGAAGTGGTACAACAATTGTAGTTCGACCGGGAAGGTACCATCGCCACATATTTTTTTGCTTGAAGTAGTTTTCCCCTTTCGGTGAAAGGGTACGTATAAGGCCACCGTAGTCCCAGCAAAATAACATCAATGTTTAGTAAAACACTGATGTTATTTTGCTGGGAATTTAAAGTATTAAATTTATATATCTTAGTATATAACCGGATTCTGACGATATGTGGTTTTTGAATTTCTATTTGCTTACATTTTCCTGTTGCATGGATTGTGGTCACGGCTAAAATGGCCGTAAGAAACCGTGGACGGTGAGTGTAGATTTACTAGGTACAAGATATTAGCTTATCGTTACACGTGTTCATGGCTCGGATGCGCTGTCTCCATCCGTTAAGCGCACGTGCTGGTCTTAAAGTATTCCTGGAAGAATAAATGGTTTGTTCCTTGAACAAGTATTAACTGTAACTTAAGAGGTATTCATGTATCACGTGAGGCGTTTTTGTCCACTTAGCTCGTTGATGAAGTATGGTAAGATTTCTTTGAACACACTACCCACTAATCGCACGTGAGACTGTTTGAAATTAGAAAAACATGTTTAATTAAATTTGATCCAGTTTTCTGGCAATTATACATGCATTCAGCATGTACAATTGCCAAAAAACTACAGAAAAAAAAATGTGATGGTGAGCCGCTCTTTTAATAATATTAATAACTTCCTGTATCTATAAGAAATGCACAATCCCTACACTCCTTTAAAAATCTCGTTAAATCCTATTACCTTCAGCTCTAACTCTTCTCCCTTTTTATCTTATGACGTCCTTTCCTATTTATTCATTGCTATCGCTGTTTTGTTTTTGTTTGTTTGTTTTATTTTCTTAAATAAGTTTATTATTCTACTTTTAAAACTTTTTATTGCACCTCACCTATTTTAATATTATTCTTTTTTTACATTATCTCCTCACTATAAGGTTGCCTGGAAGAAATCGCTGTTTAGCGATAAGGCCGCCTTTTGTATCGTTATTTAAATTTGCTAGTTTGTCATTTATTCCGTTTGGGTACAATAAAGAGTATTATTAATATTAATAACTTTTTATTGCCATAGCTTACAAACACACAAAGGAAATACTTTTTATATAATAATAGGTAAATGGCAAAGAGCGCGATTCAGCTTTGCTAACTCTCGACCGAGTTCCCGAGAAGCGCTGTTTTTCAATCGCCCTCATGATCCCTTTGAGTCTTCTGCTTTATGTGAACTCTGTATGTGCGTGTTAGTATGTTTGCGTGTGTGCGTGTGCGTTTGTGTATGTGTGGGTGTATGTGTGTGTGTGTGTGTGTGTGTGTGTGTGTGTGTGTGTATGTGTGTGTGCGCGCGTGTGTGTGTGTGTGCGTATATGTGTGAGCGGGAGGGGTTATGTAATATTAGCATTCATAATATTCGCACTATTTTTTTAACAAGATTTAGTGAAACGAGGATGTCGCGTTAACTTTTTTTTTTGATGCTATTTCGGCCCATTTGCAAGGATCGTGGTCCAGAAACCGTCGCTGGTGAGTGTGGATTTACTAGGTACAAGATATCAGCTTATCGTAACACGTGTTCATGGCTCGGCTGCGCTGTCTCCATCTGTTACGCGCACGTGCTGGTCTTAAAGTACTCCTGGAAGAATAAATGCTTTGTTCCTGGAACAAGTATCAAATGTAAATTAAATCCATACATTACGTGAGGTGGTTTTGGCGACTTTTTGAACCCACATTTCGTCTTGATAAAATTGACTTGACTCCATTAAAGGCACGTGAGATTGATTAAAATCATACTAATATTATAAAGGCGAAAGTTTGTGAGTGTGTATGTTTGTTACTTCTTCACGTGTGAACGGCTGGAACGTTTTTAATAAAATTTGGTAGGGAGTTAGCTGATACTCTGGATTAACATCTAGGCTACTTTTTACTGTGGGAAAATATCTTATTCCCACGGGACAATCGATTTTTGTTAACGCGGGTGAAGCTGCGGGATTCAACTAGTAATATTATAAAAGCGAAAGTTTATATGTGTGCATGTTTGTTACCTCCTCACGTCTAAACGGCTGGAGCGATTTTCATAAAATTTGGTAGGGAGTTTGCTGACACTCTGGATAAACATATAGGCTGCTTTTTGTTGTAGAGAAATATTTTAATCCCACGGGACAATCTTTTCACCTAATTAATAGATGTCGTAACAGTTTTCATGATGTAACTCGCGTATGCTTCAGCTTGATAGTTTCAGTTGAATTAAAAAATCTTTATTAATAAATTAAATCCATGTTAGAACGCAGGTAGACCTAATTTCTCTGCTAGGGTGGTATTTTTAAACAAATAAGTTTAAAAAAAATATTACGATGGTTCAACGTAGACGGTACCCTGCTATACCTATTTCTAGCTTGAAGCAGTTTTTCTGTTTCAGTAGTGTGTGTATTTACTCATTCTCATATCAGGCGACTATCTCAGGTGGTATCAAATGTAGGAACGCACACTTGATTGATTTTAGATATGTAGATCCCATGCTTACATGAAGATCTTTGTCCTTGGGCACCACTTACCTTTTGATGGACAGTTTGAGCTCCTACTCGTGCCTTCCTCAATCAAGAGAGCCTAATCGCCTTTTAGGACAGGAAAAAAATACTGTAGCACTCAGATCCTGAGTTACAGAGACAATTGGAGTAGGTTTTGAGAATATTTCACCACGCACTTTTATCAGATTGAAGTTGCAAACGAGCATGCAGTCCACATGATCGAAGTGGTTTCTGTTGCTTGAGGAAATCAGTAAACAACCTAAAAAGAACAGGGGTTTCATATAAAGTGGATATGATACACTTTAATGCGCTACTACTTTCGAGGAATAAGATGGTCGCTCCATACAAATGAGCCAGCAAAGGTGTACTTTCCACCGAAACACAAGAACAGTTTTACGCTAGAAATAAGTATGGCGGCAGCTCCTTACTGGCCGTATACACTGCTTCTCCTTGATAAATGTAGTATTAATGGAGTGTGGAATGCTTATGATGGAACAAAATGAAGCGTTCCATTTACGAAAATTAAATATACATATTCGTTTTACCCAACTCAATGTTGGAAACTGACAGTCAAGGTGATCAATACACGCCTGCCTCGGACATACGTTCTTGTCACGTTTAGGGGCTTGTTTCACCACCGACGAGCTTTGAGAATTTATCTTATAATATAGAGGAAGTATTGTTAGGAGTACAGGTCGCCCCTCTACCAGGTGGACCGATGACCTGAAGAAAACAGCGGGAAACCGTTGGATTCAGAGGGCACAGGACCGGTTGGAGTGGCGCCATTTAGAGGAGGTCTATGTCCAGCAGTGGACATCAAAGGGCTGATGGATGGGTGGATTGTAAGGAGAGGAAGTGATGGAAGGAAGTAAACGTGCAGTACATGTGATGGTAAATTGCTCCTGCCACTCATAGACATTCGTAATCATTTTGAAAGTGATAGATCCCTTTAATTTGACTTTGAAAGCACCACTGCCTCAACAGTTTCTGCCTAATAACGGCTGTATTAAGTGTTGTTGCGATCTGGTCACATGTGAGTACTAATGGAACGTACATTTTAAATCCGAAGCGTTCAATTTAAATCCTCAGGGGTAGCAACATATATAGATACGTTGCTATCTCTGAGGATTTGACCAGCTATAGGGCTAATGACTGATAAGACTGATCATATCTTGGGCTGATTACAGATATTCATGGACTGCAGTGGCCACTCACCATAAGGTGAACTGCATGTGCGTTTGCTACTGCAAGTCCTCAATAAATCTACAAAGTTCGAACGAAATCTGGCCGTTTAAAGTGGGTCAAAATCGCGCCCAAAGAAGTCGGTTACAAACATACAAACAAACATACAGGTGAAGCTAATAAAAAGAAACAAGCAATGGCTCATTCGATGCGGAACGGTGCAGAATTCGTTTCTATAGTCTTCGTAAGTCAAAACCAGACTATTATAAGAAAATCGTTCATCGCTCACCGCTTACACGGGAGCTATGCGTTGACTTCGAAAGGAAAAACGATTTTTCTTCCCTACAAGGTGAATAGTGATGTGATTAATGATAGTGGAGTATTCAAAGGTTTATTGGGACTCCATTGTACTGGGACAAAACACGTGGAATTTGCGTTCTATTTGTTACTTCAAATGGAGTGAAAAACTGTGAAACTTGTAAAGGGTCTTATGATAGGAAGGTCTCAGTGAAGGATTTTTGCTGTTCAATGGAAAATGCAGAATTTGTAAAAGTAGTACTTAATAAAAACGTTTTAAGGCTATTCTATTTCTGATGTTTCGTTTATAATGCTTATATAATCTACTAGCTGTACCCGCGGCCCCGCCCGCGTGCAAATCAATGTATCGCAAAGTTTTTCCCGCGCAAATCTCCACTCAGTGGGAATTCTACGATAAAAGTAGTCTACATGTTGTTCCATAACATTTTCTATAGTAAAAAAACCCGTAAAAATCGGTTTAGCCGGTCAAGGATTACCCGGACAAACACAGAGTGAAAAAACGAATTTTAAGTGTGTATTTGTGGGTAGGTGCATATTGCTATGTAAAATGTTATGAAAATAAGACGAATCAGAATATCGTAAACCCCTTTTTTGAACCAATTTACAGTCTTAGTGGTCACATTAACAATATCGGAATACATCTTTTCAAACAAAGCCTCCACATTTAAACCAAAGCGCAT
This sequence comes from Spicauda simplicius, assembly GCA_949699795.1. Taxonomy (NCBI): domain Eukaryota; kingdom Metazoa; phylum Arthropoda; class Insecta; order Lepidoptera; family Hesperiidae; genus Spicauda; species Spicauda simplicius. Next base: position 15,734,081 of record OX453075.1, on the reverse strand, counting down.
CGATTATAAAGACGGATTTTAACTTTTATGAATTGAAAAATACTATTTTAAGTAATTTTGGTCCTTTTAAATTTCTGAGTAAGATTACATATAGGTGAACCTACTTTTAACATTAATTTGACAACCTTGACGACCCGCGTTGCGGAGCAGCTACCACACCCGGTTCGATTCCCGGCCAGACAGGAATTTGAATAGATTCATGTTCTGGGTCTGGGTGTTTCTATATACGTCTTGTGTGTCTATGGTACCCACGACACAGGAAAAAATCCTAGTGTGGGGCTATTGAAAATTAAAATTGTAGAAATTTTCTATTTTATTGAGTGTAGAAAGCGTATTTTTATTAAAAAAAAAGTTTGTGTGGAGGAGTACCGGGAGGCGGGTTGAAGGAATCCAAAAAATTTGTTGGATAATGCCTTCGGTCTCGATGGCTATATCTACAGAATCTTCATCCCAAATAGTCAAATAACAATCCATTTATAATGAACATATCATAAATATAAAAAGAACAATAATGTTGACCTTGCTCGTTTGTTATTAGAGCCAAGTGTTCATCAACCATGCTTCAATATTCATAAATGCAATTATTTATCACAAAAGTTGCAAAAGCTTCTTTATAATAATAATTGATGATATAATTGTTATATCTTATTTAGATACTGATCGACTTATTAATGTTAGTATTTTGCATAAAAGACTATCAATTGTATTTTGTCCTTAATATTTATTTTCGCTAAAAATTTACGGGTGTGGTCAATAACATAACTTTATTTATCGAATAATAGTTAAGAAACTATTTATGTAACATGAACATGGAGTGACAAATGGAGTCGATAATTTTATTTTGAAACAATGTTAAAACATTTTATCGCCTTTGAATTATTGGATTCGAATAACTATTTTACTATAATAGTATGATGCGCCATCTGTTATCAATTGGGAATCCCTGTACTCTAAGAGCGAATTACATGCTGCGCGGCCGCAGCGCGTCAACGGATGCTTTTTTATTATTGAAATATTTCATAAATTCATTAATTAAATTCAAATAAATTTGAATCACATCTATTTTTATGATAATTGATAGTTACAAATTTATACGTATTATTTTTGAATGAATTCAGAATGGCATCCGGGCGGCCATTATGGCTACTGTCATGTCACACTACTGTCATGTCACACATATTTACATTAGAATTTAACAAAATACGCGACAATCCGAATTTTACGGATATATGTTGTCGACTCGAAATCAATGTTTTTTTATGTTTTATTATTTAGATAAGGTTTTAAGTAAGTCTATCGTAATCCTTGACGGACTTGTCAATATGGGACTTTGTCAAAAACGAACTACCATTCAAACATTTATGCCCGATTTTAACGCTTTCAACCCATTTTTTTCGATAAAAAGCAGCCTATGTCCTTTCTCGAGGTCAACACTATCTGTGTGCCCAATTTCATAAAGATCGGTTCAGTTGTTTAGGCGTGAATAAGTAGCAGACAGACAGACAGACAGACAGACAGACAGACAGAGTTACTTTCACATTTATAATATTAGTAGGGATGGTAGTGACTGTTATAAGTTACTAACTGAACCCCGCAGCTTCGCCCGCGTTTAAAAAACCGATGTATCGATTGTCCCGTGGGAATAAGATATTTTCGCACAGTAAAAAGTAGCCTATATGTTAATCCAGAGTGTCAGCTAACTCCCTACCAAATTTTATGAAAATCACTCTAGCCGTTTAGACGTGAAGAAGTAACAAACATACACACTCACAAACTTTCGCCTTTATACTATTAGTATGATTGTCAATATATTATGCGCTTTTATAACCACACGAATAAGTACTCGTAAATTAGAAGTTAATGCTGCAATTATTTTTTGTAAACTAGATTCATGATAATAATAACCGTCCAGTCTAGCGCAAGTAGTGCAATTTTCGTTAAGTTTTGAGTGACCTCCAAAATACATTTTTTTTGCCTATGTAGGTAGCATTCTTCTGATCCAATTATGAGAAACTTATCGTCAACCCATTATTGTCGCACTGTTGAGCACGGGTCTTCTCTCGGAATGACAGAGTTTTAGGCTATAGTCCACCGCGCTGGCCAAGTGCGAATTGCTGGACTTCACACACCTCCGAGAACTTTTTTAAAGAACTCTCAGGTGTGTAGGTTTCCTCACGATGTTTTCCTTCGCCGAAAAGCAGTGATAATTAATTTCTAATACGCACATAAATCAGTGGTGCGTGCCTGGCTTTAAACCTTGGATCTCCCAATCGAGAGGGCCAGATTCAACCATTAGGCTATCACTGCCTATGACAAACTTATTAAGTATAATCTTGCTAATCAATTTATCTAAAAACACGAAGAGTTTTATCGCTTTCATAATTTTACATATCAAAACCGAATACAAATCAATAGAACGTAAATGTTATCAATACATAATATATGTACTACATAAATATAGGTTTATGTTTGTTCCGAGCTAAGCGGATTTGAATGTTTGAATGAATTGATTTGAATAAATACATACATGTTTACTAACACTTCGATATTACTTAGATGGCCCAATATATTACATAGATGAAGGCTTTCAGGCATTTGTTTAAGTGTCGGTTCCATGTTTATTTATTTATTTTTGATCATCTACATAGTTTACACCAATTATAATATTAAAAAGAACAATAATCTACAATAAGGAAAAGCTAAGTGTAACTACATAGACGAAGATTGCTTGCAAAAAGGAGCGAGTAACATGTAAGTCAAATGATAATATTGATATTGCAGTCCCAAATACTCACAATGTTCAAAAGACAATACTTGAAAAAATAAATATATAGATCTAAAAGAAGAAATAACCAGGATCTGGAAGCAAAATAAAGTTTATGTTGTCCCATAGTACTTTCGACCACCGGAGTGATACCTTACCATCTCCATCAAAGCTTAAAACTCATTGGATTAAACACTCATTATATATATCCTTACAAAAAGCAGCCATATTAAATACTTGTCAAATTGTAAGAATGTTCATGCAAATAGATGAAAGGGAAATAGGTCCACATAATCTTACTCAAACCACAGCTGCCCCATAAATACTGCAATATTTACTTGGTTTCACCCGTAAATGTTGTAAATATTACTAGCTTTAGCTGAGAAAAAGCAAAAACTTGCAAATATAATAATAATAATAAAGAAAAGAAACATTTGTTGTCGGCGTTGAAGATTTTTTTGCAATATCGATGTAGCAAACGAGCGTCCTGTCCATCTAATGGCAAGCGTTCACAAATAGATATTTTTACCCAAACCCAGATGAGATCATATCATCTTTGATAAGCTATAGATGCGTTGCTACTCTCGAGGACTATTTTACTAAGCCTCGAATACATGTAAGGTTCACATTCAAGGAATGTCCGTATTAAATTTGAACATACATAAATATGTTGACTATAAATTATTACTGATTTACTGATACATAGAGCAGATATAGAACAAATATCTTTAATAAACTATTTAGTTCATCTTAAAAGTACCTGTTCTGTGTCGCGCTTTTGTAGCGCTGCAGTCCCGCGACTGAAACCCTGGTATCATGTGGCTTCGTGGTGATGTGTAGTTTTACAATTAACTTCAAGGGGAAACTAGGAAACACTGTTTATAGTCCCAACGTGGTTACAGAGCTTATCAAATAAAATAATTAACTTTTATGAAAGCATTTATGAATATATTGGGCATTTAGGGGATCTTAACCTCTCCACCAATTCGCACTTGGCCAGCGCGGTGGGCTATGGTCTAAAACTTTCTCATTCTGAGAGAAGACCCGTGCCCAGCAGTGAGACAATAATGGCTTGACGATAACCTCTCCTTAGCACTATGCAAAGGTAAGAAAAAAGTATCAAACAGACAGCCTTTTTTGGTTTTGTAATTTTTTTTGTGTTCTTTTATTACGGACCCCCCCCCCCCCCCCCCAATCAAACCTATCCACCACAGGCCACCGCTCCTCCCATCCAACAAAATCAGAACTAAGCCTGTTCATGTATCTTCTCGGTGTAGTCATTATTCTTAACACGAAAATTAACTACCGAACTTAGCTACCTTCTAACAATAAAATGCTAAAATTGACCCATACTTAACCAGTTTTATGTAGGAGTCCGAAATATAAAGTTTATGAGCAATAAAACGGTAGGTGAACTACGGGTGAACTGACGAAGTTAACTGGAGATCACTTTAGTTATTAGATAAAATGCAAATAACTGAAATAAAATGTACTGGTTTTTGTATGTTGAGAGTACTGTTGTACAGTAACAAAAAGCCGACTTAAATTCGATTGATTGCCTCCAGTTTCAGTTGAATTTCAGTTCAGTTGATTCAGTTCATTGAATAAAAACAAAAAAATATAAAGTCTGGCTTTTTTTTTGTAATAGTTTGTTTATTTTTACACATTTTAGGATTTCGCCTCAAAATTATAACATAAAAGAGTTATACATGAGTTATACATATAATATGTGTATTGTAGTGGTCTATTTAGCTTTCATTTCATACTAATATCGTTACTAGTTGAATCCCGCGCAAATAAAAATCGATTGTTCCGTGGGACTAAAATATTTTCCCACAGTAAAAAGTAGCCTATATGTTAATCCGGAGTATCAGCTAACTCCCTACCAAATTTTATGAAAATCGCTCCAGCCGTTTACACATGAAGAAGTAACACACATACGTACTCACAAACTTTCGCCTCTAAAATTAGTATGATGATATGATAAGAATAAAAATATTCCCTTTCCCTCGCTTTCTTTGGTCGCCATATTTAAAAATTATATAGCCTATGTTTGCAAGCTTGGTCGATTACAATAATACATAAAATTTACAATCTGTTAAGCCATTTGGGCTGAAGCGCGTGTAAAACTACCCTTCTCTGAGCCAACCGAAAAAAGTGCTTTAATTCTCATCCAACTCGACGGGCCTCTAAAACAAAATCGTATAATTATGAAAAATTATCAATTTATAGTATCAAACTTTGTTGATTATAATAGTTGATTGTATTTAGCTATTTAGGAACTTATTTAATAAGTTTCGAAATAGCTATTACAATAATTTTCCATAGATTGTCTTTCTTGGCGTAAGCTTAGAAGTTTTGTGGACACACAAACATTGATTATGTTTGTGTGTCCACAAAACTTCTAAGCTGTTACTGTAAATTAATAAATTTTTCACATACGATTTTGTTCTAGGGGTCCATCGATCTGATGCTGGTCCAAGGCACGTATTAGTATAGGGAGGCATTCAACTATGGGGAGCCCTGATTGTCGCTATCGTGCCAGAAAATGTACAAGCATGATATTGGGAAGATCTCGACAATACCCTAACTTTATGATTGATTTGTCATTTTTTTACCACTGAGCCGTCCTTTGGGACTTGACACCTATAGTTGTTGTTCCATTGCTATGCAAGAGTGGTCCCTGCTTCCATTCATTAGCCCTATGAAGTCCACAGATGGACGTAGGCTTCCCCTATATGCGATTTTGCCCCTAATGCAACGCTGTTTCTGAAGAAGACGCTGCTCATCTGCATGGATGTATCCTCATAGAACTTTTACGACAATCCTCATTCAACAATAATTTAATGTAGTATAACTACGACAATCCTCAGTCCACGTTAATTTAATTTAGTATCTATAACTAAACCCCTTTTTTTCAATTACCAACATTTACATGACCAAATAACAAACGGCTTAAATTTCTCAATTTTCAGAACGCTTTTAACATTTCCATTCAGAATTCAAGCGTGTTTAATAATACAAATGGCGGATTATCTCGCTTCATCCTATCAGCAGTTAGTTGCAGCTGTTATCTTTCATCGTAATACGTTCAAAGTTTGCTTTCATAACGTTTCGGTAATTTACATTTTCATGTACTGGTATTTAGTAATGCTTTTATCAAAGGTTAATGGACTAGGTGTTCGTTTGCTACTTTTTATTAGTTGTAATAGCGATTAAGAATGCAATTTGTCTTATTGAAAACTTGTTCTTATCCGCAACTTTGCCCGCACGGTCAAAGGGAATTAACAATAGCATTTGAGTCATTTAAAACTTGCAAATGAATTTTACTAATGCCATCTATTAACAACGTCTGGAACTACTAAATATGTATCTACTAATAATTAATATTCTCATGGGAATGAGAGAGCACGGTAAAAAGTAGCTAACGTCACTTTCCGCCCTCCTATATAAATATTTTTTTATTTGACTGAAGTAGCAAACGAGCATGCAGTCCACCTGATGATAAGTGGTCACTGCCGCCCATGGACATCTGTAATCAACTTCATACAGAACATGGGTTCCATCTGAAGTCAATCACAGATGCGTTGCTACTCCCGAGAACTATGATGGTCGCCTCATGTTAAAGTGTGCCGGCAACCACCCCCTTCTATCGAAACGCAAGAAATGCTTCACGCTAGAAATAGGTGTGGTCGAACCAGTACGGTGGTACTTCCCCGGTCGAACTACACTGGTTCTACCACCTTGATATGGTTTATATGCTGGGAGATACCTCCCAATATATAAACCATATCATATAATAGCTATGTGGCGACGTAAAAGTGGAACAAACAAACACACTTTCACATTTATAACATTAGTATGGATAGTATGGAAGTATGGATGCTCAATGTCGCCAATGGTTATTGATAACTGCAAATAGCGAAGAGATTCTATTTGAAGTCAAACTGAGATGCGTTGCTCTGTAAGATCTAGTTTGTCATATGCAAGTGAGTCGGCAACCGTGGAAGGGTTTCCAGTGAAATTGCTTTACGCTAGAAATGTGCGGTGATATCTCCCCGGTCATATTCGGTTTCCCACCTTGCAAATCCCATTTCTATATTAAAATAAAAGATATCCATAGGCGGTAGTGCCCATTATTAATAAAAAAAACGCTTTCTACACTTATAGTCCCACAGTAGGATTTTCTCCTGTGTCGTAGGGACCATGGACACACACAAAGACGAATACCCAAACACCCAAACCCAGAACAAGAATCTAATCATCAGATTCATCAGGTATCATTCAGATACCTGTCTGGCCGGGAATCGAACCCACTGCGTGTCAGACCAGTACGGTAACCGCACTGCCACGCGGATCGTCAGTCATTGTCACTGCGTGCTCGTTTGTTGCAACAATATAAAAAAATCCTTAGTAGCTCATGATATCGCCTGAAGAGTTATAACGTTTCAGGAAAATATGACCATTACAAGCCCGAGGCATCTTTTAGGATGGAACGGTATTCAATTATGGCGCTCCCATGCTTTTCCCTATAACGCCAGATGTACAGATTATGTTCAAACATGGAAATAGGAAGACTTATTTTTATAAAATTAAAATAGCAAACGAGAATGCAGTCACCCTTTTTTTATAGTTGATAATTATGCAATCACCCTGACGGTAAGTGATCACTGCCACCCATGAATATTCATATGCAACCTTATATAGAGGAGGGTTCCGTTTGAAGTCAGTCACACGCGTTGCTACTCTCCAGGACTAAAATAGTCGGCTCCACTGAAAGTAAGCCGGAAACTATATCCTTCCTAAACACAAACGAAACACAAAAACTACTTAACGTTAGAAATATACCTAACGTGCACCTCCCAGTGGAACCATACTCGTTTTACCACCTTGGATGTCTTACAATACAATGCAATACAATATATCTATTGTACTTACACCAATATTTAAGAAATAAAAGTCTTATTTTATAATACTTTGATTTTACATATTTATTACTGGATAACAATCATACTAATGACACTACATTACTAACGGTATCTAAAGAACGCCCGCAATTAAAATATTGAAAAACGAGGAAGATTATTGACTGTGTTGTGTTGTGAGCTTGCTATCCACCTGTGGTATGCAAGCGCGTTTGCTACTCCAATTTGATAAAAACATCTTGGCGCTTACAACGGCCGCGCCTTCGTACAGTTGCTGATCCTTCATCTGACTCTTATAATTACTAGTGCCATTATTGTCCCACTTCTGGGCACAAGTCTTCTCTCAGAATGAGAGAGTTTTAGGCCATAGTCCACCGCTCTGGCCAAATGCGAATTGGTGGACTTCACACACCTCCGACGTTTTTTAAAAAAAAAAAAAAACTCTCGGGTGTGTAGGTTTCCTCACGATGTTTTCCTTCACTGAAAAGAAATGATCATTAATTTGTAATACGCACATAATTTTAGAAAAATCTGTGGCGTGCCTGGGTTTGAACCTCGGACCTCCCCATCGAGAGGGCAAGTTTCAACCATTAAGCTATCACTGCTCTAATATTTTAACTACTAGTGCCTTTAAAACAAAACTCTTGACCCTCCAACGTCCAGTTTGCTCAATCATTTTTGCCGCGAACGCAAGTATTTGCTCTAATTCATCATATTTCACCAAATTGCAAATTCACCAACAAGAGAAAGTTTTAGCTATCGGGGTATTTCACAGTAATAAAAGGTAAAAAGTTATGTAGTTTCCAATTATACAGAATTTGAATGGTTAAGCCAGTTTGAAATAAACTTTCCACTAAAATGTGGTAACGACTTCCGTTTTAAACGAAACGTTCTCCAGCGATTTTATCGTTGCATTGAGGCCTTGTTCGACCGCAAACTAGAAGCGAATACCGAGTGACAAATTGTACTTTAAAAATACGCACGTTAAGTTACTCAAGTTGGTTGAACCAGTGTAGTTCGACCGGAGAAGTACCACCGCCACACATATTTCTAGCGTGAAGCGTTTCTTGCGTTTCGCTAGAAGGGTGTGGTTGCCGGCGCATTGTCACATGAGGCGCCCATGATGCCGCCCATGGGCATCTGTAATCAACTGCATACAGAACATGGGTTCCATCTGAAGTCAATCACAGATGCCTTGCAGCTCCCGAGGACTGCTACTCTTGAGGACTAAGATGGTCGCCTCATATAAAAATGTGCCGGTAACCACAGTCTTCCATCGAAACGCATGATCTGATTAACCATGATCTGGATAAAGTTGATTACAAATATCCATGGGCGGCGGTGACCACTTACCATCAGGTGGACTGCATGATCGTTTGCTACTGTAGTCAGATAAAAAAAAACTGTATGTAGGTACTCATAATATCGACACATAATAGCCCTACACTAGGATTTTCTCTTGTGTCGTGCGTACCATGGACACACACAAGACGAATACACAAACACCTAGACCCAGAACATGAATCTAAACTTATCATTCAGATACTTGTCTGGCTGGGGTCGAACACGGAACCCATTGCGCGTCAGACCAGTAGGGTAACCGCTGCGCGACGAGGGTCGTCATGAAAATATATCTACATTTTATTCCTTCCCTCACTGAGATAATATATGGCTTAGTCGATTACTATTTCGTGAGTAAGCGCTAAAGGAAACTTCTTCTATAAAATGTATGGTAGTTCTAATTGGTTAATTGTAACATCACGGGGGCTTTTATTGCGATTCGGTATTAGGGTGAAAGTTTTTATTGCAGTCATAATTTGAGTGGCTCCTTGAACCATTGGTAATTTGTGACATTATTGGTAAAGTTTAGTACTAAATTATGTGAAACACTTGTTGGGATGAATTGATATTGTACATTATTTTCGTCAATTGGTCAATCAAAAAATATCCTTCCAGTCACAGGGTTAATTATTAAAGGAAATAACTGACTGCTCACAATCTATTAATTGCCTTCAGATATATTGATATGTCCAATGCTATCTTTAACATAAGAGCATTCGGGACTAGTACCCAGGGCCCTTATCCTCAGAGGGCGATGAAGTGACAACAAATTGTGTCATATTTAATATCAAAATATTATGGTCGGGCGCATTACACTTTTCTCTTGCACGAAAGTCGTCGGGGCTCTCTTGGAATGTAGAGAAAGTAGATACATAATTCTTTTAATGGTAGGTACATCATGCTTCTTTACATTCCAAAAGGGCCCCGAATTCTTGTGTGCCCAAGAGCCCTAGCATGTCTAAGCCCTGAATATATCATATGTTACAATCCGGCGAGCCGTTTGGGCTTTAGCAAATAAAAAAATAAAAATAAACGATCAATACACTGGCTCGAAAAACATTACTCTTCTGAAGCAGTCGGATAAAAAAGTGGAAGTTTAGATATTAAATTTAAGTGAATCGTAGTTCATAGTCAAGAGATATATTTGTATTCAGACGTCTACGTTGGAATGTACATCCCTTGACTATAAAATGTATGATTTTGAACTAGTATTATCGCGGAATTGGTACATTAAAATACTTAACGGGTATTTAACGGGTACGGATGCTACTCCCGAGGACTATGATGATCGTCTTATGTGAAAGTGTGTGTGTGAAATTAAAAAAAATATATAAAACAATATTGCTATCCAGCGTCGAGAATTCGACATACAGATTCATCTATAGTTTTGATACACATAACTAAAACTTTCTTTTGTTCCAGATGACGAGAATCCAGTCTCCACTGGCAATGAGTCCAACCACCTGGCGACGCTGCCAGAGGACGAAGCTGTGGTCGCGATGATGGGACTGCCAAGATCTGGGGAGATCACGCGAGCCCAACTGCGGATTAAGGAGAGTAAAGAGTTTAAGGTAATTAAGATATACTAGTCGACCCGGCGAGCTTCGTTCCGCTTAAATGTCATAAATCTAAAATTATAAATGTTCCCCCACTATATTATGCATGTATTATACATAAAATCGTGAGCAGTGATAGCCTAATGGTTGAAACTTGCCCTTTCAATCGGTAGGTCCGAGGTTCAAACCCAGGCACGCACCACTGATTTATGTGCGTATTATATATTAATTATCACTGCTTTTCGGTGAAGGAAAACATCGTGAGGAAACTTACACACCCGAGAGTTCTTAAAAAAAAGTTCTCGGAGGTGTGTGAAGTCCACCAATTCGCACTTGGCCAGCGCGGTGGACTATGGCCTAAACTCTCTCATTCTGAGAGAAGACCCGTGCCCAGCAGTGGGACAATAATGGGTTGACGACGTATACATAAAAACCTTCCCCTTGAATCACTCTATCTATAAAAAAATTGCATTAACATCCGTAGCGCATTTTTAAAGATCTAAGCATAGATGGGGACAGACAGCGGAAACCAACTTTGTTTTATACTTTGTAGTGATGGATCGTCTTGTTAATTCAGGATGAGTCAATAGTTTTAATTCATCAATCTTAAGTATCAATAATCCTTCTCCTTGCGTTAAGAGACAAATTTCAGAAGACACAGCGTCTTAAGTAATAACTTTCTGCACCCTAATGTGCTTTCATAAAAAAACATAAACTCCACAATCGAAGTTTAGAGATTGCAAACGTATGACAGCTAATTAATTGTAGTTTTACACACTTATATATGCTCCTTTCTTTCAGAATACTGTAGATAAACTAGTACAAAGAGCAAATGCATCCATCATCATCGGGACATCATCTTGGAAGGAGCAATTTACAGAAGCACTGACAGCTAGCGCAGGTAAGAAAATAATTGCTATAAAAATGCTACATAGCGAACTTATTAGTTAACACGCTTTCGCGCTTTCTACACTCATAGCCCCACACTAGGATTTTCTCCTGTGTCGTGAGTACCATGGACACACACAAGACGAATACAAAAACACCCAGACCTAGAACATGAATCTAAACTCATCATTCAGATACCTGTCTGGCCGGGAATCGAACCCGGGACCCATTGCGCGTCAGACCGGTATGGTAACCGCTCCGCCACGTGGGTCGTCAAAGATAAAAGCTTAATCGTTAAAGATAAAAGCTTAATGCATTTTCATACCGCTTTAGGATTAAGACTAGTAATAATGATTGGGTTTTTGCAAATCTTCATCAAATCAAAATCAAAGTTTTTGCAAATTGCCTTGCAAATCGTAAAAATACAAATAAAACAATAACTTAATGACTGTGACCTTATGTAGCGTTGATTTTCAATTACATTGTTCTTTCTATGGTCAGTACCAGAAGAAAAGAGACAAATAATGACACATTTAAAACAAATGGAATGTAGAATGATTAAATTTTTAAAATTAAACTTGAATCTACTAGTAGTATGGCTAAATTCATAAATTTGGTTTATATTTATCTATCATCTCATGTTCTAATATACATTTTTAGATTCTGATGATCCAGAGGCTTCGCCTTCTTGGTCTGACTATGTTCTTCATGTTGTAACTCTGTTTTGGAAGATATTATTCGCATTAATCCCACCCACGGGTAAGTTAATTATTTTGTATATGAAAAGCGTTATTAGAAATAGTTTTAGAGAAATCGTAATATTTTTTTAGATTTAAACAACCCGTACACAAGGTGCCGTATGGTGTTGAAAAGCACACCTCAGTCTCTTCGCGTTGATGTCATAGGATACGACGCAGAGATCAACCAATTCGCACGTCCACCAATTCGCACTTGGCCAGCGCGGTGGAGTATGGCCTATATCCCTCTAATTCTGAGAGAAGAGCCGTGCCCAGCAGTGGGACAATAATGGGTTGAAGACGAATTCGATCACCAACAGGCATTCCAAGATTGGTTGTCTTTTTCTCTTAGCGGGCCTAAAAAGCTGATCGATAGAAGCAAGACACGTAAAAGTATTTCAGTATATTTGGATGAAGGCACAATATGTCACCATCAGTAATCTTTTCGTAACCGTCAAGTTGTCTTTTACGGGTAGCTAGAGAGAACCTTAATAAGCTGAGTTTCTATCTTTTTATGGTAGAACCAGTGTAGTTCACCGGGGAAGTACCACCGCCACACCTATTTCTAGCGTGAAGCATTTCTTGCGTTTTGATAGAAGGGTGTGGTTGCCGGTACACTTTTATATGAGGCGACCATCATAGTCCTCGGGGTAGCAACGCATCTGTGATTGACTTCAGATAGAACCCATGTTCTGTATGAAGTTGATTACAGATGTCCATGAGCGACAGTGCCCACTTATCGTCAGGCGGACTGCATGCTCGTTTGCTACTTCAGTCAGACAAAAAAACACCTTAATATGCTGAGTTTCTATCTATTTAAGAACAAAAAAATCTAATGTTTCCCTACAGATATCGGCGGAGGTTATGTTTGCTTCGTAGTGTCTATCATTTGCATCGGGTTAGTCACGGCTGTCATTGGGGACGTGGCCTCCCACTTCGGCTGTACCCTCGGCATTAAGGACTCTGTAACTGCGATTGTATTTGTTGCGTTGGGCACTAGTATACCTGGTAAGTAGAAATCCTTCATCAATGTAATATTTAGCTTAGCTTTTAAATAGTTAATATATTGTGATAGATAAAGAAAAGGTTTTGTAGCTCAGGCAATGTTGTTGAAATTAAACTGAAATATTATTTGTTGGTCAATACAATAGGCGTTGTTAGCGTTGAAGTAACAGTACCGATACTTAGTAAATTAAATTTGCTTAATACCTGCCGAACACGCAGAGTGAAAGTCGGTCGCAAAAGGTATTGAAGTGACTAAGACATTTTGTTGTTTTATGTACCTACTCAATTAAAGTTAAGATGAAAGCAAACGAACATATTAGGTACACTATTATATTTATAGCTTAGGCATAGGTACCTTTAAATGGAGGAAATGTTAAATTCCTTGATTTTTTTATGTTTTTCACAGACACGTTCGCCAGCAAAGTAGCAGCAATTCAAGACAAGTATGCAGATGCGTCAGTGGGTAACGTGACTGGATCAAACGCAGTCAACGTGTTCCTGGGGATCGGAGTTGCGTGGACAGTGGCCGCTATCGTCCACTGGAGCAAGGACGAGAAATTCATCGTGGAACCAGGAAAGTAAGTAGATCTAATAAATATAATATGGATGTCGTAGACAATAGTTCGAACGAATATAATTACGATATTAAATAGAATATAATACGACCGAGGAGATGTTAGCATGAAACAGTGTCATATGAGACAACAATCCTGGTCCTCAGGAGTGGCAACGTATCTGTTCCGATTCTGTTTGAATTCAGATGAAATCCTTGGTCTGTATAACTATATACACTCTTGGACTTCAAATAAAAAAAAAAAAACAAATTGTCATAATCCACAAATCGCCTACTTTATAAATATGTTGTAAATAATTTAAATTCTAAGATCCTTACATGTATTTCCCTGCCAATAGTCTTTCCGCAACTGCTTATATCTAAATTAGAACTATCTTTTAGAGCAATTCCGAAAACTGTGCTCTTAAGGGGTAGTTCTTAGCTTTTCAAGATGCTAATGTTTAATTGAACATCTTCCCACAGCCTCGCGTTTAGCGTCACGATGTTCTGCTCGGAGGCAGCTCTGGCGGTCCTCGTCTTGGTCCTGAGGAGACGGAAGTCGGTCGGAGGGGAGCTCGGGGGTCCACGCACTGTCAAACTACTAACCTCAATGTTCTTCTTCTCTCTCTGGATATTCTACCTCACGGTGTCCACCTTGGAGGCTTATGGCGTCATCAAGGGGTTCTAATTGGTTTTATTAAAATTAATTTAATGGTGAAAGTAAAGCTCTATTTAAATACAAGCGCTTTGATAGATTGTGATGGCGATTTTTGTCAGTTTATTTCACTTTACAAATGAGTTAACTTTATTAGGAGTTTGTGGATAGGTGTCATTTTTTGTTTTTTGTTTGTTATAATATACTCGTTAGAAAATACTTTTGCTAATATTTATGTCGTATTAGTAAAATATTAATTCTTTGGTTGATAAATAGGTATAATATTAAACTTAATAATAAAATGTGCTTCAGTACTCATATTTTATCCATCATACATGAAAATAAATAATCCTTAATATTTAGTGGTATTTATTTGTTGTTTCGTAAAAGGCGATACATCTGAATGGCAGATATTTTTCGTACGTTAAAATCGCATACAGCTATCAGTGCTGGTTTGAATAGAGCTTTACCAAATGTATGAAAGAAATAAATTTAAACGTTGGTGATAGTACTAGATGCTTCAACTATGATCCTATATAATATCCTAAGGTTATATATATTAAAAAATCTAATCTCGCCTGTATGTTAGCGTCACGTCGTAGGAGTCTAGATTTTCGTCGGTTATTTCAGCAACAAATTAGGGTTGCCAAAATAATTTCGTTTGAAGCACGTTTTATTATCAAATGGAGAAATTCGTCTACCTTCGTGACCTTTGTGTGACAAGTATATTTGACCTTGGTTTTTGCATAACGACTTGACCTTCTCAACATGTAAGTCGGTTTGCGTTGGCAATCTCATATCTCAATTTCTTGTCACAAGCCTGCCTAAGAAAACTCTCAAGGTTACTTATGTCATTACTGATTGTAAGGAAAATGAAAATAATAGTCTAAATGTCAAATAAATACTGAGGTATGATATCATTTATGCCTTTAAAGTACTCGTGGTATTTTTATTCAAGGTTTTTAAACTAAATAATTTTGAGAAACAATAGCAATAACACTGAAAGATCTATAAAAGGGTATATAACTATATCCAAATTCTAGCATGACATCCAAAAATTTGAAGGACCACAGGCCCAATTTCCCTTTTAGTTTTTCGGAAATGATTCAAAAAACGCAATACATAGTTACGTGCTAGCAACGACAACTAGCGAATAGCAACTAACTAGCCATTACTTCCCGAAGTTGATAGCGACGAAGATAATTTGGCAACCCTAGCGAGTCTACGTGCTCAAATGTACAGGTTAGGCATTCTTCGATATTACCTTTTCCTAGATGTTTCTCTTTCAAATCTCTAATCACTATTTAGCCTCGAAGGCTGTGGTATAGATTTCTATTAGATTACAAATTTAAATCTAAATTATATACTGTATAAGTAAAGTTGTATGAGAGAGGTTTATTAAAAATTAAAAAGTAGCATTCGCTTTGTGAGGAATAATGCTTGACATAAGAAATTCTTAATTAAATTATAGTCAGCAGCCGATTGTGAGTGGATAAGTAAAACGTTGTTTTACTAATAATATATAATGTGTAGTAAGTACAAAATCTTTCCTTTCCAAATTTTACTAAACACTTAAAACTAGAAATCGTGTACTTAACACGATTTCGAGTTACATGGGCATTAATAAGTAGTAAGCTTTAATATTTCTGAAGCCTAAATAACTACAAATTAGAACATAGTAGCAAAACTTATTTTAACTTTATTCATTCACAATAACATGGAGTTTAGTTATTACTGAATAAATAACTATTAACATTATGACATATACTATTATTCTAAAAACTGTTAAAATAAGGGCTATTTAAAGTTATTTTTGAGACTCTACTATAGTAAAACATGTATTTAAAATCACCGAAAAGCAATTATATTATTATTATTACCAAATCACCCGGGTAAAGTGCATTAATTCGTATTCTTAGTTCACCCGGGTGATTTTGCTACGTGCGTGCAAAAATGCAATATTTCGTGCTATAATCACCCGGGCGAATAACTTACTTTAATTTCACCTGGGTGGGTTATTTTAGACAAATTAAGTGAAATACAATAACGACCACGACCATACAACAACAAAGCTTAAACTATTTAAGTAAAAATCGTTATCCATAATTAAACACTTATAGGAAGAGGTCTTAATATAATATTTTGAATTAATTTAATATAAATGGTAAATCGAAGATTATTTTATCAATATTTCTTCAACGCGTTTTAGATTTAGCAATGTTTATTAATAAAAAAAAACAAAGATCAATCTTTTTAAAAAGAGAAAAAAGTTATATTAATTTCTCTATTTTGTACTATGTAGGCAAGCAAGACAAGAATTTCAGTTTCTTGTCGCGCGTGTCTCAAGTCCCCTCAAGCGTGTTGCACACGCAGACATGATTTTTTTCTCAGCTTTTCGCCACCGGTGTTTATGTGTGGAACGATACGGTAAAGTGGCATATAAGGCGAGGGAATGCGTGAGTGGGTGTAAACACGTGCGACAGGAAAAAGGCCCGCTCAGTGAAAATCAACGGCGTTATTATTACTCATAATCGGCTACTAACTATAAGTTAGGACTGCAAAGCTAACTAAATATACACAAAGATCGACTTGTCACACTGTTAACGTAAAAGTGACAAGTGATTAGAAGTGATAAGAATTTTTATTTCTTGGTACAGCGAGTGTTGAATTTGAAATTGCATATTAAATATTAACCGCTTGATTTTAGCTTTCAAACAACTCGTTAACAGTTTGACAAGACAGTAATATATAAAAATTCACAGAACAAAACTAGTAGTATTTTATTAAATATATATAATTATGTATAACAGTCAATTGTGACATAAACTATTAATTAATAAAGTTGTTTACTCACGAATGCGTGTATTCAGAGAACGAAATGTTTTTTTTCTCTTTTATTTATTTTTTGTTTTTGTTTTTAAACACAAAAATGCTTTTCTCAACACACGCAATCGTAAAGTGCAATAACTATAATCAATGTGTTTTTTATTATTAATAGTTATTATTTATTACGTAGTCGCAGTGCAAATGTGAAAGTGGCCTTAGTAGCGTTCGAGTGATAGCGTAAAGCGGAAATAAAAACCCAAATAAAAATGAGAAAACATTTATAATGATCATAATTAATGTAATATCACAGTGTACGTCACTGTCATTAAACTCATAAATTTCGAATTCTCATTTCTTGGACCTAATACATCTCATTACTTTTGAACAAATGACGAAGACTTCGTTTCTTCGTTAAGAATGAGACCATGATGATAAACTAGTTTAAAAAATATTATACACTTTCTCCCAATTACTTCAACTTTTAACATAATAAAAACAACATATTGTGTTCCTATAAGACTACTGACAAATTAGTATCAAATTCAATGAACAACGATTTAATTAGCGGCCTAATTTAGTATATACTGTAAGTATAATAACGATAACAAATACATATTTTATTTTCTATAAAACGTAGATCATAATAGAATAAATTGTTACTTACGTGTAGAATTTTGAATAACTAATTTACAAGAAATAAAAATAGTTTTAATAATTTTGAAGTTTTATAAGTACCTAGTAAAATTTGTGGACGATTTTAAATTATTTATATTTGTATAAATACCCGCTCCGCTTATGATTTATTAACGCTATCACTCGGAACCTGCACGGCGCGTGTAGAATGTTTTCGGATTAAACAAGATCTAATTACAGGTGACACTGCTTTTTCATACGTGTATTTTTAGTCACTAAGTAATATTTATGAAGAGATGAGAATATTGTGTGAATTTGTTTTTTGTATATAAGTGAGTTGTTAGAAATATTTGTTTAGAAATATTTATATATAGATTTATAAATTGCTACTGCTAGCAGGAAATGTTGTTTTAGGTACTGTATGTACTCAAAGTCTACATATTACATAATTTTGTTATTACTCAAATTGTTCTAAAAATTATAGTGAATTTTATTGAAATTATGTGAAGTTGAAAAAGTAAGTGTTCAATGATAATTACATGTGTCCGTTAAATTAAAAATAAAGATTAATATTTATTTCAACTGAGTGTTTTTTTTAATCTCTCTATCTTTTATGTCTCAAATATAAAAAAATAACATAAATACTAAGTACAGTTTAGTTTGGAACGTTATCTTATATAGAATTAAATAATTATGTCTATAAAAATAGAGAATTAACATTTCTCAACTGATATTTTTCCGCTGTAAGTTAATAAATTAAATTTCAAATAATTACCGCTCTCAGTGACACTGCATCTTTATAAACTTACCGAGATGGACTTCGGTAAGTATACAAAATGAAACGTATTTTGGTAGGGCATTATTTATTGCCTATTTAGAATTTCATTGCCCATCAAGTCTATGAAATATGGGTCCATTAGATCGCGTGTAACGTTTTCTAATTTCTCCCAGCGGTAAATTACTTTTTACGCAAACTCTGTGTAAGAATAGATTTATGAAAAATTACTACTGTTTTATTATTTTTTAGACTTGTGGCTTTTAAGTTTATGAAATTGGATTTCAAGGCTAGACTGAGGCATATTTTTGTTAGTATCTAGGCTCGTATATCCTCCTGATTATGGACTGCAATCCGGAAAACCGGATCTGGTAATCCGGCGGATCCGGCACAAATTTACACAAACCGGATCCAGTACCAATTCACAACCGGATACGGACATCCACCGGATCCGGTGATTGTATATTTTGACAACGGTTTCACATTACAAAAATAATTACCGTTAGAAATCGAACCTTTTTTTTACACTGTTTTAACCGTTCGATTAATGTCGCCGGATCCGGTCAAATCCGGTTGGATTGAGGAAAAAAAAGGCCGGATCCGGCCGGATTGAAAATGAGGCCGGATTGCAATCCCTACTCCTGATCAAGGTGATCAAGGTGTAGAAATTCTTATTGATATTTTTATAGGGATTATACAGAACAATTATTAATAAAATAAACCATCTAAAATGGCCGTGAGAGTCATGGTACTCAAAACACTGGCGGCATTACCTTGCTGTACGGCGAGGCTTAAACGTTAGCAAAGTAGCCGCCAGCTTTTTTCGGTCTTCGGAAGAAGTTTTTTTGGAAATAATTATTCTATATTTAAAGAAAACAAGGCACCTTTATTGTAACTATTTTTGCCTAATAACAATAATATTTAGCACTATTGTATTTTAGATTGAAAGGTGTAGTAATTAAGACATAATTACAACTTTCCTATAAAAATCCCTATAAAAATGTATGTATAGCTAACTGCAGAACATTAACAGGCTTTCTACACTCATAGCCCCGCACTAGGATTTTCTCCTGTGTCGTGGGGACCATGGACACACACAAGACGAATACACAAACACCCAGACCCAGAACATGAATCTAAACTCATCATTCAGATACCTGTCTGGCCGGTAATCGAACCCGGGATCCATTGCGCGTCAGACCGTTATGGTAACCGAAACAATAATCTCATCTGAGATTAATTACATATGTCTGCGGGTGACAAAAACCACTTTATATCACGTGCATGCTTATTTACTGCTTCTATGTGAAATAATAAGTCAATTCTTATCACTCCAACGTGCGCATCTCATTTTTCCTCTGCTCACAAATCTAACAAGATTATCATAAAAATATAATAGTAAGAGTAAAGCTGTTATAGAAAAGTGAGCTAGCAATTACAGCCTTCCACCAAAACGTAAAAATTGTTTCAGGATAGAAATAAATATGGCGGTGGTACCTGCCCGAATCATATACATTTTTTGGAACGAAGTTCCTTATCGCGCGTTGTGAAAGGGGGCTGGACGGAAAAAAATCTTACGAAAAGTTGTCACGACACTTTTTGCTATAGTAAGCTACTGTAAGCTGTGCGGCCTGCGCATGTTTCTCTGTCTGTCTCTTTCTCTCTCTCTCTTATAGAAAGCAAGCCAGATATTTTCATTTCTATTTCGCCTACTGATTGAGTTTATATTACATTATATTTGTTAATAATGAAAAAAAATATATATTTTTACTTAAAAAAAATAAAATTTTATTATAATTCCTTCACTAATTAATCGAAAGGAACTTCGTTCCATCCGGGTGTCCCTTGACACCTCTCAATTTTTTTTTTGTACCGCCTCCAATTTTCTCTGCACTTCCTTAAGATTATTAAATATCAACCGTATTGTCGAGTGGTCTAAGTCATTTGGTCTTAAGATTAACCCGCTAAAAACACAGGCCATCATAATCGGCAGTAGACATGCGCGGAGCCTCATAAATTTTTCTACTTTACGCTCTGTTACTTTAGATGGTATCCATATACCCTTTAGCGAAACCGTCAAAGACCTGGGACTTATCATCAACTCTACTTTCTCGTGGAATGCTCAAGTCAATGAAGTCAGTCGGAAGGTGCACCATTCTCTTCATTCGCTAAAATGCCTACAAGGTGTACTGCCCCTTAAAACTAAAATTTCTCTTGCTCAAACGTTATTACAACCTATTATAGATTACGCTGACGCCTGCTATCTGGATGCTACTGAGGAGCTACTTAACAAACTTGAGCGCTTGCAAAACCTTTGTATCCGATTCATTTTTGGCATTCGTAAGTTTGACCACGTCTCACAGTTCCGCAAGGATCTCAAGTGGCTCCCAATCCGACTTCGCAGAAACACTAGAATTCTATGCTTGCTATATAACATCCTACACACTCCAACTTCCCCATCCTATCTGTGTGATCGATTCTCTCTTGCTCGTCCTTCGATTGCTCCCTGTAGAACACATTTAAAAACTCTCCTTAAATTCCCGTTGCACAAAACCAGTTCCTATTCCAACTCCTTCACTGTTCATGCAGTCAGATTGTGGAATACGTTACCACCCAATATTCGTGACTCAAAGAGTATATCTCTCTTTAAGAAAGTGTGACGTATCACTACCTGTCCTTGTTAATATAAGTATCTGTCAAGTATTTATATATTTAAATTTAAATTGTTAAAGTGTATGATTATTATTATTTTTGTATCGTATTTGATATTTGTATATTATTATATTTATATATTTATATATATATATCCTTAGTCATGTTTATGACTATTTTTATGAGTGTATATATGTATTTATTTGACACAGTATAGTGCGCGCACTTCTTACCATGTGTTAACCTATATCCAGTCTCAGGTCTGCTGGAAGAGATTTCATTAGAAATAAGCAGTACCTTTGCATTTAATGTTAATTTTAAGTTCTCGTTGTATTCAATTTCTATGTGTGTGCATAAACAAATAAATAAATAAATAAATTAATTAATTAACTGGCAGAAAATGCTATTAAGCATGAAGTCCGCCTTTTGTCCATTGCTTTCTATGGTCAATAAAGTTTTAATAAATAAATACATTCTACCTTGCAAAAGACGCTTAGACATTACGCTTAAATCATGCAACTGACCACGACAAAGCAATTACTGCTGACCACGAGAGGTTATCACTGGCCACCAGGCGTCCGTAATCCGGATAGTTGACGTCATCTATTCTAAATGTAGAGCCTCATTTACTTGTCTTACCGAAAGCGGATGAACGATACGCGAGAAATATTTTGAAAGTGAATTGTATTTTTTTTATCTGATTGAAGTAACAAACGAGCATGTAGTCCACCTAATGGTAAGTGGTCACTGCCGCCCATGAACATCGGTGAGCATTTTCAAATAAAACATGGGTCCTGTCTGAAGTCAATCACAGATGCTTTGCTACTCCTTAGGACTATGATGGTCGCCTCGTATGAAAGTGTGAAGGCAACCTCATATGAATGTGTTAATCAAAACTTAACTTTGATTTTTGTATATAATTTAACAATAATTTAACACGTGGTAGAACCAGAGTAGTTTGACCGGGGAAGTACCACCGCCACACCTATTTCCAACGTGAAGCATTTCTTGCGTTTCGATGGAAGGGTGTGGTTGCCGGCACACTTTTATATGAGGCGACCACCATAGTGCTCGGGAGTAGCAACGCATCTGTGATTGACTTCAGATAGAACCCATGTTCTATTTGAAGTTGCTCACTGATGTCCATGGGTGGCAGTGACCACTTACCATCAGGTGAACTGCATGCTCGTTTGTTACTTCAATCAGATAAAAAAATAACAACAAATACTAAAAGCAAAATAAACTAAATATTTATGGTGAACTTCCATAAAACAACCGTGATTTTTGCCGTTTTATAGATAACTAGCTGTACCCGCGGCTTCGCCCGCGTAAAAATGAGTGTATCGCAAAGTTTTTCCCGCACAAATGTCGATATATGATAAAAAGTAGTCTATAATTATGTTATTCCACAACCTTTTCTATAGTGCAAGTCCTATCCAAATGAGTTTAGCCGCTCAGGCGATTACCCGGACATACACAGAGTGAAGAAACGAATTTAAAGTATGTATTTGTGGTTAGGATCATAATTGTTATGTAAAAAAATTTAAAAAATTAGACAAATTAGACTTAGAATTTTAAGATTAGACGATTGTAAACCGCCTTTCTTTGAATTAATTAACAATCTTAGTGATCACACAATACCAAGAAGCACCTTGTAAACCAAATCCTCCTCCAAATTTAAACCAAAACGCATCGATTACAAAGATTATCGCGAATTGATTTTATATTTAAGGTTGCAATCCCGTGTTTCGTAGCCCTTGACGGAATTATTAGTATTCAACATCAACATTTAATTTATCGATAGACTTCGTAGTTGTTTTGTAAATAACGCCACCTATCGCATTCAATGTAATTCAACATAGTAGTGGATAGATGGCGCAAGTATACCTAATATATAACTCATCGGTAATTCCTCGTAATTTTATATTGTGGGTAAATTAAATCAAATTTATATCACATTTATTTGTATGATAATTAATTGTTATCGATTTATAGGTATGTATTATTTCTTAGTGAACTAAGGATCAGGATGACATCAGAGCAAAATGGCTAATATGGCGATAGTTGGAATTTGGAATTAAACAAAAGTCGCGATATACAGAGTTTTACAGATATACCTATGTATGTTGTCGAGTCAAAATCAATATTTTATAATGTTTTATTATTGAGTTATGTTTTCTATCAAGTCTATCTTGCCCCTTGACGGAATTTTATTATCGTAACCCTTTGAAAGAAATGATATATTTTGATATCTCTAATAACTTTAAACGTATTTATTTGATGCATACAGTGTAAAAGACAATTTTGATCTTTATTAAAATTACGAACATAACGAATGCATTTATTTACATAAGGATTAATACTGAACAAAAGACAACAGGCTCGAAAATAACGTATTATTTTTAGTTAAAATATGGAACAAAAAAATAATTATTGTGAGTTAACCTTAAGAGATATAGATATACTATCGTGGATTTATTTTATATTTAAGTTTGCAAACCAGTGTTTCGTAGCCCTTGACGGAATTATTAGTAATTCAACATCAACTTTTAATTTATCGATATTACTTCGATTACTTCGAAGTTGTGTTGTAAATAACGCCATCTATCAAATGTTCATTCAACGTAATTCAACAGAACAGTGATAGATAGCGCAAGTATACCTAATATTTAACTCATCGGGAATTCCTCGTAATTATAATCGTATCTTTCGCATTATATACATTTCCATATTATAAACCCATATTATGGGTAAATTAAATCAAATTTATGTCACATCTATTTGAATGATAATTAATTGTTACCAATTTAAATGTATTGTTTCTGAACGAACTCACGATGACGTCCAGGCGAAATGGCCAATATGGCGATTGTCATTTGCATTGGAATTTAACAAAATTCGCGACATACCGAGTTTTACGGATATATGTTGTCGACTCAAAATCAATATTTTTTAATGTTTTATTATTCACATAAGTTTTTAATCAAATCTATCATACCCCTTGACGGAATTATTAGTACACCTCTTTGTCAAAAGTCAATATGGAGATTGTCATTTGCATTGGAATTTAATAAAATTCACAACATACCGAGTTTTACGGATATATGTTGTCGACTCAAAATCAATATTTTTTAATGTTTTATTATTCACATAAATTTTTAATCAAATCTATGATACCCCTTGACGGAATTATTAGTACTCCTCTTTGTCAAAAACAAACTATCATACAAATATTTATGCTCGATTTTAACATTTTCGACCCATTTTTTGAAATAAAAAGTAGCCTATAATGGATCCCAAGGTCACCATTATCTGTTTACACAATTTCATAAAAATCGGTTCAGTAGTTTTGGCGTGAAAGAGTAACAGACAGACAGACAGACAGAGTTACTTTCGCATTTATAATATTAGTAGGGATGGTACGGAACCCTCGGTGCGCGAGTCCGACATTCGCTTAACCAGTTTTTAAATATTTTAACACTCACCTCGCTACTCGACTGCGGTGGAACATGTCGTTAATACGATCACTTTAGGGATGCCATTCTCCAGATAACCGATAACTATAACCACAAAGCAGAAGTGCTTCATAACTTTGATGCAAATGTAAATAAGCTTTAGCTATGAACGACGATCGGTGACATTTATTATATGTATATTAGTTGTAGCCCAAGATGTCACCTGAGCTTATAAATTAAGTATTTGAAATTGTACCTCATTAATATTATAAATGCCGAAATTTATTTGGATGTATCTGTGTTTGGTATTATTTTACGCAAATAGTCGAAAAAATACTGGTCTGAAAATTGTTATACAAGTGCATGACCTAGTTTAACACATAATACTTATTATCGTTGTGACCATACGTGACCATAGCGGGCAACGCTGCGACAAGAACCTAGTTTTTCATAAAGGAGATGAAATAAATTATATTTAAATTAATGAAATAAAGACAAACCTAAAAAAAAACAATTTTGGTGTGATGCGATTACAAACATAAAGACATTAATTCTAAGAAAATATAAAAAAATCTGTTATTACATAAAGTCTTAATCCTCTAAACATTTTTTCGCAAACGTAGAAACGCAGAATTTTAATTTTTATAATAAACATTATGTATAAAAGCTCACACAGAGTTTGTATGAATAAACGTTTGTTTTTGTACCGCGCTTTACATTTCAAGTATGCTTCAAACAAAATTAACAGCGAGCGAAGGCTTCAACACCGTAGCGCTTAACGCTTAGCTAACTCTATTAAGGGAGGTGTAGCGGAAGGAACTCTACATTTTATATACGATAATTCTACGATATAAAGATTTTAAAATATTTTTCATGAAATTGGCGTGGCAACTGAGCATGTATGCATGCGTGCATGCATGAACGAACATTTAACGAGTACGTTCGAACGTAAACCCGATTGGACTGGAATATGTTATTATTTATCTTTCTTAACACATTCTAAAAAGAGTTCTCAGAAGCGCTTTGTATTCATCAAATGCGGTGCATGCATGGATAAGTATATAGTGAGTGTGTACGATTCCTAAGTGATTACAATAAGCAGATTGAATTAAAATATGGCATTTTATCGTTCTTAATACAACAAATAAGCACTAAGAAGCGCATTTTTAAATAAATTTATTATTAATTTAATACGATCGGGGTGTCTCTCGTCTCTCCCCCTCCCATTTAGTATCAAATTAATCGTATTAATTTAATGCGATTAATTTGATACTAAATAGGAGGGGGAGAGACCCGAGAGACACTCCGATCGTATTAAATTAATAATATTAGAACTATGTAGTATCAAATTAATCGCATTAAATTAATACGATTAATTTGATACTAAATAGGAGGAGAGAGACACGAGTTTTCAGTAATAATTCGGGTATCAGATGAAAGCTAGAAAGTAGGCCATCACAAAAATATATGTTTTTACAACAATTATATGTTACTATTTAAACGCAAAACTTAAAAAGCATGTTTTTACATCAATAAAAAAACGAATATCCTGTTACCAACAAGTAGCTTGCCTGGGGACACTACTGTTAAACTCATGACTACATTAGTTATAAACGTCCATTAGAATCTATATAATGATTGTATTTAAATTGATCGTGCCATGTTATTATAAATATCATAAATCAATAGAAGTTGCAATATAAATAAATATAAATGGTTATATAAATAAATCTTATAAATGCATATATTTAATTTTATATAATGTAATAGATTAATAGTAATGTTTTTGTGTCTGTGACGGTTTCCTTAACGCCTGCCATTTTTATTATAAAAGGGAGGGTATTATCGTAATATGGATCATTCTAAACATTTTACAAGTCTAAGACGTTACTCTGCCCGAACGTATTCTGAAATTGTATAAGTGTGAAATCGTTAGAATATAACAATGTTGTACATAATGTGTCGTTTACTTTGGCCATCCAATCCTACTTCTGGAACAATCCCGACTATTTAAAATCTATTTGACTGACACGGAAGGCACGAATATCAATAGTCATTAAGCATTCGTGTATATTTTTAAAGTACTAAACAATGTTATTTATTGAGCTATTCTACTATACACATTTATAAACATCAGCGCTTTCTGAAAAATTACATTGAAATAAAGAGGTTATGATCTTTTATTCATTTTTAAAACTTATCTTACGCCCAACTCTTTAAAGGGAGCTTGTTATCTTTCCAGGCCACTGAGCGAAATGATTTTTTATTCAATTCAAAGAAGCGAATGGATAAAATATCTGCTACGTGTCTCAAAGATTCAATTATTATCGTCATTTTATTTAAACAGTGAAGGTTTTAGATCGATTGAGATTTTATTTATAGATTTTTTTTAAGAAATATTTGGGAAATTTAGATACGTGAAACGAAACGGTTTTGAAGGTGGTATAACCAGTGTAGTTCGACCGGGGAAGTACCACCGCCACACCTATTTCTTGCGTGAAGCATTTCTTGCGTTTCGATGAAAGGGTGTGGTTGCCGGCACACTTTCAGATGAGGCGACCATCATATTCCTCGAGAGTAGCAACGCAACTGTTACTGACTTCAGATGGAACCCATGTTCTGTATGAAGTGGATTACAGACGTCCATGGGCGGCAATGACCACTTACCATCAGGTGGGCTGCGTGCTCGTTTGCTACTTCAATTAGATAAAAAAATAAAAACCCGTTATACTTGAAATGAGAGGTAACCTCCTTCATTTCCATTTTATACGCTTGTAATATGTCATTTATATCAACACAATATTATGTGGTTACTGCCCTCGAGCATGTAAGAATCTTCATAGAGAACAGTCGGTCTATCTGAAGGCAATTACAGGTACGTTGCTACACGAGGACTCAGGATACCGCCTCGCATGAAAGTAAGGTGGCATCCACAACTTTCCATCCAAATGCAAAACTGCTTCCTTCTAGAAAATGATGTGTTGATGGTACCTCCTCGGTTGAACTACGCTGGTTCTACCACCTGGTTGTAGAGTGTAGTTCGACCAGAGAGGTACCACACTTATTTCTAGCGCGATGCAGTTTTAAAATATTACTCCCAGAGGGGTGCAGCTGCCGTCACACTATTATATCAAAACATATTAGTCCTTGCGAGTAGCAACGCATCTGTGATTGACTTCAGATATAAATCATGTTATAATATTGTTTACAGATGTCCATGGGCGGGAAAGACCACTTACTGTCACGTGGACTGCATGCTCGTTTGCTATTTCAATCTTATAAAAAAAACTTAGTATTTTTTTTATGTATACTTTGTTCTAAATGGCCAAACTGAAACATGCGAGGCACGGACGGGTCGCTACTTTATTGTACAAAAGATCTTTTTTTATTTATGGGCACAAAAAACAGGCGGGCGTTTACCTGACGAGTTAATCTTATTACGCGCCGGGCACAGGTGCCACGAGAGTATTTGGTATGCCTAAATCTACTCGCAAATACACTACCTGCTTCATACAAATATATATAGAATCCGGATTTATGTGCGTCATTTTAAATTATATATTGACTTAAGTGTACATTTTTTTAAATCTGGTTTAAGTAGCAAATGAGCACGTAGTCCACCTGATGGTAAGTGGGCACTGTCTACCATGGGCATGTGTAGGCATGAAACTGCCACTCATGGACTTATGATGTCCATGAGTGGCAGTGACCACTTACCAGATTGACTGCGTGCTTATTTGTTATTGGAACCTTATAAATATATGACGAAGTGGGAATGACGTCAGGAAGTTCAGGTTTTCCATTACTATCTATTCTTCGATTTATTCAAATTTTGCGTAGGTCCGATCGCTCCGACGGTTGAATAAGATATCTTTTTATACCGGCAGGCGCTCGCCCTTTTATAACAAAGTTGCGTGAGGTGACATTAACACATTTATGGAGGGTAGACTAAACTAACATCCCTAGAAGTCACTTAATTGCAAATTTAATAAACAAACAATTTTCGTTCTTTACACTAACTAAAATAATTATTTTCCACAACGTGTTTTTCGTAAATATGCGGTGTCCCGCCGACATATAAATTAAAAAAATATTTCATTTAAGTATTTAGCGTATACACTTATCCGGACGATTTGTTATTCAATTCTAAAACTGTAGTAATTTGCTATTAATATTTTTGCAGACATAAAGTCACAAAATACGAAGTGTAATCTGTTACTTTATGTCTACAAAAATATTTATAACAATATCATAATACGATTATCTAGAAGAACAAAATAATTTGTGTTATTCACGGCACGAACGTAGGCAACAGAATAGGTACATTTTTTCAAATAAAGCTGAAATGAACATTTTGTTTTTATGCAAAAAGACAATTCTTGGAAAAATAGTATGAAATTCTCGAGAATTATTTACGTAGCTTTCTCGTAGACGCTTCGTAGCGCTCGTAGATGTCTCGTAGACCCTGATGTTCCGTGACTCGTTATGAAGAGCGGTAAAGATTTGCTTTAAGGGTAAATTTTAAGTCATAATTTAAACTTCATTTAATTGTTTAACGTAGCAGAATAGAAACTGGATATTTTAATTTTGCAGTACGTTTATATTGTGACGACCCGCGTGGCCGAGCGGTTACCATAACGGACAGACGCGCAGTGGCTCCCGGGATCGATTCCCGGCCAGACAGGTATCTGAATGATGAGTTTAGATTCTTGTTCTGGGTATGGATGTTGGTGTATTCGTATTTTTATGTCCATGGCACCCACGACACATGAGAAAATCCTACTGTGGGCTATGAGTGTAGAAAGCGTTTATTTATTAATTTTCTATTTTTGCAGACATAAAGTCACAAAATACGAAGTGTAATCTGTTACTTTATGTCTACAAAAATATTTATAACCATGTCATAATACGATTATCTAGAAGAACAAAATAATTTGTGTTATTCACGGCACGAACGTAGCCAACAGAATAGGTACATTTTTTCAAATAAAGCTGAAATGAACATTTTGTTTTTATGCAAAAAGACAATTCTTGGAAAAATAGTATGAAATTCTCAAGAATTATTTACGTAGCTTTCTCGTAGAGGCTTCGTAGCGCTCGTAGATGTCTCGTAGACCCTGATGTTCCGTGACTCGTTATGAAGAGCGGTAAAGATTTGCTTTAAGGTGGGTAAATTTTAAGTCGTAATTTAAACTTCATTAAATTGTTTAACGTAGCAGAATAGAAGCTGGATATTTTAATTTAGCAGTACGTTTATATTGTGACGATCCGCGCGACCGAGCGGTTACCATAACGGATTGGTGCGCAGTGGGAGCCGGGTTCAATTCCCAACCAGACAGGTATCTGAATGATGAGTTTAAATTCTTGTTCTGGATATGGATGTTTGTATTGATTTCTCTTCTTTCTACGTGAAATTAATGTTTTTAATTAATAAAAAAAAATATAATGATAAAAATTTCAATCCTAATTATAACAAAAATAAAGAATAAAATAAATAAATAAACGCTTTCTACAATCATAGCCCCACACTAGGATTTGCTCCTGTGTCGTGGGTACCATGGACACACACAAGACGAATACACAAACTCCCAGACCCAGAACATGAATCTAAACTCATCATTCAGATACCTGTCCGGCCGGGAATCGAACCCATTTCGCCGGTATGGTAACCGCTCCGCCACGCGGGTCGCCAAAGACAATAATTGCCTCACGCTAGAAATAGTGGTAGTGATATTGTGTCGCTGGTCGACCTACTCTACCATCTATATGTCGCTGGTTGACCCACTGTACTACCTGACAAAAGTATATGATTTGAGACTAACACTACCTATCGCGAAATTGATACATAAGTAGGTATTTACCTGACAAAAGTATTTTCAAACTAGCTCTTACTCGCAGCTTCGCCCGCACGGTCAAGGAAAATTAACATAAGCATTTAACAGCGTGATTCAGAACTTGCAAATGAATTTTACTATTGCCCTCTATTTATAACATCTGGAAGTACTAAATATCTAGCAACTAACAAAACATCGATATTCTCATTGGAATGAGAGAGCGCGGTAAAAAGTAGCCTACGTCACTCTCCGTCCTCCTATCTCTCAACATACGAAACGAAACAGGATCAAACAAACACACTTTCACATTTATAATATTAGTATGGAAGTATGGATAGCATGAATTTCGAGGCGCAGGTGTATACGAGGCCTACAGCTCGAATCTATGTCACAGTAATTTAATTGGTAATAGAAAAGAGATTTTTCCTAACGGTTCCTAAAATATTTATAACGTTCAGCTGAGTTGTTTGTGCTTTGCCCGCTTCGAAACCGAACGAAGGTTGCCAGTGTGATAGTAATAGAATACGTATTATTTTCCTTATTTTACAGGAAAATATCTAAAACGTTTGAGGCGGAGTTTTTTCAGGGTTCCATAGTCGAAGGGTAAAAACGGAATCCTATTACTAAGACTCTGCTGTCTGTCTATCTGTACCTATCTCTTGCACCGTTATAGCTAGACAGAATTTCACTGATGATATAACATGCCTTTATAACAACAAATTCTACAATATATAAATATATATCCAGGGTGGCCTATCCTATATAAGTCTTGGTAGCGATAACTGGGGGGCGTAAGAATTACGGGCTAGGAGATAATTATGACCCTGATTTAGTCACTATCACACTTTACGGAATTCACATTCGGAATAACGTATAACTGGTTAACTTTAACAAGAATAACGTTCCGTTAATCAGTGTAAGCGGCAGCCCGTTTAACAAAGTAATCCCTCAGCTAACTCAGTCGATCCACTTTTATGCTTTCCAATCACACGACATAATCTACGCCTACCCACTTTATATAAATAAATGATATAAATAAGAAAAATGACAAACCCGCTGAGTTTCTTGCCGGATGTTCTCAGTTGAGGTCGTATTCCGATCCGGTGGTAGTGTATAAAAAAATGTAACTGACAATTTGTAAGTGCCCCCGTAGGCTTATACAAAATAATGACATTTCATTTCCCACTCAGAGTTGCGTAAAGAGAAGCCAGATGCTATCCTCACTTGTATATGTTAATAGATTACAAACTATTGGAACGAAGTTCCTTATCGCGCGTTGTGAAAGGGGGCTAGACGGAAAAAATTCTTACGAAAAGTTGTCACGACACTTTTTGCGTGCGCATGTTTCTCTGTCTCTCTCTCTTTCTCTCTCTCTCAAAGCAAACCAATTATTTTCGTTTCGTCTTTCTATTTTGCTTTGAACGTGTCGCGACGATTATTTCCGATTTGTTTAGTTTATACAGGTTTTGTACATAATAAATAATAAAATAATAGAATTTAATAACTATAATAAAATAATAAAAAATATTATTTTATAACTTAACAAAATAAAAAATATTATTTTATAACTTAAAAAAATATAATTAAAATTGCTTCACTAATTAATCGAAAGGAACTTCGTTCCATCCAGGTGTCCCTTAACACCTCTTACCTTTTTAAACTAGTCGTCAACCCATTATTGTCCCACTGCTGGGCACGGGTCTTCTCTCAGAATGAGAGAGTTAGGCCGTAGACCACCGCGCTGGCCAAGTGCGAATTGGTGGACTTCACACACCTCCGAGAACTATTTTTCTATAAAGAACTCTCGGGTGTGTAGGTTTCCTCATGATGTTTTCCTTCACCGAAAAGCAGTGATAATTAATGTATAATACGCACATAAATCAGTGGTGCATGCCTGGGTTTGAACCTCAGACCTCCCGATTGAGAGGGCAAGTTTCAACCATTAGGCTATCACCATTAGGCTATTACTATTAAACTAAATGACGTTAATCATGAAATGTACGTAGGTTTCCTGTCATCCACCGACAAATACATATTAAAGGGGGCTCCAATACAACAAACAGGATTTTGTGTTTTCTATTTTGTAGATACGGAACCTTCGTAGTAACCTAACCATCTTTTTACTTCCCACGAATCGATTATTAGACTCGTTTTAACTGTTCAGCAATAATAAAACGGTTCAGTTCAAGTGCACGCCAATTAATTAGTTCTTCTTGACCTATTTAACGAATCGGGTTAACTGTTTTTGTTACGATAATTAAAGGTAATGAACAAATCTGTAGTGTAATACGTATTTTTGCATTGTAATTGTAATATTAGTGGACGGTAAGTTCATTATTTAGCTTTTAATTTTTCTCATAACGCAATCCAACAGCCCATAAATAACATAAAAAGAACTGTACTCCGAATATTATACAGCGTATTGTTTATAAGACCGAAGTGGCCAATACGGTTCACTCGATGGTAAGTGACCATTGCCGTCCATAGAAATTAATCGAACCCAGTTATATCTGAAGCGTGAATTTCTAGCGTGAAGCAGTTTTTGCGTTTCGATGGAAGGGTGTGGTTGCCGGCACACTTTTATAAGAGGCGACATCATATATCATAGTCCTCGTGAGTAGCGACGCATCTGTGATTGACTTCAGATGGAACCCCATGTTCTGTATAAAGTTGCATACAGATATCGATGGACGGCAGTGACCACTTACCATCAGGTAGACTGCATGTTCGTTTGCTACTTCAATCTTTAAAAAAAAAACTCAATTCATATCTATACTAATATTATAAAGAGGAAAACTTTGTATTTTTGTATGTTTGTCATGAATTAACTTAAAAACTACTGAACCGATTTAAATTTTTTTTCACCATTAGAATGCTACAATATGCCTGAACAACATAGGCTATTTTTAATACAAGAATATATAAGGCGTCTTTGCTAAATCTTGAGTAATGTTATTCAAAGTGTCAATAATTTTGCTAAAATTTTTTTTCATTGCATACACTGCGATATCTATTGATAATAGAACAAAAAAATGTTCTACAATATAAGAGAACATATCAACGAAAGACTTAGACACCGCCGGCGCACAATGATCAGTGTACCCTTACGCAAAGCAGTCGTCGCAAAAATTTTCGGGACTACTATCGGAATAGCATCAATACCCACTACTGACTATGATAATTGACCAAATGCCCATTACGAATGGTGGGGGGGACATGTCAGGAGTGGTGCTCAAATGTATAATGGTATACAGATTACATTATAGTCTGCGCGAACGAAGTCGCGTCGATTCTGCTAGTATTTGATAAAGAAGTCACGAAGTTGAATAAACCTTATTATCTGGAAACAAGGTTTAGTATGATGGTAAAGTGGGTAAATGATTGATAAAACGAAGAGGCCAGCTTTAAACAAGAGTAATATTTCGATAGCAAGTACATTAAATGATGGATGACTACACACGGGACGATATTTTGTTTCAATACGTTATACGGCAATAAATTGCACAATAGAGAGTAAGTATTCCCGTACCGACTTTTAAAAAATAAAGATAGCAAATTAGCATGCAGCTTACCGGTTAGTGGCCACTGCTGCTCATGGATGATGCCATCTGAAAGAAATAAAATAAGTGAAAACAAAGAAAATAGAAAAATCTGCGGAGATATTTCCATGATCATCTTATTATTTTTTTATCTGGTCAAAGTACCAAAAGAACATGCAGGTCATTTGATGGTAATTGGTCACTGCCGCCCATAGACATTTGCAAACAACTTCAAATAGAACATAGGTTCTATCTGAAGTCAATCACGGATGCGTTGCTACTCCCGACGACTATGCTGGTCGTCTCATATAAAATTGTGCCGACAACCACATCCTTCCATCGAAACGCAAGAAATGCTTAACGCTAGAAGTAGGTGTGGCGGTGGTACTTCCCCGGTCGAACTACACTGGTTCTACCACCTGCAAAAACACCTTGTTCTTTTCTTCGTAATTGAACTACAAAGAATTTCACCACCTATCAATCATATTATATATTTACCTAGTTGACCCGGCGAACTTCGTTCCGCCTAAAAGTATAAAATCTAAAATTATCAGTGTTTCTCCACCATATTATACATGTGTTGTACCTCAAAACCTTTCTCTTGAATCAATCCATCTTTTAAAAACTGCATTAAAATCCGTCGCGTAGTTTTAAAGATCTAAGCATACATAGGGGCAGACGGCAAGAAGCGACTTTGTTTTATACTATATAGTGATTAAGTTGTTACACTAGTTTAGTCAACTGTTATTGCATTAGTTTAGTCAACTGTGCCCATGTATAAATTACTGTATGTTAATTTTTTTAAAAACTTCGACCGTGATTTTGTGTGAAAAAGTTACAAACAAACACATTTTTCAAACTTTCGCCAATATAACATTAATAAAATAAACGCTTGTAATTTAATCTCGTGTGTTTTCAGACATTGTTTGAGAGATTCTTTGTGTAAAGAACTGAAGTTCTTCGATGGCCTCTAATTTATGAAGTGGGAAGGAAGAACAATGGGTATTCCATTCAATTGAATTATCAGATAAATGTGGAAAGTTCGAGGTCCCGCCTATCGATGTGTACCTATACACTCTATACATTTATATTCATACATGGAATTATGTGTGACTGCAGAGGGCCCGTCGTCAGGAATTAGGTTACGATAAAAAATCACCGTCCCTGTAGTTCCGAAATAACATTTCTTACGTTATAGAAACGGTCGTACACGATGCTAATCTGACCGAATATCGTTCACACACATATGGGACATGTACCCTGTTTGCACCGAATAGTTAAAGACACTGTATACTTCATGTTTCCATTAAACAATTTGCTTACGTTTTCGCCTATTATAACAAAATGTATTTAAGTTATGACCAACAACTACGACGTAAACGCTCAATGTATTTTGCAAAGTATGAGCGAATACGTATTTTTTTTTATCTGTCTGAAGTAGCAAACGAGCATGCAGTCCGCCTGATGTTTAGTGGTCACTGCCGTCCGTGGACATCGGTAATCAACTTCATACAGAAGATAGGTTCTCTCAGAAGTCAAACACAGATGCGTTATTAGTCCTGGGAAGTGAGATGGTTGCCTCATGTGAAAGTTTGCCGGCAAGCACACCCTTCATCGAAACGCAAGAAATGCTTCACGCTAGAAATAGGTGTGGCGGTGGTACTTCCCCGGTCGAACTACACTTGTTCTACCACCTATAAATCATTATGTCTCCATTAAACAATTGTTTATGTTTTGCCTATTATTTCAAAGTACAATGTAAATTATTTCATTTACCGAAATCGAGGACGTAAGCGCCTTATGTACTTTTCAATGTATGAGCGAACACGTAAAGTGTGATTGTTTTGAAAAAAAACGAAATAAACTAGTTCCAATTCCAAATGTACTGTACTAGTGTACCAATAAAGGGCAAAGTAGAGGGAAAGTCGCATTGAGAGATACTAAGGGATTTATCTTATGTGACAAAATTGCGTATAAAACTCTTACTACAAATAGCGTTTGGAAACTTACAGAATTAGAAGAGAAGAGCAGAGTGTATTTTTGTTGCATTACGTAGGTTATTTTAAACGTATTTTAAACGTTTAAGGAAGATAGCGGACTTCGACGCAATACAGAATTTATTTGTATTACATTCGTTCGTACCTTATCCATATGAGATACAATAAAACAATGCGCGATATTTTACAAAGAAGTCCGCGATTGCACACATTTATTTTAACTATTCACCCGTCGCATCGGTCGAAATTCGTCCGTAATTTAAATTAAAATTAAAAGTAGTACAAACATTTTTCAATTCAATAAAATGTAATAATTTTCAAGTAATTTTGAACGCACCCGTTAAATATAGTTTAATTAGCTAAGCCACATTTAAAAGATTTGACAAATTTTGATTTTGACATTTGACATTTTGACAAAGATACTGACATTTCTGACGTTATGTGTTTTCATAGTAAGACATTGAATGTTCTATTTCGTTTATTATTTATGTGTTTGTGACAAATGCACGGTAGTGTGTGTAATGTGTTTTAGTTGATTTTATGTATGTTATATGCATTATTTGAAAAAAATATTAACATTCTGCACTCCTTCTCTACGTCCACTATAACCATGCAAAATTTCATACGAATTCGCGCCATAGGTCATCACTGCATATTTACTTGCATGCAAATAAAATAGTTTGATGGTTGTGTAATAAACAACAACTTTGAACTTACTCAGACTTTTGCCAAATTGCATTTAAACTCCCAAATTATATTTGTCACGAAATGTTATGAAGTCACGAAATGGAACGGAATAATTCCCCTCACAGAAGAAGTCGCGGTCGTTTGCAAGATAACAAAGAATTGTATAAAGTTCTTGATCCTCTAAATGAGTTCAAACTTTGCAGATTCAGAGATTCGGGTTTCGAAGGCTTTTGTTGTAGGGGAAATCTTGCACATAAACGTTTTTTTCAGCTTTTCTTTAGCTTAGCTGAGTAAGTTAGGTTATAATATATTTTTTTTGCAGAGTAGAGATAGGTTGAAACTTGCCCTCTCGATCGGGAGGTCTGGTGTTCAAACCCAGGCACACACCACTAATTTATGTGCGTCTTAGAAATTAATTATCACTGCTTTTCGGTAAAAAAAAAACATCGGGAGGAAATCTGCAAACCGAGAGTGCTTTAAAAAAAAGTTCTCGGAGGTGTGTGAAGTCCACCAATTCGCACTTGGCCATCGTGGGGGACTAAAACTAAAACTCTCTCATTCTGAGAGAAGATACGTGCCCAGTAGTGTGCCAATAATGGGTTAATGAGAGATTAACACATGCGTTTTCTTTATCGTTATCGAAACGAGTGAAGCCAGGAGAATAACGTAATATTCAAATAAAAGTATGGTATATTATTATTTTATTACCATTCATAAACACATTATCTCCTGGAAAAGTAACTTCACGACGGATTTCTCTCGAGTATAGATTATTTCGGTGATTTATTTGTCAGCCATTAGCCGTTTCGTCGGTAATTGACGCCTTGAGCGTTTCCATATAATGTCGACCCAACGGGCTATCAAGTTAATGCCAAGATTTATTTACCTTTGTGTAGCGTATTATATTATGTTTCTTAAGAAAATAAATCTTTACTAAAGAATTCGACCTATACCTTAGATTTTATCGACTTTTTCAAACGTTGAAATAGTAAGCGAGCTTGTAATGTACCTGATAATAAGAGGTCAATCACAGATGTGTCGCTACTCCCGAGGACTATGATGGTTGCCTCATATCAAAGTGTGCCGGCAACCACACCATTTCATCGAAACGCAGGAAATACTTCACGCTAGCAATAAGTGTGGCGGTGGTACTTCCCCGGTTGAACTACACTGGTTCTACCACCTGCAAAAATGTAGCGGCAATATGTCCAAATCGAAGCAAGTTTAAAGATAGTCTTAATAGGTTGTGACGTAGTAAATTTGTTCGTTTCTTCTCTTGTTTTGTAACAAGTAAAGATTTTGCTTACAAGGTGGTAGAACCTTTGGTTGGAAGGGTGTGGTTGCCGGCACACTTTTACATGAGGCGACCATCATAGTCCTCTGGAGTAGCAACGCATCTGTGATTGACTTCAAATGGAACCCATTTTCTGTATGAAGTTGATCACAGATGTTCATGGGCGGCAGTGACCACTTACCATCAGGTGGACTGCATGCTCGTTTGCTACTTCAGTCAGATAAAAAAAAGTTCGACCAGGAAAGTAACACCGCCACACCTGTATCTAGCGTGAAGCAGTTCTTGCGTTTCGTTGGAAGGGTGTAGTTGTGGTGGACCATCTAAGTCCTCAGAAGTAGCATGTAACCATACCTACTCACAACACACGCAGTTCTAAAGTAGAGCGTCTCTATAATATTTAAGATGAAAAGCGGCCATTCGATTTTAATTAAAACGGTCGGCCACAGACCGATCGTTCCCTCGGGATCTACTCCTTATTAGGGGACCGAACGGTAGTAGATTGAACGTTATAGAAATTTCTCATCACTTAACTACTTTACAGCCGCAGCGTTGCCCTCATTTACCGCTGTGTAATTTTTCTTAGGCAAATACCTACTTTAAATATTTTAAGGAAAAAATGTCGCCTATATAACACGATTTAAACACGCTTTCTACACTCACAGCCCCACAATAGGATTTTCTCCTGTGTCGTGGGTACCATGGACACACACCAGACGAATACACAAACACCCAGACCCAGAACACGAATCTAAACTCATCATCAGATACCTGTCTGGCCGGGAATCGAACCCGGGACCCATTGCGCGTCAGACCGGTATGGTAACCGCTCCACCACGCGGGTCGTCGAATATATATCATTATACTATGCAGCCGCCTCAAATTTTGAAATATTAAATTGTTGCTCCCCTGTACAATGTTAAAGGTGGTAGACAGAGTACAGTTCGACCAGGTACGAACAACGTACCATAGTATTTTCAATCGTGAAGTGGCTCTGTCATTTTTATGGAAGGGTGTGTTTTTTTTTATCTGACTGCGTCCACGTGGTGGTAAGTGCTCATTGCCGCACATGGACATCTGTAATCAACTGAAACACAGATGCATTGCTGCTCCCTGGACTATGATGGTCGCCTCATATAAAAGTGTGCCGGCAACCATACCCTTCCATCTAAACGCAAGAAATGCTTCACTCTAGGAATAGATGTGGTTCTTCCCTGATCGAACTAAATTAGTTCTACCACCTTCAAACGATGTGGTTGTCGGCTACCATTTATATGAAGCGACCATGTTACTTCCAGTGAGTAGCAATTAGCAATGCATCTGCTTGACTTCAAATAGAACCTTGTTTTGTATGGAGTTGCTTACAAGATTTCGTGGGCGGTAATGACCACTTACCATTAGATGGACTGCATGTACGTTTGTTACTTCAGTCTAAAAAACAAGCTGGTCCTTATTATTTACCTATATTTGCGAAAAGTATCGAAAGCACTTTTTATGACTAGAAGTACAAGAAGAAGCACAAACTTTGAAAAACACTGGCTAAAAAGAAAGAAAGAAGAAGAAAGAAATCATGTTTATTCACGATGTATGTGATACAAGATAAAAGTCATTTCTTAACATTCAAGAATTTCTTGACATTTATAATTAATTTTATTTCTTGTATACAGTTCAATTGTAATAATACTGTATTTTCATGTAACACTTGACATAAATATTGTAGGCGACGCACTAAGCATTCAATTATTTATGTATTTTTTTATAAATATTCTATGAATAAACAAGAGTGCGCCCGATGGCATGTTATAACCATGGCAACAGAATCGGGGTTCTCAGTCGTCCACGTACGTCAGCAGTTAGCGGAACGGCCCTCGAACGCGCTCTTTTGCACTAAATCTCGTGGTTTTACTTTCATCCCCTATAATTCTGGTCCTTCGAGCCGGATCTTACCAGACTATGTTTACTACTCCACCTCGTAATAGACTGATGTCGCGTAAAGCCCGAGAGGAACTTAGTGAACGGTTAGAAAGTGCGTCTGGGCATGTGCTCACCGCTGGGAACGATAAAAACGAACAAAGAGTTTGTGCCAGTGCAGTGATAGACTCACAAATCCCTTTGCAACATACATTATCAGTTCCTGAAGTGCCAACGGAAGCTAACTTAGACGTTAAATATGAAAATCTTGCCTCACAGTCGGCGCCATCTATGTCGACGTCATCTTCCCACGTCAGGCGCAAGAAGCTCGAGCTGGCTGCCGCCGAAGCCAAGGCAAAGATTCAATTAGAGTTAATTGAGAAAAAACTCGAATATGATTTAGCAGTGGATGATTACGAGACGGAAATTCACGCGCCACGTAGTAAAAAGGCGTCAAATTGTCCTTCAAATGCTAGCCAAGGACATAATAGTAAATCGATGGTGAACGAGTGGATGGAACAGAACGAGGTACAGCAGTCGCCTGTGCTAGATGTAGCACCGACGACGACGACGGAGGCAGCACGGATACCTACCGTAGATCCGATTCGTGCACAGGCCCAGGGCCCTCCTGTCGACAGCATTCTGCAACTCGCACATACACTGAAGGATATTATGGTGACTTCGTCCACTCAGCAGGAGGAACGCTTACTCACACGATTGTCAACACCGCGTGAATTGCCTAGCTTTGCTGGAGACTATATAGAATGGTTGCACTTTAAGAGTGCATATGAGGAATCCAATCGTCTATGCCATTTTAGTGAGACGGAAAATTTGTGGCGTTTGAGAAAAGCCCTCAGAGGGGAGGCTAAAGAGACAGTTACAGATTTACTAATCGGTAACACTTCGCCAGATATAGTAATGCAAGCGTTACAATTAAGGTATGGGAATGCTGACATTATTATTCAACACCTTGTATCCCAAATTAAGAAACTAGCACCTTTAACAAATAATTATCAACATGACATAATATCATTTTCTATAAAAATAAGTAATTGTGTCGCAACATTGCAATCGTTAAATAAACAAGATTATCTTCGTAGTCCAGATTTGTCAGCAGCTATCACGTCTAAGCTACCTAGTATTTTGTTTAATAAATGGACCGAATACGCATACACTAGGATGACATTAGATATTCCTAAACTTCAACTCCTCGCTGCTTTTCTAAAAAGAGAGGCTGAGATGGTTGCCGTCGTTGGTGTAACCCCTAATGTGCGAGATTACAAGAAGCCCGAAATGGTGCAGCCTAGTAAGAGGTATGAAGACAGACCTCGCCAGAGTGGTTACAATAAACCTGTATTTGCTACTGCTGCGCGAGCCACGGAGAATAGTAAAATCTGCAATTTTTGTAACAAATCAGTTCATTTATTATCGGATTGTCGTTCTTTTAA
Source organism: Spicauda simplicius (assembly GCA_949699795.1). Lineage (NCBI taxonomy): Eukaryota > Metazoa > Arthropoda > Insecta > Lepidoptera > Hesperiidae > Spicauda > Spicauda simplicius. Next base: position 15,692,609 of record OX453075.1, on the reverse strand, counting down.
AAGAGCCATGAGGAAAGATAGATGGAGATATGTCAAAACAAATAATTTATGTTACTGTTGTTTACAAGAAAGACATAATCGAAATAGTTGTCCTGCTCCTGTATGCAATATTGATAGTTGTGGACTTGCTCATCATCGGTTATTACACTATAATAAACCGAACGCCACGCAAACATCAGCTGAGCAGCGCGAGGAGGATTTGGAACCGTCACGACATTGTCAACCAGGGGATTCATCGGCATCATGCCGCGAGACCGTGGCACACTCCCTCGCTACGAGCTCGGCGCTGCGGCGCCGGAACTCGCAGTCCCTGGACACGTCCCGCGCCTGCGCTCCCGCCACGCAAAGTACAGTATTCCTTAAAGTTGTCAAAGTGAATTTAAGTGGACCTAAAGGTATTGTCACTACTTATGCTTTATTAGACGATGGTGCTTCTATTTCTATGATTGATAAAAATTTAGTGCACGAGTTAGGTCTTACGTCATCCCAATGTAGTTCTATTAAATTAATTGATGCTTTCGGTTTAGAAATATTTCAATCTGATGCTCCTAAAATATGTACAAAAATCAGTGGTTTTTATGAGAATCAATATTATGATGTAACTTTGCGACAAGTTGAAAAATTAAATTTACCTCAACACGATTTTTCATCTATTAATGATTTAAAATGTAATCATTTGTTAGCAATAAAAGATATTGTTTGTAAAGAATGCGTAGTGCCTCGCTTGCTAATAGGTGAAGATAATTATTACCTAATCGCGCCGTTACAAATTCGACACGGCAATAAGCAGGAACCATATGCTACGAGATGCCGCTTAGGATGGTGCATTCATGGTTGCTATGGTCTCACTCACTCTTCCGTGAACGCACTCACATTCCATCTCGCTCACTCTGAGGCGCCCGAACATATAACAATTATGAATGAAGTTAATGAGTTAATTAAAAAATCCTTTGAATTAGATTCCATTGGAGTATCTTCCTTACGCCGTGAAAATCCGGCACATATGAGAGCGGTACGTATACTAGATGACACTGCACGTCAGATAGGTAAACAATGGGAGGTCGGTTTGCCCTTCGTCAAGGACGAGTTCTGCTTGCCGGACACCTATGATTATGCCCGTTCCAGACTAACAGGTATTATGAAAAAAATTCAGACAGATAGCAGTTACGCGGAGAGGTACCGGAAGGAAATTCGGAAACTCTTCGACCACGGCTACGCTCGAGAACTAAATGACTCTGAACTTTCGGCTAGTCACATTTGGTATCTGTCTCATTTTGGTGTTCAGAACTGCAATAAACCTGAAAAATTAAGGTTAGTATTTGATTGTGCTGGAAAGGTGAAAGGGGTTTGTTTGAACGATTTCCTTCTCACTGGCCCGGATTTATATAATTCTTTGTTGGGAATTATGTTACGTTTTCGGGAACATAAAATTGTGATCACAGGTGATATTAAAGATTTTTTTAACCAAATAAAAATTCGCGATGAAGACCAACATGTATTTCGTTTCCTATGGCAAGATAGTTTAGATGAACCCTTAAAAAAATGTGTTATGCAGAATTTATTATTTGGAGCTACGTGCTCGCCTTTCATAGCACAATATATTAAAAATAAAAATGCTCAAAAATACCAGGATTTGTATCCAGAAGCGGTCGATGAAATTATAAACAATCATTATATGGACGATTGTTTACATTCATGCGATAATGAGACTCAAGCTATTCAATTAGTGAAAGATATAACTGCCATTCATAAATCAGGCGGGTTTGAAATGACGCGGTGGTCGAGTAACAGTAGGTATGTTTTGCAGTCTATACCATCCGATGCGCTTGCGCCTACTGCCATTGAATTTAAAGATGGATCTACGAACACTACTGAGCGCACTCTCGGATTGATGTGGCATCCTAATGACGATACATTTGGTTTTAAAATAAATATTAATCGAATATCGCCTAATATTATGAAGGGATTAGAACCTCCAACTAAAGCACAAATGTTAAGTATAATAATGTCCGTTTATGATTTACATGGTTTTCTTTCTCCATTTATAATTAAAGGGAAAATTATTTTTCAAAATGTACATCGTAGCGGTGTCGAATGGAATTGCCACATCCATCCTGAGGAACACTCCTTGTTCACGAGATGGCTTGACGACTTGCAATGTTTAAGTTCACTTCGCATTCCAAGGTTTTATTTGCATGTGCAGGATTGGCTCGAATGTTACTCGGACGCGCAATGGTTATCATCTTTTTCGAAAGACAATAGCACAGAACCTACTATTATTAATACACAGATGCATATTTTTTGTGACGCATCTTCAAAGGCTTATGCAACGGTTATTTACTGGCGCTTTATACGATCCGATGGACGTGTACTTATTTGTTTTGTCAGTAGTAAAAGCCGCGTAAGTCCTTTACGTCCAATATCAATACCCAGGCTGGAGTTACAAGGTGCCCTGTTAGCAGCACGGCTTGCGGCTGCAATACAGCGTGAACATAAAGACATACAGCCAACAAAGAGGTATTTTTGGATGGACTCAAGCACTGTATTACAATGGATTCGTAGTGATCCACGTAATTATAAGCCTTATGTAGCTCGCCGTTTAGGTGAAATAGACGAGCTGTCAAAATCATGCGAGTGGCGTCATGTACCCACTGGCCTTAACGTGGCGGACATAGCCACGCGCGAGGACGCTCCTCGGCTTGTTTATTGCAGTGACTGGTTTCAAGGTCCTTCTTTTTTGAGTCGCCCTGAAGATCAGTGGCCCAAGGATCTGAAGCGTATCAAACCACTGGATGAAACAAGGTGTGAAGAGCGTTCTATTCATGCAGTGATCCAGTGTAACTCAGATATATCTTTGCCTAACGAAGATAATATCTCGAGTTGGGTTACACTTATGCGAGCAACGGCTAGGGTCTTGCTTTTCATTAGAAAATGTCAGCGGAAGGAGTGCAGCCTTGACATTTTTCTAATGAAGGAGGCAGAGAACCTATTGATAAAGAAGTGTCAATTTGATAGTTTTGGCAACGAATTGTCTTATTTAAAACAAAATAAACCATTGCCTTCTAATAGTCGTCTGCTACAGTTGTCACCATACATTGACGAGTTAGGTATATTACGTGTTGGCGGCCGCATAGACAGGGTAGCAGGTGTGGAGTACCACGCACGGCGTCCTGCTATTTTGGATGGTCAACACAAGATTACACGCTTATTAGTCCAATATCATCACAAACAAGCAATGCATGGTGCGAACGAACTTGTTGTTAATAATTTGCGACAGCAATATTGGATTTTACGTCTCAGACCGACTGTCCGCACTGTTGCGTCACGTTGTTTATTTTGCCGCTTTAGGCGAGCCACGCCACAACCGCAGCGTATGGCAGATTTACCTGCTGCTCGGCTACAACACAATAGGCGTCCCTTCACTTTTTCAGGTGTTGACTTTTTCGGACCTCTCGAGGTTACAGTTGGTCGTAGACGTTATAAACGTTACGGAATGTTATTTACATGCCTCACTATACGTGCTATCCATATTGAGGTGACCGAAGACCTGAGCACCGACTCCACAATAATGGCATTACGCCGTATGGCAGCACGCCGTGGCATGCCGCAGGTAATATTTTCTGATAACGGTACCAATCTTCGAGGCGCCGATACAGAACTGAGACGTAGTATAGCCGAGGTCGACACGGAGGCAGTCCGGGAGGCTGGAGCCGTTCGTGGTGTGGATTGGCGCTTTATTCCACCGGGTGCTCCTGAGATGGGAGGCAGCTGGGAGAGGATGATTCGGACAGTTAAAACTTCACTTAAGGTTGTATTAAAAAGCCGCGCCCCTCACCCAGACACTTTAGCTACACTACTGGTTGAGGTGGAGGCGCTGGTTAACAGCCGCCCCATCACTCATGTCTCTAGTGACCCCAGTTATCCGGAGGCCCTCACGCCCAATCATTTTTTGATTGGAACGTCTTCCACAAGTCCGCAATTTGGTAAGTATGATGATTTTGATTTATGTTTACGAAAGAGATGGCGAGTCGCGCAGAGATTAGCGGACATGTTCTGGGCTCGCTGGCTCAAGGAATATTTGCCAACTTTACTTCCACGTCAAAAATGGACCCAAGAAACTAAACCTCTAGAGGTAGGTGATTACGTCATCCTTATCGATCCTAATCTAGAGAGAGGTCGCTGGCGTCACGGAATAGTGAGTGCAACACATGTAGGTAGGGATGGTCGCGTTCGAATTGTAGACGTGCGTACGCGCACAGGTGTTGTGCGTAGGCCGGTGACACGCGTCGCCTTACTGTCACCACGGGATTTTAGTGCTGTCTAGCTAGCACTAAGGAGGCAGATATTGTAGGCGACGCACTAAGCATTCAATTATTTATGTATTTTTTTATAAATATTCTATGAATAAACAAGAGTGCGCCCGATGGCATGTTATAACCATGGCAACAGAATCGGGGTTCTCAGTCGTCCACGTACGTCAGCAGTTAGCGGAACGGCCCTCGAACGCGCTCTTTTGCACTAAATCTCGTGGTTTTACTTTCATCCCCTATAAATATATTAATAATTTTGACATCTTATAATTAAATTTCGTAATTGTTGTAACATTTGGATTTAAGATGTTAAATTATATTATAAGTATTAGTTTATATGCTACTTATATAAATTTGTACGTCAGCGATGACAAAAAAAATGTGTAATATTTGATGTTAACTGTAATACAATTAATATTAAGCATTTTTTTACAAATAAATAAATATTATTATTATTATTATTATTAAATATTTTATTCAAGCCGATTTAATAATTCGCAAAATGATACTAATATTGTTAAATCTATTTATTTTAAACACTATTTTCTCTGTACTGTACTGACTTCATTAATATTTTATATATTAGTAACGTATTTAATGTTAATTATACTGAAATCTAAAATTTCCATGAACAAATAATATTTTCACTGCTTTGATCTATTTAACGGAAACCAACGAACAAAAGGAAACTCCGGATTACCACAACAAACAATATAGGTAATTACGCGTATTGAAATTAGAAATTGCGAGAATTGGACTTAACAAAAGTTAAACGAACGCATTTAATTTCCATTGTAAAATAACTTCGGGTTGTAATGTACTTACAGTGGAAATACATGAAGCCACAAGCCATGGCCGCATGCATTGTGGACGTAAACACGCATGTCTAAGTCCACACTCATGTCCCATTCACTCGCTTGCGTAAACTCACTGCAGTCTCTGTTTAACAGGTGGTAGAACTCTTTGAGTTTCGTCCCCGGTGGGTAGTATTTCCCACACCTATTTCTACCTTTTTTTCTCTTTTTACGAGAGCACTACCTTCTAAAAGTATCCGACGCCGTGGGAGCGACGCGGGTCATGTGGGATTCTTACCGCCGCCCGCAACCCTGAAAGCCCCTTTTAGGCGCCTCGTAAGACAGGCAGGGGATACCGTAGCCCTATGCTGGTCCAGAGACTACAGGGACACACACATATTTCTACCTAATAACATCAGAGTGGCGTGTTTTGGTCTGGAAGGTGAAGTTAGAGATACATAATAATCCGAGACGTTCTAACTTATGCCTAGGGGATTTCTTTTTGTTCTTGAGTTCTGAGTGGGAAATCTTCAAAAGGTACCCGACGCCGTGGGAGCGACGCAGGGTTATGTGGGATTTTTACCACACTAACCCCTCCCCCCCCCCCGGTGGCCGTCCTCGGCGCTATAAAGAGGACTCCGTGACCCTGAAATGACCGCAACCGGAATCCTCTGAGCGCGTTGCTCTATCGGGGTCCTCCCAGACGGGCGGCTGGGCCCACATCTCCGTATAGTTTCTACGAACGTATGCGACCACACATACCGTCGTCCTTCCCAGGATAGCCTGATCGAACGGTTCGAGCTCCCACTCTAGCCGCCTGCAACTCTGAAAGCCCCTTTTAGTCTCCTCTTATGACAGGCAGGGGATGCCGTAGCCCTATTCTGATCCCGGAACTATAGAGACGATGCCTAGGGTTAGTAACGTATGTGCATAACTTCAGATAAGACTTTTATCTTATCAGGGGTTGATTACAGATGTTCATGGGCAGCAGTGTTCACTGACCATTAGACTACATGCCCGTTTGCTACTTTCATATTTTGTGCATAGTGCGTATAAAATGACAAGATGCAAGTGACACGTTTTACACATGACGCGACCATCTTAGTCCTCGGGAGTGGCAACGCATCTGTGATTGACTTCAGATGGAACCCATGTTCTGTATGAAGTTGATTACAGATGTTCATGGGCGGCAGTGACCACTTACCATCAGGTGGACTGCATGTTCGTTTGCTACTGCAGTCATATAAAAAAAGACGGAAAAAGCGCTCAAACATGAATAAATTAGTTTCAATCGTCATTCGCATGATTCTGTAGCATCAACGTTGAGCGTTAAAAACAAATACGTCTCTAATAAATAAAATTGCTAGTCCAATTAGTGACAGTGATCAATTACCATCAGGTGGACATATCTGTAGTGGAGTTGTGAAAATGTATCCATAGCATAGTGACAATTTACCATAAGTATTACATATATAATTGACGACCCGCGTGTCGCAGCGATCACCATACCGGTCTGACACGCAGTGGGTCCCGGGTTCGATTCCCGGCCAGACAGGTATCTGAACGATGAGTTTAGATTCTGTTCTGTTCTGGGTCCCGGTGTTTGTGTATTCGTCTTTGTGTGTGTCCATGGCACCCATGACATAGGAGAAAATCCTACTGTGGGGCTATGAGTGTAGAAAGCGTTTAAAGCGTTTGTAATAGTAACCGTAGTACCTATATATTTACTTACGACTGGTAGTACCATAAATATGATTCACACTTCATAAAATTAAATAGAGATTGCATATTATGGACATGAGAACAATCAATAGATCCAACGCAATAAAATAATAATGAATAATAAATAATAATAAATAATCAAATAATTCATTGCAACATCCATAATTTAATTCGATACAAAAGGCGTATATTTTATTCAACCGACGCTTAGGATTTTATTTACTTAATACGTTAACACTTCAAGCATCTCTCGAGAAAACTTTATCTGCTCTGAAACACTCCCGAGAGATTCAGCGAGGGTCAAGGTATAACATTGCCTAGTTAAAACTTTGTACAACTTTTATATAAACTTACCTGAGAAACTCGCTTTATAAACCTTGGAAAGATGGAAAATGAATTGACGATTGTATTACTTAGCTTTCCTCATTTTTAATTTGATGTATTTTGAAACTTCGCAATAAATGAAATTATTTATTTATTTAAATGCTAGGTTATTCCTGTAGCTTTGGTCAACCCTACCATGGTAACGAGTATACTACGTATTAGGCTGTGTCCCCAGTAGGCTTCTTTCGCGTCCGGGGTTGCAGACGGCTAGAGTGGGAGCTCGAATCGTTCGGTCAGGCAATCCCGGGAAGGACGGCGGTATGTGTGGTCGCATACCGTTGTAAAGATTAGACGGAGCGGTGGGCCCAGCCGCCCATCTGGGAGGAGCCCGATGGGGCAGCGCGCTCGAGGATTCCGGTTGAAGTCGTTTCGAGATCCCGGAGTCCTCCTTTTCAGCGCCGAGGACGGCCACCGGGGGGGTTTTGGTGCGGTAAAAATCCCACATAACCCTGCGTCGCTCCCACGGCGTCGGGTACCTTTGGAAGGTTTCCCCCTCGAAAACAAAAAAAAAAGGCTTCTTTCGCGGCCGACTGAATTTGCGACGTATCGGGTTAGTACGCCCTGTCGTATATTTGAAATAGAGTGTCCAAAGTTTGCTAGTTTGCGCTCACTGTACTATGAGCGCAAAATGCGTAAAGTGAGCGCAAACTAGCAAACTTTGGACACTACATTTCAAATATATGGAAGGGCGTACTAAATCGATACGTCGCAGATTCAATACGCCGCTAACAGTTTTCCTACTGGGGACACAGCTTTAATCTAGGCTATAAACAATGTGTGTGCCAAAGTGAGTAAAATCCGACTGGTATTTTTACGTGACTGTGACAAACACACACGTGTACATCTCCCAAAGTTTCACATGAGGAACTCGTACTAAGGGTTGAGACGATACGGTCAATTGCATCGATTCTTGCATCACATAAATTCATATTTAACCCTTTCGCGGACGGTCTCCATTTATGACGTAAAAATACGTAGAGTCCAATGATATCATACGTTTTGAAGACGTCATAACAGAATTGGGATAGTAAAGTTTCTAGTATTTTACATGGTGTAACACAAGGTACGTCCAATAAGATTTTAAATTGAAAGTTCATTAGGAATAAACGTTCTGTCGTAAATAATATTTTAATATTTGAACGTCATTGTACGTTGTGCCATATCAAAATCTCAAACTATGACGTACAAACACGTTCTGTCCGTGAAAGTATTTACTATAATTCGTGCGACCTGTTCACCAACACCAACCATAAGAGATACATAAATAAGCATTGTATTTTATGCTTACATCTAGGTCTAGCATAATGTAAAATACCGTCCATGTGCGATCCAGTCCCACGAGAGATTATACGTCCACACTTATTGGAACAGAATAAAGCACTTTGGCGTTGCATATTGTAGCTACCTTTATATCTACATATCTGCTTATATACATCAAAGTTTTATATGAATCATCTTTAGTATAAAAATACATACAACGAAGGGTACCCTCTAAAGATTACAATAAGAATATTGATTTATTTCATACTTCTTAGACACCTATTTTGACGTCGTCGAGTTGCTTCGAAACTTTTTTCTGTTGTTTCGGAAGAAGCAGAAGCAGAAAAGCAGCAGCAACAATCAATTAATGTCTTAAGTCACATGTTGTGAGACGAGGAATCTGACCGCACAAATGCTTAGAAAAAAACGCTTTCTACACTCATAGCCCCACAGTAGGATTTTCTCCTGTGTCGTGGGTGCCATGGACACGCACAAAGACGAATACACAAACACCCAGACCCAGAACAAGAATCTAAACTCATCATTCAGACTCCTGTTTGGCCGGGAATCGAACCCGGGACCCACTGCGTGTCAGACCGGTACGGTAACCGCTGCGCCACGCGGGTCGTCAAATGTATCTCACACGCCTTGCTAAAAATGAGAAAATAAAACATATTTTCAATGCATATGTAAAATAAATATATGAGGACATTTATTTTCGCAGAGGTTTTCGCAGTGCTTCAAGACAAGTGATCACGTCGCTATTTGTTTCCGCGATCTTTTTAAAAGTGTATTGCATGGTATACGGGCGGTTTGAATTTTTTTAACTATAAAATTAATAATATAGAACTCCGGACGTGTCCTCGCAGAAGAATGTATTTTTCAGTGACTAATTTCTAATTTACGAAGAATAAGGCATTTTTTAAGAAATGTTTTTTTAATTACTAGATATCACACTCATTTCCAAACATTAACAAGTATCAATATTAAACTGTTTTCCGTATTTCTAACTAATGTCATGCTGGGATTAAAATGGGATTTAAATGACGGTATGCGACCACACGTACCGCCGTCCTTCCCAGGATCGCCTGACTGGACGGTTCAAGCTTCCACTCTAGCCACCCGCAATCTCGGAAGCCCCTTTTAGTCGCCTCTTACGACAGGCAGGGGATACCGTAGCCCTGCTCTGATCCCAGAACTACAGGGACGATACAGACAACACTATTACTTCAATAGAGTGTAGGTAATAATTTCATAAACAAGGCTTAATTTCCGTACTGTTCCATATTTGTACTGTGTCTACGTCTAGCGTAAAACAGTTGTGGCGTTTTGTAGGCGTGACTACCTGGTCATTTTTGTATGGGGCGACCAAATTAGTCCTTACTTTGCTATTTCAATCGTATAAAAAAAAAGGTAATGTTTTTCGAGTGTATAATTTATTAAGTGTAGCCTTCTTATTCCTACGATGGAACTATGATACAAATGGAAGTTCCATTCTTACGATACGTCTGGAAATGAAATGAAATGTCTTTATTTTTTTTTGTATCTAACCTGCGGGGGCACTTCCAAATTGTCAGTTACATTTTTTTTTCTTACACTACCACCGGATCGGAATACGACCTCAACTGAGAAGATCCGGCAAGAAACTCAGCGGGTTTGTCTTTTTTTCTTATTTATATTCATTTTTTTTTTAATATTATTACAATCATGTTTTTTTTTTTACATGGTAATGAAAGTTAGCTCCAGTATCTTGCCTTACAGTTCAGTAAAAGAGAGCCCTGTTTGGCAAGATACGCTGGATATTCCAATATGGAAATATCAAACCTAAGATTCGAACCCGATCTGTGTTACTTACCTTAATGGGCACAAATTATAAATTAGATTTACTTTCGCCTGAAATTTGCTCCGTTGACGATCTCGTTTTTTTGCCATCTTGTGACAAGCGCTCTCACCCTAGAGATCATTTTCTTGATGAAATATTCTTGGTGTCGGGTAAAAATTGACCGTTTTTACTCCGGTTTTATTACTAAGTGACGTTGCTCGTTTATCACTTAAGACGGATTCGTTAATTAATATTTTATGCATTTTTACTCGTAATTTGTAAAACTCGGGGTAAAGAGTGTAGTACAATTCTAAGTGTACACAAAAGATAGGAAAATTACTTCATGTTCTAGCGTAGTTTTAAAGATCTAAGCATAGGTACATAGGGTTTTATACTATGGAGTTAGATATTAGGTATACGTTATCTATTTCTTTTAATACAATTTCATATAAGTTAACCACACCCTTCCATCGAAACGCAAGATCTGCTTCAACAGGTGTGGCGGTGGTACTTTCCCCGGGCGACCTACACTGGTTCTACCACCTTTTTTTTTCGAGAGGGAATTCTTCAAAAGGTACCCGACGCCGTTGGAGCGACGTAGGGTTATGTGAGATTTTTACTACAAAACTTTTTTTAAAACCGGGGGGTTTTGGTGGCCGTCCTCGGCTTTACAAAGAGGACTCCGGAATCTCCAAAGGAACGCAACCGGAGTCCTCTAAGCGCGTTGCCCCATCGGGCTCAAATTATCTACTACATCTAACCTACTAAATAATCATCGTGGGTAGCTATGGACTTTTGGAAATAGTCGATTCACAAATCTGTACACAAAATAACTTTTAATTAGCAGTTATAACAACCTTCGCCGTTAAAACAGGTAAACTCGAAGCTTGAAGCGACGTTCGGTTTAAACCAATCTCGGCAAAGGGAAAGTTTAAAAAAGCTCAGGAGGCTTATTTATGCTTGAATAAGTAACGATGAGGAACAACTTTTTTCATTAAGAGCTTTTTGCGTTGCGCGGCGGTTTTGTTAAGATTTTTTAGTAAAATAGGCGGGCTCGATATTTATGTTGTTCCCTGTTAAATGATTAACTGTTTAAGTTTAAACTCAATGTAAAACTTAACTAAGAAAAACGCTTCTACACTCATAACCCTACAGGATTTTCTCCTGTGTCGTGGGTGCCATGGACACACACAAAGACGAATACACGAACATGAATCCAGAACATGAACTGGTTCTATCATCTTCTAAACCAGAACCAGTGTAGAACTAGTGTAGCTCGACCGGGGAGTGGCCACCGTTATTTTTATCGTAAAGCAATTCTTGCGTTTCGGTGGAAGGATGTGGTTGCCGACAAACTTGAATATAAGGCGAACCAAATGTCACCAAAATAAGGTTCAAATCAAATCAAATTTGTTTATTGTGGAATACAGGTACATTAAGTTCTTATCTAAAATTTGTACAGTTTCTCCATATTCCCGCCGCAAATGGGCACACAATTACAATAATTTAATAATAACAATAATACGAAAATAATAAATAATGTGATGTCAAAATTAAGATGAATTTATAATAAAATATTAATAACAAATTGAATTATATTTCTCTACATTATTTTTTCAGTCAAATTTATCCATTAAATATTTATTTATATGATAATAACATTTGTCAATTAGGAATTGATTTAGTTTTTTTTAAAGGTCATAATGAGTTGACGTAAATACCTAGTAATAATTTATTTACGCTTACGGCTCCGCATAAATATGGCGACTATTACCAAGCAATCAGCTAAGTAAATTGTGAACCACTATTTACTTTCCAGAGCTCTGTAATAAATGAGACTTAGCTTCTACGTGTCCCTGCTGTGGTTACATACAGAAGGTCAGTTTCAATTTTCGTCTAACCAGGCGTGAACAGTATTTAAATTCTGAGTTGTGTTTGAGTCCTGCAGGCTTGAATGCACAAACACACAAATACACACATGCAAGCGCACGCACTGTATTTGTACACCCCCTCCCTACATACATGCACGTCCATGTACAGATACGCACACATACATGCATGCACACAAACATGTCTGTATACGCAAAGACCGAATGCACAAACACACAAATACACACATGAAAGCGCACGCACTGTGTTTGTACACCGCCTCCCTACACACGCTCACGTACATGCTCACATACGCACAAACACGTACACATGCGTACGCACAAACATGTATGTATACGCAAAGACGTATATACTCGTACGTTTTATGTGAGCCCATATTATAAAAAACGTGCATATATCCATGACGCATGCTTAAAAGGTTGTGAATAAGCCCCTTTTCAGCCCGTAGGGGCCATTATCCGATGAAGGCTTGAAGGCCTCATAGGCCAAAGCCAATAACTGGTGGTATTTAGTGGGTAGCACAGCACGTAGGTTCGTGAGTCCCACATAACCAATGCGGACAGCCGCTTTGGTATGCATGAGCATTCACCACCATCCTACCCGCATGGAGGGTAGCCCTGTTAAAATTTTGTCTGGGCGCAAAAAAACCAGTAACTATAGTTCACCCGAGGAGGTAGAAGGAAAACCGTAACTGGAGTATCTGGCCTTGAGATAAAACTCTTGTTCTTTGAGTACTTGCTTACTTTGGAAACATGGGTAGGTACAAATATTTAAACAATGATTTAAGACACTTAAGTATAAAAGAAGAAACAAAAGTACATCTGAAATAATTTAAACCTACATTTTTATTTTTATCACTCTTAGTATAAATGGTATAGTCTAATGGCACAGTACTAATATCTACAGTATTCTAACTTCTTAGAAACGCACGAAATGCAAGTTGTACCTACGCCTCAATTTCGGTATGCACTCGGTACCCAAAAGCTAGCGAATGTGCCGTAGTGGCGAGCGGCCGATGTTACGTTTTTTAAGCAGTGGATCTTTTTATTTAAATAACAATGTAGCGAAGAGCAGTTGTAAACTATAATAAGCTGTTTTTGATTGCTTTAATTGTGCATAAACACGTCCAGTGTTAATAATTTTTATTTTGGTTGCTAAAATATTATTCTGTGTGAAATTTATAACTATTAATTGTATACGATTTATTATTAAGTCTCTTAAATATTAAAAGAACGCGTTGTTTTTTACCTTAATCTACTGAATAAAGTACATAATAAGTATGAAAGAAAGTCAAGTATGCAGATGTATTAAAATACTTTAGTCTGTAGGTAAAAAATTCAAGGACTTGGCAGAGTTAGACTACTGTATGATATTAATACTGTGCTAATAGTAAATTTAGTCGAACGTTTTATCAAATTACTGGAAATTGTTGGCTTATTTTAGCGGCTAGTGTTAGTATACCTTAATGGAAGCGACGGATCTTGTTTCGTTTGCACGCCGAGGACTCTCTGATTTATATTCCAGTGAAATATTAAACGCGTTTTGAATTTAAGTATCTTTAGATATTGTGTAATAAAATATCTTATTGTCAAGCCATTATTGCCCCTCTGCTAGGCACGGGTCTTCTCTAGGAATGAGAGAGTTTTAGGCCATAGTCCACCGCGCTGGCAAAGTGCCAATTGGTGGACTTCAGACACCTCCGAGACCTTTTTTTTTGAAGAACTCTCGGGTGTGTAGGTTTCCTCACGATGTTTTCGACGATGATGATAATTAATTTCTTTTACGCACATAAATTAGTGGTGCGTGCCTGGGTTTAAACCTCGGACCTCCCGATTCAGAGGGCAAATTTTAACCATTAGGCTGCTGCTCTATCTTATTCATATTGAATGCGAAATTTTATGTGTATGACCTTTACATAAAAACTACCTGACGGATTTTACTAATAATTGGCACAGACATTTTTCATGACCAAAACAAAAACGGATATAGTGATCGTTTACATTACACGCACTACCTTGCATTTGATACAGACACATACATAATAATCGAAATAGATCATTCAATGTCTTACTATGAAAACACATAACGTCAATAATGATAGATGTCTTTGTCAAAATACCCGCTATTGCTTTAAAATGCAGCTTAGTTAATAAACCTCTTTTAACCTTAACGGGTGCGTTCAAAATAACTTGAAAATTGAAAATTATTACAATTTATTTAAATTAGAGAAATATTGGTTCTACTTTGGATAGTATGAGGTTTAGTTTTTTAATTCTAATTACTGTCGAATTTCGACCGTTGCGACGGGTGACAAGTTATTTTAAACGCGGGTGAAACTGCGGCTCACAGTTGATAAGAAATAAAAATATTACACTGCCTAGTTTGCTATAAGGTTAGAGAAATTTAAGGTAAACAAGAACATGTTAATGCTAAAGTGACCCAAATAAATATTTTCTCAAGGCACGTGATAAAGATGTCAGTTAAAGTAACGAATGAGGGGACCCTTTCGCTGAGAAATGTAGTGGGCACGAAAGAAGTGTAATTAAATAAATTGTTATAAAAACAAACCAACTACTTAGACTAAAAGCGTAAAGAAAGTGAAACAATCATGAAATATATAAAATTAGAAATATTATGATTAAAAGAATGCAATGTATGTAAGGTAACAGGAACAGACACACATACGTATCTGTGTGGCATATATACAAATATAGCACATTTTTTATCGGCCTGAAGTAGCAAACGAGCATGCAGTCCACCTGATAGTAAGTGGTCACTGCCGATGGACATCTGTAATGAACTACATACAGAACGTGGGTTTCATCTGAAGTCAATTAGGTACAGATGCGTTGCTACTCCCGAGGACTATGATGGTCGCCCCATGTGAAAGTGAGCCGGCAACCACACCCTTCTATCGAAACTGCGGTACCTATTAGAGCAATAGAATCTTCTACTGTCTACGCGAAAGAAGTCGCGTGGATTCTGCTAGTCACTACATAGTATATAATAAAGTTCTCGCTGTCTGTCCCTTTGTATGCTTAGATCTTTAAAATTACGCTATAGATGTTAATGCAGTTTTTTTAATAGATAGATTCAAGGGCGAAGGTTTGTACGTAATACATGTATAGGTTTATTACGTACAAACCTAGTACCTAGTAGAGAAACACTGATAACTTCATTTTTGTCTTATAGGCGGAACAAAGTTCGCCGGGTCATAATAATCCTAGTATATAATAAAAAGAAAACTGATCTGTAAATGGGCTTAGATGGGTGGATTCTATGTGGGTACAGATGTCCAAGAGTGGCAGAGAACAGTAACCATTAAGACGACTGTAGGCTCGTATGCCACTTTAGTTTTATAAACAAGACTAGCTCTTACCTGCGGCTTTGCCCGCACGGTCAAAGAGAATTAACATTAGCATTTGATAGCGTGATTCAGAACTTGCAAATGAATTAATAACATCTGGAACTACTAAATATGTATCAACTAACAAAACATCAATTTTCTCATGGGAATGAGTAAAAAGTTGCTTACGTCATTCTCCGCCCTCCTATCTCCCAGCATATAAACCATATCATATAATAGCTATATGGCGACGTGAAAGAGGAACAAACAGACACACCTTCACATTTATAATATTAGTATGGATTACTCCAAATCTGTTTTGATTATGATTCAGTGTAATTTCACTAATTGCTAGTTTCTAATCACGCAAACGACAGAACTAAGCCCGAAATTTACGATAAAGGTGTGTCGCAATTACCACCAGTCAGCGCCATCTGTCTTAGAAGCAATAAAACTGTCAACACCCGTGTACGATCACCATACTGCCTTCATAATAACGTAGTAATCGCAATTTTTGCGAAATTGGGTTTTGGTAATCGCATCACAGGAATGTTATCTACACTATCTATGTAGGTAGAAAAATCTTTTTAAAGTCTTCAGACAAAATTCAGTGCTTACGATAGATTATAGGTTATAGGTGATTAGGTAATAATTCTAAACTTAAATACGAAAATCGTTTTCCCGTAGGCTCCGGGGATATAGAAAATGGTCTAACAAAACCTCGGGTGGCAGTTCCACAACTAATGGGCTACTGTCACGCTTAAACACGCTTTCTACACTCATAGCCCCACACTAGGATTTTCTTCTGTGTCGTGGGTACCTTTGACATACACAAGAGGAATACACAAACATCCAGACCCAGAACATGAATCTAAACTCATCATTCAGATACTTGTTGTCGGAAATCGAACCCGGGAACCATTGCGCGTCAGACCGGTATGGTAACCACGCGGGTCGTCAAGCTTTGTTTGTTAGAATAAGGGTTCCACTTACGATTAGCCACGTACGAGAGCTACTCTCTCTTCCAGGATCCTGGCAAGTATCCACGCGGTCCTCACAACACATGCACACACACCAGCAATAAAGACAAAAGATTCACTTTAGTCACACTTATATTTTCACAGAACTTCACTTCACAATTAACACGTATAATTAAACTTAATAAGTTTTACACACACAATTATACGCGGCGGATAGCGACGGTCGCGGCGCTCACACCGCCATACTGCTTTCCGGAGCATGGCGATGGATACTACCCTCCGATTTGAACATTTGGAATAACTAGTCACCTATCACAATAATCGACTTTTGACCTGATTAAACTTAATATTGATCAAAGTTTCATGAATTGTTCTGTAACTAAATTAAATTTTAATTCGAAAACTGTTGTATGTACTCCAAGTATTTAAATGTATTTTTCGATTATGTTTTAATTTTAGAGTTATTTTATTAACACCCACTATAGGATAAAAAGAGGTTTATTTGACTAGGCTGCATTTTAAAAGCAATGACGCGTATTTTGACAAAGACATTTGACATTATTATATGTCTACTGTGTTACATTATGTGCTTTTTAGAACGATAACAATGAACATTTTATTTCCTTTATTACCTATCTATGTATTTGTGTCAAATGCATGGTAGTGTGTGTAATGTCGTTTAATTGTTTTTCTGTTAGTTTTATGCGTTGTTTAAAAATAATATTACCATTCTGCACTCCTTCTCTATGTAAATTATACTCGTCTTAATTTTCATATGTTTCTGTCCGCGTTATTTTCCTAAGAAGGGGTACAAAGTTTTTCACCAAATATTAATGTAGTTAATATAGGTGTTCTTAAAAAGGGGTACAACATTTTTACATATATGTGAAATAGTACTCTGCTGTTGATGGAGGTATAGAGCCCCGACAGGCTCAACAGACAGAATAGTATAATTTTGCAAACACTGAATTTTCCATTAGGGCGGTTAACAGTGTAGTAGCACTTGCCTCTACACCTTGTATTTCTATGATTTGTGGCTTGATAAAGGTGTATTGGGTCTTTGCATTGTCTAAGAAAGATGTCTTAGACAATGCAAAGACGCACCTATTATAGTAATAGGTATCAATTACCTAATAAACAATAATAGATATGTTATCTTCACGACAATTTTTTACAATTTTAAATTAATTTGAAAGTAGTAGGGCTCTTTGCAACGTCCCTGTAGTACCGGGATCAGAAGAGAATTACCTACGGTATCCCCTGCTTGTCGTAAGAGGCGACTAGAAGGGGCTTCTGGTGTTGCGGGCCGCTAGAGTTGGAGCTTGAACCGTCCAGCTAGGCTATTCCGAGAAGGACGGCGGTATTTGTGGTCGGTAAAGACTAGACGGAGCGGTGGGCCGTCCATCTGGGAGGAGCCCGATGGGGCAACGCGCTCATAGGATTCCGGTTGCGTTCCTTTGGAGATCCCAGAGTCATCTTTGTAGTGCCGAGGACGGTTACCGGGTTTAGTGCAGTAAAAATCCCACATAACCCTGCGTTGCTCCCACGACGTCGGGTACCTTTTAAAGCTTTCCCCCTCGAGGACAAAAAAGAAGACCCTTTGTAAATCTACTCAAAGTACCGCCGCTGCACCTTTTCTGCCTACTACCAGAAATATGCTTTAACTACATAAATTTTAAGTTTTGTGTGGGGTATGGGTACAACCCATTGTTGTCCTACTGCACGGGTCTTCTCTCAGAATGAGAGTTTCAGGCCAAAGTCCACCGTGCTGGCCAAGTAGGTACGAATTGAGGGACGAGTTTTGTGTAATTTATCATTTTAACTTATCAATAAAATAAGAAATCCAAACTTCAAACGCCTGCAAAGCGAAAGAAATTGGCTAAATAGAAGGATTTGAGATACAATGGCCACCGAACAAATCTCTTGTTTAATATTCGTAGTGTAGGTATACCTATATTTCCTGTAATAATTGGCGGCAAGCTTTATTAATTGGACAGCCTACTATTAATAGCCGAAACTGAAGTAGGATAAGATTGCTTCAATAATTATGAAATATTAAATCGGTAGGAATTTTATTTCGATGAGTTATATATTGACGAAAACAGAAGTACTTAACTCTGCGTCGCTCCTACGATGTGAGGTAGGTACCTTTTGAAGGTTTCCCTCTTCAGAAGAAAAAAAATCTTTAACCGAATTTCATTAATTGACAAAAAAAAGTTTTTAACACAATCGAGAAACCTGTAGGTAAATGCTTAATCCTTAAAATAAGCTCTTTAAAAAACTGTGCATACATATACCTCTCACAATAGGTAATTAGGTACTCCAAATTACACACAATACACAAATATTATTATTATTATTATAAGTCATTCCAAATTTTAGTAGCACACTAATTAAACCAATTGTTTATTGTTTTTTGCTATCCGGTTCCATAATTTATATGGTAGCAATTACAAACTTCGTTGAATTTTAAGCATAGCGGAGTTACTGTAATAACTCGTAGGTATAGTTGCGCAATTTTGTTTGAAAGTTTTGAGCAGTTTTTTTAAAGAAACTCAAGTGTAAAGGTTTCCTGAAAATTTAAGTGATGAATAATTATCACTTCGTAACGGTCTTCACTGTTAAGATGTGATAATTATATTTAACTTAGATTCGAACCATGGACATTCCACAAAAAAGCAGTTTCAACGATTCAATTATTATTAGGTAGGTACGTGCGATTTTTACCACACTAAAACCCCCCCGGTGGCCGTCCTCAGCGCTACAAAGAGGACTCTGGGATTTTCAAAGAAACGCAACGAAAGTCCAATGAACGCGTTGCCCCATCGGGCTCCTCTTAGGTGAACAGCTGGGCCCACGGCTCCGTCTGGTCTTTACGACGGTATTGGATCACACATACCGCTGTTCTTCCCGGGGTCGCCTGACCGAACGGTTCGAGCTCCCACTCTAGCCGCCCGCAACCCCGGAAGCCCTTTTTAGTCGCCTCTTACGACAGGCAAGGGTTGCCGTAGCCCTATTCTAATCCCGGAGCTACAGGAACGTCGGTAAAAGATTTAGGCGTTGCATAAAAATGGTTAAATTATTAAAATATCCAATAAAATGTTAAAAGGTATCGTATCTAAAAACCTCAGGTCAACAATGAGTAACGAATGTCGACAAACAGATTAATAAATCATTAAGATTGTTACATTCTAGTTATTTTTATAGATATAAATGCATTCTCTTATCAAAGGGTCACCGGTTAGTATCGTATTGGGAACGATCGAGTGAAGTTATTTATAAAGACACCTATTTGTTTTGTTTTGAAATGGACCCAGAAAGGCAACCGTTACTGAGACCTTCTGCTTCGGATGTAAGGATTAGATACAGGTAGGTAAGTGATTGAATTTTGACGTAGTTTTAACAAGATTTTAATTTCAAAGAGCAAGTGACAGAGCTGTTGACATGTCATGAGATAGGAGAGGGTGTCTGTGACAAATATCTATAACCCCATTATTAATTATATTCCAACTTATCTTATGAGGTTACAGTGTATTTGTAGCAGAAGGTTGGTTATAGTTGAGAGGGCAGACGGTATGTTCAATTTGTTACTTCCATGTACTTAATATAAAATGAAGTGTCCCGTAGAACCCAAGCCCTGATCTGGTCTCGAAATTGCAGGGACAAACCACATAATACGCAAGCTCATCTAAACTAAATTTAACAAGTCATAGAAATGGAGAAGGTCGACCGGGGGTACCTACCATCTACCAGCACACCTATTCCTATGCAGCAGGCTGCGGGCTCGTTTGCGACTTCAACCGAATAAAAAAAATATTCATCTAAAACTACTGGGTCATATTAAACACCGACTGAGCCAGTGTAGTTCGCCCGGAGAAGTACCACTGCCACACCTAGCGCGAAGCAGTTCTTGCGTTTCGAAGGGAAGGGTGTGGTTGCCGGCACACTTTTATATGAGGCGACCATCGTAGTCCTCGCGAGTAGCAGCGCATCTGTAATTGACTTTAGATAGAACTTCATGTTCTATATGTACCTAGTTGCTTACAGGAGTCCATAGGCGGCAGTGACCATCAGGTGGACTGCATGCTCGTTTGCTACTTCAATTTTTTTGAAAAAAAAAAAAGTATTAAATATTTTCTTACCTAATCTAACCTTATTTCCTTTTTTCAGACCGCTAACATACGAAGAGGTACTCGCGTCCCGTCATGAGGCTCCCTGGCGGCGTTTCAGACTTTTGCTGGTCCTTATGTTTTGGGGAACGATCGCCATGTTCATATCAATGATAGTGTGTATACTGATCACAGCCCCAAAGTGTGGTAGCAGTGACCTCGGACCAGTGCCGTCGGTGCCGCCCTCTCATTTGACCTTAGCGCCGCTCGTGTCAAAGGGAAGACTGGTGAATGATAATGTTTATGTGTTTTAGTCAGTGAGGCGACTATATCGACGCAGGAAAGCGAACTTGTCGCATCTTAGTATCGCACACGGGCCACACGCGGCGGCCACAAACGTCGTCGTCAACCCATTATTGTCCCACTGCTGGGCACGGGTCTTCTCCCAGAATGAGAGAGTTATAGGCCGTAATCCACCGCGCTAGCCTAGTTCGAGTTGGTGGACTTCACACACCTCCGAGAACTTTTGTTTTAAGAACTCTCGGGTGTGTAGGTTTTTTCACGATGTTTTCCTTCACCGAAAAGCAGTGATAATAAATTTCTAATACGCACATAAATCAGCGGTGCGTGCCTGGGTTTGAACCTCGGACCTCCCGATCGAGAGGGCAAGTTTCAAGCATTAGGCTATCACTGCTCTACCACCACACCACACGGCCACAAACGCCGCCATTAAAGCTAGAGGCGTTCACCGTGTTTAGCGACTCTTTAGAAAATGTATACAGGAAATATGCCAGTGGAAGCGTTTGTGGTCACCGCGATTGGTACGTGTGCGGAGTCACTAAGAAATCGAAAGATGCAACTACACCTACACAAGAGCAAAAAACTTAATATATAACTTTTACATTTCATGGTCTACTAGCATCTTGTGTTGTGAAATATTAATCTAAAAAATGAAACATTTTAAGATAAGTTTAATGGATTTTTATGTCTGTGTGTATGTGAGAGTTTTAATAACAACAAATTTAAGACATTCAATTTACTTTTGTGTTCCGGAGAGTCGTAGCCATGAGTGTATTATATCAAAGATCTTGTAAGAATAATCTAAATAAATAAATTGTGACTTTACCTTTATTTATTTCATTTCTAACTAAATTAGCCATCCGTTTCTATACCTTTTTTTACGAGGGAGAAACCTTCAAAAGGACGCGGGTTATGTGGGATTCTTACCGCACTAAAGGTGGCTGGAGTTGCTTGTCCGGACGGTTCGAGCTCCCACTCTTCCCGCCCGCAACCCCAGAAGCCCCTTTTAGTCGCCTCTTACTACAGGCAGAGGGTGCCGTAGCTCTATTCTGGTCCCGGAACTAAACATGTCATGAACATAAATGTCACAAAAATAGTCACAATCTTTAAATAGTGCAATACCTATATCGAAATCAAAAGTAGCCTATAAACTGACCACTTAAATAAACAACATCCATGCAAAATTTAATGTAAATCAAATCAGGGTTCTTCCGTCATTGAGTAACAAAAAGATACACACCTATTCATTTTTATATATGATATTAGTACAGATTATTTCATAAATTTGTTCGAACATGATCATAGAGACTAGTATATACTTTGCACGTCTTTAACATAAAGCAAACTCGCTATACATTAAGAGTTAATCAGGGCCTGATTAACCCTTAGGCCAATTAGGCTGCAGCCTAGGGCGCGAGGATTGAGGGGGCGCGTTGATATCGTATTTTCGCATGCACTATTAATCTAGCATCATTGCGACCTTATTTTTTTGCTCGACAAGCTGTAGTTAATACTTTTAAGCCGACTGTAACAGACCTGATGGGGCGCATCCTTATAATTAGCCTAGAGCGGTCAGAAATTTTGATCAGTCGCCGATTATATTATTAATAAAACACATTTTATACTTAGGTTAAAACTGTATTTAACTTTCCATTTGACGTTATGTAACGTTTATACAAAACTATAAAAGATTTGGGTAATGGATTTCCATATTATATAATATTTAATCCTTATTTCGAGACCAGAAAATCAGAAATGAGAAAACTCAGCTATAACAAAACAGAGAAAATATTATTTAAAAATCTTCTATTTGAAAGTTTTGTTACATTTTTACTTAGTTTTATGCATATATTGGAAAAAATATCTTATCACTGTAACTACTGTCATCTGTACTCTTAGAACTCGTACTAAGCTTATTGTCTACTCATAACAACCATTGTTCTTGTTAACAACCATTGGTCTGACGCGCAATGGGTCCCGGGTTCGATTCCCGGCCAGACAGGTATCTTGTGTGTCCATAGTGTCACAGGAGTAAATCCTAGTGTGGGGCTATGAGTGTAGAGCGTGAAGCATGAAAGCGTGAATGTATGAGGGACAAGAAAAATGCTTGTTTTGAGTAAACCTAACAAAGTCGTACTAAGGATACCGCCTTCTGCACGTATTACGAGAAGACACATACAATGAACAAATCTGTAAACCAACCAAAAATGCAACGAAAACAATCAAATATTTAAGATTTAAGATTTAAAAGATTTAAGATTAAAAAGATTCGTAAACAGCTGCAATAGTTATAAAGACTGTGTCGCAGCCGTTTACGCCCCCTCTGGACTTGATTGAAGTATGTTCCTTTTGAACTTTACAACATTATGATAATTGCAATATTTTATTCTTATTCTAATTATTTTACCATGCTATAAGTTACAACAAATGTGAGATGTGTGTTTGTGTATGTGTGTGCGTGTGTGTGTTTGTGTATGTGTATGTGTGTAAATATGTCATCACGGTGACCTATTCCATATTTTGTATACATATTATTATGTAGGCTCATAACCCGATACTAGGATTTTGTCCTGTGTCGTGGGTGCTATGGACACACACAAAGACGACACTGTCACCCAGACCCAGGGATCTAAATTCATCGTTTAGATCTCTGGCCGGGGATTGAACCCTGAATCCACTACGTGTCAAATCGATATTGCGACCTTTTATATGAATATTGATACTTTTTTCAACATTAAAATAATACATTCTTAATAAATTAACATAGTATTTAGATTTATTAGGAATTTATATCTTAGTAATGTAATAATAACATTTTTACCATTTTTGTAAATTGAAGTATTAATCTCAAAAAAATTACAGCCAAAATTCCTTGAAACGCAAATAACATGCTTTACGAAATATCCTATAACTACATAGATTTAGCTCTTCCGAATTCTCTCTCTCGTCAACCCATTATTGTCCCACTGCTGGGTACGGGTCTTCTCTCAGAATGAGAGAGTTTAGGCCATAGTCCACCGCGCTGGCCAAGTGCGAATTGGTGGACTCCACACACCTCCGAGAACTTTTTTTTTTTTAAGAACTTCGGGTGTGTAGGTTTCCTCACGATGTTTTCCTTCACCGAAAAGCAGTGATAATTAATTTCTAATACGCACATGAATCAGTGGTGCGTGCCTGGGTTTGAACCTCGGACCTCCCGACCTCAACCATTCGGCTATCACTGCTCTTAATTCCTTCACATCCTTTAAATTGTTTGCATGACAAACTTATTTATGTTATCTCTTACTTTTCTAACTTACTTCTGTATATATAAGAAACATCTTTTCTTCTTTTTGGATAACAGTTCATATTATGGGATTAACTTACGTTACTTTACGTTACGTTAAATATAATAACATATTTATATTATATCTATGCTAATAGAACTTCATATTTAAACAACCAAGTACACATAGCAAAGAAATCAATAAACATTGTAGAAAGGCGGTCCTTATTTGTATGGAAATCTCATAGCGATACTGTGGCTTCTATATTGTACTTAAGATCATATGGTTTTACAATAATATTATCGCAGAATTAATACATTTTATACGTAACGTGTACTTAGGATATGCGGTGAATTCTTTTATTGCTGATATTTCAATCCAATTGTATCGGTGTGGCCAAAAATAATTGCTACATCATTATGTTCATATTGCCACATACTACCATTTACAAGGTGATAGGAAGTATGTGGTTGAACCGGGGAGGTACCATCACTACAAATACTTCTATCGTGAAACAATTCCTGCGTTGACGAATAATATTGACGAATAATCAACTAATTTAATATTAACTTTAAAAATTAAACAATCACTCATTAAACTAACATTATAACGAAATAACATTAAACATGTGCTGGCTAACGTAAACACCTAGACGATACACGACTGCACGTCACTAGGGGATGCGCGGGGACAGAAGTGAGGTGCGGGGTACGGAACCGCTTTTGGTTCATGCGCCTTATTGTTGTGGTCACGTAATATTGAATACATAGAGAGAAAGAGATAAAAAAGGGTTTCCACTTTTGATATTTTTGTTCTATTTCGACGCGTTCATCTGGCGTACTTAGAAGGTTTTAAACACTTATTAAAAATGATATAAAAACATGTTTCTGGATTCTTTTCGCTATATTTGCCAGACGTATTTCATGTTTTGCTATTTTTTTATTTAAAAATATACGCCAAAATATAATACTACTTATTACTATTTACTGTTGCACTATACGTTTCTATATTAATAATGACATAATTTAATACTAACACATTAATAAAACTATATTTAAAGATTACAAGGTATTTTGTTTTATTTTGATGGACTTTTTGTACTTCAACTCAAAGTTGGCATTACTATTAGAATATAAAATTATGCACAGACAAATACATGAGATACAATTTCCGATGACAAATACTTATCAGTGTATTTTTTTTTTTTAATTAATTTATTTTTGTAACAATTGGCATTATTGTAGTATATGCACAGATAAAATACATGACGTGATAAACTGTCATATTTGACATTACACTATCAATTATGACAGCTAATCACGTGATGAGGCGGCATGAAGATTCTTATATCGAACACAGTAGCCTTAGTGCGAGTTAATTGTTTTTCTTAAAACATACGTTGTTCTTTTTTTGGGTAATCATTTCTTTCCATTGCAAATTATGTCCCAAAACGATACATAAGCATGCAATGTACGTTGCAATGTATAAGCGAAAACAAGAACAAAGCTTGTTTTAAGGACATATAATAAACTCGTACTAAGGGTACAGAGTATTGAAAGAAAGAAGGAAAACATTATTATTCACGATACACACAACACAAATACAATATCGCTGCATTACACTTGCGTTTTTGTCCCGGTCAGACAGAAATCTGAATGATGAGTTTACATTCGTGTTCTGGGTTTGGGTGTTTGTGTATTTGTCTTGTGTGTCCATGGTACCCACGAGGAGAAAATCCTACTGTGGGGCTATGAGTGTAGAAATAGTACGTGTTTGTATGTTCAACGTATTTGTTTTCACAAATACAACGTGATACTCTGTCTCTTTCTGATGTTGTAGACGTATGATGTAAGACACAAAAAAATGATATTTTAGCCGTATAAAAACATAATACAAAACCTGCTACGTTCAAAACACTTGCTGACACAGTGACTATTGCCTAGATCGACCATTAGGCGAGTTGTTTGTCAAATTGTATGGCGGTGGTACCTCCCTGAACTAAACTGGTTCAAACACATGGTAAAATTAATGTGTGAGCTTAATGGCGCTATGCTAGAAATCATACCGTCAGCGTAAAGGAAATAATGGTAAGGCACCAAAATAGCATTTGTGGGAGACGAGGTTTGAAGTATTTGTTACCGAAAAAAAGCATGTCACCTTTATTTTTAAGGGATCATGTTGTGTAATATGAACTCGCAACAACAAGATCTCACCAAAAATGTAGGTGACATGATTTTTTTTTTCTGTCAATAAACACTTCTCATTTCCCACAAATGGGCTATTTGACAGGTTTTTAAAATCCATTTTATATTATCTAGCAGAGGATAAGGAACCCAGTAAAAGTTGTTTTTTTTTAATTTTGGTACATATTTGCTGAAAAATATCAAATTAAAAATTCAATATTTAAATAGCGCGCAAAAACGCTACTTTGACATATGGCGGGTTGGTGACGTCACTTGCCTGTATTGTCATCTGTGGCTCATGTCATCCACATACATTTGTTGTAAACAAAAAACGAAAGTTTACAAGCAAGTGACGTCATCATAAACCCGCCAAATCAGGAGCATTTTGTGTCACGTGACAAACGTTTAAAAAAATGCATTTTTATTTAAGGATTTTTAAATAAATTTAATTATTATTTTCAACTTATGTTAATAAATAACCATTCTTAAACTCATAATATATACTGATAACAGTAATTGACACTTAATTTTTCGCATTGTCAAATAGCCTATTCTATTTTGGCGCTTTAGCATTATTTCCTCCCCGCTGACGAGTATTTTAAAACTTTAAAACCACAACAATTAAACATAACGTGCCGAAATTAGTAAAACTAGTATTTAATATATTTGGCAAAAGGAGATTGTCTGCCAAGCGAAGCGATCACGCCTGGATAGGAACCTTCCATCCAGCAATCTCATGTCGAACCTTGTACACAATAACTTTAAAAACTTCGATAGCGTGATGCAAAACACTCGTGGTTCCATCTCTTGCAGACTTGCGGAGTCCCCACGAGAAATTTAACAGATTCGTTTCCTTTGTGATCCTTCTTTATGCAGTTGCTTGACAAATGATTATATCGAGCTCACATTTATTTAAAAATAATATAATTATTATATCATAATTTTATATAATAAACATTATGTAATAAATGTGAAAAAGTATTTTTTGTACTCTTTGAGCACCAAAGTATACAGATATACCACGTTTTTTAGTACTACGTTTTTAGTACCGCGTACTATTTTAGTAAGTATAGAAAAATAACGCACATATACAATACTTCTTAATACAGTTCATCTTACATTGTAATGAAGTTATCGATTTCATAACATATAAACTACTAGCCTACTCCCGCGGCTTCGCCCGCTTTCACTATGTTTACAATGACACATATATTAATCAAGATCATAAACTATATATGTACTAAATTTCAGAGAAATATAGAGAACATTATAAATAAACACACGGCACCGCGCACCGCCGCAGAAAGCGGTGGCGGTAGAGCGGTTTTCGTAGCGGTGCCCCGCGCGGTAGGGCGGTTTACGCGCCTATATGCGCGGATGGACCGATCTTCGAAATAAACTTTTCGACATCGAAATCCATTTTTATTAATAACTAGCTGTGCCTGCGACTTCGTCCGCGTGGCACTCAACGCAAGCCCTCAAGGATGGATAATTTTCCCCGTTTTTTTCACATTTTCCATTATTTCTTCGCTCCTAACAGTTGCAGCGTGATGTTATATAGCCTAAAGCCTTCCTCGATAAATGGTCTATTGAATACAAAAATATTTTTTAAATTCGAACCAGTAGTTCCTGAGATTAGCGCGTTCAAACAAACAAACAAACAAACAAACTCTTCAGCCTTATATATTAGTATAGATAATAATAGTAAAATAATTTATTGTCTTAGACATAAAAAAAAAGGATTACATAACATGTCATGAGTCAAATAAAGGGGTAATAGGAAGCGGCTCAGCTTTGGCTGACATAGGATAGAGATCCCACGCAGCGCTGTTTTTCAGCCGTACCCTGCTCCGAAAGGTCTTGTTCGGGAGTTAGCAGTGGTTCCCCGTTAACCAACAGATTAATAGTACTTAATATTTTTGTCACATTTGTATAATAAAAATAAAATAAAATTGGCAAAAAAAACATTTATAAGAAAATTAACAATTACAATTACGCAATTTGTGTGTGTGAGAGCGATAGTGTGTGTGTGAATACCAGATATTATGATAATGTTTTGTATAAAATAATAAATTGTATATATATAAATAATAATATTAAATTGCACCAACGATGATCCGCGTGGTTAGGCGGCGGCCCGTGTGTGAGACGCCGCCCCTTCGCGCGGAGGAGCGTTGGTAGTAAGAACACCACCGGACCGCGCGGTCAGTCGGTGTGTGTCAGGCATCAACGGATTTATCAGACCTCAATACAACATGAGATCCGCTTCACCGTCTACCGCGGCGGTGCGCGGTGCCGTGTGTAATTCGCCTAAAACCTCACAAAAACGCGTTTATAACATTAAACTAAAAATGCCAAACATCACGTGATGAGACGGCACAATGAGTCCGGTATAGAATACAGTGCGTATAACTGTGTCTCCTCCGCGTTTCTGTTCTGATTGCTTTGTTTCGCCATGTTCTTCAGTTCTTTGAGCGCGTCGTCTAGGACGTTGTGGCATTTAATGAACCTGGAAAGACGATATATAGGTTAGGAAATATTTAGAGTTCATTAGACTATACTTGTGGCATTATAAGGAATCGCGAGTTACGCGACGTTACCTTCCTACGGTAGTAGAAAGGGAATAGTTCGACCGAAAAGGTTCCACTGACACGCCTATTTATTTCTGGCGTGCTTTTCCCTGAAAGGGTTGCCGGCACTCATTCATATAGGACGAAGATCTATTCGTCAGAAGCAGTAACCCGTCTGACTTCAGATAAAATCTCTTTTCGGTATGAAGCTGATTGCAGATGTTCACAGGCAGCAATTATTTACCATCAGGTATAGTACATGATAGGTGGCTAATTAAATTAGACATAAAACAAGGAAATAAGCGCGAGCGGGAGGCAAGCCACGTCGAGCGGCAGGGACAGCTGCCTCTAGTAACTTGAGTCATTAAACATGCCACCAGGTATCAAAACCAGTGTGGTTCAACCGACGAGGTACCACCGCTACACTTACATATATCTAGCGTGAAGCAGTTCTTGCGTTTCGATAGAAAGGTGTGGTTGCCGCCACATTTTTATATATGGCGACCATCATTGTCCTTATAGTATAGTATAGTATAGTCCATTGGATTGACAAAAAGAACCTTTATTCTATCTGAAATTACTTACAGATGTCCGTGTGCAGCAGTTACTACGTTCTACTTATCCATTTTCACTTTACTTCAATCGGATACAAAACAAGCACACTCACGCATCGAACACGGGCGCGAACGCCCGCGGGAGGCACGCGGCGTCGAGCAGCGCGGACAGCTGCGCGGCGAGCACCCACTCTTGCCCCCCCCACAACCTCGGACGCTACTTTTAGTGGCCTCTTATGACAGGAAGGAGATACTGTCACCTTATTCCGATCCCGCACAATGAACAGAATCAAGCACACTCACGCATCGAACACGAACGCCTGCGGGATGCACGCTGCGTCGAGCGGCGCGGACAACTGCGCGGCGAGCAGCCGCACGCACGCCGCCTCACACGCCAGCGCCACCACGTTCACGCGCAACCAGCCCGCAATCAGAGTTCTCTGAGTGCGTTACTCTCTGGCTCCGTCCAGATGAGTGGCTGGAACTACCACACCGTCTGGTCTTTACGACGGTATGCGACCACACATACCGCTGTCCTTCCCGAGATCGCCTGGCAGGACGGTTCTAGGAGCTTGCCTCCCGCAACCCCGGGCGCTCCTTTTAGTCACCTCTTATGACAGGCAGGGGATACCGAAGCCCTATTCCGATTCCGCATTATGAAGCAGATGATAGCAGCCGCACGCACGCCGCCTTTCATGTCAGCGCGAGCACATTCACGCGCAACCGTCTCACTAACTACCGGTGATACCGTAGCCCTATTCCGATCCCGCATAATAAACAGAAACAAGCACACTCACGCATCGAACACGGGCGCGAACGCCCGCGGCAGGCACGCGGCGTCGAGCGGCGCGGTCAGCTGCGCGGCGAGCAGCCGCACGCACGCCGCCTCGCACGCCAGCGCCACCACGTTCACGCGCAGCCGGCTCAGTAGAGGCTGCATGCCGAGCGCGCTCAGCATTGACGTCACTTGGCTTGTTATCTGGAATATCAATATGTGAATGATTGTTTTTTTTTATTCGGATCTGTTACAACACAAAAAAAACACACACACATACACGCTTTCTAAACCCAGAAAAGGAATCTAAACTCATCATTCAGATACCTGTCTAGCCGGGAATCGACACCCAGACCCAGAACAGGAATCTAAACTCATCATTCAGATACCTGTCTAGCCGGGAATCGACACTCAGACCCAGAACAGGAATATAAACTCATCATTCAGATACCTGTCTAGCCAGGAATCGACACTCAGCCCCAGAACAGGAATCTAAACTCATCATTCAGATACCTGTCTAGCCGGGAAACGACACCCAGACCCAGAACAGGAATCTAAACTCATCATTCAGATACCTGTCTAGCCAGGAATCGACACTCAGCCCCAGAACAGGAATCTAAACTCATCATTCAGATACCTGTCTAGCCAGGAATCGACACTCAGCCCCAGAACAGGAATCTAAACTCATCATTCAGATACCTGTCTAGCCGGGAAACGACACCCAGACCCAGAACAGGAATCTAAACTCATCATTCAGATACCTGTCTAGCCAGGAATCGACACTCAGCCCCAGAACAGGAATCTAAACTCATCATTCAGATACCTGTCTAGCCGGGAATCGAACCCGGAACCTACTACTGGATTCCATGCTTGCGTTGACTTACCAACTATCCTTTCTGTCAAAAATCCTGTGATGTTTTTTGATCCCTATTACTTCTCTTACTAAACGTGGAAATTGTATGCCGCCCAGTGGAGATGACTGAGGTTTATTCTATTGTATTTATAGTAGAATTAAAAATGAGACCGTCTTGAGCTACCGCTGATTTCTTTAGGTCATGCTTTTTGACTGCGGCGATGTATTCCTTTATATCTGAATATATAAAAAAATCTAGACACATATTAACTGCCAACTTACTTGAACCTCACAGTATCTTTTGCTATTTTTAATCATTCTCTCACTGGCCGTGATAAAGGTGATTGATATTATAGGACTATTAGATTTTTCCTCCGTCCAACTCATGGATCTGCTACCTGAAAGCAAATGTACAACCGATCTATCATTTTGTATATTTTAATTAAATATTTACATATAAAAAAATCTATTTTCAGTATATACAAAACAAAATATTAAAAATAAATAAAACTTTTTTCTTATAATCTTATCAGGAAAGTATATATAAAAAGAAATTTATTAATAAAACCAAGAACATATCGTTGCCTCTCGGGAGTGTCCCAAGAATGCTGGCGGCGTTACCACTTTGTATGGCCAAGCTGATTCTTTGGCCAAAATACGCACCAGCCCTTGGGTCTCCTGAAGCGTCAACCAGTCGCGACGATAGTTCTCTCGCTCTACCACAAACGGCACAAAGATGTAACCATCCTCAAGAGCTGCATATTTGCGCCACTTAGTAGATTCGGCCATTTTTGTTTGTATTTTGTATATTTTTATTTTTTATATATATTTTATTCGTCGTTCGGTCGTGACCAAAAAAGTTCCGAACTTTTTTGGTCACGACCGATTTTCGACAGCAAAATACAAGCAAAAAATAAATTTAAACTCGTACTTGACAAGTTTCAATTGCAACAGTTGTTTTTATATAACTATAATATCGCCTCGTATTGTGTTTTTACGCCCTATGTTTACTGCACTTAGCATTTTTTTATCTAAATGAAATAGCAAATGACCTTGCAGTCGAACGGGTGGTAAATGTCATTCAACTGTAAGCAACATTATATAGTCCAAATAACTAAAAACACCCATTATAACTTACCAAATTCTGGACTCCTTACAGTGTCCGGACTCAGTCTCTGCTTGATAAAGTCAACTACATCTATGAATGGCACTTTGTTTTCTCTGAACCTGTGAATAGAAGTGTTAGTAAATTTAAAAAAAAGTAGATAATCAAGATGTAATAATTTATTCGGATTAAGGGAGTCATTAATTGTTTTGCTATTTTTAAGTACATTGTACTTATGGAGTCATTAATTGTTTTGCTATTTTTAAGTACATTGTACTTAAAAATAGCAAAACAATTAATGACTCCCTTAATCCGAATAAATTATTACATCTTGATTATCTACTTTTAAGTACAATGTCTAGCATCTCTACTTCTAGTATAAAGTGGTTTATAACCTCATCAGCTTATATTACTTAATATCCATATTGTACCATTTTTAATTCTAACATTTTCGTACGTACAGGTAGCTAAAACTGTCTCTTTGAAGTTTGATCGTACAAATGAAATGACGTTTGTAAGATGAATCTCAACTCAAGTAACTCATAAATCCAACATACGACGGTATCTATTTTCCAACCTATTTCTCTTCAATACAATCTTACTGTTTAATCTCCACTATTTCTAACCAATTCCACCTGTTTTTATACCTCAGCAATTTACTCCCAATCTCACCTACTTCGGTCACAAAAGCGTACAAGCACGTACGCGTCGTCTTGCAGTAGGTGCACGCTGGCGGCGGTCAGCTCGTGCGCGTCCGCATCGCTCGCTGACCATGTGCAGCAGTTGTACTCTCTTTTAAAGTTATTTTTCAATCACGCCCGTCTCTATCTTACCTGCTGCCTTCCCAGAAGCGTACAAGCACGTACGCGTCGTCTTGCAGTAGGTGCACGCTGGCGGCGGTCAGCTCGTGCGCGTCCGCGTCGCTCGCGGACCACGTGCAGCAGTTGTACCCGCTTGCCCACAGCTCGCGCGCTAGCCGCGCCCGCCGCGCCGCGTCCACGCGATCGCGCGTGTCGCCCGCCGTACCCCACACCGACACGGTGATCAACGGCGTCTGGAGTTGTTAAAATTTTTAAATAAATAAGAAGTTGTAGTGCATGTAAATGATTAAGGTAATAATTAATGAACACCTTCAACTCCAAATAGGAGTCCCACTTGAGGTCAGTCACAGGTACGTTGCTAACACTGAGAACTAATTTGGAACTATCTGTCTTTACAGATAGTTATGATAGGGATGAAGTAATCTTGAGGAGGAGGAGGCTTTCCTCCTCCTCCTCAAGATTACTTCATCCCTCAAACAATTGCCGCATTTCTGGCACCATAACAGGCACAAAGAATAATTCTGTATAATATATCAGCAATGAATGTCAGAACAAAATGAACAAAATGAATATCAGAAAGAATTGTAATCACAACAGAAGCTGGTAGCGCTAGCATTCAAGGATAAAGCATTTTAGCACCTTAAATGGTTTTAACATACACAATTTTGAAGGTGATAGAACCAGTGTAGTTCGACCGAGGAAGTACCAACCTATTTCTAGTGTGAAGCATTTCTTGCGTTTCGATGGAAAGGTGTGGTTGCCGGTATTTTATATGAGGCGACCATCATAGTCCTCGGGATTAGCAACACATCTGTGATTGACTGACAGATGGAACCCATGCTCTGTATGAAATTGATTACAGATGTTCATGAGCGGTAGTGACCACATACCATCAAGTGGACTGCATTGCTCGTTTGCTACTTTAGTCAGATATAAAAAAAAACATAATCTAATGCGAAGTATCATTTTTGGTATAACAACTCACCTCTAGTCCTTTAATAGTACTCGGCAGTTTCACTTCTAAGGATTTTATGATGGCCGCCATTCTCTCCAAGGACATGGAGAAGCCAACCGAAGAACATTTCAGTTCCGCTCGGTGATCCTTCTCAGCGCGTGCTATCTTCCAAAATTCTTCAACGAGGGCATCATATCTATAATTAAATTAACGTTTAATTAATTCTGGTGAATGATTCTGATGAAATTTTGTGAGCATATTTAGTAGGTCTAAGAATCGGCCAACATCTTGCATACTTCTTAGTGATAAGGGTTGTCGACCCATAACATTTTTTTTTAATTTTATATGGCAAAACAAAGTTTGCCGGGTCAGCCAGCAAAATATAAAAATCTATATAAATAACCAAGTATAAGAAATTTAAAAAATAAAAATCATAAGAAAAAATACAAAATATAGAGAGTTTAGGAATTAATAAGCAAAATAATATGTGTGAAATGAAAAAAAGCCAAGGAACTAAGTGGGTTTGTAACGTAGATAATAAGAAATAGCAAAAAGCCAACGGCACGCGGTGTTCCCAGGCGGTCACCCATCCAAGTACTGACCGCGCCCGACGTTGCTTAACTTCGGTGATCGGACGAGAACCGGTGTGTTCAACGTGGTATGGACGTTGGCGACTAACCTCTCAAAATATCACAGCAGGTTCAATAATGTATACAAGATGACGTCACAATAATGGTTATGTGATAAGTATTGTGAAAAATATTCCATAGAACATATTTTTAGAATGTATTACTTTTCGTTGTTCTCATTATATCTTTCACACTTTTAAAATTCGTAAATGGCAATCGTTAAAATTTTCCTTAAGTATTATTTTTACGAACACGTTTTATAATGTCTCTAATAATTACAATTTGCCAAAATGCCAATTTTCTTTTGCACGTAATTAAGTTCAGTATCTTTCTTCCTGTAACAAAACATTACCTGAAGTTATGCGAGTGGTAGAAATGAATAAAGTTATAGGTATTATAGCAAAAAATAGCAAACATAGCAAATGTAAAGGTGCAAGCAAAGAAGTTAATAAGCAAAATAATATGTTTAAAACGTTAAAAATAAACCAGGACACCAAGTAATTTGGTTCAAAAAAGATAAAAAGAAATAAGAAAAAGCC
Organism: Spicauda simplicius; assembly: GCA_949699795.1. Lineage (NCBI taxonomy): Eukaryota > Metazoa > Arthropoda > Insecta > Lepidoptera > Hesperiidae > Spicauda > Spicauda simplicius. The sequence goes on along the minus strand of OX453075.1, from coordinate 15,657,442 downwards.
AACGGCACGCGGTGTTCCCAGGCGGTCACCCATCCAAGTACTGACCGCGCCCGACGTTGCTTAACTTCGGTGATCGGACGAGAACCGGTGTGTTCAACGTGGTATGGACGTTGGCGATTAACATCTCAAACAATCACAATCGTTTAAATAAATAATGTATGCAAGATGACGTCACACTAATGGTATATCAAATTAAGACACCTAAGAACAATTTTCACCCATCGTGTTTTAAACCTATGTTTCAAGATACAATGACTTGAGGCTAATTTTTACAATTGAGATTCGTTTTTACTTATTGTTTTATTAAACTTGTATAATATTAATATTATATTTGATTATTAGGCTCTTCTCATTATTCGGTATTTCTAAATAAATTAAAAGAAGATGCCTACATTCTAAAACCCTATACAATATGATACATGATACAGAAATAATCCTAGATGGCCGCCCTCACGATATAGTGGATAACATATTTTTGTTCAATTCTCTCAATGGAAGTATATTGTGACAAAAATGAGTCAATATAATTGATAAAATTTACGTCATCGTGAATCCAATTTTGGAAAAGTAAAATTATAAATAAAAATAAATTATCTAATAGTCATACGCATAAATTTGCTGCATTGTACAATTGTAAATCATATCCCGACAAACTATTATATGATGCAAAATTGTAAAGTGCAATAAAATGGTGGGTTTGACTACTATAAATTTTATTTATTTCTTTTCAATACCTACATAGAAATAAAAACGTGTTCATAGAAAATATCAAATCCACAGGTCGCTGGTTCTGATACGGCTCGAAGTGCCAAAATGTGCAGTCCGGAAGCGGCACACATAAAAATAGCTTAAATTTTGTAAGCTAAATATAATAATAATATTGCAGTAAACAATACACATTGGGAGTGTCCACGCTACGAGCCAACTATACACCGTACAAATACTTTATAACCCGGAATTTACAGATCAACTTTTAATGATTGGATATAATACTATAATATGTAGATTTTGTTTATTTGGATACTATGGGAAGATAAGAACTTGTTACAATTAAAGAGATTGTTGTTTAATTGTTGTACTTAAGTAGCAAGCTTATCAAGTAAGGAATACATGTTTTACAAGAGAAAGTTGGACTTTATCGACATAGCATAATATATGTCAAAAATACATTAGTAAACCATATGACTTGTGCGAAAGATCATTTTGACTTGGATCAAGTACGATTTGTTGATATTGAGTGATAATATTTATAAAGGGACGGCGCGAACGCAGTCCCTACTATCAAAAATTACGCGTCCGAGTTATCCACATTAGGGATAATCGCAGGGGTCAACCCGGCCGGAGTGCAATGGCAAGGTAGGGATGTTAAAAAATAATCGATTTTTATTTAAATCGATTATTATTTTCTTATAATCGATTTTTTATTTTCGATTTGTATAGTAATATTAATCGATTTTTTGTAAATCGATTATATAAATTACGTGTTTAAATTGATTTTCAGAAACAGTTTGAATCTATGCGACGGATGAAAATATCTTGCAGTAAGTTTCAAATGTATAAATTAGAGATGATGAATAAAACTATCAACTAATAAATTAATAATTAACTAACTAACTAACTAAATAAATAATTTTAAAACTATAAAATTACTATTAGATTTCGACTGTAATTCGTAAGGTGTAGGAAACGTTTTTGAACTAGATTCGCGCGTTGCCTATGCCCTGCTGACCTCGAGTCCGGATTGACTTTAGCCGTAAGTCAAAATGCGCGCGAAGTTTGATCATTAATTCCTACTGAGAAAAGTCACTCACCGTATTCAATTCTACGTTCTGTTGTATTGAAAATAAAGTGTAATATTCAATATTGATGTTTTTGTAATAAGTATTGTCTAATAATGATATTTTTTCTTTCGAATCACATAGAGATTGTACATAGTGTTTATTGAAAGTGATCGAAATGGCTGTGAGTTTAAAACAACATAAAAATATAATCAAAATTTTATAAAATACAAAAAAAGAAATCTGTATATAAAATCAATGAACTTCTAAATATCCCTAGCTCTATTAAAATTTATTATTTATAAAAAAAATATCTACTTATACCAACTAACTTATTTCAACGATTATTGCCATATATATCTAGTATAAACAGCACCATCTATGCGTTGGATAAAAATCTCGAATTAAGTTCATACGTTAAAAACGGCGCCATCTGTAGGCATGTATGTATGCGTGTAAAGTGGTTTCAGTGTAGTTGTGAGTACTTGTGAGTGAGATAAAATTGTTATTTGTTGCTGTAAAACATTGTTTAAATAATAAAAATGTCATCTCAACGTAAATCACCCAAAAGCGGCTGGCGACAGTATTTTATAACAGGGAAAAATAACGGTACAGCTATATGCAAGTACTGCTCCAAGGAAATAAAAACTTGTATTTATACTACAAACTTAAAACAACATATGGAACGAAAACATCTCAAAGTGTTACAGGTAAAGTCGTACGTTTTATAACCTCAAATTTTAGATTTTTTAAATTTTATAGTCCAAAAAATCGATTTTCTCGCAGAAATCGATTATTTTTTGTTATTAAAAGCGATTTTTGACAAATCGATTAATCGATTAATTTTAAATAAATAAAAATCGATTTTTAATTAATCGCTTCTTTTCCACTAATCTCACATCCCTATGGCAAGGCCTCGCCCTGGGGGAACCGCCTTCCTGATCACGGTGTCCCCTACGCCAGGTAAGTATGCATTCGCAACCTTAACGCCAGCTTTTATAGAAGCCAGGACGACATGTTAAGAGCGTCATTCAGAGGCGAATTTCATACCGCCATCTGGGGGCCACGCAACGAATTCGATAACAAGAAACAGCGCCACCTAACAACACGCCCTTAGAACGAGTTTTTTGTTTTTCCTTAAAATAAGCATTGATCTTGTTTTCGCTTATAAATTTCAATGTAAATTGCACGCTTACATTGTCGATTCCGGCCATAACTTCAATGCACTTTGAAATGATAACCAGAAACAATGCTTGTTTCGAGAAAATAATTGAGAAAATAATTGATAAAATTTACGTCATCGTGAATCCAATTTTGGAAAAGTAAAATTATAAATAAAAATAAATTATCTAATAGTCATACGCATCAATTTGCTGCATTGTACAATTGTAAAGCATATCCCGACAAACTATTATATGATGCAAAATTGTAAAGTGCAATAAAATGGTGGGTTTCGCTACTATAAATTTTATTTATTTCTTTTCAATATCTACATAGAAATAAAAAACGTGTTCATAGAAAATATCAAATCCACAGGTCGCTGGTTCTGATACGGCTCGAAGTGCCAAAATGTGCAGTCCGGAAGCGGCACACGTAAATATAGCTTAAATTTTGTAAGCTATATATAATATTGCAGCAAACAATACACATTGGGAGTGTCCACGCTACGAGCCAACTATACACCGTACAAATACTTTATAACCCGGAATTTACAGATCAACTTTTAATGATTGGATATAATACTATAATAATTATGTAGATTTTATTTATTTGGATACTATGGTAAGATAAGAACTTGTTACAATTAAAGAGATTGTTGTTTAATTGTTGTACTTAAGTAGCAAGCTTATCAAGTAGGGAACACATGTTTTACAAGAGAAAGTTGGACTTTATCGACATAGCATAATATATGTCAAAAATACATTAGTAAACCATATGACTTGTGCGAAAGATCATTTTGACTTGGATCAAGTACGATTTGTTGATATTGAGTGATAATATTTATAAAGGGACGGCGCGAACGCAGTCCCTACTATCAAAAATTACGCGTCCGAGTTATCCACATTAGGGATAATCGCAGGGGTCAACCCGGCCGGAGTGCAATGGCAAGGCCTCGCCCTGGGGGAACCGCCTTCCTGATCACGGTGTCCCCTACGCCAGGTAAGTATGCATTCGCAACCTTAACGCCAGCTTTTATAGAAGCCAGGACGACATGTTAAGAGCGTGATTCAGAGGCGAATTTTATACCGCCATCTGGGGGCCACGCAACGAATTCGATAACAAGAAACAGCGCCACCTAACAACACGCCCTTAGAACGAGTTTTTTGTTTTTCCTTAAAATAAGCATTGATCTTGTTTTCGCTTATAAATTTCAATGTAAATTGCACGCTTACATTGTCGATTCCGGCCATAACTTCAATGCACTTTGAAATGATAACCAAAAACAATGCTTGTTTCGAGAAAATATATTAAACTGGTACTGCTGGGGGTAGCGACGACCACGTTTCCAGCGACAGCTGGGTCCGCAACCGTCCCTACCTCCAGCGAAGGCGTAAGGTCGAAGAACTCGGAAACGGGGCCCAGAACCATCCTCCTCTTCCAGTACATAGTCTCCTTGACCCAGCTGAGTTTTAGGCTCGACACCAAAACCTGGTAGAGCTGTAAACGCCAACGGGGCCAACAGAAAGTACACGATTCGAATACGATAATGATCCACACTTCAAATGCTCTAATTAATTAAATAGTCTTAAGGTAGAGAGAATTGAATATTGAGAATTGGTGCTAAGGCATCGTCTATATATATAAAAATCTCGTGTCACAATGTTCGTTCACGTAATCCTCCTAAACTGCTTGACCGATTCTGATGAAATTTTGTGAGCATATTTAGTAGGTCTGACAATCGGCCAACATCTATTTTGCATACCTCTTAGTGATAAGGGTTATCGACCCTTAACATTTTTTTAAAATTTTACATGGCAAAACAAAGTTTGCCGGGTCTGCTAGTAAAATATAAAAATTTGTACAAATAACCAAGTATAAGAAATTAAAAAAATAAAAATCATTAGAAATCTATACTTATAATAAAGTTGTAGAGAGGTCAATTCTGTACATGAAATATTTTTCCAAAATAACTATCAGGGCGTGATTAGGGATCGATACTGATGCCAAAAATGCAATCAGTAAAATTTTTGTCTGTCTGTCTGTCTGTCTGTCTGTCTGTCTGTATAACCGTTATAGAAACAAAAACTACTCAGTGGATTTTAACGAAACTTGGTACGATTATTCTTTATACTTCTGGGCTGGTTATAGTATACTTTTCATCCCGCTACAATCAATAGGAGCAGAGCAGTAAAGGGAAATGTTGGGAAAACGGGAGAAGTTACTTTTTTAAGCTTCTGTCGCGTGTGCAACCTTAATGGTTAAAGCTACACAGAAATCATGTATGAGGGAAATATTTTCCTTAAAATTATCTAAAAAATATCCTACGACAGCATATGTCTATCTTTTATGGTTGACTCACAATAACACGTGTAACTCCCGATAGCTTAGCAGTTCAAAGCTTTCTGATTATATTTGTCTACTCTTACGTTTATAACTCAGTCATCTATCTGTACGAAAATGAAAATGAAAAATGAAAAATGAAAAATGAAAAATGAAAAATGAAAAATGAAAAATGAAAAATGAAAAATGAAAAATGAAAAATGAAAAATGAAAAATAAAAATGAAAAATGAAAAATGTAAAATGAAAAATAAAAATGAAAAATGAAAAATGAAAATTGAAAAATAAAAAATGAAAAATGAAAAATCAAAAATGAAAATTGAAAAATGAAAATTGAAAAATGAAAAATGAAAAATGAAATTTTTAAAAATGAAAAATGAAAAATGAAAAATGAAAAATGAAAAACGAAAAACGAAAAATGAAAAACGAAAAACGAAAAACGAAAAATGAAAAATGAAAAATGAAAAAGAAAATGAAAATGAAAAATGAAAATTTAATCATATGGGATGAATGTACGATGGCCCACCGAAAAGGGGTAGATGCGGTAGACAGAACTTTAAGGGACATAAGACAAAATGATCGACCAATGGGCGGTATCACGGTTTTATTTTGTGGTGATTTTCGACAAACTTTACCGGTAATACCACGCGGAACCCGAGCTGATGAGGTTAGGGCTTGCCTGAAAAGTTCTTATTTGTGTCGTGATATACAATCGGTGCATTTAACTATAAACATGCGAGTGAGAACTGGAGATAACCCGGATGATCGTCAATTTTCTGATACACTGTTAAAGATTGGCGAAGGTACCTATCCACAACTACACCAAGGAAAAGTTATTCTGACGCCTGAGTTATGTTGTATAGTGCAATCCCAACTACATCTTATATCGTCGGTTTACGGTGACGTAACAAATATATTAAATAGGGACAATTCTTGGCTATGCGAAAGATCCATCTTAACTCCTCGCAATGACCAGGCATTTGAGATTAATAATAAAATACTGAGGAATATACAAGGGGAAAGCAAAGTTTATAGTTCAATAAATAGAATGGTCGATGAACAAGACGCCACTAACTACCCGATAGAATTTTTAAATTCTTTAAATATGCCCGGACTTCCTTCTCATGAAATTTGTTTAAAAATTGGCATTCCGATTATTCTGCTCTGAAATTTAAGACCACCACAACTTTGCAATGGAACTCGGCTAAAAGTAACCCGGTTGCAACAAAATATAATCGAGGCTCAAATTTTAACAGGTTGCGGTGCAGGAGAAACCGTCTTTATTCCCAGAATTCCCTTAGTACCTAATAATTTTCCATTCCAATTTAAAAGAACGCAATTCCCAGTATCGGTGTGTTATGCAATGACAATTAATAAGGCTCAAGGGCAGACTTTTCGTGTTGCTGGAGTAGATCTCGGTGTCAGTTGTTTCTCGCATGGTCAGTTGTACGTCGCTCTTTCCCGGATCAGTAGTTCCAAAAATATTTACGTTCACGTGCCGGATGGATCAACATTCAACATAGTTTACCCGGAAGCCTTGCATTGAAGTATTTTCGTTATATAAGTACTTAAGCCTTCGGCAGGATCAGAATAGGGCTACGGTATCCCTGCCTGTCGTAAGAGGCGACTAAAAGGGGCTTCCGGGGTTGCGGGCGGCTAGAGTGGGAGCTTGAACCGTCCAGCCAGGCGATACCGGGAAGGTGGCGATATGTGTGGTCGCATACCGCCGTAAAGACTAGATTGGGTGGTGGGGCCATCCGCCCATCTGGGAGGAGCCCGAGTCCTCTTTATAGCACCGAAGACGGCCACCGGGGGGGTTTTAGTGCGGTAAAAATTCCACATAACTCTGCGTCGCTCCCACGGCGTCGGGTACCTTTTGAAGGTTTCCCCCTCGAAAACAAAAATAAAAAAGGTTCTTAAGCCTCATGTGAACGTGATCTAAACAATATTACCAATACATTAACTCAATAACACACAAGGAGTTACTCGCTGGCGGAGTCGCGGGCAAAGTTATTAACAATAATATTGTGCGGTTCCGTATTGCGATATTTTTCAACAGTATTGTAGATATGACATATTATATTTCCCTACTAAAATACGAAAGTTAATCTGTCTAATACATCAAAACCACTGAACCGTGAGGAAGGACATAGGCTACTTTTTTTTTACGAAAAACAACGGAAACGCGGACGAAGTCGCGGGCAACAGCTAGTACAAAATATAGAGAGTTTAGGAATTAATAAGCAAAATAATATGTGTGAAATGAAAAAAAGCCAAGGAACTAAGTGGGTTTAAAACGTAGATAATAAGAAATAGCAAAAAGCCAACGGCACGCGGTGTTCCCAGGCGGTCACCCATCCAAGTACTGACCGCGCCCAACGTTGCTTAACTTCGGTGATCGGACGAGAACCGGTGTGTTCAACGTGGTATGGACGTTGGCGCCTAACAACTTAAAATATCACAATAGAATCGATAGCTTATGCAAGATGACGTCACAAAAATGGTTTTCTAGTAAGTATATTGTGTGTAATAAGTATTTTAATGTTTCAAAGACACCATTTTCAAATGTCTCTTTTTACAGTTTTTCCTATGTGTTTCATTTTTATACAATTCGCAATGAGTGCATCGTTTAAATTATTCCTTCAATATTATTTTTATGAACACGTTTTGTAATTCCTTTAGTATAAACGATTGACACAAAGCCAATGTTCATTTGTTCGTTATTAAATTAACTGATTTTCTGGCTGTAACTAAACATTAAATTAAGTTGTTCAATCAATAGCCTGCGTGTAAATAAGCATATATTCTATACTCATATATTTCACAAATCAATATGAAATTTGCAGAAATAAATTACAAAAAGATTAAAGAAAAATATATAAGCAAAATAACATGAGTAAAGATATAAAAATAAATCCACTAAAGTAAATTACTTTTAGAAGGTTATAAAAAGAAATAACAAAAAGCCAACGGCACGCGGTGTTCCCAGGCGGTCACCCATCCAAGTACTGACCGCGCCCGACGTTGCTTAACTTCGGTGATCGGACGAGAACCGGTGTGTTCAACGTGGTATGGACGTTGGCGACTAACCTCTCAAAATATCACAGCAGGTTCAATAATGTATACAAGATGACGTCACAATAATGGTTATGTGATAAGTATTGTGAAAAATATTCCATAGAACATATTTTTAGAATGTCTTACTTTTCCTTGTTCTCATTATATCTTTCACACTTATAAAATTCGTAAATGGCAATCGTTAAAATTTTCCTTAAGTATTTAAGTATTATTTTTACGAACAGGTTTTATAATGTCTCTAATAATTACAATTTGCCAAAATGCCAATTTTCTTTTGCACGTAATTAAGTTCAGTAATGTTCTCCCTGTAACAAAACATTACCTGAAGTTATGCGAGTGGTAGAAATGAATAAAGATTTATATTCTAGCAAAAAATAGCAAACATAGCAAACGTAAAGGTGCAAGCAAAGAAGTTAATAAGCAAAATAATATGTTTAAAACATTAAAAATAAACCAGGACGCCAAGTAATTTGGTTCAAAAAAGTTAAAAAGAAATAAGAAAAAGCCAACGGCACGCGGTGTTCCCAGGCGGTCACCCATCCAAGTACTGACCGCGCCCGACGTTGCTTAACTTCGGTGATCGGACGAGAACCGGTGTGTTCAACGTGGTATGGACGTTGGCGACTAACCTCTCAAAATATCACAATCGTTTAAATAAATAATGTATGCAAGACGACGTCTCACTAATGGTATATCAAAATAAGACACCTAAGAACAATTTTCACCCATCTTGTTTTAAACCTATGTTTCAAGATACAATGACTTGAGGCTAATTTTTACAATTGAGATTCGTTTTTACTTATTGTTTTATTAAACTTGTATAATATTAATATTATATTTGATTATTAGGCTCTTCTCGTTATTCGGTATTTCTAAATAAATTAAAAGAAGATGCCTACATTCTAAAACCCTATACAATATGATACATGATACAGAAATAATCCTAGATGGCCGCCCTCACGATATAGTGGATAACATATTTTTGTTCAATTCTCTCAATGGAAGTATATTGTGACAAAAGTGAGTCAATATAATTGATAAAATTTACGTCGTCGTGAATCCAATTTTGGAAAAGTAAAATTATAAATAAAAATTTCATTTCGATGTAATAAAAATAAATTATCTAATAGTCATACACATCATACAATTGTAAATCATATCCCGACAAACTATTATATGATGCAAAATTGTAAAGTGCAATAAAATGGTGGGTTTGACTACTATAAATTTTATTTATTTCTTTTCAATACCTACATAGAAATAAAAACGTGTTCATAGAAAATATCAAATCCACAGGTCGCTGGTTCTGATACGGCTCGAAGTGCCAAAATGTGCAGTCCGGAAGCGGCACACATAAAAATAGCTTAAATTTTGTAAGCTAAATATAATATTGCAGTAAACAATACACATTGGGAGTGTCCACGCTACGAGCCAACTATACGCCGTACAAATACTTTATAACCCGGAATTTACAGATCAACTTTTGATGATTAGATATAAGATAATAATTATGTAGATTTTATTTATTTGGATACTATGGTAAGATAAGAACTTGTTACAATTAAAGAGATTGTTGTTTAATTGTTGTACTTAAGTAGCAAGCTTATCAAGTAAGGAACACATGTTTTACAAGAGAAAGTTGGACTTTATCGACATAGCATAATATATGTCAAAAATACATTAGTAAACCATATGACTTGTGCGAAAGATCATTTTGACTTGGATCAAGTACGATTTGTGGATATTGAGTGATAATATTTATAAAGCGACGGCGCGAACGCAGTCCCTACTATCAAAAATTACGCGTCCGAGTTATCCACATTAGGGATAATCGCAGGGGTCAACCCGGCCGGAGTGCAATGGCAAGGCCTCGCCCTGGGGGAACCGCCTTCCTGATCACGGTGTCCCCTACGCCAGGTAAGTATGCATTCGAGTCGTGGAAGTTCTTCTCGCGGAGCGCAGCTCCGCGGGGAAACATGTTGAGGGCCTCGCCCTATGCATGTGGTGTGCTACCGCTGCCCGTGAAAACGGGCAGGTCCTGTGGGGTGTTGGCTTGTCAGGCGTAGGTTTTTTTTTTTTTTTTTTTTTTTTTTTTATATTAATATATATAATGTGTAAAAATCATCTTTTTGAATATAAATATAATCTTGTATAATTATTATTATTAATTTTTTTTTTTTTTTTTTTTATTTATTTTTTTTTTTTTTTTTTTTTTTTTTTTTCCCCCTAACGCCTGACTTACCATTACAAATGGAGGTCGGTGTAGTTGGCCCTGGCATTCATTTGCTCTTCGCATCTGGGAATCCGCAGGTAAGCCCCGCAGAGGAAGCCGGAAGTGGGCGGCCCTGTTCAGGACCGCGGACAATCCAGTGTTAGCGGCGGCATGCTACCCCAGATGTTCGGAGATATTAGCAATGCCGCCGCGGATGGCTGAACTGATATCGCGGCCCTGACCCATGGCCGCGATCACCTGCTGCAGCATCTTGGTGAGGTCCTGCAACACCTGGAGTTGTTGGTGGCAGGCCTGTTCGCTACCCCCAAGATGGGCGGGGGCTCTAGCGGGCTGCTTCTTTTTCTTCTGCTTCTTAGCAGAGGCTTCAGGTGCGGGAGGGGTCGGCTTCGCCTTCTTCCCCTTCCGTTTCCGGCTCTTCTTTTTTAGAGGAGCCCCGCGACTGGTCGGCTCGTTTGCCGCTGCCATGAGGGACCCCTGTTGGTGTTCCTCCACTAGCTGCGGCTGTTGCGAGGCGACCGGAGGCTTCCGCGGTCTCCCCGCTTTGGCGGAGAGGGCCACCGTCCCAGCGCGTTTGTTACGCGCTTCCCGCCTAAACGCCGGACACGACGTGTGATTGGCGGGATGCGGACCGCCACAGTTCGCACATGTGGCCGGTTCTTCGCGCGGACGCGGGCATTGGTATGCGGCGTGGTTTTCACCACACCGCACACAGGCGATCTTGCGGTGGCAGTTGTGCGAACTATGTCGAAACTGCTGGCATCGGTGGCACTGCGCGGGTCCCTTTTTCCCGCGCCATGCCTCTATCTTGATGCCGGGCATGCACATCAACTCCTTATGTGCATATATACCCGGCAAGAGGCCCTCTGTTCTTTTTAGAATTACTAAAAAGATGCACCCAGGCCGGCCACGGCGGGCTCGGATTGCGCGGGCGAATTCGGGGACATACCCCAAATCGCGGAGCTCCTCCAAAATATCCTGCGGGGCGGTGTCGGCGGGCAGCCCCCGTATGGCCACCCTCACACTCTGCTCCGCGGGCAGGGAGTATGAGAACCAGGAGATATTCTCCCGGCTCTCGAGGCCAGTGAGATATGACTGAATGAGTCTGTACTCACCGGCCTCTTGCGGAGTGAACCTCACTCCCTGCCCAAAGGGGCGGGCATTGGGAGCCCTCCCCAGCCTGGACTTTAACTCCCGGAAGCGGAAGGTCCAGTTGGGGAGTTTCTCCACGATGAGTGGAGGGAATCGGCCTCGGGGCGGCTGACCGCCGGGAATCTGTGGAGAACTCGTACCTGCGGATCCCTGAACGCTGGTACTGGGCAGCGGTAGACGTGCAGACGTCCTCGGTGCTGATGCGGCTGCGGCTGCTGGTGCGGCTGCGGCTGCTGGTGCCGGTGCGGCTGCGGCTGCTGATGTCGGTGCCGGAGCGGCGGGCAGTGGCCACGCGCTCGGGGCCGGTTTGAGTGCCGGCGGCGTAGGAGCGCGCACGGCAGGAGTCGTGACCGGTGTACGGCTGACCGCGACCGCAAACGAGTACGGTGGCGGCAGCGGCTTGGGCTTCTTACGTTCATCCGTGAATTCGGGAGGGCCGGGGTCCGAATAAACCCTCTGCAGCCCTTGATCCTGTCGTCTGATGCGGAGGCGCGGGTCCAGGATGGTGCGACGCTTCGCATCTCTACCATCCTCTCCCGCCTCCGGACTCCTCGGCCTCCTGGCTAACCTCTCCCGCTCCATGCCCAGCCAGAGATCGGCGAGCTCGTCTTGTTCGGGCGTCGCCTGGCGGGCACGGTAGCGGTCGATGGTAGCCCAGAAGGCTTCTTCAATTTCCTCTTCCAGGACATCGTCCGGGAGGGATTCCGCCTCTATCAACCGGAACAGCTTCGCCCTTGTCTCGGGCGAGTACTGGTCCACCCAGGTTTCCGGTATCTGAGGTCTCTGGATGGGAGGCACGTCCGTGAGGTCTATCCGGGGTGGCGGGAACGCCGAGCCCGTCCGATGTGCCTCCTCCGCATGTTGCGGCGGGGGCGATGGGGACGGCTCAGGCGACCTCGGCGAATCCGCTAGGCGCTGTCCGGTAGGACGCGGCGACCTGGCCTCACGCGACCCAGATGGGTGCGGTGGCCCGCTCGCTCGCGCCACGGACGAGCGCCCGGCGGGGATGTCAGTGGGTCGATGTGGACCCGCAGGTGGAGGCACAGGTTGGGGAGTCTGCTGCACGTCAGTGAGCGACTCACCCAGTGTGCTTCCGTGGCGGGGTTGGGGGGTCCTCAGGTGGGTGGCTTCGTCTTCTTCGCCATCCGAGTCGCGCGCCGTGCGTGCGGTTCTGCGGGCGCCGGAGCGACCGCTGCCGCGCTGCTGGGCGCGCTGCGGTTTGGGAATCGCGGATTTCCCGCTGGAGTTGCTCGGTTTGGGCATCTCGCCCTCGCTGCGATGGCGCCGCGTGCCCGGGGGCTCGCGGCGCGGCTGCTACTGTCCGGGAGTCTTCCGGGCGCCTAGTCGCCGACTTTGCCTACCTCCGAAATTGTAACAATCCCGGGGTAGGCAGAGAAAAACAATGTGCGCACGTGCGAGGGTACTTGGGCGAGATGCGGCCAGTCCGTATGCATTCGCAACCTTAACGCCAGCTTTTATAGAAGCCAGGACGACATGTTAAGAGCGTGATTCAGAGGCGAATTTCATACCGCCATCTGGGGGCCACGCAACGAATTCGATAATAAGAAACAGCGCCACCTAACAACACGCCCTTAGAACGAGTTTTTTATTTTTCCTTAAAATAAGCATTGATGTTGTTTTCGCTTATAAATTTCAATGTAAATTGCACGCTTACATTGTCGATTCCGGCCATAACTTCAATGCACTTTGAAATGATAACCAAAAACAATGCTTGTTTCGAGGAAATATATTAAACTGGTACTAGGGGTAGCGACGACCACGTTTCCAGCGACAGCTGGGTCCGCAACTGTCCCTACCTCCAGCGAAAGCTTAGTAAGGTCGAAGAACTCGGAAACGGGGCCCAGAACCATCCTCCTCTTCCAGTACATAGTCTCCTTGTCCCAGCTGAGTTTTAGGCTGTCGAGCCTTGGTGTCGACCAAAACCTGGTAGAGCTGTAAACGCCAACAGGGCCAACAGAAAGTACACGATTCGAATACGATAATGATCCACACTTCAAATGCTCTAATTAATTAAATAGTCTTAAGGTAGAGAGAATTGAATATTGAGAATTGGTGCTAAGGCATCATCTATATATATAAAATTCTCGTGTCACAATGTTCGTTCACGTAATCCTCCGAAACTGCTTGACCGATTCTGATGAAATTTTGTGAGCATATTTAGTAGGTCTGACAATCGGCCGACATCTATTTTGCATACCTCTTAGTGATAAGGGTTGTCGACCCTTAACATTTTTTTTAAATTTTATATGGCAAAACAAAGTTTGCCGGGTCAGCTAGTAAACTATAAAAACTTATACGAATAACCAAGTATAAGAAATTAAAAAAATAAAAATCATAAGAAATACAAAATATAGAGAGTTTAGGAATTAATAAGCAAAATAATATGTGTGAAATGAAAAAAAAGTCAAGGAACTAAGTGGGTTTAAAACGTAGATAATAAGAAATAGCAAAAAGCCAACGGCACGCGGTGTTCCCAGGCGGTCACCCATCCAAGTACTGACCGCGCCCGACGTTGCTTAACTTCGGTGATCGGACGAGAACCGGTGTGTTCAACGTGGTATGGACGTTGGCGACTAACAACCTAAAATATCACAATAGAATCGATAGCTTATGCAAGATGACGTCACAAAAATGGTTTTCTAGTAAGTATATTGTGTGTAATAAGTATTTTAATGTTTCAAGGACACCATTTTCAAATGTCTCTTTTTACAGTATGTGTTTCATTTTTATATAATTCGCAATGAGGGCATCGTTTAAATTATTCCTTCAATATTATTTTTATGAACAGGTTTTGTATTTCCTTTAGCAGTGGCGGATTTACCAGCAGGCTGAGTAGGCTGGAGCCTAGGGCGGCAAATTTTAAGGGGCGGCAAATTTAGTTCATAAATTTTTTATTTCGGTTTACAAATTTAAAAAAAAATATTATACACACATAATACGAATTTCGAAAATTGGAGAGAAATTAAAATATTTAACAAAAAATCGAAATATTCTCATATCCAGTGCTAATTAATAAATATTTCAACATCTCTGCATGAACAATTCCTAAACGCTTTACTAATTATACATTACTGATTATGAACTTTTAGAATATCGCAATAGCGATTCGATATTATAATCGAAATTTAGTAATTTTTACATATATTCACTGATAACTGCTATAATTTTTTCTCCGTGTACCTAATAATTATGAGATCTGCTTACCCAATTCAATCTTGATATAATATCGATGGTCTAACCATGATTGCTGCAGCAAGTTTGCAATTTGTCAAATTCAATTTCAGAAAGTAATTTCTTTATGCGTAAAAAATACTGACTAAAATTGACTAATTTTTATTAAATAAAAAACTAGTTCAATATCTTATAGACATCATATTAATCGAATAACTGATAGTTGAACGACTGTGACTTGACAATAAAAAAAATCCTTCCACAAAATATGAAGTGAGACAATTTGCTCATTAGAAAGTTGATACATTTTATCAGTTAATTATTTTATTTGTAGTAAGAAAAAGTTTTGAAAATCCAAATGAGCAGGCCTTAAGCGCTCATGTCGTACACGAATTATCTAAATTAAATGTTTACATCAGTAGATTTGATAACTTTTTTGCAAAGCCAACTTTTTCAGAAAATGTCAATGGGAATGAATTAATTATAATAAGATAAAACAATACTCAGCTGCAATTTTTTATTCAACGGCTTCTCTCCAATTAAATAAGTATATTAAAAAAAAATTGAAGTGAAAAAATAATTTTTTCGAAAGTTATCGTGTTTACTGTGAACACGATCATCCAAAATCCATACGATATGGCATTAAAATTACTTCCTTTTAAATAAAAAATAATTAATCATAACCGAAAAAATATTTTTTATAAGCTCAGCGATTATTTTTCTTTCTGATAAATTGCTTTTTAAATAATATTCATGTACATCATATTTGTTAGGTACGGTTCAATGTGAGAAAATATCGGATTTAGATTTTTAGGCAAGAATAGAGCATACCTACTACGCGCTTCGCACTTAAGGCATGCAATTGCGTAGTCGTATTTGTATTGTAACGCCAGAACAAACGACATGACGATTCGGTAATTTCGATATTTTTTCCTTAAAATAATGTTTTTTAATAATTCTTTGCTATAAAAATAACCAAGGATCTAACACGGTACCATAGTTCTCAATAATAATAACTATATGGGAAAAGTTGATGTAACGAGGATGATGGAGCACAAATTATAAAGTTAAAATTTCATTGATAGAAAATTGATATGGCTGTGGACTAAGATATCAAAATTTAGAGGCGGCAAAAATTGAATAGCCTATGGGCGGCAAATCTGTAAATCCGCCACTGTCCTTTAGTATAAACGATTGACACAAAGCCAATGTTCATTTGTTCGTTATTAAATTAACTGATTTTTTGGCTGTAACTAAACATTAAATTAAGTTGTTCAATCAATAGCCTGCGTGTAAATAAGCATATATTCTATACTCATATATTTCACAAATCAATATGAAATTTGCAGAAATAAATTACAAAAAGATTAAAGAAAAATATATAAGCAAAATAACATGAGTAAAGATATAAAAATAAATCCACTAAAGTAAATTACTTTTAGAAGGTTATAAAAAGAAATAACAAAAAGCCAACGGCACGCGGTGTTCCCAGGCGGTCACCCATCCAAGTACTGACCGCGCCCGACGTTGCTTAACTTCGGTGATCGGACGAGAACCGGTGTGTTCAACGTGGTATGGACGTTGGCGACTAACCTCTCAAAATATCACAGCAGGTTCAATAATGTATACAAGATGACGTCACAATAATGGTTATGTGATAAGTATTGTGAAAAATATTCCATAGAACATATTTTTAGAATGTCTTACTTTTCCTTGTTCTCATTATATCTTTCACACTTATAAAATTCGTAAATGGCAATCGTTAAAATTTTCCTTAAGTATTTAAGTATTATTTTTACGAACAGGTTTTATAATGTCTCTAATAATTACAATTTGCCAAAATGCCAATTTTCTTTTGCACGTAATTAAGTTCAGTAATGTTCTCCCTGTAACATAACATTACCTGAAGTTATGCGAGTGGTAGAAATGAATAAAGATTTATATTCTAGCAAAAAATAGCAAACATAGCAAACGTAAAGGTGCAAGCAAAGAAGTTAATAAGCAAAATAATATGTTTAAAACATTAAAAATAAACCAGGACGCCAAGTAATTTGGTTCAAAAAAGTTAAAAAGAAATAAGAAAAAGCCAACGGCACGCGGTGTTCCCAGGCGGTCACCCATCCAAGTACTGACCGCGCCCGACGTTGCTTAACTTCGGTGATCGGACGAGAACCGGTGTGTTCAACGTGGTATGGACGTTGGCGATTAACGTCTCAAAATATCACAATAGTTTAAATAAATAATGTATGCAAGACGACGTCTCACTAATGGTATATCAAAATAAGACACCTAAGAACAATTTTCACCCATCTTGTTTTAAACCTATGTTTCAAGATACAATTACTTGAGGCTAATTTTTACAATTGAGATTCGTTTTTACTTATTGTTTTATTAAACTTGTATAATATTAATATTATATTTGATTATTAGGCTCTTCTCGTTATTCGGTATTTCTAAATAAATTAAAAGAAGATGCCTACATTCTAAAACCCTATACAATATGATACATGATACAGAAATAATCCTAGATGGCCGCCCTCACGATATAGTGGATAACATATTTTTGTTCAATTCTCTCAATGGAAGTATATTGTGACAAAAGTGAGTCAATATAATTGATAAAATTTACGTCGTCGTGAATCCAATTTTGGAAAAGTAAAATTATAAATAAAAATTTCATTTCGATGTAATAAAAATAAATTATCTAATAGTCATACACATCATACAATTGTAAATCATATCCCGACAAACTATTATATGATGCAAAATTGTAAAGTGCAATAAAATGGTGGGTTTGACTACTATAAATTTTATTTATTTCTTTTCAATACCTACATAGAAATAAAAACGTGTTCATAGAAAATATCAAATCCACAGGTCGCTGGTTCTGATACGGCTCGAAGTGCCAAAATGTGCAGTCCGGAAGCGGCACACATAAAAATAGCTTAAATTTTGTAAGCTAAATATAATATTGCAGTAAACAATACACATTGGGAGTGTCCACGCTACGAGCCAACTATACGCCGTACAAATACTTTATAACCCGGAATTTACAGATCAACTTTTGATGATTGGATATAAGATAATAATTATGTAGATTTTATTTATTTGGATACTATGGTAAGATAAGAACTTGTTACAATTAAAGAGATTGTTGTTTAATTGTTGTACTTAAGTAGCAAGCTTATCAAGTAAGGAACACATGTTTTACAAGAGAAAGTTGGACTTTATCGACATAGCATAATATATGTCAAAAATACATTAGTAAACCATATGACTTGTGCGAAAGATCATTTTGACTTGGATCAAGTACGATTTGTGGATATTGAGTGATAATATTTATAAAGCGACGGCGCGAACGCAGTCCCTACTATCAAAAATTACGCGTCCGAGTTATCCACATTAGGGATAATCGCAGGGGTCAACCCGGCCGGAGTGCAATGGCAAGGCCTCGCCCTGGGGGAACCGCCTTCCTGATCACGGTGTCCCCTACGCCAGGTAAGTATGCATTCGCAACCTTAACGCCAGCTTTTATAGAAGCCAGGACGACATGTTAAGAGCGTGATTCAGAGGCGAATTTTATACCGCCATCTGGGGGCCACGCAACGAATTCGATAATAAGAAACAGCGCCACCTAACAACACGCCCTTAGAACGAGTTTTTTATGTTACCTTAAAATAAGCACTGATCTTGTTTTCGCTTATAAATTTCAATGTAAATTGCACGCTTACATTGTCGATTCCGGCCATAACTTCAATGCACTTTGAAATGATAACCAAAATCAATGCTTGTTTCGAGAAAATATATTAATCTGGTACTACTGGGGGTAGCGACGACCAAGTTTCCAGCGACAGCTGGGTCCGCAACCGTCCCTACCTCCAGCGAAGGCGTAAGGTCGAAGAACTCGGAAACGGGGCCCAGAACCATCCTCCTCTTCCAGTACATAGTCTCCTTGTCCCAGCTGAGTTTTAGGCTCGACACCAAATCTAGGTGGAGCTGTAAATGCCAACAGGGCCAACAGAAAGTACACGATTCGAATACGATAAGGATCCACACTTCAAATGCTCTAATTAATTAAATAGTCTTAAGATAGAGACAATTGAATATTGAGAATTGGGGCTAAGGCATCATCTATATATATAATTCCCGTGTCACAATGTTCGTTCACGTAATCCTCCGAAACTGCTTGACCGATTCTGATGAAATTTTGTGAGCATATTTAGTAGGTCTGAGAATCGGCCAACATCTATTTTGCATACCTCTTAGTGATAAGGGTTGTCCACCCTTACCATTTTTTTTTAATTTTATATGGCAAAACAAAGTGCCGGGTCAGCTAGTAAAATATAAAAATCTATACAAATAACCAAGTATAAGAAATTAAAAAAATAAAAATCATAAGAAATACAAAATAGAGAGAGCTTAGGAATTAATAAGCAAAATAATATGGGTGAAATGAAAAAAAAACCAAGGAACTAAGTGGGTCTTAAAACGTAGATAATAAGAAATAACAAAAAGCCAACGGCACGCGGTGTTCCCAGGCGGTCACCCATCCAAGTACTGACCGCGCCCGACGTTGCTTAACTTCGGTGATCGGACGAGAACCGGTGTGTTCAACGTGGTATGGACGTTGGCGACTAACAACCTAAAATATCACAATAGAATCGATAGCTTATGCAAGATGACGTCACAAAAATGGTTTTCTAGTAAGTATATTGTGTGTAATAAGTATTTTAATGTTTCAAGGACACCATTTTCAAATGTCTCTTTTTACAGTTTTTCCTATGTGTTTCATTTTTATACAATTCGCAATGACGGCATCGTTTAAATTATTCCTTCAATATTATTTTTATGAACAGGTTTTGTAATTCCTTTAGTATAAACGATTGACACAAAGCCAATGTTCATTTGTTCGTTATTAAATTAACTGATTTTCTGGCTGTAACTACACATTAAATAAAGTTGTTCCATCCATAGCCTGCATGTAAATAAGCATATATTCTATACTCATATATTTCACAAATCAATATGGAATTTGCAGAAATAAATTGCAAAAAGATCAAAGAAAATTATATAAGCAAAATAGCATGAGTAAATAAATAAAAATAAATCCACTAAAGTAAATTACTTTTAGAAGGTTATAAAAAGAAATAAGAAAAAGCCAACGGCACGCGGTGTTCCCAGGCGGTCACCCATCCAAGTACTGACCGCGCCCGACGTTGCTTAACTTCGGTGATCGGACGAGAACCGGTGTGTTCAACGTGGTATGGACGTTGGCGACTAACCTCTCAAAATATCACAATCGTAATAAATAATGTATGCAAGATGACATCACACTAATGGTATATCAAAATAAGACGACACCTAAAAACAATTTTCACCCATCGTGTTTTAAACCTATCTTTCAAGATACAATGACTTGGGGCAAATTTTAACAATTGAGATTCGTTTTTACTTATTCATTTATTAAACTTGTATAATATTAATATTATATTTGATTATTAGGCATTACTCTTCTCATTATTCGGTATTTCTAAATAAATTAAAAGAAGATGCCTACATTCTAAAACCCTATACAACATGATACAGAAATAATCCTAGATGGCCGCCCTCACGATATAGTGGATAACATATTTTTGTTCAATTCTCTCAATGGAAGTATATTGTGACAAAAATGAGTCAATATAATTGATAAAATTTACGTCATCGTGAATCCAATTTTGGAAAAGTAAAGTTATAAATAAAAATTTCATTTCGATGTAATAAAAATAAATTATCTAATAGTCATACACATCAATTTGCTGCATTGTACGATTGTAAATCATATCCCGACAAACTATTATATGATGCAAAATTGTAAAGTGCAATAAAATGGTGGGTTTGACTACTATAAATTTTATTTATTTCTTTTCAATACCCACATAGAAATAAAAACGTGTTCATAGAAAATATCAAATCCACAGGTCGCTGGTTCTGATACGGCTCGAAGTGCCAAAATGTGCAGTCCGGAAGCGGCACACATAAAAATAGCTTAAATTTTGTACGCTAAATATAATATTGCAGCAAACGATACACATTGGGAGTGTCCACGCTACGAGCCAACTATACACCGTACAAATACTTTATAACCCGGAATTTACAGATCAACTTTTAATGATTGGATATAATACTATAATATGTAGATTTTATTTATTTGGATACTACGGTAAGATAAGAACTTGTTACAATTAAGGAGATTGTTGTTTAATTGTTGTACTTAAGTAGCAAGCTTATCAAGTAAAGACCACATGTTTTACAAGAGAAAGTTGGACTTTATCGACATAGCATAATATATGTCAAAAATACATTAGTGAAACCATATTACCATATGGCTTGTGCGAAAGATCATTTTGACTTGGATCAAGTACGATTTGTTGATATTGAGTGATAATATTTATAAAGGGACGGCGCGAACGCAGTCCCCACTATCAAAAATTACGCGTCCGAGTTATCCACATTAGGGATAATCGCAGGGGTCAACCCGGCCGGAGTGCAATGGCAAGGCCTCGCCCTGGGGGAACCGCCTTCCTGATCACGGTGTCCCCTACGCCAGGTAAGTATGCATTCGCAACCTTAACGCCAGCTTTTATAGAAGCCAGGACGACATGTTAAGAGCGTGATTCAGAGGCGAATTTTATACCGCCATCTGGGGGCCACGCAACGAATTCGATAATAAGAAACAGCGCCACCTAACAACACGCCCTTAGAACGAGTTTTTTATGTTACCTTAAAATAAGCATTGATCTTGTTTTCGCTTATAAATTTCAATGTAAATTGCACGCTTACATTGTCGATTCCGGCCATAACTTCAATGCACTTTGAAATGATAACCAAAATCAATGCTTGTTTCGAGGAAATATATTAAACTGGTACTACTGGGGGTAGCGACGACCAAGTTTCCAGCGACAGCTGGGTCCGCAACCGTCCCTACCTCCAGCGAAGGCGTAAGGTCGAAGAACTCGGAAACGGGGCCCAGAACCATCCTCCTCTTCCAGTACATAGTCTCCTTGTCCCAGCTGAGTTTTAGGCTCGACACCAAATCTAGGTGGAGCTGTAAATGCCAACAGGGCCAACAGAAAGTACACGATTCGAATACGATAAGGATCCACACTTCAAATGCTCTAATTAATTAAATAGTCTTAAGATAGAGACAATTGAATATTGAGAATTGGGGCTAAGGCATCATCTATATATATAATTCCCGTGTCACAATGTTCGTTCACGTAATCCTCCGAAACTGCTTGACCGATTCTGATGAAATTTTGTGAGCATATTTAGTAGGTCTGAGAATCGGCCAACATCTGTTTTGCATACCTCTTAGTGATAAGGGTTGTCCACCCTTACCATTTTTTTTAAATTTTATATGGCAAAACAAAGTGCCGGGTCAGCTAGTAAAATATAAAAATCTATACAAATAACCAAGTATAAGAAATTAAAAAAATAAAAATCATAAGAAATACAAAATAGAGAGAGCTTAGGAATTAATAAGCAAAATAATATGGGTGAAATGAAAAAAAAACCAAGGAACTAAGTGGGTCTTAAAACGTAGATAATAAGAAATAACAAAAAGCCAACGGCACGCGGTGTTCCCAGGCGGTCACCCATCCAAGTACTGACCGCGCCCGACGTTGCTTAACTTCGGTGATCGGACGAGAACCGGTGTGTTCAACGTGGTATGGACGTTGGCGACTAACAACCTAAAATATCACAATAGAATCGATAGCTTATGCAAGATGACGTCACAAAAATGGTTTTCTAGTAAGTATATTGTGTGTAATAAGTATTTTAATGTTTCAAGGACACCATTTTCAAATATCTCTTTTTACAGTTTTTCCTATGTGTTTCATTTTTATACAATTCGCAATGACGGCATCGTTTAAATTATTCCTTCAATATTATTTTTATGAACAGGTTTTGTAATTCCTTTAGTATAAACGATTGACACAAAGCCAATGTTCATTTGTTCGTTATTAAATTAACTGATTTTCTGGCTGTAACTACACATTAAATAAAGTTGTTCCATCCATAGCCTGCATGTAAATAAGCATATATTCTATACTCATATATTTCACAAATCAATATGAAATTTGCAGAAATAAATTGCAAAAAGATCAAAGAAAATTATATAAGCAAAATAGCATGAGTAAATAAATAAAAATAAATCCACTAAGGTAAATTACTTTTAGAAGGTTATAAAAAGAAATAAGAAAAAGCCAACGGCACGCGGTGTTCCCAGGCGGTCACCCATCCAAGTACTGACCGCGCCCGACGTTGCTTAACTTCGGTGATCGGACGAGAACCGGTGTGTTCAACGTGGTATGGACGTTGGCGACTAACCTCTCAAAATATCACACCAGGTTCAATAATGTATACAAGATGACGTCACGATAATGGTTATGTGATAAGTATTGTGAAAAATATTCCATAGAACATATTTTTAGAATGCCTTACTTTTCCTTGTTCTCATTATATCTTTCACACTTATAAAATACGTAAATGGCAATCGTTAAAATTTTCCTTAAGTATTTAAGTATTATTTTTACGAACAGGTTTTATAATGTCTCTAATAATTACAATTTGCCAAAATGCCAATTTTCTTTTGCACGTAATTAAGTTCAGTAATTTTCTCCCTGTAACAAAACATTACCTGAAGTTATGCGAGTGGTAGAAATGAATAAAGATATATTCTAGCAAAAAATAGCAAACATAGCAAACGTAAAGGTGCAAGCAAAGAAGTTAATAAGCAAAATGATATGTTTAAAACATTAAAAATAAACCAGGACACCAAGTAATTTGGTTCAAAAAAGTTAAAAAGAAATAAGAAAAAGCCAACGGCACGCGGTGTTCCCAGGCGGTCACCCATCCAAGTACTGACCGCGCCCGACGTTGCTTAACTTCGGTGATCGGACGAGAACCGGTGTGTTCAACGTGGTATGGACGTTGGCGATTAACGTCTCAAAATATCACAATCGTTTAAATAAATAATGTATGCAAGATGACGTCACACTAATGGTATATCAAAATAAGACACCTAGGAACAATTTTCACCCATCGTGTTTTAAACCTATGTTTCAAGATACAATTACTTGAGGCAAATTTTTACAATTGAGATTCGTTTTTACTTACTGTTTTATTAAACTTGTATAATATTAATATTATATTTGATTATTAGGCTCTTCTCATTATTCGTTTTTTTGCAAATAAATTAAAAGAAGATGCCTACATTCTAAAACCTTATACAATATGATACATGATACAGAAATAATCCTAGATGGCCGCCCTTACGATATAGTGGATAACATATTTTTGTTCAATTCTCTCAATGGAAGTATATTGTGACAAAAATGAGTCAATATAATTGATAAAATTACGTCATCGTGAATATAAATTTTGGAAAATTAAAATTATAAATAAAAAATGTTTCATTTCGATGTAATAAAAATAAATTATCTAATAGTCATACATACACATTAACTTGCTGCATTGTACAATTGTAAATCATATCCCGACAAACTATTATATGATGCAAAATTGTAAAGTGCAATAAAATAATGGGTTTGACTACTATAAATTTTATTTATTTCTTTTCAATACCTACATGGAAATAAAAAAGTGTTCATAGAAAATATCAAATCCACAGGTCGCTGGTTCTGATACGGCTCGAAGTGCCAAAATGTGCAGTCCGGAAGCGGCACACATAAAAAAAGCTTAAATTTTGTAAGTTAAAGATAATATTGCAGTAAACAATACACCTTGGGAGTGTTCACGCTACGAGCCAACTATACACCGTACAAATACTTTATAACCCGGAATTTACAGATCAACTTTTAATGATTGGATATAATACTATAATATGTAGATTTTATTTATTTGGTTACTATGGTAAGGTAAGAACTTTTTACAATTAAAGAGATTGTTGTTTAATTGTTGTACTTAAGTAGCAAGCTTATCAAGTAAGGAACACATGAACACACGAGAGAAAGTTGGACTTTATCGACATAGCATAATATATGTCAAAAATACATTAGTAAACCATATGACTTGTACGAAAGATCATTTTGACTTGGATCAAGTACGATTTGTTGATATTGAATGATAATATGATAATATTTATAAAGGGACGGCGCGAACGCAGTCCCTACTATCAAAAATTACGCGTCCGAGTTATCCACATTAGGGATAATCGCAGGGGTCAACCCGGCCAGAGTGCAATGGCAAGGCCTCGCCCTGGGGGAACCGCCTTCCTGATCACGGTGTCCCCTACGCCAGGTAAGTATGCATTCGCAACCTTAACGCCAGCTTTTATAGAAGCCAGGACGACATGTTAAGAGCGTGATTCAGAGGCGAATTTTATACCGCCATCTGGGGGCCACGCAACGAATTCGATAATAAGAAACAGCGCCACCTAACAACACGCCCTTAGAACGAGTTTTTTATTTTTCCTTAAAATAAGCATTGATGTTGCTTTCGCTTATAAATTTCAATGTAAATTGCACGCTTACATTGTCGATTCCGGCCATAACTTCAATGCACTTTGAAATGATAACCAAAAACAATACTTGTTTCGAGGAAATATATTAAACTGGTACTAGGGGTAGCGACGACCACGGTTCCAGCGACAGCGACAGCTGGGTCCGCAACCGTCCCTACCTCCAGCGAAGGCTTAGTAAGGTCGAAGAACTCGGAAACGGGGCCCAGAACCATCCTCCTCTTCCAGTACATAGTCTCCTTGACCCAGCTGAGTTTTAGGCTCGACACCAAAACCTGGTAGAGCTGTAAACGCCAACAGGGCCAACAGAAAGTACACGATTCGAATACGATAATGATCCACACTTCAAATGCTCTAATTAATTAAATAGTCTTAAGGTAGAGAGAATTGAATATTGAGAATTGGGGCTAAGGCATCATCTATATATATAAAATAATCGTGTCACAATGTTCGTTCACGTAATCCTCCTAAACTGCTTGACCGATTCTGATGAAATTTTGTGAGCATATTTAGTAGGTCTGACAATCGGCCAACATCTATTTTGCATACCTCTTAGTGATAAGGGTTGTCGACCCTAAACATTTTTTTTTAAATTTTATATGGCAAAACAAAGTTTGCCGGGTCAGGTAGTAAAATATAAAAACTTATACAAATAACCAAGTATAAGAAATTTAAAAAATAAAAATCATAAGAAATACAAAATATAGAGAGTTTAGGAATTAATAAGCAAAATAATATGTGTGAAATGAAAAAAAAAAGCCAAGGAACTAAGTGGGTTTAAAACGTAGAAAATAAGAAATAGCAAAAAGCCAACGGCACGCGGTGTTCCCAGGCGGTCACCCATCCAAGTACTGACCGCGCCCGACGTTGCTTAACTTCGGTGATCGGACGAGAACCGGTGTGTTCAACGTGGTATGGACGTTGGCGACTAACAACCTAAAATATCACAATAGAATCGATAGCTTATGCAAGATAACGTCACGAAAATGGTTTTCTAGTAAGTATATTGTGTGTAATAAGTATTTTAAGGTTTCAAGGACACCATTTTCAAATGTCTCTTTTTACAGTTTTTCCTATGTGTTTCATTTTTATACAATTCGCAATGAGGGCATCGTTTAAATTATTCCTTCAATATTATTTTTATGAACAGGTTTTGGAATTCCTTTAGTATAAACGATTGACACAAAGCCAATGTTCATTTGTTCGTTATTAAATTAACTGATTTTCTGCATGTAAATAAGCATATATTCTATACTCACATATTTCACAAATCAATATGAAATTTGCAGAAATAAATTGCAAAAAGATTAAAGAAAAATATATAAGCAAAATAGCATAAGTAAATAAATAAAAATAAATCCACTAAAGTAAATTACTTTAAGAAGGTTATAAAAAGAAATAACAAAAAGCCAACGGCACGCGGTGTTCCCAGGCGGTCACCCATCCAAGTACTGACCGCGCCCGACGTTGCTTAACTTCGGTGATCGGACGAGAACCGGTGTGTTCAACGTGGTATGGACGTTGGCGATTAACGTCTCAAAATATCACAATCGTTTAAATAAATAATGTATGCAAGATGACGTCACACTAATGGTATATCAAAATAAGACACCTAAGAACAATTTTCACCCATCGTGTTTTAAACCTATGTTTCAAGATACAATAACTTGAGGCTAATTTTTACAATTGAGATTCGTTTTTACTTACTGTTTTATTAAACTTGTATAATATTAATATTATATTTGATTATTAGGCTCTTCTCATTATTCGGTATTACCAAATAAATTAAAAGAAGATGCCTACATTCTAAAACCTTATACAATATGATACATGATACAGAAATAATCCTAGATGGCCGCCCTTACGATATAGTGGATAACATATTTTTGTTCAATTCTCTCAATGGCAGTATATTGAGACAAAAATGAGTCAATATAATTGATAAAATTTACGTCATCGTGAATCCAATTTTGGAAAAGTAAAGTTATAAATAAAAATTTCATTTCGATGTAATAAAAATAAATTATCTAATAGTCATACACATCAATTTGCTGCATTGTACGATTGTAAATCATATCCCGACAAACTATTATATGATGCAAAATTGTAAAGTGCAATAAAATGGTGGGTTTGACTACTATAAATTTTATTTATTTCTTTTCAATACCCACATAGAAATAAAAACGTGTTCATAGAAAATATCAAATCCACAGGTCGCTGGTTCTGATACGGCTCGAAGTGCCAAAATGTGCAGTCCGGAAGCGGCACACATAAAAATAGCTTAAATTTTGTACGCTAAATATAATATTGCAGCAAACGATACACATTGGGAGTGTCCACGCTACGAGCCAACTATACACCGTACAAATACTTTATAACCCGGAATTTACAGATCAACTTTTAATGATTGGATATAATACTATAATATGTAGATTTTATTTATTTGGATACTACGGTAAGATAAGAACTTGTTACAATTAAGGAGATTGTTGTTTAATTGTTGTACTTAAGTAGCAAGCTTATCAAGTAAAGACCACATGTTTTACAAGAGAAAGTTGGACTTTATCGACATAGCATAATATATGTCAAAAATACATTAGTGAAACCATATTACCATATGGCTTGTGCGAAAGATCATTTTGACTTGGATCAAGTACGATTTGTTGATATTGAGTGATAATATTTATAAAGGGACGGCGCGAACGCAGTCCCTACTATCAAAAATTACGCGTCCGAGTTATCCACATTAGGGATAATCGCAGGGGTCAACCCGGCCGGAGTGCAATGGCAAGGCCTCGCCCTGGGGGAACCGCCTTCCTGATCACGGTGTCCCCTACGCCAGGTAAGTATGCATTCGCAACCTTAACGCCAGCTTTTATAGAAGCCAGGACGACATGTTAAGAGCGTGATTGAGAGGCGAATTTTATACCGCCATCTGGGGGCCACGCAACGAATTCGATAATAAGAAACAGCGCCACCTAACACCACGCCCTTAGAACGAGTTTTTATGTTACCTTAAAATAAGCATTGATCTTGTTTTCGCTTATAAATTTCAATGTAAATTGCATTGTCGATTCCGGCCATAACTTCAAGGCACTTTGAAATGATAACCAAAATCAATGCTTGTTTCGAGGAAATATATTAAACTGGTACTACTGGGGGTAGCGACGACCAAGTTTCCAGCGACAGCTGGGTCCGCAACCGTCCCTACCTCCAGCGAAGGCGTAAGGTCGAAGAACTCGGAAACGGGGCCCAGAACCATCCTCCTCTTCCAGTACATAGTCTCCTTGTCCCAGCTGAGTTTTAGGCTCGACACCAAATCTAGGTGGAGCTGTAAATGCCAACAGGGCCAACAGAAAGTACACGATTCGAATACGATAAGGATCCACACTTCAAATGCTCTAATTAATTAAATAGTCTTAAGATAGAGACAATTGAATATTGAGAATTGGGGCTAAGGCATCATCTATATATATAATTCCCGTGTCACAATGTTCGTTCACGTAATCCTCCGAAACTGCTTGACCGATTCTGATGAAATTTTGTGAGCATATTTAGTAGGTCTGAGAATCGGCCAACATCTGTTTTGCATACCTCTTAGTGATAAGGGTTGTCCACCCTTACCATTTTTTTTAAATTTTATATGGCAAAACAAAGTGCCGGGTCAGCTAGTAAAATATAAAAATCTATACAAATAACCAAGTATAACCTTCCTAAGTTCCTTCCTAAGTTCCTTCGCGCCCTGCAGGTCTCATCTTAAATCACTTTTAAATTACCCATCCCACAAAACCTCTCTCTATTCCCATTCCTTCTCTGTTCATGCAGTAAGACTATGGAACTCACTACCACCTAACATTCGTCTCTCTAAGACAATTTCTGTTTTTAAAAGAAGAGTGAAAGAGCATTATTTATCCCTTTCATAATCAGTATAATATAATACTATATCTATACATATATATGTAGGTATATATATATATATATATATATTTAATATATATTTATATCAGTATATATTTCTATAAATATATACTTATATTAATTAATTTGTGCACACTTGATTTGCCTGACTAATGTACACTCCGATCTCAGGGCTGCTGGAAGAAATTTCATTTTGAAATAAGCAGTCCTTTGTACTTTATTTACATTATGTCTGTTTTTATGTATTCTCTGTGTACAAAAATTATAAAATAAATAAATAAATAAATATAAGAAATTAAAAAAATAAAAATCATAAGAAATACAAAATAGAGAGAGCTTAGGAATTAATAAGCAAAATAATATGGGTGAAATGAAAAAAAAACCAAGGAACTAAGTGGGTCTTAAAACGTAGATAATAAGAAATAACAAAAAGCCAACGGCACGCGGTGTTCCCAGGCGGTCACCCATCCAAGTACTGACCGCGCCCGACGTTGCTTAACTTCGGTGATCGGACGAGAACCGGTGTGTTCAACGTGGTATGGACGTTGGCGACTAACAACCTAAAATATCACAATAGAATCGATAGCTTATGCAAGATGACGTCACAAAAATGGTTTTCTAGTAAGTATATTGTGTGTAATAAGTATTTTAATGTTTCAAGGACACCATTTTCAAATGTCTCTTTTTACAGTTTTTCCTATGTATTTCATTTTTATACAATTCGCAATGACGGCATCGTTTAAATTATTCCTTCAATATTATTTTTATGAACAGGTTTTGTAATTCCTTTAGTATAAACGATTGACACAAAGCCAATGTTCATTTGTTCGTTATTAAATTAACTGATTTTCTGGCTGTAACTACACATTAAATAAAGTTGTTCCATCCATAGCCTGCATGTAAATAAGCATATATTCTATACTCATATATTTCACAAATCAATATGAAATTTGCAGAAATAAATTGCAAAAAGATCAAAGAAAATTATATAAGCAAAATAGCATGAGTAAATAAATAAAAATAAATCCACTAAAGTAAATTACTTTTAGAAGGTTATAAAAAGAAATAAGAAAAAGCCAACGGCACGCGGTGTTCCCAGGCGGTCACCCATCCAAGTACTGACCGCGCCCGACGTTGCTTAACTTCGGTGATCGGACGAGAACCGGTGTGTTCAACGTGGTATGGACGTTGGCGACTAACCTCTCAAAATATCACAATCGTTTAAATAAATAATGTATGCAAGACGACGTCTCACTAATGGTATATCAAAATAAGACGACACCTAAAAACAATTTTCACCCATCGTGTTTTAAACCTATCTTTCAAGATACAATGACTTGGGGCAAATTTTAACAATTGAGATTCGTTTTTACTTATTCATTTATTAAACTTGTATAATATTAATATTATATTTGATTATTAGGCATTACTCTTCTCATTATTCGGTATTTCTAAATAAATTAAAAGAAGATGCCTACATTCTAAAACCCTATACAACATGATACAGAAATAATCCTAGATGGCCGCCCTCACGATATAGTGGATAACATATTTTTGTTCAATTCTCTCAATGGAAGTATATTGTGACAAAAATGAGTCAATATAATTGATAAAATTTACGTCATCGTGAATCCAATTTTGGAAAAGTAAAGCTATAAATAAAAATTTCATTTCGATGTAATAAAAATAAATTATCTAATAGTCATACACATCAATTTGCTGCATTGTACGATTGTAAATCATATCCCGACAAACTATTATATGATGCAAAATTGTAAAGTGCAATAAAATGGTGGGTTTGACTACTATAAATTTTATTTATTTCTTTTCAATACCCACATAGAAATAAAAACGTGTTCATAGAAAATATCAAATCCACAGGTCGCTGGTTCTGATACGGCTCGAAGTGCCAAAATGTGCAGTCCGGAAGCGGCACACATAAAAATAGCTTAAATTTTGTACGCTAAATATAATATTGCAGCAAACGATACACATTGGGAGTGTCCACGCTACGAGCCAACTATACACCGTACAAATACTTTATAACCCGGAATTTACAGATCAACTTTTAATGATTGGATATAATACTATAATATGTAGATTTTATTTATTTGGATACTACGGTAAGATAAGAACTTGTTACAATTAAGGAGATTGTTGTTTAATTGTTGTACTTAAGTAGCAAGCTTATCAAGTAAAGACCACATGTTTTACAAGAGAAAGTTGGACTTTATCGACATAGCATAATATATGTCAAAAATACATTAGTGAAACCATATTACCATATGGCTTGTGCGAAAGATCATTTTGACTTGGATCAAGTACGATTTGTTGATATTGAGTGATAATATTTATAAAGGGACGGCGCGAACGCAGTCCCTACTATCAAAAATTACGCGTCCGAGTTATCCACATTAGGGATAATCGCAGGGGTCAACCCGGCCGGAGTGCAATGGCAAGGCCTCGCCCTGGGGGAACCGCCTTCCTGATCACGGTGTCCCCTACGCCAGGTAAGTATGCATTCGCAACCTTAACGCCAGCTTTTATAGAAGCCAGGACGACATGTTAAGAGCGTGATTGAGAGGCGAATTTTATACCGCCATCTGGGGGCCACGCAACGAATTCGATAATAAGAAACAGCGCCACCTAACACCACGCCCTTAGAACGAGTTTTTATGTTACCTTAAAATAAGCATTGATCTTGTTTTCGCTTATAAATTTCAATGTAAATTGCATTGTCGATTCCGGCCATAACTTCAAGGCACTTTGAAATGATAACCAAAATCAATGCTTGTTTCGAGGAAATATATTAAACTGGTACTACTGGGGGTAGCGACGACCAAGTTTCCAGCGACAGCTGGGTCCGCAACCGTCCCTACCTTCAGCGAAGGCGTAAGGTCGAAGAACTCGGAAACGGGGCCCAGAACCATCCTCCTCTTCCAGTACATAGTCTCCTTGTCCCAGCTGAGTTTTAGGCTCGACACCAAATCTAGGTGGAGCTGTAAATGCCAACAGGGCCAACAGAAAGTACACGATTCGAATACGATAAGGATCCACACTTCAAATGCTCTAATTAATTAAATAGTCTTAAGATAGAGACAATTGAATATTGAGAATTGGGGCTAAGGCATCATCTATATATATAATTCCCGTGTCACAATGTTCGTTCACGTAATCCTCCGAAACTGCTTGACCGATTCTGATGAAATTTTGTGAGCATATTTAGTAGGTCTGAGAATCGGCCAACATCTGTTTTGCATACCTCTTAGTGATAAGGGTTGTCCACCCTTACCATTTTTTTTAAATTTTATATGGCAAAACAAAGTGCCGGGTCAGCTAGTAAAATATAAAAATCTATACAAATAACCAAGTATAAGAAATTAAAAAAATAAAAATCATAAGAAATACAAAATAGAGAGAGCTTAGGAATTAATAAGCAAAATAATATGGGTGAAATGAAAAAAAAACCAAGGAACTAAGTGGGTCTTAAAACGTAGATAATAAGAAATAACAAAAAGCCAACGGCACGCGGTGTTCCCAGGCGGTCACCCATCCAAGTACTGACCGCGCCCGACGTTGCTTAACTTCGGTGATCGGACGAGAACCGGTGTGTTCAACGTGGTATGGACGTTGGCGACTAACAACCTAAAATATCACAATAGAATCGATAGCTTATGCAAGATGACGTCACAAAAATGGTTTTCTAGTAAGTATATTGTGTGTAATAAGTATTTTAATGTTTCAAGGACACCATTTTCAAATGTCTCTTTTTACAGTTTTTCCTATGTATTTCATTTTTATACAATTCGCAATGACGGCATCGTTTAAATTATTCCTTCAATATTATTTTTATGAACAGGTTTTGTAATTCCTTTAGTATAAACGATTGACACAAAGCCAATGTTCATTTGTTCGTTATTAAATTAACTGATTTTCTGGCTGTAACTACACATTAAATAAAGTTGTTCCATCCATAGCCTGCATGTAAATAAGCATATATTCTATACTCATATATTTCACAAATCAATATGAAATTTGCAGAAATAAATTGCAAAAAGATCAAAGAAAATTATATAAGCAAAATAGCATGAGTAAATAAATAAAAATAAATCCACTAAAGTAAATTACTTTTAGAAGGTTATAAAAAGAAATAAGAAAAAGCCAACGGCACGCGGTGTTCCCAGGCGGTCACCCATCCAAGTACTGACCGCGCCCGACGTTGCTTAACTTCGGTGATCGGACGAGAACCGGTGTGTTCAACGTGGTATGGACGTTGGCGACTAACCTCTCAAAATATCACAATCGTTTAAATAAATAATGTATGCAAGACGACGTCTCACTAATGGTATATCAAAATAAGACGACACCTAAAAACAATTTTCACCCATCGTGTTTTAAACCTATCTTTCAAGATACAATGACTTGGGGCAAATTTTAACAATTGAGATTCGTTTTTACTTATTCATTTATTAAACTTGTATAATATTAATATTATATTTGATTATTAGGCATTACTCTTCTCATTATTCGGTATTTCTAAATAAATTAAAAGAAGATGCCTACATTCTAAAACCCTATACAACATGATACAGAAATAATCCTAGATGGCCGCCCTCACGATATAGTGGATAACATATTTTTGTTCAATTCTCTCAATGGAAGTATATTGTGACAAAAATGAGTCAATATAATTGATAAAATTTACGTCATCGTGAATCCAATTTTGGAAAAGTAAAGCTATAAATAAAAATTTCATTTCGATGTAATAAAAATAAATTATCTAATAGTCATACACATCAATTTGCTGCATTGTACGATTGTAAATCATATCCCGACAAACTATTATATGATGCAAAATTGTAAAGTGCAATAAAATGGTGGGTTTGACTACTATAAATTTTATTTATTTCTTTTCAATACCCACATAGAAATAAAAACGTGTTCATAGAAAATATCAAATCCACAGGTCGCTGGTTCTGATACGGCTCGAAGTGCCAAAATGTGCAGTCCGGAAGCGGCACACATAAAAATAGCTTAAATTTTGTACGCTAAATATAATATTGCAGCAAACGATACACATTGGGAGTGTCCACGCTACGAGCCAACTATACACCGTACAAATACTTTATAACCCGGAATTTACAGATCAACTTTTAATGATTGGATATAATACTATAATATGTAGATTTTATTTATTTGGATACTACGGTAAGATAAGAACTTGTTACAATTAAGGAGATTGTTGTTTAATTGTTGTACTTAAGTAGCAAGCTTATCAAGTAAAGACCACATGTTTTACAAGAGAAAGTTGGACTTTATCGACATAGCATAATATATGTCAAAAATACATTAGTGAAACCATATTACCATATGGCTTGTGCGAAAGATCATTTTGACTTGGATCAAGTACGATTTGTTGATATTGAGTGATAATATTTATAAAGGGACGGCGCGAACGCAGTCCCTACTATCAAAAATTACGCGTCCGAGTTATCCACATTAGGGATAATCGCAGGGGTCAACCCGGCCGGAGTGCAATGGCAAGGCCTCGCCCTGGGGGAACCGCCTTCCTGATCACGGTGTCCCCTACGCCAGGTAAGTATGCATTCGCAACCTTAACGCCAGCTTTTATAGAAGCCAGGACGACATGTTAAGAGCGTGATTGAGAGGCGAATTTTATACCGCCATCTGGGGGCCACGCAACGAATTCGATAATAAGAAACAGCGCCACCTAACACCACGCCCTTAGAACGAGTTTTTATGTTACCTTAAAATAAGCATTGATCTTGTTTTCGCTTATAAATTTCAATGTAAATTGCATTGTCGATTCCGGCCATAACTTCAAGGCACTTTGAAATGATAACCAAAATCAATGCTTGTTTCGAGGAAATATATTAAACTGGTACTACTGGGGGTAGCGACGACCAAGTTTCCAGCGACAGCTGGGTCCGCAACCGTCCCTACCTTCAGCGAAGGCGTAAGGTCGAAGAACTCGGAAACGGGGCCCAGAACCATCCTCCTCTTCCAGTACATAGTCTCCTTGTCCCAGCTGAGTTTTAGGCTCGACACCAAATCTAGGTGGAGCTGTAAATGCCAACAGGGCCAACAGAAAGTACACGATTCGAATACGATAAGGATCCACACTTCAAATGCTCTAATTAATTAAATAGTCTTAAGATAGAGACAATTGAATATTGAGAATTGGGGCTAAGGCATCATCTATATATATAATTCCCGTGTCACAATGTTCGTTCACGTAATCCTCCGAAACTGCTTGACCGATTCTGATGAAATTTTGTGAGCATATTTAGTAGGTCTGAGAATCGGCCAACATCTGTTTTGCATACCTCTTAGTGATAAGGGTTGTCCACCCTTACCATTTTTTTTAAATTTTATATGGCAAAACAAAGTGCCGGGTCAGCTAGTAAAATATAAAAATCTATACAAATAACCAAGTATAAGAAATTAAAAAAATAAAAATCATAAGAAATACAAAATAGAGAGAGCTTAGGAATTAATAAGCAAAATAATATGGGTGAAATGAAAAAAAAACCAAGGAACTAAGTGGGTCTTAAAACGTAGATAATAAGAAATAACAAAAAGCCAACGGCACGCGGTGTTCCCAGGCGGTCACCCATCCAAGTACTGACCGCGCCCGACGTTGCTTAACTTCGGTGATCGGACGAGAACCGGTGTGTTCAACGTGGTATGGACGTTGGCGACTAACAACCTAAAATATCACAATAGAATCGATAGCTTATGCAAGATGACGTCACAAAAATGGTTTTCTAGTAAGTATATTGTGTGTAATAAGTATTTTAATGTTTCAAGGACACCATTTTCAAATGTCTCTTTTTACAGTTTTTCCTATGTATTTCATTTTTATACAATTCGCAATGAAATGAAATGAAATGAAATGAAATGAAATGAAATGAAATGTCTTTATTTCGTATAGGCCTGCGGGGGCACTTACAAATTGTCAGTTACATTTTTTTTCTTACACTACCACCGGATCGGAATACGACCTCAACTGAGAAGATCCGGCAAGAAACTCAGCGGGTTTGTCTTTTTTTCTTATTTATATTCATTTTTTTTAATATTATTACAATCATGTTTTTTTTTTTACATGGTAATGAAAGTTAGCTCCAGTATCTTGCCTTGCAGTTCAGTAAAAGAGAGCCCTGTTTGGTAAGATACGCTACACTTTGACATTTATTAAATATACTATAGTAATGCATATTATTGCTCAGTCCCAAGCTGTTTTGTCTTCTATGTAATCAGAAATTTTATAATACGCTTTACGGCAAAGTTTAATCTTAATCAATGCTTTGAACTTATTCATTGACAAATTTCTGATTTCAACAGGAAGTTTATTATAAAAGCGTATACATTGACCCATAAAAGAATTATTAATTTTGTGAAGACGAGTAACATGTGCAGAGAGATTGTGCTTGTTCCTTGTATTTATGTTA
Source organism: Spicauda simplicius (assembly GCA_949699795.1). Classification (NCBI taxonomy): domain Eukaryota; kingdom Metazoa; phylum Arthropoda; class Insecta; order Lepidoptera; family Hesperiidae; genus Spicauda; species Spicauda simplicius. Next base: position 15,620,598 of record OX453075.1, on the reverse strand, counting down.
TGCGTATCACAATGTTTAGCAAAATTATTAATATTTTTCTTAACATACATCAAATTTTCGTATATAAATTGGGATACAACAGTAAGTATATTTATTTCTTTAAATAATTCTTTTAGTGAACATTTCGGACTTAGGTTATAAATGGCTCGTACAGCCCTCTTCTGCAGTATAAAGACAGTATTGAGGTCTGAAGAGCACCCCCACAGCAGTATGCCGTATGACATAATGCTATGAAAGTAACTAAAATAAACTATTCTAGCTGTTTCTACATCGGTGAAATGTCTGATTTTTTTTACAGCATAAACCGCTGAACTGAGTCTACCCGACAATTTTTCAATATGGGGACCCCATTGCAATTTGGCATCTAAAGTAACGCCTAGGAAGACAGTTGACTCCACAAGGTCCAAAACCGTTCCATTGAGTTGTACATTGGTTTCAACCTGCCTAACGTTGGGCAGTGAGAATTTTATGCATTTAGTTTTTTTCTCGTTAAGAAGTAAGTTATTTACGTTGAACCAATGTACGACCCTCGAGAGAGCATTGTTTACTTCGTCAAACTTGCTTAATTGTCTTTTAATTTTAAATAGTAATGAGGTATCATCTGCAAACAATACGATCTCGTGATTATTTGCTACATAGTAGGGTAGGTCATTGATATATATTAAAAACAAGAATGGTCCGAGTATCGAACCCTGTGGAACGCCCATGGTAACAGATGCGCCGGGCGATTTAGTGCCATTAATAATAACCCTTTGAGTTCTATCGTTTAGATAAGAAGTCAAAAGATTAAGAGCTTTGTTCCTGATCCCGTAGTGGTGTAATTTCCTGACCAGTATATCATGATGTACACAATCAAAAGCCTTAGATAAATCACAAAACACGCCAAGGGCATCACGCGATCCATCCCAGGCCTCAAACACATGTTTTAATAACTGAATTCCTGCATCTATAGTAGAGCGATTCCTTCTAAAACCAAATTGTGTGTCATGAAGTATCTCATTGTCATTGAAATACTTCAACAAATCGTTTAAGATAACTTTTTCAAAAACTTTACTTAACGTTGGTAGTATAGATATTGGTCGAAAATTACTTGGACAAGAAGTACTACCAGATTTAAATATAGGAATCACTTTACTTTGTTTCATAAGGTCAGGAAATACACCGTTAGTAACACAAGCATTGAACACAGAAGCCAAGTGCGGAGCTATAAGATGGATAATAGAAGAAACGGCTCTAACAGAAAGTCCCCAGAGGTCTGCCGTTTTCTTACGATCCAGACTATTGAAAGCATTGATTATATCTGCTGCATTGACCCCTAAAAATTCAAAGCTCGTGCTACGTTCTTTTACACACTCTTTAAGCAAGGCCTCAGCAGAGGTAGAAGATGACTTTAGAGCTTTAGTTGTTAACAAAGGTATATTAGTGAAGAAATTCTCAAACTCTGATGCCACCTCCAAATCCTCTGTTACATCTTTATTATTTATTTTTAAATTAAAATTCTGGTTATACTCACATATCTTATTAGTTTCGTCGTTAATAATATTCCATGTTGTTCTAATCTTATTTGTAGATGTTTTTTATCTTATTTCTTAAATATAGGGATTTAGCACAGGAACAAGCCAGCTTAAAAGTTTTAGAATATTTTTTTACATATTGCTTAAATAAAGGGTCATGATTATAAGACTTTTCATAGTATAGATCATACAATTTGCGTCTACTAATATAAATACCTCTCGTTGCCCATTCACAAAATTTGGTTCGTCCATGACTTACAGTTTTTGGTTTAAACACTTTTTCAAATTCACCACTGATAAGGTTAAACAACGAATTATATAATAAATCAGGATCATGGTGGTTAGGCAACAGAGGCATTTTCTTAGCCAAATTGCTTTTAAACAGTTCTAGACGGTTACTATTTATAGGAACAAACTTAATCTCCCTTTTTTCAACCTCATTGACTCTCCTAGGGAATACTGCTAACTGCCCACAGTGATCCGAATCAAAGTTATTAATGATTGATGTTTTTATGGGTGTTACGTTTGTAAATATATTGTCAATGCATGTTGAGCTAGTAGAAGTTATCCTAGTAGGTTCATGAAAACTTTTGCTTAAATTGTACGATTTAAATAACAAAATAAGTTTACTTGCTTGGGTTGTTTTTTCTAGTGTATTAATATTAAAGTCTCCACAAACAATAATTCTCTTATTAGAACCTATCGCTTTATAAAGTACCTCATCCATTACTTTCTCAAAATCCTCATAAGGTGCAATGGGGGGTTTATATACGCTTACAACCAGGAACTGCTCAAACTCTATACATGAAATTTCAATTACTCGTTCAACAGACAGATTTACAATATCGTTCCGCTCTTTAAATTTTATGTTTTTGTTGACTATTATGAGGGAACCACCACGTATCATATTTGTTCTGCTGAACGAGCTGGCCACCTGGTGCTTGCAAAAGTTAAACATGATCTGATCAGATTTTAGCCAGTGTTCTGTAATACACAAAATGTCAATGTTGCTATTTTCTAGAAATAATTCTAATTCTAAATCTTTCCCAGTTATCCCTTGAATATTTTGATGCACCAGGCTGACCGAGGTTAACTTTAAAACATGTTGTTTGCTTCTATTATTTTGAGTGATAACATTATCGCAAGAGGTTGTCTCTATTGTCGTCTTATCTAATTTAAATAATTCATAATGTCATGATTTGCCAAAATATTGGCTGAATTAATGTCAAAATTAGATTGCTCAATAGAAGCAACCCTGTTAGCCAAATTCTTGGCTGATATATCAATAAAATATGATAGCGATACAGCTATTTGTCTCTTTAAATATCTGGTAAGATAGTAATTATCTTTTGTCAAATAAAAATATTTAACATAATTGTTAAAGTCAATAATATGGATATTATTATCATTATTATTAAAATTTTGACATGTCAATTTGTTTAATGTTAAATTCAGATTATACCTACAATTATTTTCCACCTGTGACAAGCTTTGACTGTAGGGAAATGTAAATATAATGATTTTATTCAATTTAAGATTAAGCAAAAGATTGTAATAATAAATTAATTTATTTTTATTTACATTTCCTCTATCACCTATTAAAATGATTAAAGTAGTGTGGGAATTATACTTATGAGTCAATATTTTGTCCATGATATTATGAAAAGATAATCCAGGCATGCAGTGATTGAAAACTGAATGGCCCTTGCAATGATTCGACAAAAGATGACCCATATCCTTTCCCATTTCGTCACTAAACATTACAATATTACTCTTAGTATCTATAGGTAATGTTGGTAACAAATCATGAAGCGCTTGGGAACTATTAGCGACAGATTGGATACATGTATCTGATTCATCAGAGTCGCATTTAGGCAATGAGCAAGGGTCTGATAACGAGATTTTACTGCTATCGAAATATTTAGGTTTTTCCGACACATTACAAGCCATTAATTCATTCATTGCCAAAATGTACTCCTTTAACTGGTTTTCCGATTGTTCATATTTCGTATTGATTGACTTTAACTTCGCCTCCAAGCGATCAATCTCACATTGAAAGTTATGTGTGTCGGTTTTATATTTCAATGTGGTATTTTTTAGCTTAGAGGCATACATATCTAATTTATCTATGAGTTGTAAACGCTCTCTATTTAATTTAACATTTTTAATAAAAAATCTATGTTTCTTTATTATCTTTTGAGTTTTTCTAATATATTTATTAATTTTGACATATTTCTTGAGCTTGTTTTTGCTACATTTAATCACACTTTTTGCACTTTCATTTGTAAGATCGATGGTAACCATAGGTTTTACATTAAATGGAGCAGAAACCAACTCCGGGGCGCCGGTTACCAACTCGTCGAAAAGACTTTGATTCAAAGATGCAGTGTTGGTATGGTTTGCGGCTTCTAGATGACAAATTTTTTTATGAGCCTCCTGTAACTGAATTTCTAGAGAATCGATACGGCGTAAGGCCTTCTCATATTCTATGCTGCATTCATAGAATCCGTCCACCACGAGCTGCAGCCGGTCCCGCTCATCTATTACATCTTTATATAAATTATGTAGGTCTGCCATTTCTAATTTCAATTTTTTATTAATATTGAGTAATTCTAATAGTTCCCTTTCGTTATCGTCTCTTTCTTTGTTCAGCTCCTCGCACAACTGCTTGGCAGACTTCAATTCGTTTAGAGTTAATTGAAGTTTACTTTCTTCTTGACGAGCTAAGGCTCTGCGGGTCATCATTTTTAGACAATGAAAAAGATTGAACTAAAAGAGTCAATAATAATAATATTAATATAGCGCGAAAAAAAATTGTGCACAGGAACAAAACAAATGTCGTTACAGATTTATATAAAAAGAAAATGTCACAGATGAAAAAGATTATTAAATAATAATATTAATCAAATAATAATTAAATGGCGTAATGATTCCTCAGCAAAAATAAAAAAGGGAATGAAGAAAAGAAAAAAGAAATAAAAAAATCAAAACAAAAAAAAAAAACTGAATCCGAGAGGTTTGAACCTCCGTCTATCAATAGTACTGCAAGTCAACGTTCCTTATTCAACGCACCACAAGTGCTTAGAACTATTTAGCGAAAATTGTGTACTGTTCTGGTTCTTTGATAAAGTTCCGTTAACAAAATGTTTTAAAGACACCCTCGATTTATATTTTAATAATTTGTATTGTACATCTATTTTAAATCGTTTATTTACTGAATTATACTATCACAAACACGAAACTAACACAAATTTTGGTTATTATACATCAGTAAGGATGAGCCTAAATCACTGTCCACTGTTATCTGATTGTTTTTATTGCAGTTCAAAGACACTTCACCGTCTCGATTGTTTATCACTAGTCACTATTATTCCGCTAGTTGTATTTAGTGGATAACACTATATGTAAATATTTATAAACTTATCATTTACAATTTAATAAAATTAACATAAATAAAGGGTGTAATAAATTATTTCAATGTAAATTACTGAGGAACCAATTTCACCGTAACAGCTGACAGCTGTCAATCAAAATGACGGCATCGTTTAAATTATTCCTTCAATATTATTTTTATGAACAGGTTTTGTAATTCCTTTAGTATAAACGATTGACACAAAGCCAATGTTCATTTGTTCGTTATTAAATTAACTGATTTTCTGGCTGTAACTACACATTAAATAAAGTTGTTCCATCCATAGCCTGCATGTAAATAAGCATATATTCTATACTCATATATTTCACAAATCAATATGAAATTTGCAGAAATAAATTGCAAAAAGATCAAAGAAAATTATATAAGCAAAATAGCATGAGTAAATAAATAAAAATAAATCCACTAAAGTAAATTACTTTTAGAAGGTTATAAAAAGAAATAAGAAAAAGCCAACGGCACGCGGTGTTCCCAGGCGGTCACCCATCCAAGTACTGACCGCGCCCGACGTTGCTTAACTTCGGTGATCGGACGAGAACCGGTGTGTTCAACGTGGTATGGACGTTGGCGACTAACCTCTCAAAATATCACAATCGTTTAAATAAATAATGTATGCAAGACGACGTCTCACTAATGGTATATCAAAATAAGACGACACCTAAAAACAATTTTCACCCATCGTGTTTTAAACCTATCTTTCAAGATACAATGACTTGGGGCAAATTTTAACAATTGAGATTCGTTTTTACTTATTCATTTATTAAACTTGTATAATATTAATATTATATTTGATTATTAGGCATTACTCTTCTCATTATTCGGTATTTCTAAATAAATTAAAAGAAGATGCCTACATTCTAAAACCCTATACAACATGATACAGAAATAATCCTAGATGGCCGCCCTCACGATATAGTGGATAACATATTTTTGTTCAATTCTCTCAATGGAAGTATATTGTGACAAAAATGAGTCAATATAATTGATAAAATTTACGTCATCGTGAATCCAATTTTGGAAAAGTAAAGCTATAAATAAAAATTTCATTTCGATGTAATAAAAATAAATTATCTAATAGTCATACACATCAATTTGCTGCATTGTACGATTGTAAATCATATCCCGACAAACTATTATATGATGCAAAATTGTAAAGTGCAATAAAATGGTGGGTTTGACTACTATAAATTTTATTTATTTCTTTTCAATACCCACATAGAAATAAAAACGTGTTCATAGAAAATATCAAATCCACAGGTCGCTGGTTCTGATACGGCTCGAAGTGCCAAAATGTGCAGTCCGGAAGCGGCACACATAAAAATAGCTTAAATTTTGTACGCTAAATATAATATTGCAGCAAACGATACACATTGGGAGTGTCCACGCTACGAGCCAACTATACACCGTACAAATACTTTATAACCCGGAATTTACAGATCAACTTTTAATGATTGGATATAATACTATAATATGTAGATTTTATTTATTTGGATACTACGGTAAGATAAGAACTTGTTACAATTAAGGAGATTGTTGTTTAATTGTTGTACTTAAGTAGCAAGCTTATCAAGTAAAGACCACATGTTTTACAAGAGAAAGTTGGACTTTATCGACATAGCATAATATATGTCAAAAATACATTAGTGAAACCATATTACCATATGGCTTGTGCGAAAGATCATTTTGACTTGGATCAAGTACGATTTGTTGATATTGAGTGATAATATTTATAAAGGGACGGCGCGAACGCAGTCCCTACTATCAAAAATTACGCGTCCGAGTTATCCACATTAGGGATAATCGCAGGGGTCAACCCGGCCGGAGTGCAATGGCAAGGCCTCGCCCTGGGGGAACCGCCTTCCTGATCACGGTGTCCCCTACGCCAGGTAAGTATGCATTCGCAACCTTAACGCCAGCTTTTATAGAAGCCAGGACGACATGTTAAGAGCGTGATTGAGAGGCGAATTTTATACCGCCATCTGGGGGCCACGCAACGAATTCGATAATAAGAAACAGCGCCACCTAACACCACGCCCTTAGAACGAGTTTTTATGTTACCTTAAAATAAGCATTGATCTTGTTTTCGCTTATAAATTTCAATGTAAATTGCATTGTCGATTCCGGCCATAACTTCAAGGCACTTTGAAATGATAACCAAAATCAATGCTTGTTTCGAGGAAATATATTAAACTGGTACTACTGGGGGTAGCGACGACCAAGTTTCCAGCGACAGCTGGGTCCGCAACCGTCCCTACCTTCAGCGAAGGCGTAAGGTCGAAGAACTCGGAAACGGGGCCCAGAACCATCCTCCTCTTCCAGTACATAGTCTCCTTGTCCCAGCTGAGTTTTAGGCTCGACACCAAATCTAGGTGGAGCTGTAAATGCCAACAGGGCCAACAGAAAGTACACGATTCGAATACGATAAGGATCCACACTTCAAATGCTCTAATTAATTAAATAGTCTTAAGATAGAGACAATTGAATATTGAGAATTGGGGCTAAGGCATCATCTATATATATAATTCCCGTGTCACAATGTTCGTTCACGTAATCCTCCGAAACTGCTTGACCGATTCTGATGAAATTTTGTGAGCATATTTAGTAGGTCTGAGAATCGGCCAACATCTATTTTGCATACCTCTTAGTGATAAGGGTTGTCCACCCTTACCATTTTTTTTTAATTTTATATGGCAAAACAAAGTGCCGGGTCAGCTAGTAAAATATAAAAATCTATACAAATAACCAAGTATAAGAAATTAAAAAAATAAAAATCATAAGAAATACAAAATAGAGAGAGCTTAGGAATTAATAAGCAAAATAATATGGGTGAAATGAAAAAAAAACCAAGGAACTAAGTGGGTCTTAAAACGTAGATAATAAGAAATAACAAAAAGCCAACGGCACGCGGTGTTCCCAGGCGGTCACCCATCCAAGTACTGACCGCGCCCGACGTTGCTTAACTTCGGTGATCGGACGAGAACCGGTGTGTTCAACGTGGTATGGACGTTGGCGACTAACAACCTAAAATATCACAATAGAATCGATAGCTTATGCAAGATGACGTCACAAAAATGGTTTTCTAGTAAGTATATTGTGTGTAATAAGTATTTTAATGTTTCAAGGACACCATTTTCAAATGTCTCTTTTTACAGTTTTTCCTATGTATTTCATTTTTATACAATTCGCAATGACGGCATCGTTTAAATTATTCCTTCAATATTATTTTTATGAACAGGTTTTGTAATTCCTTTAGTATAAACGATTGACACAAAGCCAATGTTCATTTGTTCGTTATTAAATTAACTGATTTTCTGGCTGTAACTACACATTAAATAAAGTTGTTCCATCCATAGCCTGCATGTAAATAAGCATATATTCTATACTCATATATTTCACAAATCAATATGAAATTTGCAGAAATAAATTGCAAAAAGATCAAAGAAAATTATATAAGCAAAATAGCATGAGTAAATAAATAAAAATAAATCCACTAAAGTAAATTACTTTTAGAAGGTTATAAAAAGAAATAAGAAAAAGCCAACGGCACGCGGTGTTCCCAGGCGGTCACCCATCCAAGTACTGACCGCGCCCGACGTTGCTTAACTTCGGTGATCGGACGAGAACCGGTGTGTTCAACGTGGTATGGACGTTGGCGACTAACCTCTCAAAATATCACACCAGGTTCAATAATGTATACAAGATGACGTCACAATAATGGTTATGTGATAAGTATTGTGAAAAATATTCCATAGAACATATTTTTAGAATGCCTTACTTTTCCTTGTTCTCATTATATCTTTCACACTTATAAAATACGTAAATGGCAATCGTTAAAATTTTCCTTAAGTATTTAAGTATTATTTTTACGAACAGGTTTTATAATGTCTCTAATAATTACAATTTGCCAAAATGCCAATTTTCTTTTGCACGTAATTAAGTTCAGTAATTTTCTCCCTGTAACAAAACATTACCTGAAGTTATGCGAGTGGTAGAAATGAATAAAGATATATTCTAGCAAAAAATAGCAAACATAGCAAACGTAAAGGTGCAAGCAAAGAAGTTAATAAGCAAAATGATATGTTTAAAACATTAAAAATAAACCAGGACACCAAGTAATTTGGTTCAAAAAAGTTAAAAAGAAATAAGAAAAAGCCAACGGCACGCGGTGTTCCCAGGCGGTCACCCATCCAAGTACTGACCGCGCCCGACGTTGCTTAACTTCGGTGATCGGACGAGAACCGGTGTGTTCAACGTGGTATGGACGTTGGCGATTAACGTCTCAAAATATCACAATCGTTTAAATAAATAATGTATGCAAGATAACGTCACACTAATGGTATATCAAAATAAGACACCTAAGAACAATTTTCACCCATCGTGTTTTAAACCTATGTTTCAAGATACAATGACTTGAGGCTAATTTTTACAATTGAGATTCGTTTTTACTTACTGTTTTATTAAACTTGTATAATATTAATATTATATTTGATTATTAGGCTCTTCTCATTATTCGGTATTACCAAATAAATTAAAAGAAGATGCCTACATTCTAAAACCTTATACAATATGATACATGATACAGAAATAATCCTAGATGGCCGCCCTTACGATATAGTGGATAACATATTTTTGTTCAATTCTCTCAATGGCAGTATATTGAGACAAAAATGAGTCAATATAATTGATAAAATTTACGTCATCGTGAATCCAATTTTGGAAAAGTAAAATTATAAATAAACATTTCATTTCGATGTAATAAAAATAAATTATCTAATAGTCATACACATCAATTTGCTGCATTGTACAATTGTAAATCATATCCCGACAAACTATTATATGTTGCAAAATTGTAAAGTGCAATAAAATGGTGGGTTTGACTACTATAAATTTTATTTATTTATTTTCAATACCTACATAGAAATAAAAAAAGTGTTCATAAAAAATATCAAATCCACAGGTCGCTGGTTCTGATACGGCTCGAAGTGCCAAAATGTGCAGTCCGGAAGCAGCACACATAAAAATAGCTTAAATTTTGTAAGCTAAACATAATATTGCAGTAAACAATACACCTTGGGAGTGTTCACGCTACGAGCAAACTATACACCGTACAAATACTTTATAACCTGGAATTTACTGATCAACTTTTAATGATTGGATATAATACTATAATATGTAGATTTTATTTATTTGGTTACTATGGTAAGATAAGAACTTGTTACAATTAAAGAGATTGTTGTTTAATTGTTGTACTTAAGTAGCATACTTATCAAGTAAGGAACACATGAACACACGAGAGAAAGTTGGACTTTATCGACATAGCATAATATGTATATGTCAAAAATACATTAGTAAACCATATGACTTGTGCGAAAGATCATTTTGACTTGGATCAAGTACGATTTGTTGATATTGAGTGATAATATTTATAAAGGGACGGCGCGAACGCAGTCCCTACTATCAAAAATTACGCGTCCGAGTTATCCACATTAGGGATAATCGCAGGGGTCAACCCGGCCGGAGTGCAATGGCAAGGCCTCGCCCTGGGGGAACCGCCTTCCTGATCACGGTGTCCCCTACGCCAGGTAAGTATGCATTCGCAACCTTAACGCCAGCTTTTATAGAAGCCAGGACGACATGTTAAGAGCGTGATTCAGAGGCAAATTTTATACCGCCATCTGGGGGCCACGCAACGGATTCGATAATAAGAAACAGCGCCACCTAACAACACGCCCTTAGAACGAGTTTTTTATTTTTCCTTAAAATAAGCATTGATGTTGCTTTCGCTTATAAATTTCAATGTAAATTGCACGCTTACATTGTCGATTCCCGCCACAACTTCAACGCACTTTGAAATGATAACCAAAAACAATGCTTGAATATATTTATATTAAACTAATAATAGGGGTAGCGACGACCATGTTTCCAGCGACAGCTGGGTCCGCAACCATCCCTACCAGAACCATCCTCCTCTTCCGGTACATAGTCTCCTTGTCCCAGCTGAGTTTTAGGCTCAACACCAAAACCTGGTGGAGCTATCAATGCCAACAGGGCCAACAGAAACCACACATTTCGAATAAGGTAATGATGAAGGTCTACGTGCACACTCCAAATTGCTCCATCTCCACACTTTAAATGCTCTAATTAATTAAATAGTTTTATGGATGAGAGAATTGAATATTAAGAATTGGTGCTAAGGTATCATAAAATATAAAAACTTGCATATCTATAAAAAACGAAGTAAAGCCCATTCATATCGTCAGAAAAGTTAATATTAATTTTCAGTTTTTTGTAATATACAATGTAACTTATCCCTAATGTAGACAACAGTTTAATAAGTAAGACCGAATATACTTAAGAGATAAGCTTGTATGCGCCTATAAATAATGATATAAAATATGTTATTGTTGTTACTGAAAACCGTTGTTCCCCGAAATGCTTTCTTGGTTATGAGTAAACGAGAGGTATGGTGAAGAGTAAACAAGAGGAGAAATAGAAAAATAGGGAGGGTGCAGATAGTAAACGTATAAAATATTACTGAAAAGTAGAAATGTATATAAATAATAATGAATGTTAGATTCTATAACATATAGCCTTAATAGAATCGTAAACTATGCATTTGATTATTGATGATCATAAGCATACTTGTTATGTACGTATAGGGGACTCTCATATGCTAAGGCAATGTCAACATAAGGGCGGTGGGTAGGGAATTTCGGGCCTCGAGGGGTACCCTCTTTACCCGGGCAATTCTCTGGGAGATCGAATACCTCCCGGATCCTTAACATTTATACATATTAATACAATGTTAATAAAAACTTTTTGTGCATGAGTCCACAGAGGTTTGTGTTGATTTTTGTTTGGGTGGCGTAGCAATGCGCGCAGGGTACACCCAGTAATGAATAAATTAAATATTTGTTTATAATACACTTGTATTGCATGTTTCAATAAAAATATATCTTGATCTTAGTCATAGTAGTATGTTATTATTCCGAGATTATAAAATTTGTAGCAGATTTATACAGAGTGTATTTTAAATCTAAGCTATCTCATTCTGAGAGAAGACCAAGCACAGAGCACAGCAATGGGACAATAATGGGTTGACGAGAGCATTTTAAATAATAAAAAAATAACAATCAAGTTTTGTTAATCAAACATTTTCCTTTCTAAAAGATAAATAATAGTGTTTACTCTTCGAATATCGAAGAACATAATTGTCTTCGTGTATAGATACAATAAGCCATTCATGAGCTCGTTAAAAACCAGTTTGTTTATTTATATGACATCGTTAGGCTTAAAAATGATAAGTTTATTTTAGAACAAGAGTCGCCAACATCCATACCACGTTGAACGCACCGGTTCTCGTTCGATCACCGAAGTTAAGCAACGTCGGGCGCGGTCAGTACTTGGATGGGTGACCGCCTGGGAACACCGCGTGCCGTTGGCTTTTTGTTGCTTTTTAACAGAACTTCTAATTACATTATTTTCCTTTAACTTCATTATTTATGTTTTAGCCGCTTTTTATTTTAGCTTGTAACTACGGCCTTTTCAACGTTTATATGGATTCTGAATCTTTATTCATTTTAATATTGCTCACTTACTATCTTTCCTATAAATTTATTTTCAAATTTGTTTATAATAAAAATATGTATATTATAATATCGTCGGGTGACAGGATAAAGTCACTAACTACAGAATATGCAACATGAAGTTGTCAGCATTAAAATAATATTTTGATCCCAAAATTTAAATTATATAAAATGTCCTGAAGTTATATCATCAAATAAAATATCGTACAGGTTATTGTATCCATTTTATTTACGTAATAATATTGTATTGTTAAACACTAGTGTATTAAGTAAAAAAAAAACGGGATTGTACAATTTTGTAGTTAGTGAGTTTGTCTTGTTACCCGATGATATAGTCTAAGTTATTAATGCGTGTAAAATATTATTTACAAGCATAGTTATAACGTCATATTTATCATAAAAATAGGTAAATATTTTTCATTTCTCCTGTCGCCAACGTCCATACCACGTTGAAGACACCGGTTCTCGTCCGATCACCGAAGTTAAGCAACGTCGGGCGCGGTCAGTACTTGGATGGGTGACCGCCTGGGAACACCGCGTGCCGTTGGCTTTTTCTTATTTCTTTTTATAATCGTTTTAAACCAACTTAAGTTTCTTGGGTTTTTTTTATTAGACACATTATTTTGCTTATTAATTCCTAAACACTCTATTCTGTATTTCTTTTGATTTTTTAATTGTTTAATTTCTTATATTTGGATTATTTGCCTAAACGTGGTCGCCACTTGAGGACCTAAGTTGTAACCTAAATATAAACCTAAGTAATAATTCCTAAAATATTTATCTTATCGAGCAATACAAAATGAACTAAGCAACGCTAGTGTGAAAGAGCAGTGATAGCCTAATGGTTGAAACTGGCCCTCTCAATCAAGAGGTCGGAGATTCAAACCCACACCACTGATTTATGTGCGTATGTGCGTATTAGAAATTAACACTGCTTTTCGGTGAAGGAAAACATCGTGAGGAAACCGACACACCAGATAGTTCTTTAAAAAAAAACTTGGCCAGCGCGGTGGACTATGGCCTAAAACTCTCTCATTCTGTGAGAAGGCCCGTGCCCAGCAGTGGGACAATAATGGGTTGTACCCCAAGCAACGCTAAGATATTTCAACCCAATTTCATGGGTATTGGTCGCAGCGAAACTGTGGTGTCAGGGAGTAATCACGCATTAGTAGTAAATTAAACTTTCTACCTTACGTCTAGTTCCTTTTTCATTAGGTAAAATATACCGATACACTAAACTAACTGTATCCTTACGCATTAAAATTCACTATTTGCGATTTACATAATGACGTTTTGACAACCCGTGTGGCGGAGTTCCTACATCGGTCGGTTACTATATGCATACGGTTCCGGGTTAAGTCAGTGGCCAGACAGATATTCAAACGACGAATTTAAGGCATTTTTCTTTGTCTAGGTATGTGTCCGTATTTGTGTGTAACCAGGACTCCCATGACACAAGAAAAAATCCTAGTGTGGGCCGTGAGCGTAGAAAGCGTTTATGTTTTTAATTAATTAAAAATGATTAGTGCGAGTCGGACACGCGCTTGAAGCGTTGTAGGGGAGCCTCCCTTAAACTTTATTTTATTTTGTTATATTCTCGTCTTCACAAAATTAATATTTTCTTTATGGGTCAATGTATACGCTTTATAATAAACTTCCAATCGAAATCAGAAATTTGTCAATTAATAAGTTTAAAATATTTATTAAGATCAAGCTTAGTCGTAAAGCATATTATAAAATTTCTGACTATATAGAAGATAAAACAGCTTGGGACAGAACAATACGTTGCCGTAATTAATTGAATGTCAAATTGTAGCGTATCAAAATATGCTTCGTGTACAGCCAAATATAAGGCAAGATACTGGAGCTAACTTTTATAACCAATGTAAAAACAATATGGCAATAAAAAGATAAGAATAGCCTGCAAGGTTAGCTGTAAGTAAGATTATGTCAATAAATAAATAAATAAATATACAAAGCAAAAGGGCAAACCCACTGAGTTTCTTGCCGGATCTTCTCAGTTGAGGTCGTGTTCTGATCCGGTGGTAGTGTAAAAAAAATGTGTAACTGACAATTTGTAAGTGCACCTGTAGGCCTATAAAGACATTTCATTTCATATCAAAGAACCAGTGTAGTTCTTGCGGTTTAGTAGAGGAGATGTGGTTGCCGGCTCACAATTATATGAGACGACCATCTTAGTTCTCGGAAGTAGAACGCATCTCATTTTTAGTACTCAATTTAGAAATACACGAGAAACTTTTTGACCTGGTGCCTTCACACCAACTGGACTCGTGGCGGTCCTCCACGGTTCGGTTTGCACGCTCGTTTTTGCCACGGACGTGCAAGTTGTGGAATGAGCTTCCTCCTGAGGTATTCCCGGAGCGCTATGACATGGGGTTCTTCAAGAAAGGTGCGAAAAGAGCTCTCCTTCACAGCCGGCGATGCATTGGCGACTCCTCTGGTGTTGCGAATGTCCATAGGCGACGGTGACTACTTTTCATCAGGTAGCCCGTCTGCCTTATCGTTAGGTTAAATTTATAAAAAAAAAATGTGAAATTTCAACTGTCTAGGTTGGTGGTGCGACACAGCCTGACGACAAACAGGAGGACAAGTCATTATAATACATTTCCATTTTTACTTTTTACGGAGCCCTAGAAACCAATTGTCTACTAACCTGCCGCCGGCCGCGATGAGGTCTCGCGAGCGATGTTTCGCCGCACGCTGGTCCGTCCTCGTAACGGACATCTGCCAGAATATACCGCTGTGCTGCGTCGCGTTGTACGCTAGGAACGGCGCCACGGTGATTGGACACTGTAATACGAAACGAAATAACTTAATCTATATATTAATACTTGAAGCAAAAAGTTGTGATCCGTTTTTCAGAACATAATCCTCCGCATGAAATTTTGCACGGTTATAGTTTATGTAAACAACGAATACGGAATGATTTTTTTTTCAAATAAGAGCATATAATACACATAAAATCAACTAAAACACATAACACACGCTACCTTGCATTTGACGTAAACACGCATATAATAAACCAATAAAACATTGTCAGATGTCTTTGTCAAAATACCCGTTATTGCTTTTAAATGCAGCGTAGTCAATTAAACCTCTTTATACTTTTAATGAGTAGCCTAGGTGTTAATCTAGCTCTTACGACAAGGCCCTAATGTCGCCGTTATACACACACGCATACACACACACAGTAGAGTGTAAATCAACTCACGTCACATCTAAGATCCCGTGCGTTATCATGTACTGCACTTAGCTGGTCTGTGGCCAATTAAAAGCCTCGCCCTCTGCCTCGCCTGCACCGCCAGCTCCCGAGCCTCCATCACACTCAGACGCGCCTCCATCAGCCGCAAGAAGGCATTCATATCGCCGTCACTCAAACATACATACATACACACACTCATGCATACATACACACATATAGTTGGGTACTAAAGTAACTCACGTCACATCCAAGGTCCCGTGCGTTGTCATGTACTGCACGTAGTTGGTCTGCAGCCACCAGAAGCCTCGCTCCCCGCCTCGCCTGCGCCGCCAGCTCGCGAGCCTCCATCACACTCAGACGCATATCCATCAGCCGCAAAAAGGCGCTCATGAAGACCTCACTCATACATGCACACACACACACACACATACATCAATACACAGCGGAGTGTAAAGCCACTCACGTCACATCAAAGATCCCTTGCGTTGTCATGTACCGCACTCCGGCCTCCATCCCACTCAGCCTCGCTTCCATCAGCCGCAAGAGGACGCTCTGGCGTCCGTCACTCGCATATACATACATACACACATGCATTTATCCATGCACACATACAAACACACATGCATTCGGGTATAAAGTAACTCACGTCACATCCAAGGTCCCGTGCGTTGTCATATACCGCCCATAGTTGGTCTGCAGCCGCCAGTAGCCTCGCCCCCCGCCTCGCCTGCGCCGCCAATTCGAGAGCCTCCATCACACTCAGACTCGCTTCCATCAGCCACAAGAGACGATCTGCTGTCTCTCACTCAAACATGCACACACACATACATACACACAAACACACATGAATTCGGGTATAAAGTAACTCACGTCACATCCAAGGTCCCGTGCGTTGTCATGTACTGCACGTAGTTGGTCTGCGGCCGCCAGTAGCCTCGCCCCCCGCCTCGCCTGCGCCGCCAGCTCGCGAGCCTCCATCACACTCAGCCGCGCCTCCATCAGCCGAAGGAAGGTACTCATGTCGCCGTCGCTCAAACACAGCGTCGTCAAGTGTGTTTGCAACTGCAGGCTGGTTATGCGACCTGGAGTGGTAAAATTTCAAGTGATAGTCCGAATGTATTTTGAAATTGCATAAATGTGAAATAGTGAAAATATGTAACAGTGATGTACATAATGTGTCGTTTACTTTGGCCATCCAATCCTATTTCTGTAACACTAGACATAAGTTAATAAGACAATAAGAATTACTTGCAAGACATTACCCAAACTGACATCCACCAATACTGGATATATAAGGGCGTGTTTATCCAGCGGCACTCCACAAGACAACAGCAACATTCTCAATAGATCCGTATGATTTAACTCTATTGAGACTTTGAGAGAACACTCCGCAGCCGCCCGGCTAGCCACCACTAACAATTCCGCATCGGGCCAAAGGGAATCTGAAATAAACCGAAAAATAAACTACAGTAAAAACTATTTTCGGCGAATGAAAAGACAAAAAGATAAGATTTACTAACAAAAAAGAAAATGAGGCCTTTTTACGTGAACTTGAAAAGGTACCCTTCGGCGACAAAGCTACGCCTGGTTATGTGAGATTCTTACCGCACTAAAAGCCCCCGGTGGCGGTTCTCAGAGCTGTAAAGAGGACTCTGGGATCTCCTAATGAATGCAACGAGTCCTCTGAGCGCATTGTTCCATCGGGCTCCACCCAGGTGAGCGGCTTAGCCCAACACACCGTCTGGTCTTTACCATCACCCAGCCACCCATGTGACCACTGATACCCCCGACATTAACAGGACGGTAACTTTGTTAACCAATTATTGTTCCATTGCTGGGCATGGGTCTTTTCTCATAATGAGAATTTTAGGCCATAGTCCGCCGCGCTGCCCAAGTGCGAATTAGCAAACTTCACATAACTTTAAGATTTTTTTTAGAGGACTCTCAGGCGTCTAGATTTATTCACTCACACTTCACACTTCACATTTCTTTCAGAAATATCAAAGGTTCGTTTAGAGATTTGATACCACAAAACAAAGTCATTTCACGCTGTCAGTTCTCTTCTTCTTCTTCTTCTTCTCGGACCTCTTCTTCCTACGGATCCTCAGACCTCCTGATCCATTGAACGAGTTTCAAACATTAAACTAGCACAATCTAAAAAAATATAAACATATAGTTAAAACCTAAAATACCTGACTTGGGCGTAACGATGTCGAACGCGCACTCGATCATTTCTCTCGGATGAAAGCCTTTCACCGTCCGCTCAGTTTCCCTGTACACTTTGTCGACTACGTACCGACGCATGTACTTTGTTCCTGAGTATGCTGTATGTCTGAAAATATGGAAAGGAGACTGTCCTTACTAACATAATAGAAGCGAAATGAATACTAAAAGTATAGCAATATGCGTATATTGTATGTATTTATAATGTATATAGGACTGCAATGGTAAGACTGAATGGTAGATTGCAAGGTAGAACGAATATGGTTCGACCAGGGATGTACCATCGTCACTTGAATTTCTTGCGTAAAGCAGTTCTTGCATTTCGGCGACAATCGTTAACCTCGAGAACAGCAACGCATCTGTGATGCATACATATATAGCATAGCAGCATTTCAGAATATCTATGACGTGAATCGCGCTCCCACGCTAACAAACACGTCAAGTCGCGCGCACGCACAATTAGATTAAATACCTTTAACATAATTACATAGGTACAGTCAGAACATACTTCCTTTACGTTTTGAGGTAGCGTAGATGATTGCGATACAGTCTTTATAAATTTTACGATTGCAGAGTTCATTAAATTTATTCAATAAATCATTAATTTTTTTGGAGTTTACTCCTTAAGAATCGATTTGCATATATATGGGCCCCGTATGAGAAAAATGTGAGCAGTAAAATCTACTGATGAATGACCTCGTTGTATTTTTTTACTGAGTATAACGCCATCTAGTTAAAACTTTAGAACTATTTTATCAGTACACGTGGATGGTACGCATAGGTTTCGTGATTACGTTTTACCGAAATCTCAATGGTATTTAAAATAGTAAATCGTTAACATAAGTAATGTAAATACTCTGTAAATACATTATTAATATTTCAATACGTACTGATATATTAGATATATTTTTTAAATGAACCATGTATTGGTATTATTTATATCTTTAGTGTGGGAGTATGGCACCAAATATTTTAAATGCGAGTAAACTCCAGTCGTGCGTGGGAGCTGACACACACACTCTTTTTTAATATTTTATTTACTTGTGTCACTGAAACCTAAGTTAGAAACATTCTAACCTGGCAAACGGTAGCCTCAAGTCGTGCGGCAGGTGGCATACGGAACCCGAAGACGTCATCACCTTTACTGCATTGGGGCACTGGTCCCAGCGGGATGACCTGGGAGTTAGCAGCGGCGGAGAGAACTCCGTAGCACCATGGCTTCGGAATACCTGAAATAAGAAAATCACAACATATAAGCATGTTGAAGGAACTTCGAATACTTAAAATGCAAATGCAATCATTGCATTACAATTCCAATCAATTTCACCTTGAGGCTTGATGACAAACTATAACGGTTAACTCTCATGTGACCTTCGTATTGATAACGGGTGAAATTCTCAGACATGGACGGCTCACGCTCAGCTAGTGCTTAGGACAGGCTTAACCACCGGTACACCTACGTCTACCACATAAAGTAAACCAACCTTGACATTGCTTCCTGTTCAGCTGCGGTACTTGAATTCCTCAGTCGCAGTCAGCCGCTGGTTAAGGCACGCGGCCATGAGCCGCTGGTAATAGCGCGAGCCATGCTCGGCCAGCGTGTGGGAGAGGGTGCATTAACCCCAACACACCTGCGTCTATTACAGTCGCCAAACCAACCTTGAGAACTCAATCCTGTATCGCGGGAATGACCTCCGGCTTCGGCTTCAGATCACTATGGTACGTGAACTCTTCAGCCGCGGTCAGCCGCTGACCAAGGCACGCGGCCACGAGCCGCTGGTAGCCGCGGGAGACACGCTCGGCCAGCGTGTGGGAGAGTCTGCATTAGCTCTCAGCACAGCTACGTCTATCACAGTCACCAAACCAAAACTGACAAAGCAATCCTATTTTGCAGGAACAGTCTGCGATTTAAGCTTCAGTTCGATATGGTGCGTGAACTCCTCAGCCATGAACAGCTACAGATTCTAAAAAGTTGCCTTATCCGACGGTATACCTACCTCTACCACAGATGCTAAACCAACCTTGACAACGCAATCCTGTATCGCGGGGATGACCTCCGGCTTCGGCTTCAGCCCGCTGTGGTACGTGAACTCCTCAGCCGCGGTCAGCCGCTGGTCCAGGCACGCGGCCACGAGCCGCTGGTAGCCGCGGGAGCCACGCTCGGCCAGCGTGTGGGAGAGCAGCCCGGCCAGAGCACCCTCGGGCACCGCGCGGGGTACGTGCTCACTGCCGACCAGCTCCGCGCTTGTGGGGCGGAGGCTCGCGTCGTGATCCAGCAGCCATCTGGACATTAATTAGTTTGACGTCTTTGTAAATACACTATATAAAATTAAAGTAACGAGCATGCGATCCCCTAATTTTAAGCAGTCTCTAATGCAGATGAAAATCTATAACCAGCTTCATATAGAACACTTTATATAGAACTATTTAAGTTAATCATCTTTAATCTAAGGCGACCATTTTAGTCCTCGTGGGCAGAGCATCTGTGAGACAGATAGGACCTCTGTAATATATGAAGTTGCTTACAGACGTCCACGAACGGTATTGACCACTTACCGCCAGGTAACCTGCATGCAAACTGGCTTGTAGTCCACCTGATGGCAACTAGTGATGCTCTCGTCAACCCATTATTGTCTCACTGCTGGGCACGGGTCTTCTCGGTACGAAAGAATTTAGGCGATACTCCACGGTGTTGGCCAAGTGCGAAATGGTGGACTAGTATTAATGCTACTTCAATTGAACAAAACCATATAAAAGTGACACACAACACACCCATCTTTCCTGTCGTCTCTTAGAAGTTCGCTACTTCTACTTTATAAAGAAATAAGTTAAGACATACCTAATAACATGTATCTGCTTCGCATTATCCATTGTAACGAAATCCTTAGGCATGATGATGTTCTTGTCCCTAAGGTTCGTCAGCACGGTGTACCTTTCAGTGCCGGTTTCGAAGGGCGCGTGGAACATTTCAAATAATATGATACCCAGCGAATATATGTCCACTTTCTGGTTGTATATCACTTTGGTGGTTGACTGCTGGAGCTCCGGCGCTACGTATAGCGCTGTGCCAACCTGAAACATATTTTTATTTATAGTAGGTAAAAATAAAAAAAAAATATATATATATTTTTACTTATAGTAGGTAAAGAGCAGTGATAGCCTAATGGTTGAAACTTGCCCTCTCGATCGGGAGGTCCGAGGTTCAAACCCAGGCACGCACCACTGATTTATGTGCGTATTAGACATTAATTATTACTGCTTTTCGGTGAAGGAAAACATCGTGAGGAAACCTACACACCCGAGAGATCTTTAAAAAAAAAAGTTCTCGGAGGTGTGTGAAGTCCACCAATCCGCATTTGGCCAGCGCGGTGGACTATGGCCTATAACTCTCTCATACCGAGAGAAGACCCGTGCCCAGCAGTGGGACAATAATGGGTTGACGACGATAGTAGGTAACTTTGTCACCTTATTATTGTCCCACTGCTTATCGCGGTCTCAGAAAGTATAACTAATTACCTCGCCAGTTAGCAACCCGTCAACTTCTTCCTGACTTTTAGGTTTATCTGTAACAAAAAAATATATTATTATAGCTGTCCCAATGTAAGTTCCACGTACATGTTTTACTACACACTCCCAGTGGTAAGTGCTTCCCACGGATATCCGTAATCAACCCCGTTTAAGTAATTTTACCTAAGTTTAGCCACAAAACCGTTGTTAGAGGACCAATTTAGACCTGAGGACTACGTTGAAAAATTAAGTATCTCTCCGAACTAAACCGTTCAGGCCAATTCACAACAACGCTACACTGCAGAACACTACACATTATTAGGCAGAAACTGGTATCGCGGTGTTACTTCTGGAGTCGAACCACTAGGAATAAAACAGTATACTTCGCGTTGTCTGTCCCTATGTATGTTTAGATCCTTAAAACTACGCTACGGATTTTAATGCGGTTTTAATAGATAGAGTGATTCGAGAGGAAGGTTTTTATATATAATACTTGCATAATATAGTGGTGTAGAACTGATAATTCGAGATTTTTTTACTTTTGGGCGTAACAAAGTTCGTTTGTTTTAGGGGAGGCCCCTTGGAATATTTTCTACTGGTTTTGTTGTTAAGCAGAACTAAAATACAACATCTGTGACTATAACAATTGTCTACAGCTTGGTGATAAACAAACAAACAGTGGAGTCTTAGTAATAGGGTTCCGTTTTTACACTTTAGTTACGGAACCCTAGAAATGCACAATAGTTTAATTACATTATCTAGTTGATATTTTGCATACATTTTTGCTCGTTCCCATAATCACATCATCACTACATAGTATAAAACAAAGTCGCTTCTCGCTGTCTGTCCCTATGTATGCTTAGATCTTTAAAACTACGCTACGGATTTTGGAGCGGTTTTTTTAATAGATAGAATGATTCAAGAGGAAGGTTTTTATGTGTAATACTTATATAATGTAGTATAGATACACTGACAAATTTCAATTATTGACTTTTAGGCGGAACGAATTTCGCCGGTTTAACTAGTTTTGTATAAACTACATACCATCAACTGGCAATCCAGTGAAAACCTTCGTTGCTAGGCCGAAGTCGCCTATCTTGACGTGGTCGTTGGAGTCCAAAAAAATATTCACAGGCTTCAAGTCTCTGTGGATCATGCCCTTCTGGTGTACATGTGCTAGACCTAGAACAAATATCAGAATTAGCTTTGTACACAGACACACACTAGGATATTTCCTGTTTTTTTATCTGACTGAAGTAGCAAACGAGCATGCAGTCCACCTGATGGTAAGTGGTCACTGCCGCTCATGGACATCTGTAAGCAACTTCATATAGAACATAGGTTCTATTTGAAGTCAATCACAGATGCGTTGCTACTTCCGAGGACTGAGATGGTCGCCTCGTATAAAATCCCGGCAACCACACCCTTCCACCGAAACGGAAGAGATGCTTCACGCTAGAAATAGGTTTGGCGGTGGTACCTCCCCGTTCGAATTACAATGTTCTGCCATCTTTGAAAACTCTTTTATATGACTCGACCATCTTAGTCCTTGGGAGTAGAAATGAATTTATAATTGACTTTAGATAGAACCTTTGCTCTATATAAAGTTGCTTACAGGTCCAAGGTGGCTTGTCCCTGTAGTACCGGGATGAGAATAGGACTACGGTACCCTCTGCCTGTCGTAAGAGGCGACTAAAAGAGGCTTCCGGGGTTGCGGGCGCGAAGAGTGGGAGCTGGAACCGTCCGGTCAAGTGACCCCGGGAAGGACGGCGGCATGTGTGGTTGCATGATGCCGTAAAAACCAGTAGGTGCGGTGAGCAGTTCACGCCCACCAGAGACGAGCCCGATGGGGCACACGCTGAGGACACCGGCGGCGGTCAACTGGAGTTCCCGGAGTCCTCTTCGCAGCGTCGAGGTCGGCCACCGGGGGGGTTTTAGTGTGGTAAGAATCCCACATAACCCGCGTTGCTCCCACAACGTCGGGTACTTTTTGAAAGGTTCCCCCTCGAAAACAAAAAAAAAAAACATGCGTGCGTACAAAGTACACATGTCAGAAGTGAAACTTCTTTGGCGAACTAATTTATAAATCTTGTTTATATTTATACAAATCTAAAACTTTAAATTTCCAAGATTAAGAGGAAGGGAAAAAGGCGTGATACGACGTTCGCTCTGTCTCACTTTTTCTCTCAATCTTTCTCACTCGCTTGCTCCCTACTCTCACTCCACGGCTAGTTGCTCATGCTACGTTCACCCTGTCTTACTCTCTCTCAATCGGTCTCGATCACTCTCTCTCTCTTTTCCAACACTTCCGTTGCATACCGGCGTGACGTTTCATCTGTAAAAATTTTACCCTCATGCGCCTAAAGAAGTTTCACTTCAAAAAAAGGTCCAAGGTGGCTGTTCCCACTTACCATCAAGTGGACGTGTTACGTGGACTCGTTTGCTACTTCAATCTTATAAACTTACCTTCTAATATTTCCCTGAACAGCCTCCAAGCTCTAAAGTGCTCTTGATACAGGCCATTATCGATCGCCTGCCTCAACGTATTCTTCTCACAAAACTCCATCTGAATGTACAGGACTTGTTTCAATTGTGTCCTAGGCTTTTCTGATATGTCTTCGGTTGGTATTGATTGAGATTTGTTTGAGTCTCCTTCGAATTCTATGCCACTGCTTGAGTCGTCTTCTGGCCTGTATGAAAATAATGTTCATTGTTGTATTGTCCAACTATTTCACATTATTTCACACTTATTTCTAGCGTAAAAAATAATTTGCGTGCAGCTGGAAAGGTGTGATTGCCTGCACACTTTTTATATGAGGCAAACATCTTAGTCATCGGGAGTAGCAACGCATCTTCAACGTGAAGTAGAACCCATGTTCTGTATAAAGTGTAGTATAGTGTAGATGTCTATTGGCGGCAGTGACCGGCAATTGCACCCTTCTACCAAAACGTAAAATTTTTTTCACGACAGAAATAGGCGTAGCTGTAGTACATCCCCGATAGTATCATACTCATTCTAATGAAGATGCAGGAAGACGATGCTGCACTTTGCCTGGATTATGTCCATTAATCCTCTCGTATGATATCAATATATATGTATATGAGTAGCAACGCATCTGTGATTGACTTCAGATAGAACCCATGTTCTGTATGAAGTTGGTTACAGATGTCCATGAGCGGCAGTGACCACTTACCATCAGTTGGACTGCATGCTCGTTTGCTACTTTAGCCATACAGAACCTGGGTTCCAACTGAAGACAATCACAGATGCGTTGCTACACCTGAGGTCTATGATGGTCGCCTCATGTGAAAGTGTGCCGGCAACAACACCCTTCTATCGAAACGCAAAAAATGCTTCACGCTAGAAATAGGTGTGGCGGTGGTACTTCCCCGGTCGAGCTACACTGGTTCTACTACCTTGGAAACTCACTTCATGATATTGAACCAAGAGTCCGCTTCATCGTCGCTTTCCTCCTCGCTTTCAGAAGACTCGTCCCGAATTTGCACAGGTCCATCTGACATAGACCAGTTCACCTGGAAATAACAGGTCAAAGGATTATTATTGACAAACAACATTAATTTGTTTCCTTTAAACAAAATTAATTTGTTTAAAGGAAATATTAGTTAGCGCAACGAGTATGGTTCAATCGGTGAGGTACCATCGCAACACCCATTTTTAGCCCGAAGTAGTTCTTACACGCTTAAATGGTGTTTCGCCTCACTTTGGTTTGAATATATTAGTTTTCGGAGAAGCAACGTATTTTTGATTGACTTCAGATGAAACTCATTTTCAATATGATTGCTTACAGATGTCAATGCGAATCAGTGAGTGACCAATTACCATCATGTGGGCTGCACGCTCGTTTGCTTTTTCAATATTATACAATAAAAAACCGATTGCTAAAACTTAAAAGACAAAAATAAATACTACGATCAAAAAATATACGTATTAAAATAGAAATTTATTATATGATCAAGTGCTGCTCGTGGTGACAAACGTAAGTATTATTCTATAATGTTTGTTTATCTGCAAATCAACCACCAACCACACTCTTCCAAAGAAACGCTAGAAATACTTCACGCTAGAAATACTGCAGCAAATCAATTAAAAAAAAATAAAAATGTGTGCGTGTACTAGCGTACACTCGTAAAAAGTGAAACTTCTTTATGACGTTATTTTTCAAAAAATAATTTACTATATGCAACTTTACAGAAATTGGTTAAATAAAGTTAAATTAGATAAAGTTTAATAAAAGGCTTTTATTAAACTTTATCTAATAATCTAATCTATAATAATCTATCTAATATCACGCGTGGTAGGGATAAGAAAAAGATGGCGCGTAACCGAAAAAAAAGATGGCGCGTAACAGAAAAAAGATGGCGCGTAACGGAAAAAAAAAGATGGCGCGTAACAGAAAAATGTGGCGCGTAACGAAAAAATGTTACACTAAATTTTTTTCCAACCCCGATAAAGAAGTTTCACTTCAATGATCAATTAAAAAGGAGAAAACAAAGAAAGGAAAATATATAAGGAAAAAATAAATCAGCTGGATTTCTTGCGGGATCTTCTCACTACGTGATAGAACAAGTGTAGTTCAACCGGAGAAGTAACACCTTCACACCTATTTTTAACGAAAAGCATTTCTTGCGTTTCGATGGAAGGGTGTGGTTGCCGGCCACTTTCACATGAAGCGACCATCATAGTCCTCGGGAGTAGCAACGCATCTCTGTTTGACTTCAGATAGAACCTATGTTCTATATAAAGTTGCTTACAGATGTCCATGGGCGGCAGTGACCACTTACCATCAGGTGGACTGCATGCTCGTTTGCTACTTCAATATTAAAGAAAAAAACCTTAAGTTCTTTCCAACCCATGGGCCCATACAAAATAAAGTCATTTTGAATACTTTTCCACACTATACCATCTACATGTTATTACATTTAATGCACTTACTTTAACTTCCTGTCCCAACTTAGCGACAACATCCATCAAACTGTCCATATTCTTCTTCTTAACCGGACTCCTCGTTTCACTAGACTCTTCTGTCACACTCGAGTCTTCTCTTTCAGTCTCCGTTATCGTCTCGATCCAAGCGTTGTAATATCTGACGACGTTCTCGTGGTTAAGACGAGAGAGCAGCTTTACTTCTCTGGTGATCTTCTTGTTCAGCTCAACGCTTTTAGGGTTCAGTTTAACGTGTTTTATTGCGTAGAAACCGCCGTCCAACTTGTTCTGAACCTGTGAACATCTACGCGATACATTTATGTTCACGACAACTTTTATTTCGCCAACCACTCAAAACATTACGCTTTCTACACTCATTGCCCAACAGTAGGATTTTCTCCTGTGTCGTGGATCCCATGGACACACACAAAGACGAATAAACAAACGCCCAGACCCAGAACATAAATCTAAGCTTATCATTCAGATACCTGTTTGGCCGGGAATCGAACCCAGAACCCATTGCGCGTCAGACCGGCACGGTTACCGCTGCGCCACGCGAGTCGTCAAATATCCCAATAAACACAATTTTAGATCATCGAATATTAAGTGACTATTGATATCAAGAGTGTTGAGTACTGAACAGTTCATAAGAATTTTCTAATATGTAATCAAAACTAGCTGACCCGGCGAACTTTGTTTCGCCAAAAAGTCAAAAATCCAAAATTATCAGTGTTCGTCCACTATATTTTGCATGTATTATACATATAAACCTTCCTCTTGAATCACTCTATCTATCAAAAAAACCGCATTAAAATCCGTCGCGTAGTTTTAAAGATCTAAGCATACATAGGGACAGACAGCGGGAAACGACTTTGTTTTATCCTAAGTAATGATAAACGCATCTATCTGTACCTTCAGGACATCACCAAACGCGCCTTTACCGAGCCAAGCAAGAACTTCGAACTCAATATTGAGCCTTGAATGACCGTTCGCTAGTGTACTGATTGTATGTATCCTCTTTGTGCAATCCTCATCCTGAAAATAAGGATAATATATAAAATTATTAATACATATTGACTTTATATGTTTATCATTCTTTCGAGCACCATTGCGCCTAGTATTACAATTTTTATTAACCACAAGCTGAACCGGAGCTTCGCCCTCGTTAAAAAAATCGATGTATCGATTATCCCGTGGGAATAAGATATTTTCCCACAATAAAAAGTAGCCTATATGTTAATCCAGAGTGTCAGCTAACTACCTAACAAATTTTATGAAAATCGCTCCAGCCGTTTAGACGTGAAGAAGTAACAAACATACACACTCACAAACTGTATAATATTAGTATGAAGTATGATTTAAAACTCGGAAAATGATTTTAGATTCATAAGAACAATCACACGTAAAAGACCAGTAATGAATTGTAGGTGATTTTCTTATCCTTATCAACTGTATCTATCAACCTTTTCAGATCGAATTTATGTTTGTGTAAGCGTGCGACTGCGCATGCGCGCGTGTGCGTGTGTACGTACGCGTACGTACATGCACGTGACAATTTACATGTGTGTGTTAGTCCGTGTATAAAAAGTAGGGGATATTGGGGTTTACATTTGCTCTATTTAATAAAAGCAGCACACGAGCATGCCGGCACATTTTCACATGAGGCGACCATCACAGTCCTCGGAAGTAGCAACGCATCTGTGATTGAATTCAGATAGAACTCATGTTCTATATGAAGTTGATTACAGATGTCCATGGGCAGTGACCACTTACCACCAGGTGGACTACAAGCTCGTTTGCTACCTCAGTCATAAAAAGTAAGCAACTTAATATAGAACATGGGTGCTATTTAAAGTCAATCAAAATGCTTTGCTACTCCAGAGGACTGAGATGGTCGCCTCACATAAAAGTGTGCCAATAATCTCACTTTTCTAATGATGCAATCTTTACGCTAGAAATAAGTGTGGAGGTCGTACCTTTCGTTCGAACTACACTGTTTCTCCTACCTGGTCGTAACTTTTAGCCTTAACTATTTTCATCTATTCTAGTAGACACTTCTTATTGTTCCAGTTTTAATGATACTCATTATTCAGTAAATATAATACGTGTCCCTGTAGTTCCGGGAATAGAATAGGGCTACGGTATCTCCAGCCTGTCGTAAGAGGCGACTAAAAGGGGCTTCCGGGGTTGCGAGCGGCTAGAGTGGGAGCTCGAACCGTTCGGTCAGGCGATCCCGGGAACGATGGCGGTATGTGTGGTCGCATACCGTCGTAAAGACCAGACGGAGCTGTGATCCCAGCTGCCCATCTATGAGAAGCCCGATGGGGCAACGCGCTCGGAGGACTCCGGTTGCGTTCCATTGGAGATCCCGGAGTCCTCTTTGTAGCGCCGAGGACGGCACCACGGTTTTATATAAATCCCACATAACCCTGCGTCGCTCCCACAGCGTCGGGTATAAAGGTTTCCCCTCGAGAAGAAAAAAAAATATAATATGTACGTAGAAAATAAAACAAAATATATTTTACCTCAGATTCACTTTCTCCATTCTCCTTGTCTTTATTATTTGGCGATTTACAAGGTGCATCCGTCAAGAACCCGTGGTTGATCAGCTGTTCGGCTGGCCATTGACAGTGTTCATCTTCAGTAAGACATCTGAATAACGTTTTTTTTTTAATATTTTTTATTAATATTTTTTATTTATATTTGGGAAACAAACGATTATATACTACATAATTAAACAACACAGTAAAATTATTACTAAGATCAGTGAAGTTATGCACTGTTTACATAT
This sequence comes from Spicauda simplicius, assembly GCA_949699795.1. Lineage (NCBI taxonomy): Eukaryota > Metazoa > Arthropoda > Insecta > Lepidoptera > Hesperiidae > Spicauda > Spicauda simplicius. Next base: position 15,591,379 of record OX453075.1, on the reverse strand, counting down.
TAATTAACACATCAATGGCGCAAAATAAAGAAAGCAAACAAAAGCAGATAATATTCTTATGAATAAATTTTAAAATAATAAATTTTGTAAAAAAAAACATACAATACCAATAACAATAAACGAACAATATTACTAAACCAATATATTATACATTATACATACATAAACCTATTTAATTTCGACTATTGCCTGTCTCACTTCCCTTTTATACGTCCCCATGGGACAGTTGTTGGGGAATGGGAATGTTGCTCATATTATATTCTTTAAGTGGTAACACAATATTAATATTTTAATTTTTAAAATTCAGAAGTGACTAATAATTTACTTGCATTCTTGCCGTTTAGCTTGTCATGTCATTGTATTAATAAATTTTATATTATATTTCATACAGACGCGAGAAGGCGAACATGTCATTTAAAAAAAGGATGTAATAAAATATAAATAAAATGACTAATATTAGGATTGAATTAATATTAGGATTGAAGACTAATATTAGGATTGAAGACTGAATTACACTAATATTAGGGTGGTTTAATAGATTGGAAATAATCGTTTTTACTCGGTTTCATCGGTTTCGGAGTAAGATACTAAATAATTTTGTAATATCAACAAAGTGCAACTTTATCATTTCGATATTTGATTTCAATAGACTTATATGTGTTACATAGGCCTCCCCTAAATGACGCCACTCCAGCCGGTCCTGTGCTCTCTGAATCCAACGGTTGCCCGCCGACTTCTTCAGGTCATCGGTCCACCTGGTGGGGGCGACCTGTACTCCCTTTGCCTAAACGTGGTCACCACTCGAGGACCTTCCTTCCCCATCGGTTATCGGTTAGCGCCATTTAGGGGAGACCAGTTTATATTCAGCAGTGGACATAAAAAGGCTGATGGATGGATGATTGGATGATATTCGTTACCTTGAAAAGAAATCCTTAGCAGAACTAGGCAGATCTGGAGGGATTTCTTGACTAGTTTCCTTCGAGATAATTGAGAGCAACACTTGCGCCGCTGAATACACGTCTTGCACTTTCGTTTGTCTGTGGATAAAACATTTTGTCGCAACATAAAGTATTAGATTTGGTTAGTTCAGTATCTCGCAAAAGTAGTCTGCGGACAGGAGAGAGCAATCCTTCCAGTTCCCTATCCTAAACAGGGCGTGGGGAACCGAGACGGGAACCCCACCCAAAAGGTGGAGGTTCAAACCCAGGCACGCACCACTGATTTATGTGCGTATTAGAAATTAATTATCACTGCTTTCCGGTGAAGGAAAACATCGTGAGTCTTAACCGAGAGTTCTTTAAAAAAAAATTATCGGAGGTGTGTGAAGTCCACCAATTCGCACTTGGCCAGCGCGGTGGACTAAGGCCTAAAAACTCTCTCATTCTGAGAGAAGACACGGGTCTTCTCTCAGAATGGGCACGGGCCCAGCAATGGGAAAATAATGGGTTGAGAGAAAATCCCTATAATGGAGGGATTGCCGTAAGGACACAATGATTTCCAAAGTTATATCAAACAACAAATGACGAAGTCGCGCGCAGTATTAATTCTATTTATTTATGTATCCTATCACTAGGTTTACCACGGTTATAAGTATCCCATGTATTAAACTAGAACGTAAAACTGTGTGCGAAATTTTATCAAAATCTGACCAGTAGTTTTTGCAGTTTCAAGGTGTTAGAACTAGTGTAGTTCGACCGGGGAAGTACCACCATCACACTGATTTTTAGCGTAAAGCATTTCTTGCGTTTCGATGCAAGGGTGTGGTTGCCGGCACACTTTCACATGAGGCGACCGTCCTAGTCCTCGGGAGTAGCAACGCATCTGTGATTGACTTCAGATGAAACCCATGTTCAGTATGTAGTTAAAGATGTCCATTGGCGGCAGTGATCACTTACCATCAGGTGGACTGCATGCTCGTTTGCTACTTCAGCCAGATAAAAAAAAACATGCGTCCGTACAAAGTACACATGTCAGAAGTGAAACTTCTTTGGCGAACTAATTTATAAATCTTGTTTATATTTATACAAATCTAAAACTTTAAATTTCCAAGATTAAGAGGAAGGGAAAAAGGCGTGATACGACGTTCGCTCTGTCTCACTTTTTCTCTCAATCTTTCTCACTCGCTTGCTCCCTACTCTCACTCCACGGCTAGTTGCTCATGCTACGTTCGCCCTGTCTTACTCTCTCTCAATCGGTCTCGATCACTCTCTCTCTCTTTTCCGACACTTCCGTTGCATACCAGCGTGACGTTTCATCTGTAAAAATTTTACCCTCATGCGCCTAAAGAAGTTTCACTTCAAAAAACACACATACTTCCTCTCACCGTCGCATTTATATTTGTAAGAAAGTACGATAGGTACATTAGTACTCACCTATCACAGTAACTGTCTCCGTCGATCATTTCACAGATCCTCGAGTCCAAGCCAGCACCAACTAGCTTCACAACACCGTTTTCTTCCATGAACACGTTCTCACTCCTCACGTCCCTGTGCAACACACCCACACTGTGCAACTCGTTCAACGCACTAAAAACACCCAGACCCACTTGCCGAAGAAGCCTTAGCGCTTCAAACTTATCACCGAACGTCCTGCACTTATTTTGAATATGCTTTAAGGACACACCAAGAACGAAGTCCCTAAATAGGTATATGAGCTGTTTGCCCGTCCCTTTCGACTCTGTACTGAATTCCATCGCAATATAAGGGACTAGATAAGGGTGTTTTAGTCTATACGTAGCCCTTAAGTCCTGTTGAATGGCCGTCAGTTGCCGATTCCGGTTGTGGAGATCCGAGGCTGGTGGCAAACACCATTTCTTGGCGATAACTTGCTGGCCATCGTCGTCAATCGCTAGGTATGTAGTTGATCCGTTGATGGAATGCCCTGGAATCATTAATATAGTTATATGCATAACTCGCAATACGTTTAAAATTATTTGTACTACTGGGTTATTCCTGCGGCTTCTCCCGCTTCACTTTTATTATAAGGTTAAAGTAGCAAACGAGGATGCAGTCCACCTGATGGCAAGTAGTTACTGCCCCCTATAGACACCCGTAAGCAACTTCAAATAGAAAATGGGTTCTATCTGAAGTCAATCATAGACGCGTCGCTACTCTCGAGGACTATCATGGTCGCCTCATATAAAAGTGTGCCGACAACCACACTTTTCCACCGAAACGCAAGAACTGCTTCACGCTGGAAACAGGTGGCGGTGGTACATCACCTATAGATCGCTTCTCCCACTATACGCTTAATTGCACACAGGAAATGTTTATTCACAGGAGGTGTGAAACGAAAATGATTTAATTTCTACTAGCAGTACCCTGCGCGAGTTGCTACGCAATCACAAAAAAATATTTCAGAAACATTCTCGAGCTCATGAATAACAACTTTGCTAAAGATCATCACATGATCAAATGAATAGTTTACGATTCTATGGAAGACATACAGACAAACATTCATTTTTATAAAGAATAATTAATAATAGTTAAAAAAACTAAAAAAACACGCTTTTTATAGAAAACCGAACTAAAAAATAGAAAATAAATTTAAATGAATTTAAATTAAGAAAATAGTGTTAAAAATTTCAATGAATATAAATTGATAATAGTGTGAATGAAAAAAAAATATTTTATTTAAAAAAAAGCGTGGGGTGCATGGTGTCAATGGTTATAGATATTTTATGAAATGATAATCACTCTACTCATATCTGTCAATAAAATCGGTTTTCTTTAAAAAGCGTGTTTTTTAGTTTTTTTAAACTATTATTTATTTTCTACTTTTTAGTCAAATTAAAAAATGGAATAATTTTATTCAATTAGTGTATTGTCATCGGTCCTCAATAAATCTAAAAAGGTTGAACGAAATCTGGCCGGTTAAAGTGGGTCAAAATCGCGCCCAAAGATTTCGGTTACACACAAACATACAGGTGAAGCTAATAAAAAGCTAATAAAAAGATAGACCAGTAATAAACAATTATCAAAAGATCTCGGCGACAAGTTATTCATTCTTATTAACTTAGAAGTAATATCTTGATTATATTGGACTAAATTGGACTAAAAACCAGCATTTTTTAAAAGATTGAAGTAGTAAATGATCCACCAATCCAATGATAGTATGTTACAACTTTCCCATATGGACACTTGCAGATGGCAGCAACTTCATACAAAACGATTTCACGCTTTCTACACTCATAGCCCCACACAAGGATTTTCTCCAGTGTCGTGGGTACCATGGACACACACAAGACGAATACACAAACACCCAGACCCAGAACATAAATCCAACTCATCATTCAGATACCTGTCTGACCGGGAATCGAACCCGGGACCCATTGCGTGTCAGACCGATATGGTAACCGCTCCGCCACGCGGGTCGTCAGACTTTTAGATTAATTAAGATCAAACAAAAATTCTACCTAAAATCAATCATATAAAAGTGGCTCAGGTCGCTTTCCATTTGTTTCACCATCTTGATCCTCGAGAGTAGCAACGAATCTGTGATAGACTTCAGATAGAACACTTATTCTGAATGAATTTGCTTACAGATGTAAGCCGGCAATCACACCCTGTCACCGAAACGCAAGAACTGCCTCAGTTTAGAAATAGAGTGACAGCGGTACCTACCCATTGAACCATATATAACATGACCACAATAATTAGGCTCATGAAACAAAAGCGTTTACGTACCCCGCACCTCACTTGATTCCCCGCGCATACCCTAGTGACGCGCAGTCGTGTATCGTCTGTTTACGTTAGCCAGCACATGTTTAAGTTGCGCTTTGGAATTATTTAATTTGTTATGTTTTTCGTTATAATATTAGTTTAATATGTGATTGTTTTTATTTATAGTTATTGTTAAATTAGTAGATTATTCATCAATAAACCTCAAAATGGGTAGGAAAAAGACTATTGGAGGAGAAAGGACTCTTACATTTAAAATATGCATTTTTAACAAGAGTAATCCAAAATCGAGTGTATGCTGCAACTGGCATCAGTCGCCGCACTCTAACAAAAAAAAAAAAACATTTCTGCGAATACATATATTAAACACATGAAAGTGCTTTAATAAATGTAATGTGTAATTATTTTAGCACTATTGAACATAAACCACTATGGCGTATGTTTATTGGTATACCTACATACTCTTGGTAATTGGTAATAGAATATATTTCGTATTGGGGTGGGGAATCCCTAGTTCTAATGACGTTTCAACTGTCATGCGCCTAATTGTTTTGCTAGTACGTTTTACCACCTTAAAATCTTATAAAATAAACAAGACTCACCAATGCAATTTCCCACATACACCTTCTTATTTTTCCTCTGGGTATAACGGAATACTTGAGTGCCCTTTGTATTGCACGTGCACGGGACGTCGGCGGCACGACTGCGTGATATCTTCTTGGCCGGCGACAACTTGTCATCTGCATAGCTGGAAATATATATGTATATTTTTTATAAGATATATATAAAAATGAATGTTTGTCTGTATGTTCTTTATAGAATCGAAAACTATTAATACGATCTTATGTGATGAACTTTAGAAAAGTTATTGTTCATGACCTCGCTTTTTTTTTGGTTTTTGTGATGGCCTAGCAACGCGCGCAGAGTACAGCTAGTTTTTTATAAGATTGAAGAAGCAAACAAGCATGCAGTCCACTTAATGTTTACCATCAAGCGGACTGCATGCTTCTTTGCTACCGCATGGACATCTATGAACACCTTAATAAAGAGGATGGTTCTATCTGAAGTCAACCACAGTGCGTTGCTAATCTTCAAGGTGGTAGAACCAGTGTGGTTTGACCGGCGAAGTACCACCGCCACATCTATTCCTAGCGTGAAGCATTTCTTGCGTTTCAATAGATGAGTGTGGTTGCCGGCACACTTTCACACGAGGCGACCATCACAGTCCTCGGGAGTAGCAACGCATCTGTGATTGACTTCAGCTGGAACCCATGTTCTGTATGAAGTTGATTACAGATATCCATGGGCGGCAGTGCACCATTAGATGGACTGCATGCTCGTTTGCTACTTCAGTCAGATAAAAAAAAATATAAAAAAATGAGTATTTGCATTCTCGAATATTAAAACAATAATATTCGTTATATCAGTAGTATATAATAGGCGAACATCTTACTAGACCAATTTCGGAGCATCTCCCTGTCCATCGTTCAGCTCAATCTCTTGGCTGATGCTGGACAGCCGCACCCGTCTGCCACCACTCCGAAGAGCCTCTTGGCGGCGCTGGATCTCATCTTTTATCTTCTGACGCTGAAAAATAAATCCTCCATTGATATTAATGTATGTTAAATAACAATAAAATATATATTCGGCTCGAAGGACCAAATGTTTCATCAAATATTATTAACAAACTTAAACAAGTTTGTTGATGAGAAATACTTAATAAGGTTTAATATTTAAAATGTTAGAATAATTTCATCTATTCCAATCTTACACTATAATTATAATATTAATATGTGAAATCTTGTTATATAGGGCTTTTAAAATAATGTGCCATATTTTTTTTACCAAGGAGTTACTTGACAAAGATTTTTTGGTTAATGAATTAAATGAATTAAAATTAAAGTAGAAACCAATAAACACCTATAAATGTAACATAAGCCTTACATTTATAGGTGTTTATTGGTTTCTACGTTAATCATTATGATTCTCAAAATGACACAAAAAGCATACATTTATTACCTCTTCGTTTTCTTTAACTTGTAGATCATGTTTCTTTAATTTCTCCGTTTCATTCTTTTGCTTCAACATTTCATCATAAAACGATAAGGTTGGCTTATTATGGTCATGGAGAAATTGCTATAAGAAAAAATATTTGGATGAAGTTAAAAAACCTCTGTAGTCATTTAAGGGTAAAAGACAGGATTGCAAAGACCTGTTGCATCGTAAAATCCTATCTTCCATTATTTGATGGATTTATTTATAATATTGGTTACAATAATATAACAGTGGCTAAAAAAAAATATCAAAAGATGATAAATTGTCACTGTGCTTTAAAATAATGGCATTTTCTCTCAGTATGAAACATATAGATTTTATGTAAGTGAACCACTATTAATTACATGTAATCTCATCAATTTTTAAGTAGGGAAAGAATTGCGACTCAAAGTCGGTATAATGAGAACACTTTTAAAGTTACAATACCAGATAGATTTTTTTTTCATGAGGGGGAAACCTTCAAAAGGTACCCGACACCGTGGGAGCGACGCAGGGTTATGTGTGATTTTTACTGCACTAAAACCCGTCCTCGGCGCTACAAAGAAGACTCCGGGATCTCCAAAGTAACACAACCAGAGTCCTCTGAGCTTGGGCTCCTCATAGATGGGCGGCTGGGCCCACAGGTCTTTACGACGGTAAGGACAGGCAGGGGATGCCATAGCCCTATTCTAATCCCGGAGCTACAGGGACGACCAGATAGTAAAACACATTTGTCTCCAAATTTTGAACAGTGAGAGTGAGGTCGTGATAAATTTCTCTACACCAAGGGAGAGGGAGATGGAAGACTATCAATATCTCCTCATGTAATTAACACACCCAGATTTCATTTACCTGAACATGCTGTGCCAACTGGAATATCATGACTTCACCACACAACTCAGCAGCCATTTTATCCAATTCTCCCAATAATTTAGTTGCATTATCATTTGACAGGCCATGAATTTTGTTCATTGTTATTGTTGGTGGTCTGAAACAAATAGTAAAAATTTACATGAGTCATTCTTTCAGGTGGTAGAACTCATGTAACAGGACTTTGGGGGAAGATTATGGGTGCCAAATAACTTTTTATATATGATAAATGTAGCAAAAGAGCATGCAGTCCACCTGATGGTAAATGGTCACCGCCACCAATGGACATCTGTAAGCAACTTAATATAGAACAAAGGTTCTATCTGAAGGCAGTCACAGATGCGTTGCTACTTCCCAGGACTGAGATGGACACCTGATATAAAAGTATGCTGGCAACCACACCCTTCCACAGAAACGCAAAAGATGCTTCAAGCTAGAAATAGGTTTAGCGGTAGTACCTCCCCGGTCGAACCACACTGGTTCTACCAACTGTTAACTTATTTACAAAGTGACCATCATAGTCGGAAATAGCAATGCATCTTTGATTGATTTCATTAAAAACTGTCTATTCTATATGAAGTTGCTTATAGTTGTCCATATATGGTTGTCAGTGTCAATTTAACATCTATATATTGCTGGTTTGCATGTTCCTTTGCAACTTCAAGTTTATAAGAACTCTGGGTCTAAATAAAAAAAAGGAACATAAACACGTTATACCAACTTCTTAGTCTTTACTAGTCCATTAAAAAAAAAAGCAAACTTACTTATCTGGATAACTGTGACAACATTTAAACTGCACCGTAGCTGAGCAATGATTCCCCTCTGAGTTGTGTAACGGATTCAATGTTATCAACAGATCCAACGGACGGAACTCGTTCCATACAGCCTTACGACGATTATCTACAACTGCATCTCCATAGATGGCCTGAAAGATGACAAAATACAAATTTTAATGAGAATAAATATTTGTATATTGGTCGTATAATTGTTAACCATTAACCTACATCCATCAGCCTTTTGAGGAACTCTGCTAGCTATAGGCCACTTCTAATGAGTGCTTTTACCAATAGATACTGTATTCAATAAATTAATTGTATCAGAAGTATAATTTCAACTTTAAATCTTATCCTATTTAATATAATTTATTTCTTATTCTTTATTAATATTGACATTCTAAATTTATTGTATTCAATTTGGCTTTTTTTTGTTTTAATTGATTGTATAATATTGTATTTGCTTAGTTCATATTAAATGTAAGATTTAAAATCCTAATTTCATTATACTATAATTTAACAGCATGTCAATACTGTAAATGCCGTGTTCACCAGTAATTGGGTACACAACCTATTTATTTATATTTGTGTTACTTGATATTTATAAATGTATGCTATGTTGGTGAACCTTTTATAAATAAATAAATAAGCGACATGCATGTTGGTAACTAGACTATGAGTCAATGGTACAAAGAAAATGCGATAACTGGATCTTTCCACTAGATGCTTCCTATGACATGTACAAGTAGAAGCAGTTTTGAGCTTACGACCCCTCGAAAAGGAGTAAAATGCGACAAATCTCTAACCTGTTCCAACTAGTAAACTTCCTTTTGGTACTATATTATATATAAACTCTGATTAAGTTACTATTGTGTTTGACACAAGAGTTAAATTTGTAACACATTAACTTTTTTAAGCATATATCGATTTATGCAGTCTTTATGGAAACTTCTTATTAGTGTATTTATACTTTTAATAACTTAAAACATAACTTTTTGGCTTATTGGATATTTTGTAAGTCTCATTAGAGTGATATGCGACTTATTAGGCTCTTATTTGTATGAAAATTAATATTATTCATCGTGGTCGATATTAAAAGTCGGTATAAAAGTTTACAAAATATATATAGACTTAGCGCCCATTCAAACTTTGAGACGATAATATAAATTAAAAAATCAAACCTCAAGAGCAACCATTTCGTTATTCTGTCGTTCTTCTGGAGTTTCGTCGCACATCTTGCCTGGAATACTATAACAATTTCGAAATCATAATTCAAAATAAGAAAAATAATCAATCTCAGCAAAACACAACACCGATACTGAGTAATAAGTGTCACTGTCAGTGTCACTGTCAGGCGTCAGCAAACATATGGATATGACGTTGTCAAAACACAAGATAGTTGCGTTCAGCGCAACAAACAAATAAATGAAAGAGATACTAAGAATATTACTTTGGAAATACCTACGTATAATATCGTTTAGTTACTTTAATCGGTAATGACGCGATTATATAAATTTAAGTACTTTGTCTTTTCCAGGTTATATAAGTGTAGCGCTTGAATGAACTTGGCCAAATAATGAAATTCGTTATAAGAGTAGGTAATTGTTTATCAAATCGTTGTTATTGTTTTTTACAGATTGTCAATTATATATCGGTATTTATTTTATATTTATTTAACCATTTATTTCAGACAATATAAACAAAGATACATAAGTATAATTGAATACAGAGGTCCATATCATATATACCTTATAGACTAACATATATATCAATATATTCTTATAACTAAATCACGTGTTTGCGGCGACGTGAGACGCGGGTCTGGTGACTTCCGGGGGTCCTCTCCTTCCACGAAACTTCCGGAAGACAACTCCCTTCGGCCACAGCTCTTCCTTCAGGAAGGTCGATACATGCTCAGTTGGGACGCGTACTACAAATGAACTAAAGTTTACTGCGTTACGCGTCAACTTTTCGACCGCCGCTTTATATACTGCTCAGTTATAAAAACCAATTATGTCGTTTGATTCATAATAATTTTCAATATAGGTACCTAATTCGTACAAAGATAAATAAAAGTTGGAATAGTATGTAGTAGACGTCAAAAATGTATGAAACGTAGGCATTGCACCCACACCACTTATTCAAAAAGGTCAATGTTACATCCCAAGGTGGTAGAACCAATGTAGTTCGACCGGGAAAGTACCACCGCCACACCTATTTCTAGCGTGAAGCATTTCTTGCGTTTCGATAGGAGGGTGTGGTTGCCGGCACATTTTCACATGAGGCGACCATCATAGTCCTCGGGAGTAGCAACGCATCTGTGATTGACTTCAGATGGAACCCATGTTCTGTATGAAGTTGATTACAGATGTCCATGAATGGCAGTGGCCACTTACCATCAGGTGGACTGCATGTTCGTTTACTATTTCAGTCAGATAAAAAAAAGCTTAATTACTAATAGTTCTCTGCCACTTGTGTGCATTTTACCTGTAGATACTTTCTGAGCATTTTCTATCACCATTTATTAAAATTTAATAAAACACCAAAATCTTTTCTTAGTTATATTTATTCAATCAAATCAAAATGATCAGTCAAACATGTTTTACAGAAGAAACAAATATATAATATTTAGGTAGCTACAATTCAGGAGTATGATACTTTTTAAAACAGCCACTAACACACAATGGTACATTACAAACAATGCAGTAGGTATTTACCCTGATATTCGTTTTTGAGTTTTGTGACAGACATTGTACGCAACGTTTTCTTAAAAATTTTCTAGAAGGTATCTCTGATCCATCAATTCTAACTAGTTTTCTTTTTCTTGGTCGTTGGCCATCTGTATCACCCTCTTCAACATACATTATGTCTACAAAGTGACCCAATTCATACTGGTATCTAGCGAGAATTGATGGTAATCGCACATTCAGACTAGGTGAAACTCGATCAAGATGTCTTTTAATTATACAATCCACCAGATCCAATCTAAAATTCAAATGATCAATCTTTTTATTATTCGATTCCTCAACCAGGATTCTGCTATTTAGAATACTGACGTTAAGAATACGCTTAAAAAGCTTGAAGTACCACTTCTTACATTTCTTTCTCTCGACTTTATAAGGTTCTAACATTTGATCCTTCTTATCAACTCCTCCCATCATCTTGTTGTAGTCTCTAACAACTTTTGGCTTATAAATGTTTTGTTGTCTTCTCGATGGAGCTGCGATTTGCTCATCGTCGTGATAAGTGGATATCATAATAACTCGTCTTTTGTCTTGCCAAGCAAGCAAAGAAACATCTTTGGCATGTCGCATAATATATTGGCCTTCTGCCAATGGCAGCATTCTTATAGTTCTTGGTACATGTAATCTATTAGATCTCAACGTCCCGACACAATCTGTTTGGTTTCTTTTAAGATAGCGGGCTATAAGCGGAGAATTAAACCAATTATCCATCCATAACGTATATCCTTTTCCAAGTAAAGGACGTATTAGTCTTAGAATTGTTTGAACGACCACTGAATTGCCAAGAAAGCTTTTATCATCATTAGTATCTTGGCGTCCAGTGTAAACAAAAAATGACCATAGATAACTAGTTTTTGAACAACAAAGCTCATAAGTTTTAATCCCCAATCGCGCTGCCTTCGATGGAATGTATTGCTTAAACTGAAGTAGCCCTTTCCATAGGGTCAAGGACTCGTCGATAGTAATATTCCTTTTTGGCACATACAAACTCTGAAACCTGCTATTACTGTGGTCAATTATTGTTTGAATTTTATATAATGGGTTACTTTTATCAGCTTTCAAATTATTCACGAAAGACAGATATCGATTAAGTGCAAAATAGCGATCTCGTGATAAAACCCGTGAGAAGAAGCTGTTGGAAAACAGATATGATTTCGAGTACACAGAATCTATCGTAGGATATTTTACGATACCTAGCATCATATAAAAGGCAAAGAGAACAAGAATTTCATCCCTATTTGTCGGTGTAAAGATTTGATTCTCGTGTAACTCTTTTTCAGACTGGATTTGTCTTGCATTCGTATTTGTCTCTCTTACTATAACATCTAAAATATCATCCGTCCATACTGCACGAAAAGCATCATAGCTGCCTGCAAATATTTTAATAGGGCCTGTACGTTGAGGCAGAAATATCTCCCGACGGGACGTAAATGACTTTTTCCCTTCCCAATTAAAGAGTGCAATATCATCATATTTTAGGTCCATATTTAATTCAGATGCACTTTCCGATATACCATTTATAATTATATTTTTGCCACCTGTATTTTGTAGAGCTTTATCACCTGTACCGTCTTTTGGAGCCAGAAATTCATCCCGGTTTCTTAACTCTTCCGGTATATCATTATCCTCGGGAAATACTTCAATGATTCTGTCTCCAGGCTTCCAATTTACATACTTCAAGACTAAAGGTTTATCTCGAGTTTTACGAACACACATTTTTGTATTAACATCATCCAAACATGTTGATATTGTATATTTCTTAAAACAATTATTTCTCGCACTATTTTTAATTGACACTTCATTGGCCTCCTCATCTAAATCAGATTTAGATTCAGCTAAAGATTGCTTATCACAATGATTAAATTTATTAAAATCTTCAAATCCGGTTTTCGATTCAGACTCGTATTCTTCTGTCATTGTTTTCTTAGATCATATTCTCATCGTGTTTTGTGTATTAAAATTCCTCCGATTCTTATCAATATCACCAATCACTTTCAATTTTATTTTTATGTAACTTGAACGAACTTTTCAATGTACTGGAAGAATCGTGGGATAGTAAAGTTCTAAATTAATTAAAAAATTTTTAAAACAACATACTTCACAAAGTTAAACTAGGACATCTAAACAGTAGCGCTTGTAAAACACTGTAACTGACACATGTTATTGATATCATAAAAAGATGGGTCATAGATAGAAATACGATTTCGGCTAAATTTCTGTTAAAAAATGTTCCATGGTTGATAACACCATATCATGACATTATCAAGGCACTCCCGTGGACTAATTAGTACATGTCCTCAAGACTACTGTTTGACTTATCAATCCATGTTTTTTCTATCTTTAAATTATATCTTTATTTACAACACTAGTTCGTCCAAGCGTCTTCACATGCATCAGTCATAGCAAAATTAACAAACTTGCATTTGATGTTACGATAATTTTATTTGTTTTTAGGCGACAAACAAACATAAGTAGGTACATCATACTCTGTGCCAAGAGCTTACTGAAGTTTGTTGCAGACTAAAAAATAATAGTATATTTGCAAAACATCCCTCATTTCTTACAAGTTACATAAAATGAGTTTCTTCTCTTCGAATTGAATAAAACAGGTGATCATTAACTTGTAAGTAAAAGCGATTGGATAGATGTATTTTCGTGGAAGTCAGTAACCACTTAATATTTTTAGGTACTTAAAAACGCTTTCTACACTCATAGCCCCACAGTAGGATTTGCTCCTGTGTCATGGGTGCTATGGACACACATATAGACGAATACACAAATACCCAGACCCAGAACAAGAATCTAAACTCATCATTCAGATACCTGTCTGGCCGGGAATCGAACCCGGGACCCACTGCGTGTCAGACCGGTGTGGTAACCGCTGCGCCATGCGGGTCGGTACTGACGGTTAATTTGATTTTTCTATGTACCTTGAAGGAGCTATTACCTAAAGACTAGTTTTATACTGCTAAAATGTTGATCGAAAGAAATGAAACAGCTGAAATGTTTCAAAATATTTAAATTAACAATTAACAAAACAAACTCTTGGAAACTCCATCTTAGTCTTTACAATTTTTAGCAACATAGGTTGAAATATGTCTGATGCCCACTCGCCCACACTTCTTCCGATGCTGCTAGGCGTAAACTGAAATACATAATTAGTTATATAACATATAAGTAGTTATATTATTTTGCATTAATTTACGTTCCAGGTTTAACTCCACTGTTAATTAACTTTGTGTAAATTTGAAATTAAAAAGAAAATTCAGTTTACTACTTTAAAAAATTCAAAATAAACAATGTAAGCGTGCTTGTCCACATTATATTTACCTACTCATATCTAGGTCTGTGGTTTCCTAAACTATTCTCACAACAAGCTTTTATATGATAGAAAATTGTACAATGCAACATAATGATGGGTTTGAATACCATAAAGTTTTTTTTTTCAGTGAGATAAAAGCTTGTTAAAAATTACTTATTTCCCTTACAGCTACATTTTCCGTAACGACAATACCTACCCGTCTTGAAAGAACCTCAGTAACGTTGTTGGCCGGCATATAAATCATTCTCGGATATTTCGGATTTAAAGATGTTGAAGATATAAGCGTTGTAAATTCTCCTGTGTGAAAGTTCTTCGATATCTAAAAATCAAAATCATATAAACTAAAATCATCATTTAGCATTATTACCTAGTAATTTTGCGAGTTTAGAGCAGTGATAGTCTAATGGTTAAAACTTGCCCTCTCAATCGAGAGGTCCGAGGTTCAAACCCAGGCTTACTGATTTATGTGCGTATTAGAAATTAATTATCACTGCTTTTCGGTGAAGGGAAACATTGTGATGAACCTTACACACCCGAGAGGTCTTTAAAAAAAAATTTCGGAGGTGTGTGAAGTCCATTAATTCGCACTTGGCCAGCGCGGTGGGCTATGGCCTAAAACTCTCTCATTCTGAGAGAAGACCCGTGCCTAGCGTTGGAACAATAACGGGTAGACGAGAGTAATTTTGTGAGTTTAACGAGTTTATCAGAGCTTTGGTTAAAAGCAAAAGATCAAACAGTGTCAAACTATCGTGACTCCTCTATGTATCACAGTTCGTAATGCTGTTTTCTGGCATATTAAAGTATATCGTAGTTGTGCTATTTACTAAGTCATTCCTCAGAGGTGGACCACGCTTGTGATCCTAAAGTAGTGTGACTTTTCTCTATGGAGTTAGCTATTTCAGCAGGATCGTTGATTGGACGGCAGTGACCACTTACTTTAAATTCACTGTCATCCGATTGGCATAATATGTATGTTGTATTACACTACGTTATTCTCGCCGCTTCGACAGCTTCGGTCAAATTTACCGGTATCCCATATTCTAGTCTAAGCCATAAAGTATCTATGTGCCAAATTTCAACGAAGTTGGACCGTTTGTTTTTACTTACAAGAGCAACAAGCACACATTGAAACTTATATTAATAATAAGATATTGCCTAACTTTTTTTTTATCTGACTGAAGTAGCAAACGAGCATGCAGCCCACCTGATGGTAAGTCGTCACTGCCGCTCATGGACATCTGTAATCAACTACATACAGAACATGGGTTCCATCTGAAGTCAATAACAGATGCGTTGCTATTCCCGAGGACTATGATGATCACCTCAAATAAAAGTGTGGCGGCAACCACACCCTTCCATCGAAACGCAAGAAATTCTTCACGCTAGAAATAGGTGTGGCGGTGGTACTTCCCTGGTCGAACTACACTGGTTCTACCTAACTGATAAATAATGAAGTAATATAAAAACAATACACGAACCGAACACAGAAAACGTGCTAGAACGTAAGTAAAAGCGCCGGTATAACGTTGTACAGTGCCGTCGTTCTGAACAAACACTACGTCGAAACCCACTTCCATGTCTCTGAAGTTCATTTCACCCCGGACAGTACCAGTAACTTGCACGGTCCCATTAACAGTCCGAGAGGTGAAGAGACTCTGGATATTACCGACGTCGATTCTTTGGGTAGTCAGCATGAAGCCATTGGTATAAGTCACGTTGCCAGAGACATGCCAGCTGTACATGTGGTCGCTGCAATTGAACGTAATAAACACATTAAGACCTGAAGACAGCGGGAACCGTTGGTTTCAGAAGGCACAGGATCGGCTGGAGTGGCGTCATTTAGGGGAAGCCTATGTACAGCAGTGGACCTCGAAGGGCTGATGGATGAATGGATGGATGGAAACACATTATGCGTAGTTGATAGCAGAAGTCTATGTAGATCGATAACTGATGTAGTTTTAGATAAACGAAAAAATAACTACAAATTAAAATTACTGTGAATAATTGGAAATTGGAGACATTTACAAGGATGTTAATATCTGGCGTCTGAAATTAGTTTCCGAACTACACGGAGTGAAAGTTACTTTATCAGACTACGTCTTAATACTAGCTCATTCCCGTGTCTCCGCACGCCACCTGCCGATAGCGCGAGAATATTTACAGCATTCTATCATATTAGTGAGCGTATTCTTTTTCTCTGAATAATTCCGAAATTATCATTACTTACTATTTGTCAATATAATATTATTTTAAATAAAAATTGGTACAAATAAGCAATGTTCATTCGAAGAAAAATGATAAAGTACCTAATATGTTTTGTTAAAAGTAAGTAAGTAAGAAAAACCCAACGAAACGCGGTGTTCCTACACGGTCACCCATCCAAGTACTCACCCATCGATTGATCATACAATCATATGAAGCACAGCGAAAATAATGTTGAGTTTTAGTATCTGTCTATCATAAACATAAACAGGTTATCAAAATTACACATGGCATGTGTTTTTGTAATTTCAGTGTTCCGTCGCCAACGTCCATACCACGTTGAACACACCGGTTCTCGTCCGATCACCGAAGATAAGCAACGTCGGGCGCGGTCAGTACTTGGATGGGTGACCGCCTGGGAACACCGCGTGCCGTTGGCTTTTTGATAACTTCTGTATGCTGTATTTCTTATATTTTATTGTTTTATTATTTTTGGATTTATTGCTGATTTAGAGTGGTCAATAAGGGAAATTATAACATCTAACGTACGCGACCACAACGACCGCGGTCGTCTCGTGGGACGACGTTTTGGGCGTTTAGAGCTTTCTGAGCGTCTTCTGGTACGCGCCCATATTATGACATTGAATGCAAGGTAGCGAGTGTAATGTGGTTTTAGTTGATATTATGTATGTAATATGCATTATTTGAAAAAAATCTACATCAACTATAACTGTGCGTAATTTCGTACTCCCCACTCTGCGGCAAGTATCATAAAAAAGAATCAAAAGTTTTTGCTTCACGTATTAATAAATAGATGACATTTCTAAAGAAGTCGGTTTACTAGATTCATTAGGTTAGGATATTAAGTCTCATTAACTTATTGTTAGTTATAAACAGGTTAAAAATTGTTTTGTCCGATTAATCAACGATGACTTTATTGATCATTATACCGAAAGTCATCTAAGAATCCATAAATAATCCATTAACATTTTTAAAGAAATTGTAATGATTCATTTTGATACTTAACGGGTACTCACGATATGCGGTTTTGAATTCTTTAAGAATTCTTTTTACCGAAATTTCGACCCAGTTACATGGAAACGAACTAGACGTAGGGGAGATAGATTAATCTACCAACTACCACTAGTGCTTGTCAACGGTTTCTCCCCGCCACCGCAGTTGCGCCGTGATCACCAACCAATAAATCAAAGCAGGCTGAAGAGACCGATAAAAAATATAAAAGCTGTACTAAAATAAGACATCATATTGGGCACGTTAAAGAACTAAAAGCTGACGCAATAATAGCAGTGAAAGAAATCCATAACAAATCAAGAGCAGACGGCAAAGCGTCATTGTAACGTAACTTTGAGAACATGGGATCTTTATCTGTACTCAAACCAAACAGATTTTGTATGTTGGTTGCTTACAGACGAAATGAGTTTTAAAATTCACCGGTAGGTGGCGCCATTGATTCTCAACCTACTTGCTTACTAGATGGCGGTACAAAATTCGCCTCTGAATCACGCGCTTAACATGACGTCGTGGTTTCTATAAAAGCTGGCGATAAGGTTGCAAATGCATACTTACCTGGCGTAGGGGACACCGTGATCAGGAAGGCGGTTCCCCCAGGGCGAGGCCTTGCCATTGCACTCCGGCCGGGTTGACCCCTGCGATTATCCCTAATGTGGATAACTCGGACGCGTAATTTTTGATAGTAGGGACTGCGTTCGCGCTGTCCCTTTGTAATATAAGAATATGGTGAATTGGTGATGCAAATTGCAAATGCACTAGAGTACAGCTCAGTGAAGGAAGACCTAAAATAGTCGTAGGTTTTTAAACTTTAAAAAAAACTTGGTCTACATCCCAAATCAGTTTCAGTGTTTAATAAGACAGGCTGACTTCAAAGATAGCAGAAATGAATGAAGTTCTAATTTAACCGCAACAGTTTTTTCAACTGCCGGTTAGGTAAAATTTAAAAAGATAAAAGTAGTCACAGAACACACATGAAACATAACTTTAAAAATTTTTGAAGTCGGTTATAATGGAAATATTCTTTTAGAATATAACCATAATAATGAAGACCTTTAAAAAAAGTAACAAAAAGCCAACGACACGCGGTGTTCCCAGGCGGTCACCCATCCAAGTACTGACCACGCCCGACGTTGCTTAACTTCGGTGATCGGACGAGAACCGGTGTGTTCAACGTGGTATGGACGTTGGCGAATGAAAGAAGGAATTGCTTAGTGACTAGCTGCCAACTGCGATGACGTAAGAACTCGTTTTTAACGTCAGCGCCATCTTGTGGCAAATGTATAAATTGCCATATAAGACACCATCTCATTCAACTCATATGAACAAATTTTTAATTTTAAATAAAAAGGAAGAATAACTTGGTTAGTTATAAATAACGAAGTAGGTTATGGAATAAGATGTCAAAAGCGTGAATTTGAAAAATCTGCCTAGATCATAAAACATGACAACGCTTTAATTAAAAATTCTACGCATATTGGAGCTTTAACACGTTCAGTGCCATTTACAAGCCTTGCATGTTTTTATAAACGGTAGTGCCAGCAACACGACAAGCACTTACATTACCTACTTAGTGAAATAGGTTATTTTTTTAAATCTGACTGAAGTAGCAAACAAGCATGCATTCCACCTGATAGTAAGTGGTCACTGCCGCTCATGGACTTCTGTAATCAACTTCATACAGAACATGGATTCTATGTGAAGTCAATCACAGATGCGTTGGTACTCCCGAGGACTACTACACCTTTCGATCGAAACGCAAGAAATGCTTCTCACTAGAAATAGGTGTGGCGGTGGTACTTCTCCGGCTAAACTACTCTACTACCACCTTCGAATGTTGTGTACATTATTACGCATAAAAGTAATACAGGCATTGACCTTTTAAGTAGAATTCAGCGGCGGTATCGCGCAGCGACGCAGGGTTATGTAGGATTTTTACTGCATTAACGGATGACCGTCCTCGGCGCTACAAAGAGGACTCCGCGATCTCCAAACGAACGCAACCGGAATCCTCTGAGCGCGTTGCCCCATTGGGGTTCTTCCAGATGGGTGGCTGGGCTCACGGCTCCGTCTAGTCTTTACGGCTGTATTCGATCACGCACACCACCGTCTTTCCCGGGACCGCCTGGCCGAACGTTTCGAGCTCGCACTCTAGCCGCCCGCAAGCCCGGAAGCCCCTTTTAATCGCCTCTTACGACAGGCAGAGCATGCCGTAGCCCTAGCCTAGAACCTGCTGAGTGTACATGTACCCCACGGATCAAATCATTAATATCACGACCGCCTGTCGAAGGTGTAATAATTATTCAAACAACAAAAAAGTAACAAGCAAAAATTTAAGAAGGATCGTAACTGCAATACGTAACTGAAAGATATAACAAAAAAAAAAAAACAAATACAAACTCGTAAACATTCATTTTGAAAAACTTCTTTGTTCTATTACATTATTCTTATTAACTGATTAATGAAAAAACGTTCATAATGTATTTAGTACGTACGTAATTTAATAAAAGTGTTTATTTTATGAAAAAATATATGATTCATAATAATATAAATACCAAAATTAGGACACAAAGTATACATTTTTAGAGACATAAATGATAGAGGATGTAAGTAAGATTGGTACAAACTTTTTTAACTGTAAATATTTTTTCTATGCTTACCAAATGATGCACTTAACTGTTTTGACGAGCGATCATAATTCTTTTAACTTGTTTTGCACTTTTTCATTTTCAATATAAACCACATATTAAATTATTCCAGAACAACAAAATCTTGAATTCGTCCTTTCATTAAAACTTTTTATACATTTATTTAGTTTTATTGTTTAAAATAAACTCAATAATCGGTTTATTAAACTCAAAAAGCTTAATTTATAAGTTCCTAGAATCCTATAAACGACAAAGAGGCTTGACTAAATAATAAAATGATAATAAATTAGTTTAAAAAGAACGGGTGTATTCAAAAATTGATTTTAATGGTATGAAGATGAACATAAATCGCCAACTGACAGTCCGACAACATAAGAATCACTTATCAATAGTTCTCATACATTGTGCCGCCATCTAGTAGTACAGACGAAGTACTAAGAGTTCAGCGTATATACAAATAGTGTCGTAAATTGTACAGAGATGGCGTTATTTAGATTCCCTCTAGATTTTAGAGATGTGATTTGTATAACTATAAAATATCTTAATATATAATATTTTGAACCTTTATCATATTTCCATATTTAATATCAATCATTAGCAATGTCAAAAAAATCTATTGCGTGAATCGAAATAAATTTTTAAACGACTTGTTTCCTTACCGACATTCGTGAATAGAAATGCGAATGTTGTTTTTTTTTCAGTTCTTAGTATAGGGTGACGGAGGATATAAATTTTGGCGACCTTTTTTTGGACTTCGATATTAAATTTGGCGACCTTTATTGAAAAACACTGCTCTTTAATATTCGTAAAACATTCGCACAATTTTTGCGAATGCGAATACGAATGAGAATATGAAGCGTAGCAGGCGGTAGCGTGAGGGGGGGGGGGGGGGGTTAATTTGTGGTTTTAAACTAAAAGAAATACTGAAAATATTAAAACTTGTTTTAATTTTTTGAACCCCTCGAAACCAAAGCCAGGCTACGAAAGCCAAAGCGTACGACACAGATCTGTAGGTACTTACATATACATATACAAATTATAAACGTTATATCTCATTTAATTTTAATATTATTTTGTTATTTCTAAGAGCGTTACTACTCTAATTGTTTGAGCATTATTAGATAAATAAAGTTTAGAAAAAAAAATGTATTTGACACTTTTCACGATAACGGATATCCGTATAATAAAATGGTAGTTTTAGAGCGCTTATTGGATTACTCTCAGGCTTATAACAAGTCGAAGAAAAACATTTTTGTATCTGGGTGTGTACCTACGAGTACCTACTTACACATATAGCAAAGTTTCCATTTCGCTGTCTCCTGATTTTTTTGAATTTTGAATTTAATTAATTAATTTTCGAGTTTGACTGGAACCATTTGTTTGACTCTGGACACCGCTATACCTATTTCTGCCAAACGTAGTAGGTACTTATTAAGCACTGCTGTGTATTAGTCTGAAGGCAGTGGAGGCGCAGACCTAAACTTTACGTGGGCGTGGGCAAGGTACAATTCGCGAGGCCCTCAGTCGTCGACCAAAAAAAGACGTCGCCAAATATATATAGATTTAAGTGGACCTTTAATTTGACGACCATAAAAAGATCGCCTAATGTTCATAGATTCAAGTCGAATCTGTAATTTGACGACCAATAAAAAAGATTGCCAAATATATGTAGATTTACTTCGACCTATAATTTGACCACCAAAAAAAAGGTCGCCCGATGTAGGTACATCCCCCGGCTCCCAACGCCATGTCACGGGGGACCCTATCTGTAAAGCGCGAGCCCTATGCAACGCGAGGCCGTAGGCGAGGGTCCACACCATTCAAGCCTTACGCCGCCACTGTCTAAATGGTACGGTAAGGAGCAGACATGCTTATGCAGACATGTTTATAATACCAAATTATTAAGCTATTGCATAGCTTTTATCGCCTTTTATCACGGCGACCGAATCGAGAAATTCCGTAACGAAATAACCTAACACCCCCCACTCCGCCTACTATGTAGCGTGGCGGAGCGTTTGCTTAACATGAATGTATATGTTAAGACAGAACTAAACTCGCACGGATCGAGACGAACTGCTCGGAAATCGGACGAATATGTAAGCTGCTGTTTGTGGGAAAGTCGAATGAATGTTTTTTCTTTGATACTACAAAGAAAAAACATGAATTCATATCAAAGAAAAAATATACTGTATAAATAATTACAAATGATGATAAAAAACGCTACGCAATAGCTTTACAGCGGCATTCCCGAGTGCTGTACGTTTCATTACTGTTCAGGGGTAGCTACATCTGTGCCTAAGTTCAGATAGGATTCTGATTAAAGGTGTAGTTCGACCGGGGTGTACCACCGCCACACCAATTTCCAACGTGAAGCATTTCTTGCGTTTCGATAGAAGGTTGTGGTTGCCGGCACACTTTTACATGAGGCGACCATCATAGTCCTCGGGAGTAGAATCGCATCTGTGATTGACTTGAGATGGAGCCTATGTTCTGTATGAAGTTGATTACAGGCGTCCATGGGCGGCAGTGACCACTTACCATCTGGTGGACTGCATGCTCGTTTGCTACTTCAGTCAGATAAAAAAAAAAGATATAAGAAAGAATACACAAAAATGTACAGGGTTCGTACATACTTTGACTCACTGCCACAACAAATTTTCACTTTTATATTATCAGCAGTATTAAACTATTTAAGTAATGCTTAGGTCCTATTAGACAAAAGCGGTAAAGTAGAAATACTAATAAGAGACATTACAACTTAGTATAAGGCTTAGCAACTTACTAACAGTCGAACTTATTAGGGACTTGAACCCTATTTAGGGTTGATTACAGGTGTATATTGTCGTTAGTGACCCTTACTATCAGGTGAATTAAAAGCTTTTTAGCTACTTTTGTTTCGTACATCGACATCGGAAAGTAATCTCTTTTTATCTTGAAAATTAAAACTGTAGATGTACAGTTATTTTTTAAAAAAGGCTCTGATGAAAGCCAAATACTCATGTTAAATTATCTATATCATCAAAATCAATTTAAGATAAGAGTTCTAATAATGTCTTATTTTGCAAATATTCAATTTAAAAATAGAAAAATAATTTTAATATAATTATTATGTATAAAACCGTACTAATATTAGTGTAATTGATTTTACTTAGGTACATATATAACTTTTTTCAACGTACTTGTGTGTGTTCGTGTGTTTTACTTACTTTATAACAACAGGGATATCGTGTATCTTCAAACTCGACCATTCCTTTTTCTCCACTTCATAAATTAACTGTTGTAATGCCGTCGGAAAGTATGTTGTAGCATCAGGTAATCTCGCACGAGTTGCTGAAAGTAATAAGAACTTATAAACTTTTTATCTTCTTCTTCTCTTCTTCTTAATAAAAATGAATGTTTGTCTGTATGTCTTCCATAGAAATCGTATCCATTTGACCATGTGATGATCTTTAGCAAAGTTGATATTCATGAGCTCGCGAAGGTTTCTGCTGTATTTTTATTATTTTATTTTTGTAATAGCGTAGCAACGCGCGCAGGGTACAGCTAGTTATTGATAAATTACTACTAATATTATTTATATCTTTATAGTCTAAAATTATAAATCATTGACAGTCCAAACTGCGGCGAGGAGTCTGTCTTCCTAATACCACTCTCTGTATTCCCGTTGATGGAGCCAAATTTAAGAGATAGACAGCAGAGTCTAACTGGATTACACCAACTGTGGGCACCAGCATACTTGCTGGGTGTGATTAATATTGGCATAAAACCTCATCAGGGAAGGCCTTTATTATCCAACAGTATATTTCAAAGCTGATGATTCGATGGACCCAGATAAAATTATTAGCTCAATCTTATAATTCGTTACAGACGTCCATGCGTGGTACTGACCACTTATAATCAGATGGAGGCATGTTTTATTAAGTATTTATAAAATCATTTAATAATTTTTCTAATTTCATCGGATGGTAGTAACAATGGTCTTAAATATGGAAAAAAAATCGTCGCAGTAAATCATGTTTAAAAAATAGTGGAAGTAAATTAAAGCACAATTAATAAAAAGCCAACGGCACGCGGTGTTCCCAGGCGGTCACCCATCCAAGTACTGACCGCGCCCGACGTTGCTTAACTTCGGTGATCGGACGAGAACCGGTGTATTCAACGTAGTATGGACGTTGGCGACTGATGCAACGAACTGTACAATGACATGGTATACTTTGACGTCATGGCAATGTTTAAAAATAGTCAACTTGTGATTAAAATAAACTGCTACACAAATACACAATGCATCTGAGCACAATGGACGTATCACGATATCACGAACACAATTTGAATCAATGTATGTGTT
Organism: Spicauda simplicius; assembly: GCA_949699795.1. NCBI lineage: Eukaryota > Metazoa > Arthropoda > Insecta > Lepidoptera > Hesperiidae > Spicauda > Spicauda simplicius. The sequence goes on along the minus strand of OX453075.1, from coordinate 15,566,733 downwards.
CAACGTGGTATGGACGTTGGCAACAGATCTATCTCATTGTACAATCACTTGGTACTTTAATCTGATTATGTCATAGCAATGTTTATAAATAGCGATCCTATGCTTTTATTGCAAACTACATTATTATCTAAACGAGCTAACAATATACGCAATGCCAATCGTAGTTTAAATTGTGCTATTTGCAAATGAGACATATAGTTTAATTCGCAAGATGTTTAATATTTATCTCTGCCTTGTACCCATATGTTGTAACCAATATAAGTTTTTTTAAAAAAATGTAGTAATTTTTTGATGTCTTGAATAAAAACAGTCCGGCTCTTCCTGTGGAAGCCGTAGGAGGCGATTCAGCGGCAAAATTCAGGAGATTGGCCTCAGCATCTTCCTGTTTAAAATCAACATCTACTGCAGTCACTAACACTCATGCTGAGTTCGGTGATTATTGGCAAAAATCTTATTAGTGCTGGCCGACATCCAACAGCAAACTCCAAAATATGGATGGACCCAAGCAAAGTTATTAGCTCAGTTTTGTAATTGATTACAGATTTCCATGCGAAAGAAAATAAGATTAAGGTTAAATTAGCAAAAAGCCAACATCACCCGGTGTTCCCAGGCGGTCACCCATCCAAGTACTGACCGCGCCCGACGTTGCTTAACTTCGGTGATCGGACGAGAACCGGTGTATTCAACGTAGTATGGACGTTGGCAACAGATGCAACGAACTGTACAATGACATGGTATACTCTGACGTCATGGCAATGTTTAAAAATAGTCAACTTGTGATTAAAATAAACTACTACACAAATACACAATGCATCTGAGCACAATGGCCGTATCACGAACACAATTTAATTTGTTTTACTTGTATAATGGGATGAACAAAAGCTTCAATTTGATTTATGGAGTGTGTGAAGTGATAACAAAGGTAATAATAAGGAATGGTAAAAAAACGAGATACTTAGATATAGCTTCAGATTTCAGGACTAATGTTTAAACTTAAATAAAGTTGTAGCTAATCAGAGAAAAATTAAAATTAAGTATATGCATAAGAAAGACAATAAAATTCGAAGCAAAGTAAAAACAAAAAGAGCCAATGGCACGCGGCGTTCCCAGGGGGTTACCCATCTAAGTATTGACCACATTCGACGTTGCCTAACTTAGGTGATCGTAGGAGATCTGGTGTGTTCTACAAGTATGGACGATGGTGACAATTATGTATGTCGAATTGAACAGTTTTATACGTATAGTTAGTCTGATAATGTACACAATGTTTATAAATAATAAATCCGTAATTAACTAAACAACATCATTAACTGACTGAATTTATTATAGTCATATACCTACATTGCATTTTTTTGTTTAAAATGCGTTCTTTGCAAATGAAACTATTAAATTAATTTGCAGAATGTTTCAATAATAATTCCTAAGTTGTGTCCGATATAAGAAATACAAAATTATAATATATAATTTACAGCTATAGTCGGGTGCCGTGACGTGTACTGAATAGCATCACCCTCTCTTTGCTTGTGGATGTCACAGGAGGTGATTATGCGTCAAAATTAATGACATGGGCGTCTTCTTATGTTACATCAAGGACATCAACGCCCACTGAGATCACCAGCAGCCGTGCTGGGAGAGGTGATTAGAGACATAAAACCTTATGTGGAAGGCCTATGCCAAACATTAAAAAAGCTGATGAATGCCTGGACTCAGTCAAAATTATAAGGTCAATCTTGAAATTGATTGCATCTGTCATCAACGTGTGGGTTGCAATTAGGCAAAACAAAAGAGCCAACGGCACGTGGTGTTCCCAGGCGGTCACCCATCCAAGTACTGACCACGCCCGACGTTGCTTAACTTCGGTGATCGGACGAGAACCGGTGTATTCAACGTGGTATGGACGTTGGCGACATATGTATCGAATTGTACAGCCATATACATAGATGTAGTAGTCAGGCGATGCCATAACGTGATGTCAACGTGTGATTAAAATAAACTTCTTAGATTAAGATCCGGCTGCAAAAATGTGTAGTTATCGTGTGCGTGCTGAAATCCACATTTTTACTCATATTTATGATTAGGAGAATAAAAATCTACCAGATTGCCAATCAAAATGTGGCCGATAATATTTTAAATTAAATTATTATTATTTGATTTCGCGGGAAAAATTTCACTTATCAAATTTTTAAATAAAATATCGTTCACTTCACGGAAATAGGTATAAAGACTTTGAAAAATCGTAGTTGCCGTTGCGCACTTGGTCGCACCTCTTCGCAGCCAGGTTTAAACAGGTATGATTTCGATATATTTATTCGTCCATAACGAATGTTTATTTTTTATACATCAAAATAAAGCAATTTTTTTTCTCATTATTAAGATATACGGCAACCTAATTAAATCTGGCCGCAAGTTAGGGTTACTGGCTGTTAAAGATGGTAAATATTGAAGGTGAGTGAGAGGAAGCTAGCGCGTAACATCACCAGTCTAACAAGGATAGAGATTGCCAGCTGTACGACGTTTTAAAGCTATTGCGCAATACGGAATCACAAGATATTTTTTTATTTTCCATACGCTTGAATGTTTAATTTATATTTAATAAATGATTGAGTACTCGAATAAAATAGAAAACTATTTCATACGGTACTTGCACAATATAATTTTCTTTACATAAGTAACCTTGGCTTTATTTTGGTCAATGTTAAGTTTTTGTTGTATATAAAATTTGTAGTTTTGAAAAGATGACAATTCTTTTGGAGTATTTATTTCTTAGTCGTTCTTGCTATTGTTAGAACTGGTGATTGAGAACACTAGCATCTGACGTATGGGCAACAGCTTTAAAATGTCATACAGCTGGCAATTGCTATCTTTGTTCGACTGGTGATGTTACGCGCTAGCCTCCTCTCACTCACCCCTCAATATTTACCATCTTTAACAGCCAGTAACCCTAACTTGGGGCCAGATTTAATTAGGTTGCCGTATATCATAATAATGAGAAAAAAATTAGCTTTATTTTGATGTATAAAAAATAAACATTCGTTATGGACGAATAGATATATCGAAATCATACCTGTTTAAACCTGGCTGCGGAGAGGTGCGGCCAAGTGCGCAACGGCAACTACGATTTTTCAAAGTCTTTATACCTATTTCCGTGAAGTGAACGATATTTTATTTAAAAATTTGATAAGTGAAATTTTTCCCTCGAAATCAAATAATAACAATTTAATTTAAAATATTATCGGCCACATTTTGATTGGCAACCTGGTAGATTTTTATTCTCCTAATCATAAATATGAGTAAAAATGTGGATTTCAGCACGCACACGATAACTACACATATTTGCAGCCGGATCTTAATCTATCTACACAATGTCTTGGAGCACATCACCCCTATCACAATCGTAAATTGTTTTGCTTGTATGTCGGGATAATTAAAACGTTTTTAAACTGTTTTTGGTGATTATAAAAAAGAATAATGCAAAAATCGAGATGATAAAGCTTCCGTATTTCAAGACTGGTACATAAAAACAAATATAATTATAGCTGATTAAAGAGAATAGAAAAAATCATAAATACGAGTATATTAAATGACAGTAAAAATTAAACAAAATAATAACAATAAAAAAGCAAAAAATGTGCTTGGCTGCAGTGACAGGTCTTGAACAGCGTTACTAGATCACACATCCACATCGTTTCCTTTAATGTCGTTGGAGACGATTGAGCGACGAAATATTAAAGTATTACAACTGCGGGCACTTATACTCAGGCTGTACGCAGTGACCATTGGTACAGTATCATTAGGAAAGGCCCACTACAGAACTTCAAATACGCGATGAAAGGGTGAAACAGGTCAAAATTATTAGCTCAATCTTATAATTTAGGTATTACAGATGCCCGTGCGCCGAATTGACCATATACAATCAGATTGAATTCATCGTGCACTTGCTTCTTCTATTTCATTTAAAATCAGTGGCAGTGCAAGACCTAAACTTAATGTGAGCAAGCTGAAATTCGAGAGGCCCTTTGATTATAATTGCTAATTGCAGTGCTTTGTAAAAAAGGTCACTATTTTTTGTACCATTCACACATTCGACAGATAAAATTGATGCAATATAGTTTATCTAAAAATAATAAGCAGGTTAAGATGTAATTAGACAAAAAGCCAACGACACGCGGTGTTCCCAGGCGGTCACCCATCCAAGTACTGACCGCGCCCGACGTTGCTTAACTTCGGTGATCGGACGAGAACCGGTGTGTTCAACGTGGTATGGACGTTGGCAATAATCCGTATGAATTGTGGAGTGATATACCGTGGAATGGTATAGTTGTGTGATGATGTCACAACAATGTTTTATAAATAGAAAACTTTTGATTATTTGAAGTACATTAATATCTAACTGAGCTAAGAATAACTGCATCGCAATACATAGTTTAAATTGTGTTCTTTACTTTAAATGATACAGTAGGTATGTTTTATCTATGATGATGTATCAAAAATAGATGTATGTAGTCATGGTACATTAGTAAAAATATCTTAGCTTGGGTTTATGGTAACGGTATACCACCTAACTTAACTGACGTACCAATCTAGATGGTATGCGACTAACAACGCCTCTATCTCTCACCTCTACCCCCAGGCAAGTTTATTTCTTAAAATTCGGCAAACATGCTCTGCTATCCTTAAGGACTGAGCTGTGATTTCTTAGATAATCATATCTCACCCTAAGTATCTTAATATTTTTTTCCAGCTCAACTGGTGAGAGCTGTGCTCTTAGAACGACTTTATTATATTTCTTCAAAACAAGCATTGTTCTTGTTTTCGGTAATCATTTCCAAGTACCTACATTATAAGTTACGGTCGAAAACAAAAACGTAAGCAATGTAGACTTCATGGTATGAGCGAATACAAGAATAATTTCGTTTTGAGGAACTAATAAAGTCGTACTAAATATGCTGGTAATAGATATCTTGAATGCACGCTTCCTTGCCTCGGAAGGAACCTCAGTCTTAGTATTTCATTAATGTTATAGTCAATCATTAATGTTATTATTAATAGCATTCTTTACGTATTGGAGGCCTGGTGTGAGCCTTGAAAACATTCGTCAACTGTGGCCAGTAACCTTTATCCCGCACTAATCTACATTAACGCTCCACGTCTCTCCTGTTTCTGGATCAAGACTGTCAATGGATTTATAACTGACCAAGACGTCTATCAGTCAATAATAGACATGGGAATTTAGCAGTTTGACAGTTTTACTTTCAAGTAGTAGTACGTATTTCGACACATTTTTTTTGCATTTACAATAATAATAAGACAATACTTACCCCATGTTTGTCCAGAAACAGCAAAACACTTAAGAATTAGAAATAGTACTACAACCTTCATTTTCGTTTATTCATAACAAACCAAACTCATAGTTAATATGAATTTCAAATTAATTGAGAAATAACTTATCATTAGGTAATTATTGTTTATCATTAAGTGTGATGTAATGATAAGATAAAACATTATGAATCGATTATGTGATGTCCAAAGTTAGATAAATTAATTTGTACCTAATGATCTGGGAAGAGATTTGAGTTGGGCTTTAATTTTCTGTACTTGACAATTAGCATACAATTGAAATAATAAACGATCACGCACTTCACCTGATCGCAAGCGATCACTGCCGCCGACCGACATTTGTAAGCAACTTTATATAGCACTGGAGTCCTGCTTGAAGTCCTTCACATGCTCTGTTACTCCCAAGGATTAAGGCGATCGTCTAAAATGAAAAGTAGAAAAAATCGCCTTTCCACCGAAACGGAAAAAACTGAACGCTAGAAATACCACCGGTGGATCTATGTCGTTCTGCTATCTTGCAAAAGTTTGGATCATAAATTGAAGGTAGACAGGCTAATCCTACGTCTTCTTCTTCAACTTCATGGATACGTACAATACTGATACGGCTTTTAACACGTAACTTCACAAAGTTATATCTACGAACTTCATATCTATCTTTTAATTAGGGATTATGTTAATTCGTCGTCAACCCATTATCGTCCCTTTTCTGGGCACGGGTCTTCTCTCAGTATGAGAGAGTTTAGGCCATAGTCCACCGCGCTGGCCAAGTGCGAATTGGTGGACTTCACACACCTCCGAGAACTTTTTTTTTTTAAAGAACTCTCGGGTGTGTAGGTTTCCGATTACGACGTTTTCCTTCACCGAAAAGCAGTGATAATTAATTTATAATATGCACATGAATCAGTGGTGCGTGCCTGGGTTTGAACCTCGGACCTCCCGATCGAGAGGGCAAGTTTCAACCATTAGGCTATCGTTATGTTAATTATTGGCTATGAAACTATTACTGTCGCACCGGTTCCCCTGTTGTCAATTCTTTTCGAGAGAAGGATAGGTTAGATTAAGTTAGACCACTATCACATCGGAAAATGATGCTCAGTAGAATTCACGAAATTCTGAGGACTTTACATAAAAGGCACGGTCTCTTCACTCTGTTTCCATCGCATTAAATAATAAATAAATAAGAGATACCTTGCAGAATCGGTCAATAGACCTCCGAGCAAGGCGTGATTTTACCTGTGGGCTATAACTGTTTATAGTCCAATTCCTTTTTATTTTATAAGGGTAAAAAAAACACAATTGCAGCGCAAAATGATTTATTTAAAGAAACTTTGCAGGTCTATCTGATTTAAATTCGACTAAAATTTATTTATTTAAATTTATTTTAATCCATAAATATTATCTATTTTTTATTCTTTCATTACCAACGTTTTTTTCTATAAAATAAAAGCAAATCAGTCTGCTGATTGTAACTGCTCACAGGTACCCATGGACATGTAAGTAACTTCATACGGAACAATGGTTGTTTTTAAAGTCAATCACAGATGCGTTGCTACTCCCGAGGACTTAGATGGTCGCCTCGTATAAGACTAAGAACAAGCAGTAGTACTAGCTAACTGGGCAATTGTAACAAATTTTCGGAAACTCGATTTCAGTGGTGACCAGCTTGTACGCGATCGGCTGGAACACCTCCGGACCCCAGCTCGTGATCCCGACGGTGGTGCTGTTCCAATCATACTGTAAAATAGGTCAAAGCAAGTTTATAAGTTAGGATAGCGAACATACAAAAACTGTACTTTTTATACTTAACTAGCTGAGCCCCGCAGCTTCGCCCGCGTTAAAAAAATCGATGTATCGATTGCCACGTGGGAATAAGACATTTTCCCACATAAAAAGTACAGTAGTAACCTATATGACAATCTGAGTGTCAGCTAACTCCCTACCTAATTTTATGGAAATTAGGTAGACGTGAAGAACGTGGTACCCGTTTAGACGCGAAGAAGTAACAAACATTCACACTCACAAACTTTCGCCTTTATAATATTAGTATGAAGTATGATACTAACGATTAAATAGACGGACTACCTGATGGAAAGTAGTCACCGTCGCCTATAGACATTTGCAACACCAGTGTAGTCGCCAATGCATCGCCGATGCATTGGAAGAGAGCTCTTTTGATGCGTTCTTTGGAAGAACCCCATGTTATAACGCTTGGAGAATATCCAATAACACATATTTATAATTATCGAGGATATTGAGATAATGAGCAAAAAATATGCCCTTCATACCTGCAGCGCCTAACACTGCTGTTAAGCATAAATAAGTGTGGCAGTGGAGCTTCCGTAATCGAACCACAAAAAGTTTTAGCAGTTTCAAATACAAGCAACGACGACCCGCGTGGTGGAGCGGTTACCGGTCTGACGCGCAATGGGTCCCGGGATCGATTCCCGGTCAGACAGGTATCTGAATGATGAGTTTAGATTCATGTTCTAGGTCTGGGTGTTCGTGTATTTGTCTTGAGTGTGTCCATGGTACCCACGACACAGGAAAAAATACTAGCGTGGGGCTATGAGTGTGGAAAGCGTGTTTTTTTATTAGTTATAGAAATCTTAATTAAATACGCTGATTTACTTACGAGCGCTGCTATCACTTGGCTGTTGGGAGTATTCGGCATGAATCGTATCGTGTTGGTGGTTCTCGGTACCGTCCCGAATACGGTAACATGTAGATCATTTTTAAACATATCCCTGATAACCTGGGAACAGATAAATAACAAATATCGAATTTAGTAACCGTGTAATATTATTATTATTTTTATGTGGCTGGAGTAGCGAACGGGCATGCAGTCCACCTGATGGTAAGTGGTCACTGCTGCCCATAGATATATGTAATCAACTACATACAAAACATGAGTTCTATCTGAAGTCAATCACAGATGCGTTGCTACTTCCGAGGACTATCATGGTCGCCTCATGAGACAGTGTGCCGGCAACCACACCCTTCTATCGAAACGCAAGAAATGCTTCACGCTAGAAATAGGTGTGGCGGTGGTACTTCCCCGGTCAAACTACACTGGTTCTACCACCTTGGAAATTATTATGAATACTAAGTTAGAAAGAAAGAAAGAAAGAAAGAAAAAATATTTATTTCGTCAGTTTTCACTACAACAGGTCTGTTTATAAGGTACAAAATTTTATTTCTACAAGTTTGAGGTTGCAGCGAGAACTAGACGAAAATGGAGTCGCACTCGACATAAGCCGCGGATCCCGTGCGGCATCCACGACGGCCGATTTTCAGTGCGCCCCAGGTTCTCGCGTAGAACGGTCAGTGGCTAAGTTATTCCCTCAGCTTCACCCGCTTCGGTCACTTCTACTACAGCAATGAGTATGCTATGTGGTAATGTAGGTCATACACTCCTTATTGTTACGTTCGAACAAAATCCAACTGGTAGCTTTCTTGTTATAGAGAAACAAACACACATACCTTAATCCTCACAAACCTTCGCTTTTATAGCATTGACAATAAGATAAGATGAATATTTTTACAGGTGGCAGAACCAGTGTAGTTCGACATGGGAAGTACTATCGCCACACCCATTTCCAACGTGAAGCATTTCTTGCGTTTCGAGGAAAGGGTCAGTTTGTCGGCACTCTTTTATATGAGGCGACCATCGTAGTCCTCGAGAGTAGCAACGCATCTGTGATCGACTTCAGATAGAACCCATGTTCTATTTGAAGTCGCTCACCGATGTCTATGGGCGGTAGTGACCACTTATCAGGTCGACTGCATGCTCGTTTGCTACTTGAATGAGATAAAAAAATGAAAATAAAAAAGATTATTTGTCAAGGTTGTAGGGAGAGTGTGGTTCTGATATCTGGTTCTACGGGCGAGGTTCTACCACCGCCCCTATTTCTAGCATGAAGCAGTTCCAGCGATTCGGAGAAAGGGTGTTTCCTGGTTTTACTACACTGGTCCTACCTGGCAAAAGTTATTGATACTAATATTATAAAGGCGAAAGTTTGTGAGTGTGTATGTTTGTTACTTTTTCACGTCTAAACGGCTAAAGCAATTTTCATAAAACTTGGTAGGGAGTTAGCTGACACTCTGGATTAACATATAGGCCTTTTTTCTGTGGGAAAATATCTATTTACCACGAGACAATCGAATTTTGTTAACGTGGGTGAAGCTGCGGGGTAGCTAGTATTGTATATATAAAAAAAGAACCCACCGTGAAATCGACTTGCAGCATCGGATGCGTGAAGACCGCAGTGTACCTCTCGACACCAGTTGCCAGGGTTGCCAGTACATCAAAGCCGATGGTAACAGCGTGCATACGCATGTTCCCTCGCACTTCCACCCTGGTGGTGTTAGCTTCTCTGTCAAACCGCCACACCTGCTGCACGGACGATGTGATGATATCCACCCACTGGATTGATGCGACGAAGCCCTTCGTGTATTCCACCTTGCCCATCACATCCGTTCCTAGAACGTCTTCCCTGTATGTTTTAGTGATTTTATATGCTTGGCGTAAATTAGGTTTATCGTAAAGGTATATTAAGTCAGAAGTCTGGATACAAATCTCTTAAAATGAAAGTCAAAATGCAAGTTACTAAATGGTGATATTGTTCTATCATATCAAAGTACAGTAGGTACTCAAAATAAAGTACAATGATATATATTTTTTTATTTGACTGAAGTAGCAAACGAGCAAGCAGTCCACATGATGGTAAGTGGCCACTGCCGCCCGTGAACATCTGTATCTGAAGTCAATCACAGATGCGTTGATTCTCCCGAGGACTATGATGGTGGCCTTATGTGAAAGTGTCCCGGCAACCACACCATTCTAACGAAACGCAAGAAATGCTCCACGCTAGAAATAGGTGTGGCGGTGGTACTTCCCCGGTCGAACTAGTCGGTTCTACCACCTTGAAAAAAAAAAGTAAAGCACAGGTGGCAACCCTAACAGAGAACAATAACAATAAATTAATATTAAAGGGATATAATTTAAAGAATAATCGCTTTTCAAGAAAACAAGGTAGAAAATGACAATGAAACAAAGTCATGAATATATGCGTTAAAATAAAAAGTAAGGTTGTAGAAACTTACTCCAAATCTAAAGTAACGTCATTGACCTTCAAATTACACCATTCCATCTCTTCCACCTTCCTCATGGTTTCCCCAATCACCTTTGTGATGTAGTCCACATGATTGACCAATCGAACGTTATTAACTAGAATTATACAATTAGAAAATATCTGATTCAGTGTCGGAAAAAAGTTACCATTTTTTTATCTGTAGAAGTAGTAAACGAGCATGCAGTTCACCTGATAGTAAGTGGTCACTGCCACCTATGGACATCTGTAATCAACTACATACAGTACATGGGTTCCATCTGAAGTCAATCCCAGAAGCGTTGCTACTCCCAAGGACTATGATGGTCGCCTCATGTAAAAGTGTGCTGGCAACCTCCTTCTACCGAAACACAAGAAATGCTTCACGCTAGAAATAGGTGTGGCGGTGGTACTTTCCCGATCGAACTACACTGGTTCTACCACCTTGAAATTTAATTTGACTTCAGCGTCAAAACCTATTTCTGATTTTTGTTGATTAATAATATCGAGGAATTGCTTTTTATATCTAACTAGTTATGTAACAAATATTCGCATTCGCATTCGCAATTATTCACATATTTTTACAAATTCTATTGTGTGAACGTTTTTGCGAATATAATTGCAGTTTGACGGCCAAAAAGAAGTTCACCAAATCTATACAAATTTTAGTTAAACTGAAGTTTGACGACCAAAAAAATGGTTACCAAATTTAGCGGCGCCCATGTAAAACGAATATTCGCAACCCCGTTCGCGAATGTTCAAAAACAATATTCGTTTCTTCAAGAGAACACACGATACGAGATTTTTGTATTGTTATGTATTCGTTGCCGATATTTCGATCCAGCGTGGACCATGGTCATGGACTGCATTCCCCGTATGCTTCTATAGTATAAGAAGTTTCCTCATGGACATGTAGTCTCAAAATAATCCTTTTCATGTCTATTTAGAACGGATCTCTTCCCTACAGTCTAACATAGCACGATGATAACAGTAGTTCCGTTAAGGAAGGATTGTTTTTAGCTACGGACTTACAAGGAATAGATGGATGGAGTAATCTTAAGTAATCTTAGGCATAATGTTATAAAATACACAATCCATGATATTAAGTGATAAAAAGGCCACTCCAACGCGCTTAGAGGGCTCCGTCTGCGTTCCTTTGGAGAACCCGGAGACCTCTTTGTAGCGCCGAGGACAGCGAAAGAGGGAGGTTTTACTGGGATAAAAATCCTACATAACCCTGCGTCGCTCTCACGGCGTCGGGTAACTTTTGTAGGTTTCCCCCTGGAAACCAATAAAAAGTTTCTTCAGAATCGAGCGATTACCTAAAAGGCCTAGAATCCTATTTTGAAAATCTATATTATATAAGTAAATTAATTACTCACTTGTATTACTTTTTACCACTAAAAATATGCACGTCACTAATGAAAACAAAATTAATGCTTTCATTTTGTTTATTTTGAAATAATAATAAAAATATTTGGAACTAAACTAATTTACTCAGGACAATCTATTCTACATTACATTATTAAAATATTGACGTTTTGTGATACTGACTCATATATAAAATAGGTTTAATTTGTCTGTCTGTGACTAAGGTTGTGCAATGGGGAAAATATTTCTTTTATTTAGGTAAGTATTTAGCTATAAGTGTGTGGCAAAAGGGTCTTCTAGCACGAATAAGTACTTTTTAGAGTTATATAAAAATCATTTTTGAACTTTTTCCTTCTTCGTCTTAAATTATTAAAAAATACAATCGAAATCCAAATGATTCACTAGGTTTTAATACATTTTATCGGAGAAATAATGATTTCGCAACTAATAAGAATAACTTTTAATTATTTTAGATAAGATAACCTTTATATTGATATAAATAATTTTGCTGATAGTTACAATGTATTTTAATGATAGTCATCATTCATATATTAATACGTGAAGCAAAAACTAGTGATTCGTTTTTAGATAATTGCCGCAGGCGGAGGAGTATGAAATTACGTACGGTTATAGTTGATGTAGAGAAGGATTACGCAATGCTAATATTTTTTTCAAATAATGCATAAAACATACATAAAATCAACAAATTTTGAACGTACCCGTTAAAGGTAAAAAGAGGTTTAAGTAAGCTGCATTTAAAAGCGATAGTGGGTATTTTTACAAATACAACTGACATTTATGACGTTATGTGTTTTCGTAGTAAGACATTGAATTTTAAATTTCATTTAATATTTATGTGTTTGTGTCAAATGCAAGTTAGTGTGTTTAATGTGTCTTTAATTGATTTTATGTATTTTTTATGCATTATTTGAAAAAATATTAGCATTGTGCAATCCTTCTCTACGTCAACTATAACCGTGCGTAATTTTAACTCCTTCGCCTGCGGCATTTATCTTAAATGCGAATCACAAGTTTTTGCTTCATGTATATTTAAATACATGAGATTATAGAGTAGATTACGTAACCATTGTTTTTAAGTGTGCAGTAACTTAAGCCCGTTGCACAAATAGCTTAATTGCGTTAGATCATAGTCTATCATTATTTCAAATAATTATTTTGTCTAACTATGAATATAAAGTGTTGAGAATAATTCTGTATTTGTGCCCGCATGCACCTATTTCAATGACGCTTACAAAACCCACTTATTACTAATGATGTCCATGAGAACTTTCTATCTCCGACATACATTTCTTTAGAACAAACGTGCTAGTAGGTTTTTCAAAAACTATATTTTTAAATTTAAATTACTTTGATTTATTATTTTATTACAAGAACTTTATTACCATTATTAATAGTACCATCCTTTTTTATTTTGTAAACAAATATGCAATTATCTGGTAGTTACGGGTTAACGCCGCCTATTAACTCTACATAGCGGCTATATCAGCAGTTGATAACAGATGTATTTCAACTCCCGAGGACTAAGATGATCACCACACGAGCCTGCAGATCAGTTGAACGTCGTCCACGTACTGTCTGTCTGTTACTCTATCATTCAAGAACTACTGATCGGATTTCTCTGAAACTTGGCACACACTTTTTTTATCTTACTGAAGTAGCAAACGAGCATGCAGTCCATCTGATGGTAAGTGTCACTGCCGCTTATGGACATCTGTAATCAACTTTATTCAGAACATGGGTACCATCTGAAGTCAATCACAGATGCGTTGCAACTCCCGAGGACTATGATGGTCGCCTCATATAAAAGTGTGCCGGCAACCACACCTGTCAAAACGCAAGAACTGCTTCACGCTAGAAATAGGTGTGGTGGTGGTGGTACTTCTCCGGTCGAACTACACTGGTTCTACCAACCTCTACATAGTTTACGATCTAAATTAAGATATGTAGTATTCGTTACTATTGTAGATTTCACCGAAGCAGGTGAAGCCACGGGAATAAGATAGTGATCATATAAGTTAATTATCGAATGATTGTTGGATACGCTTTTTTAAGTAACGGAGGGGAGGGAATACTAATTGTTCTTCCTCTTGAAACCTTTGCGTGTATATGCGTTCCTTGTATATTCTAAGATTTACAACATTTCGCCTATCCCTCCTTCGCAACACATCCGCATCGTGCAGGAAGGATGTCTCCGAAGCGAATAGGTCCATTGTTAGACAAGACGGTATTTGCATTAGAAAGCTGGTGACTGTTCCCGCTTACATTAATTAAACTAAACATTAAATGTAAGATTATGTAGTTAAAATGAAATTAACTATTATAACAACAAAATCTCTGATTGCTTAAAATTATAAGGGAAAAATAAGTACCACAATCATGAAATAGGAAATATAAGGTGGTGTACGCGATGATAAACGTTGTTGTTCTACGTTGAAGGTGGTAGAACCAGTGTAGATTTCTGCAGAAGAACCGAGCATCAAAGAACACTGAAGGATTCTGTGAACTTGGAATATTGAAACTGTGGAAAGTGTCGGTTAAAAAAAATCTTCCCAAATTAAAATAATTCGTGGTCACTCTTTTGTATGATCGAAACAATAAATGAGCATGCAGGTCACGGTCTGTAAGCAATCATTAATCACAGATGTGAAGTTATGTCTAGAGAGTCAAGGTGGTAGAACCAGTGCAATTTGACCACGGAAGTACCACCGCTATACCTATTTCCAGCGTGAAGCATTTCTTGCGTTTCGATGGAAGGGTGGTGTTGCCGGCCCACTTTTATATGAGGCGACCATCAAAGTCCTCGGAAGTAGCAACACATCTGTGATTGACTTCAAATAAAACCCATGTTTTATATGAAGCTGCTTACAGATGTCCATGGGCAGTGATCACTTACCACCAGGTGGACTGCATGTTAGTTTGCTACTTCAATCAGATGAAAAAAAAATGTTTTTGTATATTATTTGTTTGCCACCTGTCCGTCAAGCTGTCTGTGCTGCAGCGCCTGTCTAAAAAAATACTTAAGTACATATTTTTATACATATCTACATACATACGCTCGAAAAAACAACGTGCCTTCTGACGCAGTTGTGTAATAACAAGTCCGTACACTGAATAATTTATTATTTATATGTACATACAATAAAGATGATATTTCCGCGTCCCTGTATATCGCATTTTGCAAAAAAAAAAATGTCGCATACCTTACCTAATAAAGGGAAATTGCTAAGTAATTTCTTCTAGTCAACGAAATGGTTAAAAAACAGAGAAACATTCAGTGAAACAAAAAGCACGACTAGACGGTAGTGGTATTCAAATATCTTACATAAAACTTATAGCAGGAGAAATTTAAATTATTTTCAATTCCAATGAGATGAAATAAAATTAAAAACTTATACAGCCGATATCTTTGCCTTCGGAAATGAAGGCGTCATTGGAAAACAAGTAAAAAGTTTGACAGCAACAAGGGAAGTTCCCTCGCCTGTCTCGGTATCAGCAATCGTCTAGACAGCGACATCTGGTGGTAAACTACATTGCATTCTCTAAAAGGTAGGGGTGTTTGACACTAAAACTAGTTCTTACATTTTAACCCCTGCATGAATAGGCAATTCGTTTCAGGCGTTAATCGCTTGGCACTGCAATCAACAGGGTTGAGTGTTAAAAACAAATGTATGAGTCCGATATAATGAGGCCACAAAATCTCTTTGGGTATTTCAAGCTAAATTTGTCAAAATTGGTTTCACTAACACTTTGCAATTCAACTTTTTGTGACCCTAAATGGACGGCCACGCCGAAGGCTAATCAAACGTGGGGAATAATTACGTTATTTCAAATCAACTATTTTAAAACATATTTCAACCCTCAATTAAAGTCGGTATGAAGGGGAAGTTGGGGTAAAAAATGCATAAAAAAAAAATTCGCTCTATAGTTCTGTAAATTTAATCTCTTTGTATTTGTGTATATATACCATAGTTACACACATAGTTGAGGACTTTGTTCAAACATCTTGGTATGTCCTGATACCACACCTCAGACGAAATAGCAGCAGCGCATAACGCAGTGCTATGTGACAGAAATGGTGGATGATTCTGGAGTTTTAACCACAAAGAACCCAAAGAAAAAGGAAAGAACCATCTCTAAGACCGTTTGTTTTAGAAGTGTAAAATAGTTTCCCGATAAATATTTAAAGGCAGCGACAATCGCACGACTTTTAATTGAATCCCGACGATTAACTGACGGCCATTGCATACATTTGAATGATTTTCATCATTCACTTTCGTCAATAATGAATCCAGTGCTTCCGTGCTCTGGAATATTGGACGATTGTTAATCTTCTGGAAACTGGAGTGAATCGCTTTTGCGAATTAAACTAGGCCATATCTATAGTTTAAAAGAGTTTTATGTTTTTTAAGTTTTTTTTATCGAAAGAGCAAACGAGCATATAGTCCAACTCATGGTGTGTGACACTGTCGCCCATGGACAGCTTTTAACAATTTCATATAAAATAGAGAACATACGTGAGAAGTATTACTTTATATTACTGGAGTCTATCAAAGGTACTGGGTATAGGTGCTACTCCTGAAGACCACAACGAAAACGATTAAATTCCAAAAACGATTAGAAAGGTTAGACGTAAACCTTCAACCGTTCTCTACAATTTGTAAATAGAAAATATGTGTAAAAGCCGATATTTAAAACACATCACTGTAAAAATTCATAACAACTTAAATAATTTTACAAAGAAAAGCTGTCTGCACATTTTAACAAAATTCGTTCTTGTGCCAAACATAATCCTGTATGACGTCCTCAAATTGTTACAGACTTCATCTAATTCCATTCTGACGATGTTATCCCGTATTAACCTGTCGCCTGTCATGACAGTTTGGAAGGACAGCTGTCAAATTGTGTCGATTCGCAGTCCTCTGTCAGCTGGTATGTTTGTCACGTTGAAAAGGCTGTGGTCCAAGGGATTGAACATGGGAGGCCGGGTTTTGCGTGTTGTGCATAGGCTTGCTCTGTTGGGATGGTTGCAGATAGAGTTGCAAGGTTGATTATAAGTTCGTCCTTGTAGTTCCGGGGTTAGAATAGGGCTACCTGTTGGAATGCTTGTCGTATGAGGCGACTAAAAGGGGTTTCTGGAGTAGCGGGCGGCTATAGTGGGAGCTCGAACCATTCGATCAAACGACCCGGGAAGGACGGCGGTATGCGTGGTTGCGTACCTTCGTAAAGACCAGACGGAGCAATGGGGTCAGGCCGCTCACCTGGGAGGAGCCCGATGGGGCAACGCGCCTAGAAGACTCCAGTTGCATTCCGTTAGAGATCCTGGAATCCTCTTTGTAGCGTTGAGGTCGGCTTACTTTTTAGTGCGGTGAATATCCCACATAACTCTGCGTCGCTCCTACAGCGTCGGATTTGAATTTGAAGGTTTCCTCCTCGAGAACAAAAAAAGGTCGATTATAAGTTAGTTGTTAGCGGTATTGATGTGGGTATAAAGATTATTCAGGTCTACGCCTGGGCAGTACATCAAATAATTTTTCATATTTCTACACTATTATTTAAATTATTATAATACATTATAGAAACATCAAAGTTATACCTTTTTTTTTGTTTTCGAGGGGGAAACTTTCAAAAAGTACACGACGTCGTGGGAGCGACGCGGGTTATGTGGGATTCTTACCGCATTAAAACCCCCCCGGTGGCCGACCTCGACGCTGCGAAGAGGATTCCGGGAACTCCAGTTGATCGCCGCCGGTGTCCTCAGCGTGTGCCCCATCGGGCTCTTCTCTGGTGGGCGTGAACTGCTCACCGCACCTTCTGGTTTTTACGGCAACATGCAACCACACGTGCTGCCGTCCTTCCCGGGGTCGCTTGACCGGACGGTTCGAGCTCCCACTCTTCCCGCCCGCAACCCCGGAAGCCTCTTTTAGTCGCCTCTTACGACAGGCAGAGGGTAGTCCGTAGGCCGTAGTCCTATTCTGGTCCCGGAACTACAGGGACAATCAAAGTTATACCTAACAACATTATTCTCTACTGTATTCATTGGAGAGAGAGAAGTTGGGGGGTTGGTGTGTTAAAAAAAATCAGAACGAGCTTTTACCATCAAAGTTTGCTTTCGATTTAGCTCTTGAGAAAACTCAGCCCAAACTCAGTGATCATGCGCTTCCTTAAACTCTAATTAAAATTTCTTTCTGCAGCCGGTCCGTTGTTTTAAATATTGTCCGTTTTTTTAACTCTTTTTACTCAGTTGAACTGTTCTTTCATTTTAAACATTACTTGGATGTGTAATTTAGTTCGTGGAATAAGCTTTATAGGCCATAGATAACATAGATACATCTTTACTGTAACGTAATACTTACAGTGGTTATATATGATAACATATATTATACTAATTTAAATTAATCTAATGTAATCTAGTGTACAGTGTTCAATGTAACTTTTGATTTGAATTTGATTAATAACTACTTTGGATATGATAGTGGCCCGGACCACTTCACAATGCCCTTTTAAAAGACAGTAGATAACTTAAAGACATAGATAACTTAATGTGTTTTTTTGAGATACAGTTCGATTTTCCGCGTTAACAAGTTGACATAGTAACAGTACAATTGAAAACAGGTATCAGGTATATAAAATGGATAAGATACATATGTAAATAGATACACCATCAGTATTATGTTACAGAAATTACCGTAATTTAAATAAATGTAATTTAAATTTATAATGCTAATTTAAATAAAATGATTGAAATATATCCCCGCAATTCGCCTTTAACTTAACCCAGCCAACGAACACCTGAGCCACTCGGAATACTAATAAAGTTTTTGTGTTTAACCCTTTCAAATCTAAAAGGGTCGAAGTTGTCCGGAACCTGGGCGTTAAAACTCTGCTCAGAACATCTTACGTGCTGGATTTGCAGGTCTTGGCTTATATGTGAACAAAAGTTGAATTTTAGGTACAAGCCCTGTGACTTACATATGTATTTACTTTAATATAGCTTAAAATGTGGTACTAACGGACTTAATACTTTTAATATTTTCTACCAGTCAGCCAAGAGGCTAAGTAAAATTGTGTTAAAGAGATGGTAAATGAACACATAATAGACAGTGAACAAGTGACATTAGAAATTTCTAATATATTTATAATTTTTGTCGGTCTGTTTATCTATGTAATTGAAATAATTTTGAACCAAAACTACTGAAATTAATGCAAAATATTAAAATATGTTTATATATATGAATATTAAAGAAACGTTTACTTGTTCATCCATCAAATTCTATCAACTCTTCTCTCTCATACATTATAGATCTCTCTGGTTGGCAGTGGCCACTTATCTAGACTGCTCGTTTGCTACTATCATATAAAAAAACTTTTAAACGAATTTTTTATCATTATGTCCAATTTATTCAAAGCTCCCCTTAAGCTTGATAACAGTCACTACTTTCAAAAACATAAAAGACCAAAATACCATCCTGCAAACCTATTACGCACGCTTCGTCGCAACTCAAACACATAAGTGGAAGTAACACTTAACGAACTTTTGAATTAATGTTTTAATAAAAAGGCTTTCCGGGGAATGAAAAGAGGTTTAGGGCGGCTCACACACTAGGCGACTGGTATCGTAGCTGTTTTTGATATGTCCCATTTTGACGATATTGATTACCTGTGGGGCGGAATGGTCATGATCAGCGGGCTTTTTTTTATCTGACTGAAGTAGCAAACGAGCAGTACACCTGATGGTAAGTGGTCACTGTCGCCCGTGAACATCTGTAATCAACTACATACAGAACATGGGTTTCATCTGAAGTCAATTACAGATGCGTTGCTACTCCCGAGGACTAGGTTGGTCGCCTCATGTGAAAGTGTGCCGGCAACCACACTCTTCCATCGAAACGCAAGACATGCTTCACGCTAGAAATAGATATGGCGGGGGTACTACCCTGGTCGAACTACACTGGTTCTATCATCTTAACGCAATTCAGACACGCAATAGGCTGTGTTCGATCTCCGGTTATGCAGCTATTTAGATTATTTTTTTTTATTTACATTAACACAAATTTTTTTTATTTACATTTTTGTGTTTATGGCATCCGCGGCGCAGAAAATGTTCTAACGTAAGACTACGAGTGTGGAGAGTTTTATAAATTAATTTGTAATTATTATTTCTTTATCGAGACCTTTCATCATAGTCCTCAATAACAACGTATCTGTACAATCAGAACTTTCTATTTTCCCTATGAAATTAATTACATATTATCATGATTACTAGTAATGAAATACTACCAATCCAATCACCACACCACCAATTCGCACTTGGGCAGCGCGGTGGGCTGCGGCCAAACTCTCTTATTCCGGGAGAAGACCCGTGCCCAGCAGTGGGACAATAATGGGTTGATGACAATGAAATACCGTAAGTAGGAATTGGGGATGTTTAGGTGTAGGATCTATGAGTTCTGTTTTTAGATTTTGAGTCTAGTAGTGCGCTGATTATACTTTTTATGAGGTATGGTCCTCGGGAGTAGCAACGCATCTGTAATTGACTTCAGATAGAACCTATGTGCTATATGAAGTTGCTTACAGATGTCCATGAGCGGCACTGATCACTTACCATTAGGTGGACTGCATGCTCGTTTGCTACTTCAATAATATGAAAAAAACTTTTGATTTGTTATTCATTATTTTATTATTATAGACGTCATCACAATTCAATAGTAATTTTATATTTTTCTTATTATATTACAAAGTTTTTTTACTTATTTATAAAGTATTTATAAGTATATATAAGATGTATAAGTATATATAAGTATTTATAAGTATTTATAATCTTGATACCAGGCGACTGTTCAGCATCACGAATCCCAATCATTCTTTTTATTGGTGCAAAACGAGCTGACAGCAAGTATCAATAATGCTACGCAAGATAAGCAAGATGGTTTTAACCAGTTTCCCCGTGTGTGGGCAGCCTATACTACATTTTTCACTCAGTTACCCCGCGTCTTTCCCTTGCAGCTGAGGCTGTGGTTAATATTTACACGGACCACGCGCCCTAAGGAGTAATTTGAGCTGGGATAAGAAAAAATAAATTAATTTAGCACTTCTGGGCAAGATTATCTCAATTTTGGATTTCGGACCAGGGTTAAAATTTTTCATTCAGATCTTTGCTTGGTTATTGGTTTCGAATGCTTGGATTCCGGAATATAAATTACCTAAACCTGTCTTAAAAGTAAACAAAGATACTGTAAGGAAAGTTCTTCTTCTGGAAAGAGACCGTATTAACATGATTCTGTTTAGTTGATGATACTAAATTGTTTTCCATAAACACATTTATAACTACATGTTAGTATTTATAAATTATAATTTGTCATGTGTGTGGGACATTCACGAATTGCTAACTATAAATTAGCTGATTGTCGAAAAATAGAACCTTTAAAGTCATCAATTTTGGTCCAATGGGCAAAATTTCATAATCATTACTAAAAATTTTAAGGAAACCTAACACAAATTTGCAGTTTTATAAAAAAAAATTTCAATGTTTTTTCGAACCTTCAAGCGCTTTCTACACTCATACACGTTTTTTACACTCATAGCCTCACACGACAATTTTCTCTTGTGTCGTGGGTACCATGGACACACACAAGACGAATACACAAACACCCAGACTCAGAACATGAATCTAAACTCATCATTTAGATACCTGTTTGGCCGGTAATCGAACTCGGAACCCATTGCGCGTCAGACCGGTGTGGCAACCGCTGCGCCACTCGGGTCGTCAAAGATCAATCTTCAAGATCTTCTATTAATTTATATATTTAACAAATTCAGAAAATCAAAAAGTTTAGCTTTTGCCTATTTTACTATAGTGCCTGAAGTCCATTTGGTAGGTATTTGCTTCGTCGTCCCTGTAGCTCCGGGATCAGAATAGGGCTACGGTATCCCCGGCCTGTCGTAAGAGGCGATTAAAAGGGGCTTCCGGGGTTGCAGACGGCTAGAGTGGGAGCTCGAACCGTTCGGTCAGGCAATCCCGGGAAGGACGGCGGTATGTGTGGTCGCATACCGTCGTAAAGACTAGACGGAGCGGTGGGCCCAGCCGCCCATCTGGGAGGAGCCCATTGGGGCAACGCCACCTCGGAGGATTCCGATTGAAGTCGTTTCGAGATCCCGTAGTCCTCCTTTTTAGCGCCGAGGACGGCCACCGGGGGGGTTGTAGTGCGGTAAAAATCCCACATAACCCGGCGTCGCTCCCACGGCGTCGGGGGTACCTTTTGAAGGTTTCACCCTCGAGAACAAAAAATAAAAGGTATTTGCTAGTATTGCGTAATAAGCTTTAATATTTAATATAAATATCAAAACGTTTATAACAAAATTATTAAAGGCACCAACCAAAAATAATTTAATTAGCTATACGAGACAATGCAATTTAATTTGTATTCTAATAAGAGTCTAATTAATTCCGTTTCGGGAATTATTATTAACTTCTAATTAAAACACGTGTATCGTCCCCTGTATGTTAATTTCCCGGGAGTATCTACCTAATTTGAGACGGTTTTCGAATGAATAAGACAGTACCTACTTACTATTCGATATTGTTTAAAATATAATATAGTTTATGTGATAGAAGTAGCAAACGAGTATGTAGTCTATCTGAGATCTGTATGAAAAAATAAAAAATAGTAGAAAGAAAAATATATATATATAACGAAGTGGATGAAGGCCAGGAGTTTTCTCTACTGTCCTTCTTGTCCTTCTTGAAGATTACAAGTAAAACACAGGCGATATTCTTCTTCGATTTATTCACAGTTGAGGAGTTCCAATCGCTTCGACGGTTAAACAAGAATCTTTTCTACCGGGTACTGGCAGGCGCCCGCCTTTTTATAATAAAGTTGGGTGAGGTGACAATAACAAATATATGGAGGGTAAACTAAATTAACTTCTTTAGAAATCACTAAATGTTGCTAATTTAATAAACAAACAATTTTCCATCTTTAAAGTAACTAAAAAAAATATTTTCGTCGACGTGTTTTTCATAATTACGCGGTGTCCCGCCGACATATACCTATAAAAGAGAATTAAATATTACTTCAAGCTAAACTTGCGTTTAACATGAAGTAAGTTCGTCATAATTTGTTTATTATCAAGCTATCTCCTTTCAAAAGCTGCGTAAAAGACTAATTTTCAAAGTGAGAAAGGTAAGTAAAATATCCAGTCAAGCGAAAATAAACAAAAAAATCCTCGAAAATGTCAAAAAGGGTGGCCACCATAAGAGCAATAAAAAATTCACCTCAACAGACATTCGAATTGCGCGTGACAGTCCTATAATTGAAAGGTTTTATCTCTTCTAGCTCAATCGTATAACGCAATCAAAAACGGTCCAGCCCTTTCTTCAATCAAATTTTTCACCGCACATTCAAGTTTCCACCGCAACGCATTGTGTATGGCAGATCCATAATTGACTGGTTTTGGATCATTCCTACATTGTGTTGCAGTACGAAAGATTGCGCGATAAGCGATCTTTTAGTAGTCTTTTTAGTGTTTGTACGTTTCGCCACCTATTTAGGAAATTTAAAGTTAACGATTTAAAGTTTATCCTAAAGAAAAAACTGGTTACACGATACGAAAAAGCAAATTTTTCCGACCTCTCAACACGTGCCATTCGATGTCATAGCTCCCTCAGACCCTATTACTTTACGCCACTGGTGTGAGACCAAGATATGGGACCAGAGACACCATACCATTTCTTTTTTCGTTAAAATATAGTCTCTTTGTAATCTAATAATAATATGTTCGTATTTAATTCGTTGCATTGCTTGTCAACATTTAGTGCAACTTCAAAGACTCCAATACAATTTAAAAAAATACTAATGTTCATGGCTAGCGCATTTGCAATCTTAATGTTGATATGAAATATTAGAAATAAGCAGCACCCAAAGTACGGAAATGTTAAAAAGTGACGATTAAAACTTTTTGAAAAGAATACTTTATTTATAGTACTCGTAAACGGTAGAACCAATCACCGTAAACGGTAGGTCCACCAATTCGCACTTGGCCAGCGCGGTGGACTATGGCCTAAACTCTCTCATTCTGGGAGAAGACCCGTGCCCAGCAGTGGGCCAATAATGGGTTGATGCGAAACGGTAGAACACGTCCTTTACCTTCCCTTCAATCAAAGCGCCTTTATGAAAAGAGATATTTAATTCTGTTCCAATGCCGTGCTATTCGAATTGTGCAGGCGTAAAATCGACTGGGTGGTCTAAATTAATAAGAGTTTGACGAACCGATTTCAATTTCGAGTATGACCCTTGCGGAATTAAAGTTGTTTCTTAGTTTAAATAGGATTTAAGAATAGGTATACCTTGACTTTGATTTTAGTTATGGGTTATTGTTTACTTTGTGTGATCATCTATATGCAATTGTTATTCATAATGTATATAACGACGTGAGTGCAACGACAGGATGGTCGAGGTCTTCATTATTATTCATTCTTGAAGATTTCAAGTAAAACACAGGAATAGACTTGTTCGATTTATTCACAATTGCGGAGGTCCGATCGCTTCGACGGTTAAACAAGAATTTTTTTTTACCGGCGTTCGCTCACCTTTTTATAACAATCTTTGGTGGTGTGACAATAACATATTTATGGCGGGTAAACTAAATTACAATTCTAAAAATCATTAAATGTTGCTAATTCAATAAACAAACAATTTTCGATCTTTGAACTAACTAAAATAATTATTATCGGCGACGTGTTTTTCATAAATACGCGGTGTCGCGCCGACATATAAGTACTTGTATATTTATGTAAACGTACTTTAATATAACAAATATTGGACCGCGTCATAAAAAATCGGTTGCAAAGCTAATGAAACAACAATGAAATTATGTATTCTTTATTTTATTTATTTCAGTTACAAAGTGACAATTTAATGGATTTAAAACGTATACCAGCCGCCTAATTTATAGTTATAAAAAGTCTTAGAAATAATAGACTCTATCTTTGAATACTAATTACCTAGTTAATGGGTCTACTTCTGGATTCTGGTACAATTCTAAATACATACATGACTAAAACAAATTTTGGATGATATTATTAGGTTAAATAAATTGGGATCGGTGCGATAATATGTTCTTTAAGTCTGAAAGAGAATGTTTCTCTTCACAAAAATATCAACTTTATTCCTGTTAAATGAACATAGCAGTTTAAACACTTTGCGACATTGCTAGTATCTATTGTAAAGGCGCTGATGTGACTGCATCGAACCATTTTCTACCTTAAAGTGAAATAAAGAAAAATATTAAAATACCGAGTTCAGTTCATACCTTTTTATTTTAGATTCTCTTCTCACAAAATTGCCTTCTTAAAAACCAATCTCTCATCTCAAAAGGCGTCTTGAGAGCTATCTGAAACATTTTTCCATTTTATCCTGACCGCAGCGTAAATTCCTTTGAAGGCTGAAAAAATGTTGAAAGTTTTCTTTTTATTTTCCGCCCCATCTCCAGTGACTATGCAATTACCGATAAGCTGCAGCGGAAAACTGGAATTTCGTCGTCATAAATCAGATTCCCGGTTATTGAAACACCCTCGCCACTCGCCACCTTGGGATCAAGAGTGTGTTCTGTGTACGGTCGCTTTATTTGAAAACATAAAAGTAAGTGTTTTGCACTTTTATTTTGAAACCTGGCTTGTTAATCTAAGGTTGAAATATTTTATTAAGAGTAAGGTAAGAAGGTAAATATTTTATTAAGAGTTTCACTTATAGTCTTTAAAAATTGTGACTAAGAGGTGTTTTAGAATAAAATATCCTCTAAAACTTTTGGCGGAATCACAAAAATTGTAAATGATACTACGACATAATTTATTCTTATGTTTAATAGTAAATTGTTATCACCGTGTAGTTAAATAGAAATTAAATCTAAGAAATATAACTCATATAAATTATAAAGCATTTTCTATACAATATGCGTGTCAGGAACAACGGAATAAAAAAATAGAAGGTCTATGACTCATGACTAAGACGGCAACCGACTGAAGCAAAAGCGTAAAAATACCTCAAGTAACATTATGTACAATCTCTAATGAACACCATCGAGTACAAAACAACTACCTACTATCACTATCACAGACAACACTATCAACTATCTTCACCACCACGCCAACCACAATAATCACACTGAAGTGATTGAGTCAAAAAACATCCACACCATAGCGTGAAGTATTTCTTGCGTTTCGATTGAGGGTGTGGTTACCGACACACTTCCACATGAGGCGACCATCATAGACCTCTTGCGTAGCAACGCATCTGTGATTGATTTCAGATAAAACCCATGTTCTGTATGAAGTTGATTACAGATGTCCATGGGCGGCAGTGACCGCTTACCATCAGATGGACTGCATGCTCGTTAGCTACTACAGTCAGATAAAGAAAACATTCATCCATTTTTACAGATTGAAAACCATAAGTTTACTTACCGAAAAGCACTCAACACGCCTAAATAAATTTTCCTCAAAAATTCGAATCTAGTTTGAATCTAGCAACCATACTTAGAATGCACCTACTATCCCTAACGTTATGTTATTTCTAATCTGCTCTCTAGATGCAAACTTGGCTCCCCCGTGGAAAGTGCCTTTAATGGGATGTACACAGGTAATCCTATAGATATAAGTGATGCACGGTTTATCCTAATTGTCGATAGATTAATCTGCCATTTGTACTTGGCAGCATTCTCGCTCTTACTGTTGTATTTTTTACTTTTATCGTTTTTTTTTTGACGGATGTATTTTTTTTGTAGGTGTAGGTACTTAAAGATTAGGCAGACGGTCCATATTTTTTTATATGACTGAAGTAGCAAACGAGCATGCAGTCCATTATTATTATGGTATTATGGTAACTGTTCATTGCCGCCCATGGACATCTGTAATAATTTTCATATAGAACATGGATTCTATCTGAAGCCAATCTCAGGTGCGTTGCTACTTCCGAGGACTATGATGGTCGCCTCATGTGAAAGTGTGCCGGCAATTACACCCTTCTGTCGAAATGCAAGAAATGCTTCGCGCTAGAAATAGGTGTGGCGGCGGTACTTCCCTGGTCGAACTACACTGCTTCTACCATCTTACCATCTGTTGCAAAGTAGTCGTTGTCAGCCTCCATGGATATTTACAACGCCAGAGGAGTCACTAATGTATCACCGGCCTTGTAGCAAGCAAGCATTTATTGAATGTTGAGTGGCCATTGCCGCTCATGGACATCAGTTCTCAAGATACGGAGGAGGTATGACCTGAGGTTGGGCACAGGTCTGTTGCTGCCCTAGAAAAGTAAGTCGAAACATCTACGGATACGGATGACTATGAACAGCACAGACTATTTACACCTATTTCTAGCGTGAAGCATTTTTGCGTTTCGATGGAAGGGTGTGGTCGCCGGCACACTTTTATATGAGATGACCATCATAGTCTTCGGGAGTAGCAACGCATCTGTAATTGACTTTAGATAGAACCCATATTCTATTTGAAATTGCTTACAGATGTACATGAACAACAGTGTCCACTTACCATCAGGTGGAGTGCATGTTCGTTTGCTACTTCAATTAGATAAAAAAGACTGTTCCATAAGATCTTCTGATGTTCTGTTACAAGGTGCCATCAGATTTTCTGATAGCTCGTATGTTTTTTATAAGATTGAAATGGCAAATGACCGCCGCCACCTGATAGTAAATGGCTACTGCAGCTCATGGAGATCTAACCAATTTCATAAAGAACCAGCATTCTATATGAAGTCAATCACAAATGTTGCTATTCCCGAGGACTAAGATAGTCACCGCATATAAAAATGAACCGGCAACTACGTACTTCCACCGAAACGCAAGAACTGATTAACGCTAGAAACAGGTGCGATGGTGGTACGTCTTCAGACGGTCTGTATAATTATGTTCTACCATAAAAACATATTGCATTAATCTGATCAAAAACTTTTATCTATTCGTTTAAATCCTCCAAGTATGAATTACATAAAATAATCTGATTTTGATGGGTCGTAGATTGGAAGGTAGATGTAAGTACATTTCCCGAAGTCATTGGCCTGTAATTACGCTTACTATCACACCCCTACGGAATACAGTATAATATTATTACCGGTTTCCTCCCTTACATGAACCCTCTTAGTCACTTATACACAATAATGGAATAAATTAACCAGATTTTACAAATTGTCTGTTTAGAATACGGTTTGAGAATTTGGTTAATTTATGGCTACGTAATCAAAAGTTTTCAAGCTATTGCATCAATCCGAATCAAGAAATTCCGTTACGAAAAAAACCTAACACCCACCACTCCGCCTATCATGTAGCGTGGCCGAGCTAAACATGTATAATAATATGGTACAACAGTACGAAGCTCGCACGGATCAAGACGAGCTGCTCGGAAATCGGACGAATATGTAAGCAGCTGTTTGTGAGAAAGGATTTAGTATCAAAGAAAAAAAACTTGAATTAAAAATGCATAAATAAATAAATAATTATAATTGCATAAATTGATAAGAAATGCTATGCAATAGCTTTACCGCGCAGGCCCCGAGTGCCGCACGTTTTTAATATAAAGGACTAGTCTTCCCGCGGTTTTGATAGATAGATAAAACATTTATTTCACAGCTTAAGACACAACACAAAATAGATATATAAAATATAAAACATAGGTTGGTACATACATAGACAGAAAACAAATTAATTACATTAAACTTAGGGAGACACAGCGTCCCCGCTAGACACATATAAGTACAAAAGGTGCAAAAAATATATATACTTATAGTCCATTTTCCATATCATTTTTATTAGCTTCACCTGTATGTTTGTTTGTAACCGACTTCTTTGGGCGCGATTTTGACCCACTTTAAACGGCTAGATTTCGTTCAAACTTTGTAGATTTATTGAGGACCGATGACAATACACTAATTTGATAAAATTATTCAATTTTTTAATTTGACTAAAAATTAGAAAATAAATAATAGTTAAAAAAAACTAAAAAACACGCTTTTTATAGAAAGCCGAACTAAAAAATAGACAATAAATTTAAATGAATTTAAATTAAGAAAATATTGTTAAAAATTTCAATGAATTTAAATGAATAAAAAAAATAAAAAATAAAATAAAATAGTGTGAATAAAAAAAAATATAAAAAAGCGTAGGGTGCATGGTGTCAATGGTTATAGATATTTTATTGACAGATATGAGTAGAGTGATTATTTATCATTTCGATAATAGCAAACAAACCACCAAACTTTCGAAACATCACATTTTCACACGCGTCAAACAAGCTACAAACTATTACATCGGTACTCATAATGTATCACACTTTGATTTGTCCGATTCATTCAAGCCTACCACGGCAATTAGTACCTACCCTACCTGTTAACCTAAGTCTTAAACTTTGTGTCTCCCAATTTTCATCTAATCTGACCGGTAGTTTTTGTGAAAGAGTAACATACACACATAATATATATAGTTATGATATAGGTACTTATAAAGAACAGAACATTCTTAATTAATTATAATTATTATTTAATTACAGATCTCTTTATTTTGTTTATTTATTATAATTGTTATAGATTGGATTTAATTTTTTTTTAATCATTGATTCAATGTAATTGACTCTAAATTATGTTTCTTATTGACAAGTCCTAAGTTATAATTATTTCTACGATGTTTTCAATTTACGATTGTGTATTTTTTCTTTTGATTTGTATTGTATCTGAGTTAGTGTAATTGGTCTTGATGGCCGTTCTAGCTAACTATAAATAAATAAATAAATAAATAAATAAATAATATTGTAATATATCTACATCGTCACAAACTTTGATATAGCAGAAAATCCTAGTGTGTGGCTTTGCGAGTAGAAAGCGTTAACTATTATAACCAGGGGAACATTTACAAAATTTGAACAATGCCAATTTCAGAGGTGAAGTGACTTCCATTCATAGGGTCGTATCGATGGGATACAATTTCTATGGCGGAATGCGCCGTCTAGATATGTTATACAGGTTGTTTGAATATTTAATTAGTGCATTTAATATTACATATTTATATGTCGTATTACCAAAAATATGGTCATCGTCAAGCCATTATTGTCGCAGTGCTGGGCACCGGTCTTCTCTCGGAAAGAGAGTTTTAGGCCATAGTCCACCGCGCTGGCCAAGTGCGAATTGGTGGGCTTCACACACCTCCAACAACTTTTTTTTAAAGACCTCTCGGGTGTGTAGGTTTCCTACGCACATAAATCAGTGGTGCCTGAGTTTGAACCTCGGACATCCCGATTGAGAGGGCAGTTTCAATCATTAGGCTATCACTGCTCTAAAAATATATAATTATTGTTGTTTAATATTTAAACTATAGTTATTGCCGTGCTGGTATGGCACAGCGAACATTCCGTAGCATGGTTTACTCGTGAAGTCAATATCTCTATCTAAAGTTATTTACAGATCCGTTGCTACTCCGGAGGACAAAGATGTTCGCCTCATAAAATTATTTAACCCTAATCGTATATACTTATTGGTGAAATATAAAGCGTTCTTAATGCGTAATTAAATTAAAAATGAATTCTTCGACCAAGTTTCGTGGCTCTTCAGTAGCTTAGACTAGCATTTCGCCTTTAAACAGCCATATATTATAGATACACGTAGAATATGCTATATGTAAAAAAAAAGATTGTGTGTGTCAGATCCGACAGACGCCTGGAGTTTACTAGCATTTAAAATAGATGGCGCCATTCTCCCACGCTAAAGATATAAATAATATCAATACATGGTTCATTTTGACAAATTATATCTAATATATAACTACGTATTGAAATATGTATATTGTACGTATTTACAGAGTATTTACATTACTTATCTTAACGATTTACTATTTTAAATACCATTGAGATTTCAGTAAAACGTAATCACGAAACCTATGCATACCATCCACGCGTACTGATAAAATAGTTCTAAAGTTTTAACTAGATGGCATTATACTCAATAAAAACGTAACGAGGTCATTCATCAGTAGATTTTGCTCCTCACATTTTTCTTATACCGGGTCCTTATATAAGCAAATCGATTCTTAAGGAGGAAACTCCAAAAATCTTTTGTATGC
The DNA here is from genome assembly GCA_949699795.1 of Spicauda simplicius. Taxonomy (NCBI): domain Eukaryota; kingdom Metazoa; phylum Arthropoda; class Insecta; order Lepidoptera; family Hesperiidae; genus Spicauda; species Spicauda simplicius. The sequence goes on along the minus strand of OX453075.1, from coordinate 15,535,783 downwards.
TAAGCACGAAAAATTTTTGAACATCATGTATATCTGAGGCATTTCCACTCCACGGATACAGCAGCGTAGCTCGGATGCCGCGGCACGGCGAACATTCCGCAGCATGGTTTACTCATGAAGTCTATAGCTCTCTAATAAATTCCTAACTCTAGGTTTAATTTAGCTTGAAGTGGTTGGCAGGTGTTTAAAATTGCCTTATGAGGCTAATTGTATGAAAAATATTTGCAAGATTCGTATAAGAGAATACCGGTGTTAAATGTACGAGTTACATGTACGTGTATGCTCATTGGTTATCTTCAACCGAAACGCAAAAACTGTTTTACGAACAGGTGTGGCATTGGTACTTTGCCAATAAACCATACCCGTTCTGTCATCATGTAGTTGTAGCAGTATCTACTATCGGAACGTTTGCTAGAACGATATGGTGATCGTGCAGACACGCAGGTCGTTAAAGTGACGACCCGCGTGGCGGAGCGTTACCATGTCGGTCTGACGCGCAATGGGTCCCGAGTTCGATTCCCGGCCAGACAGGTATCTGAATGATGAGTTTAGATTCATGTTCTGGGTCTGAGTGTTTGTGTATTCGTCTTGTGTGTGTTCATGGTACCCACGACACGAGAAAATCCTAGTGTGGGGCTATGAGTGTAGAAAGCGTGTAGCGTGTGTGTAGAAAGTACAGAAATATTTTATTTTTAGAAAATAGATGCAAAGGTAGACTTAAGAATTTACCACATCAAATATTATTCCACCGAAGCTTTTCACTACCGCAACCTAATATCTATAGACAGACCACAATCACCACGCGTTTCCGATCGAAATTCCAAGACAAATATTTAAGGCTCACTCAGATTGCTGAGGTCTCAGATAATCAAATCCGTCACTTAATTATGCAGGGGTTGGAGGCTAAGAGAGCAAATTGTGGTGGGGAATGTTTGCCGTGTCACACGATATTGACGGGTAGATTCCACGGGATTATACAGGATGCTTCAATGCTCAATTTTGGGAAGGAAATATTTGGCACGGCTCTGTATAACTATGGATGTATATTATATCCACACTAACTTTATATATTATATTCATACATGACTTTAGAAGTAAAATTAAATTAAAGTTAAATTGTTAATTATTATCTTAACGTAAGATTATGATTACAATAAGATTAAGTACGACCCGCGTGGCGCAGCGGTTACCATACCGGTCTGACACGCAGTAGGTCCCGGGTTCGATTCCCGACCAGACAGGTATCTGAATGATGAGTTTAGATTCTTGTTCTGGGTCTGGGTGTTTGTGTATTCGTCTTTGTGTGTGTCCATGGCACCCACGACACAGGAGAAAATCCTACTGTGGGGCTATGAGTGTAGAAAGCGTTTAAGCGTTTAAGTACATTGTGTATTAAAGGACAAAAAATAAAAATAAAATAAACTTTAGAAGTTAGTTCTATTTAAATTAAAGTAGTGTCACACCCGTGTTTCGGACGGTTAAGTTAAATAAATTTGAACAAAATATATAAAAAGTACATATAAAATCTGTTTATTTCTTACTTCATTACTGAGCCGAATGGAAGCTATGGGTCCACCAATTCGCACTTGGCCAGCGCGGTGGACTATGGCCTAAACTCTCTCATTCTGGGAGAAGACCCGTGCCCAGCAGTGGGCCAATAATGGGTTGATACGATACTGAGCCGAATCTTTTTTTTTTTTCTTTATCCGGCTGAAGTAGCAAAGGAGCATGCAGTGCACCTGGTGGTAAGTGGTCACTGCCGCTCATGAACATCTGTAATCAACTTCATACAGAACATAGGTTCTATCTGAAGTCATCACAGATACGTTTATGATGGTCGCCTCATACAAAAGTGTACCGGCAACTGGTTTTACCACTTCAAATTATTTTTACCTTAAACAAAAATTATAAAAAAATAAGGCGATGGCCGAGGATAGACAGACAGAAGAGACAGTACAGAACGACTTTATTTTACCATATATTGTATAAAATAAAGATAAAGAATAGTAAATTCGAAAGTCGATAGAATTATTAATAGCCTTATAAATATATCTATACTATAATAAATCTGTAAGAGGTCGCTGTCTGTACATGGAATAAATTTAGGTGAAAACCATTTCTAGAGGTCTATAATACGATATAGAACCCAAAATAATGGTTTTTAGAAATCTTTTCTGTTTGTCTGTTTGTCTGTTTGTCTGTTTGTCTGTTTATCTGTTTGTCTGTTTGTCTGTTTGTCTGTGTGTTTGAAAACGCTAATCTCAGAAACGGCTTATCCAATTTGAATATAATTTTCAGGGATGTGTTGTGAGAAACTTCACTTAACATTTAGTGTTTGTTTTATGTAAATCGGTTTATAAATGAAAAAGTTATGTCAATTTAAAACTACGCAGTATTTATTCTGTGTTCGATAAGTGTTAATAAGTTATGTAACTGCATAGTTGAATTGGTTGAAACTAAACATGTTATGGTCTGTAAAATGTATTTCTTTGTTATGTAATATTTTTGGTTATGTGTGTACCTATGTTATTTGATACTATACAAATCTATATCTATAATTCTATATATACTTTTATAAAAATCAATTGAATAAACATCGTAGAGCCTAAACTGCTAAAGATACGAATATGATTTTTACTAGGGGTTCCTTTTATGACGTAGACGTCAGTTAAGAATGAATTTTCTGATCCCCCCCCCCCTCCCAATTTAACACAAATAGGAGATGTAAGTTTGTATGAAAGTCAGTTAATTTTGAGGCCACCTCAATAAAATTTAGTATTTCGCTTTGATTTTTATGTTACAACATAGTTTTAAACCGACTTCCAAAAAGGAAGAGATTATCAATTCGTCTGTATTTTTTTTAACATTTTTTTTTGTTATTTTATATTTGTTACTCGATTTCTCCTCACTGGGTGAACGGATTTGGATGATTTTTTTTTTCATTTGAAAGGTAGTGCGTGTCATGGGGTGGGACCCCATTTATTTTTAATTCACTTTTGACAGTGGCATCCATAAGAAAAGCGCATAAGTCTGATATTTGCATTAACGATGTTCGCGATAAATAGATGAATAACTCAATTTCCCGCCAACCGATTTTGACGATTTTTCCTCTATTTGAAAGAATGTACTTCAAGGGTACTCTGCTGAATTTGATACGGTTCTGATCATAGGATCCATTTCTTTGAAGCAAATTAACGAAATTAGCGATACTCGGCCAAACCTAAGCTGTAGGAGTCCAATTGGGTTAAATGTAGAATGAGATTACTAAGCAGATATTTCCTAAAAAAATTGACCTTCAACTCTTCAATCCTGATGATGCAGGGGTACTGCTAGCCTGAACCGTAGAAGTAAGTCGATTTGTTTTTATGGATATATAATAAGATTGTTAAATAAATTCATGGGACAAAAATTTGATCTTCAACTCCTCAACCCTGATGATGTAAGGATATTTCAAGACTAAACCGTAAGAGTTGGCTATTTGGTACTTACGGTTATGTAATAAAAATACCAAGCAGAGATACACGGTAAAAATGTTGACCTTCAACTCCTCAACCCTGATGATGCAGAGTTACTTCAAGCCTAAGCCATAGGAGATGGCCATTTGGTGCTTTCGGGTATATAATATGATTACTAAGCAAAGACACAAAATGAAAATTTCGACCTTCAACTCCTCACCCCTGACGATGCAGGATACTGCTAGCCAAAACTATACGAGATGGGCATTTGGTGCTTTCAGGTATTTAATATAATTACTAAGCAAAGATACATGATGAAAATTTTGACCTTTAACTCCTCAACCCTGATGATGCAGGGGTACTTCAAGCCTAAGCCATAGAAGTTAGCTATTTAGTGCTTTCAGGTGTGTAATATAATTACTAAGCAAAGACACATGATGAAAATTTTGACCTTTAACTCCTCAACCCTGATGATGCAGGGGTACTTCAAACCTAAGCCATTGAAGTTAGCTATTTAGTGCTTTCGGGTATGTAATATAATTACTAAGCAAAGACACAAGATGAAAATTTCGATCTTCAACTCCTCAAGCCTGATGATGCAGGGTACTGCAAGCCTAAGCCATAGGAGTTGGCCAAAACATAAAAAATAAGCGAGCAGGGTGCGGCAGTGCCCTGCGAGCGGGTGCGCCCTGTTCGTATGAATTGTAAAAGTGTTTTGATTATGTCTTCTGCTTTACAAAGAACAATGCGGGATTTACGCACACAAATAGCCCGATGCATCTCCTAAAAGATCTTATCTTTGGCCACATGAAACAAAATATGAACTTAGAATATAATATGTCGCTGTTCAGTGATATTCCATTTTTTTACTGATTTCTTTGTTATCCGGAAAAGTTAAAATCAATCTTTATATCGATACGTCTTCGTTTAAGGAGTTCGTTGGAGGAGTTGGTTGAAAAAGTATATCCCGATATTGTTAATACAACCAATAACACTGCAAATTGGTTCCAAAAGACGTCTATATTGGGTGGGTATATAGACGTCTTTTGGAACCAATGAACGTGTCGATAAAATAAATGATTTTTTTTTTCAAAGTTTAAAGCAGCGTCACAGATCTACTATTCGGTAGACACAGTCATTGAGATGGAGGAAGCAGTACATTATCCAACAGAATTTATGAATTCCTTAATGCCTTCCGGAACTCTTGAACACAAATTAATACTAAAAGTAGGTTTACCTATAATCTTACTTAGAAATTTGAATCCGCCAAAATTACTTCAAATAGTATTTACCAATTCGGAAAAGTTCAAATCAATCTTTATAATCTATACGTTTTGGTTCAAATGTGGAGAAGTTGATTGAAAAAAAATATCCCGATATTGTGAATTAGACCACTAAGAATGTAAATTGGTTAAAAAAAGCGGTTTACAATATTAGAATTCGTCTAATTTAAAAAAAATACATAACAATACGTTCCTACCCACAAATACACGCTTTAAATTCGTTTTTTCACTCTGTGTTTGACCAGGTAATCCTTGAGCGGCCAAACCGATTTTAATGTTACTACTTTTTATCATGGAATTTCCACGGTGTCGAGATTTGCGCGGGAAAAACTTTGTGACACGTTGATTTGCACGCGGGCTAAGCCGCGGGTACAGCTAGTTGTAAATATAAAGGTACAAAAGTTAATTTCTATATGAAATAATGTTTTGCGACTAGCTTCTGCTGTAATTTCACGCCAAAAAAATAAATATAATGATAATATTTACATTTATGTACAAATTAAATGTATTTTTATGTAGATACTTTTTTTTCATCAACCCTTTATTGTCCCACTTTCTGTTCACCCACTATTGTCCCACTTTTTCTTCTCTCAGAATGAGAGAGTTTAGCGAGTGTAGATACTTAGCTAGGTTTTATTTAGCTATATTTTAGAAAAGTCGTGGCAAATTAAACACAAAAATATAGTCACAAGTGTCGTAAGCACAATTGTGTTATTGTTTAAATTTTATAAATATATTTTTATAGCATATTTCTTTTAATACCTTCACAATAATGTTATTCCAATCTACGTCTGTACCGTACCTACATTATTTGTAATTTGTATTTCTCATGTTAAATGAATTGTATTCGAATGAGAAATAAATGTCTTAAACCGTAAATAAATCAAAAATATTATCTTAATTATCCTATTTAATTATAATTCATTTTATATTTATAGATAACAGTTATCTAAATGAGATGTTACGCACACCTTATCTTATCACTGTGCAATAAACGTTACGTGTCCTTTCATATGTGGTTATTAGTAAATATTTTGATTGTGTTTGTAAAACGTTCTTATTTTGTTGGTACACGTTAAGCCTATGTATGTCGTTAACTGAAATTGAGATGCAAATGATAAAAACTAACTAAATTTGTCTCAATATTTTTCCGCGTTATAAGATTGGTTAAAAGATTGTAAATAAAAAAAAAACATTAGTTTCTAACTAGCTGAACCCCGGAGCTTTGCATATAACAAAAATTGATGTATCGATTGTCCCGTGGGAATAAGATATTTTCCCACAGTGAAAAGTAGCCTATATGTTAATCCAGAGTGTCAGCTAACTCCCTACCAAATTTTATGAAAATCGCTCCAGCCGTTTAGACGTGAAGAAGTAAAAAACATACACACTCACAAACTTTCGCCTTTTTAATATTATAGTAAGATGACACTGTGTTCCCAACAATTCAAAACTTAAACGAAAGCACGGAACGTACGTTACATTGAGTGTTTTCGTTTTCATGTGTATGAGCCATGTATGAGGGAAAACAAGAACGCTTGTTTTGAGAATCGTAGTATATTCGTACTAACAGACCTGAGATAGAAATCAAATCTTATACAGAGTTAATAGACGAGACTGGGGGCCCTCACTAATTAGAGAGCAAGCTCGTTTGCTACATCTATATTAAAAAAAAGTATAATTATTATTGCATTTGTAGTTGTGCTTCGTTTACAGCAGTATAAAAGTAGAATTTGTTTGAAATATATATTGTATACTTTTTTGAAAAGTGCGTCCAAAACTTCTTATTCATAACTATATAAACTACTGTACTCTGCGCACGTTGCTACGCCATCACAAAAAAAATACACCAGAAATCTTTGCGAGCTCATGAATAACAACTTTGCTAAAGATCATCACATAAGCAAATGAATAGTTTACGATTCTATAGAGGACATACAGACAATCTTTAATTTTTATAAAGAAGAAGAGGTATTGGTTTACTATTATATTATAATCAATACTCGCAAATAGGAACTCTAGATAGAATAAATGCATTTGACATATTTATAACCTGTTCAACTAAAAATTCAACGATATTTTGATATCTTTACTTTTTTTCTTAAAATCTTTTTACATTTAAAAAATATTTCCTTTTCATCAAACTTTCGAAGCAGGATTCATCCTTAGCAAATACGCCACTTGCCAACTCTTCCAAACTGACACTTATAAATTGACACCTTAACCCATGCGTCATCTTTAAGATTTCGAAAACATCAGCATTCGATAATACACCTTCGCTTTCGTAGGACTTCCTTAAAATGATCTTCAAAAATTTGTATTTGCGATTTGAAAAAGTACAGTGCAAGGTGTCACCTTAGGCTGGTTATTTAAAATTTAAAGATGTTTACCCTGCTTCCAGTTTGTTTATATTGCGCCCCTCATAAGGAGGGACTCGTGATTTCCTGTCACTTCTCCCCTGGGAGTTCACGATTATTTATGGCTTAAATTTTGAAGCGTTATTGTAAACTTTGGTGTTTAATGTGAGGGACGCAGAAAGTTATAAGTAAAAGACTCTTAAGTTCTCAGAATGAAAAGCATTTTCGTTATAGGATGACACAACAGATGGTGCGTAGAAATATGGACTTTCAAATATTGTCAACAGCACATGAGGGAAAGTTGAAACGTAGAGAAATTTAAATTTAATGTTAGATATTCTATTATTTAGAAGAAACTGTTCGTCTCTGTCTTTATTCTAATGTTCAAAGGTAGCAATAGCATTGGTACTGCTCAAAATATTAAATACATTTTGTTTATTCTATCGAATTACAATCCAACTTAATATAGTGGATTTCGGTTGTTTCGTGAATACCAAATTATCCAAAGCTCTTACTTTTTTATTTTCTATTATGTGTACAAAAGATGAAACAAATATCTACGCAACTAAATTCTTGTTTAAGTGTGATTTAACAGTATCTATAGAATGAATTGTTACCAACAAGACCTTAGTATTAAAATTAAGGGTCGTTGAACAAAAATAAAAAAAGAAAACAAAATCAGCAATTGTTATCCACAACAAAGTGTTTTTTTTCCATCGTTGTTACTGACACATCCAAACATTTCACCCTACAATTTGCAAGTCTTTGATTGGTTGTTACCGACTTTTCTACCAGTTTTTTTCTTATTCAGACAAGTGAAGGGGTAACGGCTCTTATTTCGAGTTTATACATTTTTAAACGTGCAATGCTTCAAACATTACACGTTTAAAAATGTATAAGTATAAATGTTATGTAATATAAATGTTAAGTCCATAAGGTTATTTAAAAATGATTTTTTGGTATGGTGACTATACCATCGTACATAGTATGTATAAAGAATTAATTACATTTATGACATCAGCCTCAATCATTTATTTCTGTTGTATGCTTTTTGAAGAACGTTTCTACCAATTATATTGTTGAGGTAGTGAAATAAATATATGTGCTGATTGAAATATATATTTCAAAATGGTTCACAATCTCTGTGGTACATTTTCGAAGTTGCCATGGTCTAGTTTTGCTATATAAAAACGGTTATAGCGTATGAAGGTTTAGTAAAAGATAGACAAAGATAATTTAAATTGGTAAGATACTTTTATTTTTACGCATCTTACGCTTTACGGTTTCCTCGTTAGATTTCTGATTTTCAAAATAAATACCTGAACCTACTTTTTGTCATATTTTTTGATGAGGCGCACGTTATTTTTCGTAAAAGTGTCAGATTTGGGTCAAATGTCAATGGCTCGGTTTGAAAGATCGTAAGACAAATGTCAGATTAATTTTTGAACCAAGCGTCAGGTTACTACGGTTCGGAAACGAAATGTGTGTGTTAGAAGTTAGTCAATGGGCTGCAACGTATATGTGGTTGACTTTTGTTTGGACTTTTATCTTTTTTGAGTTTACATTTATTGTACATTGGTAGCAATGACCGCTCACAATCTGACGAAACGCCTTCCCGTTTGTTACTTCAATAATTTAAAAAAGAAAACAACATATATTTGAATTATGAATTACTCCTATTTATTAATCTACTTTTTCTTCTCTTGTTGTTTCACTTCATCTGGTTTCTTATCCTTTGTAGCTTCTTGCTTATTATCTTTCTTTATTTTCTCGACCACTTTCTTTTCCGGGGTGTTTTTCTCCTTGACACTCTCTTTTTTATTTTCCTTAGCGACGGTGTTCACTTTGATTGTATCTTGATTGTCTTTTTTCTCCTCTTTGTTAACTTCGTTGACTACTTTCTTTTCTTGAGCTGTCTCCTGCTTAGCTT